>JARGCV010000008.1:8912500-10112500 GCA_034064705.1 Bothrops alternatus
ATGAGTCAGCTTGGCTATGAGATATGAAAATAGAAAAAGGACTTCTCCCTGTGCATGGGTGGCTTAGGAAAAGAATCATAAGGCTCACTGGGACCCAAAATATTGCCTACCATGGCACCTTATGATGGAGGAGGACAATATGTGGCCTTACACATTCTCATCATACTTCAAAATTAATATACTTGATAAGAGTGATTGATAAAATTTTGAAAGATAAAGTTTTCTATCCCTACCTTAGTTTGTCATTAGCATGGCATGTTTCTAAAAATGTAATTATAAATCTTGTGGAGCAAATCATTAAATCTTTTCTCAGTAATTTTCACAAATTGTCAGAAAACAAGAAACAGAGATGGTAGAATCTGTGTCCCAGTAATATGAGGAAATGAATTAACAACAGTTGAAAAAAGGATGTATGTTTATTGTTTTACAGTTCATGCTAAATATATTTATATATATTTCAACTTCCAACATTTCTAGTTGATATTTTGTTCATCATATTGATGACAACTTCTAAATCTTACTTTTTTTCTGGGATTGGTCTAGGATATGAATGTACATGTTTCAATATTTTTAGCATGTTGTCAGCACGATGGATAGGGTTCTTTTTCTACCGGTATATAAAGTATGTGGTTTCAGTGATGTGATGAATGTCTGAAACCATAATGCTTTATTGCCAGTTTTTGTCTTTCCCAAAATTTAACAATTGTATATAACATTAAACATCCATCAAACATTATTTAAAAGACACATGGCAACCTCCTCAAATGTTTTCCTTAACAAATAACATTTAATTTCATGGCATATTGTGAGAATTCATACTTTATTGGTTATTATTTATGCAAATAATGGTTATTATAAATGCAAAACAAAACATGATTATGCATGATAAGTGAAACACAAATTTTATTTTGTCATGTTTAATAATATTAGAAATCTATGGAATAGATTTTCTTTAGGCAATTAGTTTGTTGCCATATTTTATTTTATTAGCACTAAACTTGCTGGATTCCTTATATCTCTTTATTGCTAATTTTAAAAAATAAATAAAATTGGAATGTAGATGCAGTATTATCCTCCATGAACCCTGGAGGAATCCTTAGAAAATAAAAATGGTGATAGTTGCAGCCAACTCCCTTATTCTGAAGCCTGACTAGTTTCCTTGCCACCCAAAGAAAAGCATTAGTTGGGAGATACATGATGAAAATCTAAGGGAGTAATTTTTTTTTAAATAATTTTTTATTTTTCCAAACTCTCCCCCATACATATACCGTGATATTTATCAGATGTTAACATGCATTCTTTTTACATTCATATATAAGATACTTTTAATAAAATGAAATAAATACATACACATGATTTTTGGTGTTGCTTGCCCATTTCCCCTTTCACTGTATCCACACTCCTTCTTCTCTACCTTCTTTCTCCCTTTCTTCTCTTCCCTACTTCCCTCTTCTTCCTCTCCTCTTCTGTTTCCTTCACTACTCTCCTCCCCTTTCTCCCCTCCTCTTCTCCTCCAACCTTCCTACTTCCTTCACCCCTCCTTTACTCTTTTCTCTCTCCTCTCCTTTCTTCCCTCTCATCCCTCTTCAGATATAATTCAGGGGTAATGTCCGAGCAACTCCTGTCTCCAGATTTCCCTATCTATATTATATACAATAAGATTAATTTTCTCTTACATTAATACTTCTATTTATCTAACCTTCTCGGTATATACTTCTATAAATATTTATTCAACCTCCAGTTATTCAATACTGTGTCGCCTGGGTCTCCCTCCTTATCTGCTCCTTCTTCTTCCATCTAAATTGATGTTAACTATCTTTTAACCGTATTCTCTTTTCAGCCAATCATAAAAAGTTCCCCAGATTTCATAGTAGTCTGACTCTGTCTTATCTTTAATTGTCATTGTTAGTCTATTCATTTCTGCACATTCCAGTATTTTCCCAATCACCTCTCAAAGGGAGTAATTTTATTAAAGTATATATGTGTACATGCATTTTGTCTGCTTGTGTGTGTCTGTTAACTATTTAATGTGTTAAGGATATCCAGATTAATTTCTCCAGGGTGGAGCTAAGTTACTTGAGTGAAGAGTATTCTGATTTCTATGGATGACTTGTGAAGACACTCATGTTGGCAGAGAAATGGGGAGGTGCTTTTTGCAAAATGGGTCCAAGGCATGACCAATCTGTCCACGTTTGCTCTTCTATGAGGAAAACAGAAAAGAGGATCTTGGAATTACTTAGTTCCCAGACTACCAGCTTATGGACATACTAATGATGTTTGTAGATAACATGTGGGGTCATTTGCAAATTTTGGCCTTTCTTTCCTCTCTCCTGTTTGTGTCTGTGGTTTTGCTTCAGGCTCGTTTATTCTACCCTGGACAAGTTACATTTGTTTGCTACTCTGTGGTGTGGAAGTACAGTATGAAATTTTGAATGCCTTTTTTTTATACATAAACATAAAATAAATTCATAGCCAGGCAGCATTTTTACTAAATTTTAAATTTAACCCATTGACAATTTAAATCAAAATATGTTTTCTTTGTTTCAGAAATAATTATATTTGATTTTAAAATTTTGATTTTAAAGAAGAGCTCCATGATTAGATCTTTACTACCATCATTGTTTTTTTAAAAAATTACCCTGTGGAAATGAACTGGAATTAGGAAGGCACTCACTACAGAGAAATAATTGATTATTCTTTGACTAGGTACAGACACTACATTTCCATGATTTATGTAATTTAGAGTTGCTATCTCAGGGTTGTCCAGATTCCGTGTAGCAACTCTAACTTAATTATGGTTTATCAAATAATCCATATTTTTCTGCAGTTGTACAACAAAAGTCCTTGGTTTATAATCCACCATGAGTGGCCTCACACAATATATTCATCCTGAATTAAATCTCCCAGATATGGGCTGAAAAATCTAAAATGGCAGTAAAGAATGAACACATTCTTCATTGCATACTGCCATAAGTGGCTATCTGGATTTTTGCAATTCAGATCTTGTAGTGTAGCTTGTAAAACCAGTCACATAACTTTTGTTTAGCAAGGTATGGATAAATCAAGTCATTCCACCCTAACTGGATTATAGTATAAAAAATACATTTTATTTATTGTATACTTTTTAAAAAAGGGTGGGTCCCACCTTCTATCAGTGTAAAAAAAAATACAAACTACAGATATAATTTGTATTTCAGTGATAGAAATTCTAGGCTTTTATCAAGTCATATTTTCTTGCTTCATCATGGGAATAATCAGGCAGGCAAGCAATGCTAGCCTTCAAACAATCTTGTTTTTACAACTGGACTCTAGCTGAAAAAAATAATCAGGAATAATTTCTAGAGGACAAATGTTCTTAGTTAACTATTAAAATGCAAATTATACAAATTCAAAAGGGCTCCTTTTCTGTATATTTCAAACTGTCCTTTTTTTAACCATGTACGTTTGCAATTCGCAATATGTAATAAATTCAAATGCATTAAAAACTCTATTTACAAGGACACTATCATCCACAATCAGGATGTTTTACTTAATTAATGCCATAGTATTTTTCTCTCTATAGGGTAATGTTGTGGAAATACTAGACATGTAGCTAATAATCTATCAAAACATTTTATTGTGTTATTAATTAGAATGTTGGTTTTGGAAAGATAAGTTAATAAATTTTCATTCATTTTTTGGTAGCTAGCCTTAGACTCTCTGTGTCTAGCTGTATTTTCTCCCCAAAACTGGCAGAGCATTAAATCCAATATACTGTACATATCATGAGAGTTGACTTGTCACAAATTATATCTAAAATTCCAACTAGTAAATATTGTTTCTCATCACCATTAAAATACAGGGAAAGGAAAAGTCTTGGTGGGTGGGGTATGAGTTATTGGGCCTTGTGTTGTTTGGTTTCCTGAAACTAATGCTCTGTCATTTTATTAGCTGATCACAACACCCAAAGCTGACAACAACATGTATGCGCAACAGAGGGATGAATATTTGGAGAGCTTTTGCAAAATGGCAACTAGAAAAATTTCAGTTATCACCATCTTTGGCACAATGAACAACAGTCATATGAAGATCGATCATTTCCAGCTAGGTTGGTTTAATTTTATTACATAGAATGCTCAAGGAAATTAGCAACCATGAAATATATAAAAATATGTATGCATTTAAAAGGATGGGGTGGGTGTGGAAAGTCACCTAGAATCACAAATGTGAGATGGACAGCTGTATTGATAGATAGATAGATAGATAGATAGATAGATAGATAGATAGATAGATAGATAGATAGACAGACAGACAGACAGACAGACAGACAGACAGACAGACAGACAGACAGACTGTCATGGTTCCGATAGATGAGATCAGTAAAAGCAGAAAATCTAAGGCAAAAGGTTTCCTTAAAGAACACATTTATTGGCTACAAAGTATCGGCACAGTCAGAAGTGAAACCAAGTCTGGAATTCCCTCCCAAGCGTTATAATGTTACAAAGTTGAACTTCCCACCCCAGCACTATATAATTATCCACGTTCCCCAATAGAATACTTTGGCTGACATTCTAACGGAAGGCTCAGCCCACTAAAAGTCAGGCAGCAATGACCTTGGGTTCCCACGGGACAATTTATTATTTAGTCTAACCTTAAAACCACTCATTCCCCCTCCCAGTACTGTGGCACCGAAAACAAAGCAAAAATTGCTTCAGCCAATGTGGTTATTTTTACCTGTATGAAAGGCACAACAACAGTGAAAGGGAGTAGGGGGCAATCATCCCATTTGTCCTGTCCTCAAAATTAAACTAACTTCTACTGGCGATACCTTCCTTGACCATTCACCAGCATGAATATTTAGGGCAAGAAAGCCTTTTTTCAAAGACTTCTACTAGGGGAGATTTCTTGAAACTCCCTGGGTTATGAGACTGTTCACACACAAGGGGGAGTGTATTCTTATACTGCCAAGACTAGTATATCATTTTATAGAGTCAAGTAAAACAGTTTCTGACAATTAATTGAAAAGGCAGGAGAAAGTCTATCTCTAAACAAGCTTTGTGATTCTAAGGAAGGTTTGCCTTACTTTTTGTTAGTTTTCTTTTTTACTACAGTAAAAGTAGATGAATTCATTCTTCTGTACATCTTTCCTCTTGTCAATTAAAGTATTATGATCTCTGATATTACATACCTTAGGGCTACAAACATTTACATTTTAGAAAGTTCATGCTGTATAGACATAATAAAAATAAAAATATTCCATTGCTTTCTTTGTAATGTTGCAAAATTGTTAGTTGCTTCTGATGGGTTGATCAATTTAAAAATATCAGGATGGATCCAAAGAAGCCATTTTGTGAATTTGAAGAGCGTACACTGATATTCCATCAGAGGAAAGGAGAAGATTTTTTTCTGTTTCCCCTCCTGTGGTTGTCCCTCCCAATTATGTCCTCATGTGCTTTTGTGCTTCACTAATTTTGTTATCTTTTAGTCCAATAAAAGAGAATAAAAGAACTGGTCATATCTGGATGCTGGGCTTGTGTTGTAAAGATCAGCTGGCAACCCAGACAAGTTCAGACATTCATGGTCCATTGGCTAAATATAGAATCAAGAACTTTACAGGAGAGTGATGTACCTTCCATCAAATAGGACACAGAGAAGTATCCCAACCTCTCTGGGCTACAGATAGCTTTAAAAACAAAGGCAGAACTCCTAGGAGAACCAAAGGAAAAAGATCTGGATTTGGGCAGGAAAAATGAATGCTCTAGAAGTGGCCTTCCTCAGCTTTTGATTAAAGTGACTTTTCCAGGAAAAAAAGTAATAAAAAGAACAACTGTTGCAAGGGTCTTGTATTTTTTTATTAAACTTGATAGCTGTCTGGCTGGAAGGTAAGCTTGGATTCTTTTATTTCTTTTTTAATGTGTGACACTAAATTTCCTTGGTTATTGAATGCTATTGAGCCGTACTTCAGACTAGGTGTGAGGTCATTAACTTTATAGACAGCTCTTTTTAATCTATATTATGAAATTAAAACATCTCTTGTTTCTCAAAGGAAATTAAACTAATTGTAGCAAGTCAGCATGATCCTAAAGTCTGCCTTGAATGTTGACTGTATTTGTGTTCATTTCAGTAAAAAAGGGATTTTATATTGGATCTATTTTATACCTCCATCATTTTATAAGGTTTGCTTAACTTTTGTGAAATTGGTTCATATCCCAAGGAAGTGTTGAAACCTCTAAGCTATGGTTAAGAGGATTCATTATAGACATTTTCCTTTGTATTTTTTCCATTGCCAATATGACAGATTGTTGTATACATACAAGATTGTAAGAGCTCTCATTGTCTCATCTTCGGGTTGTGGGAATATACTAGTTGAGGTATCCTATAGAAGATAGGCAATGGCATCAGTAACTGCCAAGGTATTATTTTAAAAGGCAACAGAGTGAAGCCAGCTTTTTTTCTGGCTAATTCAATAAACAATGAAGAGAAAAGCTGAGTCCATACATTACATAAACCACGTAACTTGGTTAGAAGTGGATTAACATTTTGTATGAATCATGACAGAGTGCAGTATGTGATCATGGCCAATTGTGGCACGTAAACAAATTTTCATACACAAAAACAAAAGATTTGTATATGAGAACCTTTAATTTGTTTAGGTTAAAAAAACAACACAGCTTATAGCCACTGGTATTATGGCATGGAAATACATTCATTTTGTAGCATGTCTGTGTTTTTCTTTGAGAGATAAAGACAGGAGAATAATATACTTGAATTATTTTCTGTTTAGGAATGAATGTAATTGAATAATGAGAACATTTTATTAGAATAATCTCTTGAAATCCCTTTCATGAGAACAAATTTTATTGCTATATAAAAATGAACAGAACCACATACCGTGACATGATTAATTTAATATTTATACGGAAAGTGGTTTAAACAGATCTTGGAATTTAGCACATTTCCCCATGGATGAGGTGATCTCTCCGGTCTTCTCAAACTCCATTTCTGGGTAGATTTTTGGACTGCTCATTCTTGTTTTTAAGTTGTGCTCCATATACAAAAAGACTTAAAATGATTCACTGATATCTAAAGAGAATGAAAATTATGCCATTGGATGATACATCTCAGTTAATTTTAATGTTACATCATCAGAAAGCCAGACCTACTTTCTTGGGAGGGCATAATATGGCTAAAAGACATGCAGACCTTCTCCTTTATTGGTGGAGAGGAAGATCTGCCTAATTTGCACAACAGAGATAGTTCTAATATATATATATAATTATATATATACACATTAAAAGTAAAGAGACAGAGACAATCTGGATTCCACCATATTTAATTTTTTCTTTCCCTAGATAAGCTCATAGATTCTTTACCCTATGACTCATAAGTTGCTTTGTCTATATCAGACCATCTGCCTATTAGTAGTATCTAAGGAATAATCTTCTCATGTTTGACAAGAAGGCAGCAAGCGTTCACCATCATTGCTTGCATTAGTGGAAATTAATGTGATATCTGATAGGTATCTTTGAAGAAGAGAACAGAGACATCTGCTCATCCCCATTTCATTCCCTTTTAAGATAATGAGAATCCTATGAAGGTGATAGAAGATGAAGACCTGGTGGATCAGAATCTCATCAATGAGCTGAGAAGAGAATATGGAATGACCTATGATGACTTCTTTATGGTGTTAACAGATTCTGATATGAAGGCCAAGGTAGGAAGAAGTATATTAGCAAAATTAATGAACAGACCAGATGTCCTGTGGATGGTTTTTTTTAAAATTACTATGATATTTGACTAGTGTGACCAACTAAGAATAGAGATGAGAAGGGCAGAAAAGAGAGTTGATCATATGAGAGATATGATTCAGGGTACGAACATAAAAGTGGGTTGTTTTTCAAGAGGAAAGTGGAGTTGCAGAAATAATTTAAAAATTGGCTCATTTCATTTGAAAAGACTGTACTCGGCTGGATGTCTATGGAGATTCTCAGTCATCCAGGACACAGTTATCCCAAAGGTGCTTTTTAAAAGGTCACTAGATGTTGTTTTTCCTTGAAGACATTTCCCTTCTCATCCAAGAAGCTTCTTCAATTCAGTTCAGTTCAGAACTGAGGAAACTTCTTGGATGAAAAGCGAAATGTCTTCAAGGAAAAACAAAGTCTAGTGACCTTTTAAAAAGCACCTTTGGGTGTACCAGGCTGACCCAGGACATGCAATTCTTTTTTAAAAAACATATTTTATTGATTTTTCTTTTACAATAACAGTCTTTAGTGCTTGGTAAACAATGTGTTGTCTGGGTTCATATATTTAACAACAATCAATAATGGTTTATTTCTATGATTTCATAATCAACATACTAACTAGAAATACCTTTCCTTGATCTTCTTCCAATAGTATTCTCCTTTGAGTAAATTGAGTAAATAAACATTGAGTAAATAAACATTGAGTAAATAAAGTTCTTAGTACTTTCAATACATACAAAGTTGAATATAGTCATTTTTCTAGTATTTATACAAATAACAATAACATCAGTAAGTAGCATCTTTTCTAATCACCTTATTTTACAGCTGCATTTGCAAAAAAATTATCTTATGTAAATCGCTATGGGTCCTGTTTTCAGAATTCTTATTTAAGCTTAATTTCCCCTCAGTATTCAAAACATTTCTTGTCAGTTATAATTTTCTCAAAATTGATTACATTTAAATATTTAAAACATTTCGTACATTTAAATCATCCCAATATTTTACATTTCCCATATCATAAAAAATACTATACTACTTATACATCACATCTCTCTTACTATAAAATCCATTCATATTCAAGATTTAACTATCCTTTTAACCATAATCAAACAAATGTTTGGTCATGTAGTACTCTATCTGGTAGGTCAAATCATCTTTCTTGAGTCTGGCTCCTGCCTTCTTTTGCCAAGCAGCTTTCCAAGTCAGTGTGTTCAGCTTGCCAGGGGATTCTTCCTGTATTTTTAATAAGTGTTGTTAAGAATGGGAAAGACAAGTTGAGTGAGGCACTTCTGAGAGGGAGTTTCACCCATTTATATTCATTAAGAAGCTTCCACTTTCCTTCTCCCTCAATTTCTCTTTTCATTTTTTATCTCCCAAACTCTAGTGGTTTTCCTGACAGTTCTATTCCGACAAGCCGGCCTGGGATGATAGTTCCAGCTCCAACAATGGCCATAACTGTTTTTAGGGGATTGTGTTTTTAGTTGGGTTTTTAAATATTAGGCCAAATTGTTTAATTTATTTTTAATAATTTTAATTTTTGTGTGTTGTTGTTTTAATTGGGCTGTACACCGCCCCGAGTCCTTCGGGAGGGGGGCGGTATAAAAATTGTAAATAATAAATAATAATAATAATAATATAATCCATTTTATCAAATATTCTTTCTTATCTTCAGATTTGTTTTGAAGTCCTGAAAAATAAAATGTATTTTTCATTTCCAATATTATAGTAGACTCTTGCAGATTTTTCTTTATCTGTGTTAAGCTGTGATTTTCTTCGTCTGTAGCCTCCATTTTTGAGTCACTTTCCTCTGGTTTTTGTTCTATTGTCTGATTTATTTGTTCATTCTTTGACATCATTTTATGAGAGTTTTTAAATTGTGAGCTTAAGTCAAGGATGTGCTCATTTATATCATCAAAATTATTTTTAATCTTATCATGATTTGAAACAATTGTCATTTGGATTAGTTGCAATGTAGCATGCATTTCCTCCTGGAAGATATTTGTCTTGTCTTGAAATATTACTCCTGCAGATCTCTGATATACCAGACTGGGGATTTTAGAAAAGAATATTGAGTGTGGTTTCCTACCACTTTTAATTATGTATGCAACCTCCATTTTCATCAAACCAACCAGTCTTAAGTTCCAAACACCATAGACTTATATAGTTCTTATGTTTATGAACAGTCCAAAATGTTCAACCACTTAAAAACAATCCAGTAATTCCCCCCCGGAACAATAGCCAGAAAGTCAAAGTTTTTCTTTCCCTGCAAACGATTCTTGAAGTTAAATATCAAGCTTAGTGTTTATAATTCAAGAAGGTCAGCAGTTTTTATAACAATTGTATTTCTCATTCTACAATAGATAGCCCAGTGTATTTTCTTTCCTCTATTCCTAGCGGTTCTCTATTTAGCTAGAGTCACTGAGAATCAAAGGAACAAGTTATGCTCTGTTTTGGGGCATCTTGCCAATTTCTGAGGCAGGGCAGCTGTAGTTCTATACTGTGATCCACCATTAGATGTCAGTAGCTGATTATTTTCCAACTTTTAAAATGAAAAAAATATTTTCTTATAATTTCATCAATATTCTTTCAAATGGAAAATTTAACAATTTCCGTAGTTTTCAGTTTTATCCAGATTGTAGCTTTACATTAATCCATTTCAATGTATTTCTGTCCCCCATAAAAATTAAATCGCTGCTTCCATCTATGGAAGGGTGGAGTTAAAATCCCCTTCCTTCTCACTTTTGCAGGATTTTTTTTTTTTTTGCTTCTTAGGGATCTTTTCCAGGAAATCAGTTTCCAAATAGAGAAGATTGATATTCTCAGCTAGTTCCAAACACTCTGTTCACAGTTGTTCTTAGTTGGTGCTTTTGGACTTCAGATGCCGATAGCTTGGGCTAGTCACTGGAGTGCAGCTAGCCTTTCTCCTGTCGAGTTAAGGGCTTCCCCCAGATCAAACAGACTGACCTCTGTCTTTCCGTGATCAATAGGGGGGCCTTCCTTCGTCACCTCTCCGGGCTGACTTTTGACCCATTTAGGGTCCCCAGGCAGGGCAAAACTGGCCCGGGATGTGGAGCCCTGCAATCCCTTGGCAGAAGTCCAGGACATACAATTCTAAAGACCTTACGATGTCATTGAAGTTTTCACTATGTCGCCTTTAGCAAAACAAATATGGGTATGGGTATATACCTTTCTTTCCTTATGGAATTCAAGATGGCATGCAAAAAGCTCCCAGTTAAACTACATCTGACCAGTTTAGGAACAGCTAAATTTATTACTATATCAGCTTTTGGATCATGATAATATTAAACTGCTTGTATCCATAAGTCATGTGAGTTGGGAGATGCCAAGAGATTTGTTTTCAATTAAAGCTCTTCTTAATTCTTTGTTTTATAGCAATACTATGAAGTGCCTATTGCCATGAAGTCTGTGTTTGATCTGATAGATACTTTCCAGTCACGTATCAAAGAAATGGAAAAGCAGAAACGGGAAGGCATTGTTTGCAAAGAAAATAAGAAACAATCTCTGGAAAACTTTTTGTCCAGGTATTTCCTAAAGCTACCTCACAGATCTTATTTTCTTTTAATAATATAAAATGAGGAAGATGTTAGAATGCAATTGCCATCAGCTGATGAGTTTGAGGTTTTTTTCTTTTAAAAAAGCCTATATATTCAGAAATAAATACCTAATAAGAACATTACTTAAGCTTATTTCCTTCCAGCCACAGTGAGTCATTTTGTGAATGAAAGCAAATATAGGATAATGTTGCAGGATCCAATCTGAGTCAGTCACCTGGACCAAAGATTTATTCTTCCAAGGTTTTGGACTCATGCTTGAGCGCATCCTCAGGGATCTTCTCACTTTCCAGAATGAGTCAGATTTTTGGAAATAAAAGTGTTCACCCCAAATGTGTTGACATAAGATATAGAACAAGACTGGACAGACTTCAAGCTTGTATGATGTATTTTGTTTGTTAGAAGAATTCCGAAAGTCCCACAAAAGTGGAGCAATGCAGAATAACACTTCAGGAGGATGAACCTAAGGAGTAAATTTTGGGGTGCTTCAACAGGGATTTGTAGCAATGATTATTGATTTCAAATTGTTGGGTACAAACAACTGATTAAAAATCTTGTCATCTTTTTAATATGTCTTATGTGCATTGCTTGTACATAAGCAGCAGCAGCGCTTCAATTGTCCAATCTTGCTAGCCTTTTTGATGCAGGCCAGTGACTATGGCTATCAATCCAGGTATTTGAGAACAAGTACAACTGTATTCCCAGCAGAACTAATTAACTGAAGAAAGTGTTTTGGACTTTTGATAAATAAGACTTTGCTCATATTTCTGTGGGGAAGGTCTTTTATTGGACAGTTATGGTTCTTTCCAAACTACCTTTTTATCCATAATCCTCCAGATCCTGCCAATTTTCATGTAGTCTTTTAATTTTTTCCAGGGGAATGAAGAGTCTGGCTATAAATTAATAAAACAGAGCTGCAACAAATAGGAGAGTTTCTTAACAACAGATCATGACCAGCTGAACCAAAAGTGTAGATTATTTTCCCTTCCCTTAAATAGATTCTGCTTCATCCTCTACTAGATAGGAGTGGATAAACTATAGTTTCCAGATGTCTGGTGAGATTCTCAGCCATCCAGGTCTCAAAGGTGTTTTTTTTTTCTTCAAAAGGTAACTGGACTTGTTTTTTCCTTGAGGACTAAGAAGAAAACATTTAGCTTCTCATCTAAGAAGCTTCATCAGTTTGTCATCCCACATCATCGGGTGGGGTGATGAGGCTTCTTGGAGGAACATCTTTTTCTTCAAGGAAGAAACAGTCCAGTTGCCTTTTGAAGGAAAAAAAGGACTTTTGAGACTAGTTTCCAGCTGTTGCTGAATAACTTCCAGTCTCCCTCAACATTGACCATTGTGGCTAAGGCTACAGATGTTGAATTAATATCTGGAGAGCAATTGATTGCTTTACAATGTCTGTCATAAATAGGCAGAAGCTACATAGAAAGTTGTAATGACTAACTGATGGATTCTACCCAGTAACGTGGGGGTATGTCCTCTTTTTCATTCCAGATTCCGTTGGAGAAGGAGACTGTTGGTAATATCCACTCCCAATGAAGAAGACTGGGCCTATTCGCAGCAGCTTGCAGCCCTGAATGGGCAAGCATGCAATTTTGGTAAGTAATAATTTTGGTAAATAATAAGAACCAATTTGATCTAGTAGTTAAGGCACCAGGCTAGAAACCAGGAGACTATGAGTTCTAGTCCTGCCTTAGACATGAAAGCCGGATGGGTGACTTTGGGCCAGTCATTATTTCTCAGCCCAACTCATCTTAAAGGGTTGTTACTGTGGGGAAAATATGAGTAGGAAGGACTATTAATAAAAATAAATAAAGGTGGGATAATAATTGCCTCCTTTCTTTCTTTTTTTGTGGCTTTACATCTATACCTGTTAAAAATAATTCCATTACAGTGAGGTTTCTTAAACTTCTGAATCATTTTAAGATTCTTCCAAACGGAGGGATCATAGTGCAATCAGTCAAAAGGCCATGCGGTCAATTTTATATTTTCTTCCTTTTTTGAAACAAGCCAATTGATAAATTACAATCCTCCTTTTTCTTAGGTCTTAGTGAACAATCATGATCAAATGATGGTTTCTTAAACGGCAATCCTGTCCTGGAACATATAAGAATTGATTATTGAATAGGCATCTATAAGATTGCACTGTAAATGTTTAATATTAGATTCTTACAAAACAAACATCTCCAAAATTAATCTTAGTGTCTGAATTATGAAGAGAAAAAAATGACTGATCATGAATATAGATTTTCCTACTATCCTTTCTCACCAAGGTTTAGTCAAATTATGGTATTCTTGTAAACTACTAAAATAGTACAATAGACTAGCTTCCCTTTGTATTTTTTGATAGTGATTTGAGCAATTCTGATACAGACTTTCAAAAAAAAATAACATATCAATATGAATTGTATTTACGGTATCTAGCTCTATTAGATTCTAGGATTGGGGAACTGCCTGAAGTAATTCTAGATATATTCAGTGGGCTATACACATGGGAAGTATAAAAATTATGATTATATAACTGAAGTAAAAATATTTTGCAAAATGTTGCATTTAATTCTATAATTAAATAGAATATAAACTGACAGCAAACAGCACTTCTTACTAACATTGATGAAGTTACCTAGTTAGGGTAATGAAATATCTTTAAGAAAACAAGCAAGCTCAGAGAGCACCCTCAATTCTATAATTGTTGTATATTTTGCATTATCAAAATTATTGCCATCAAGATGTTATTTAGTAATTGATATCTTTCTTCTATAGGTCTGCGGCATATAATTATCCTTAAGTTATTAGGCCTGGGAGAGGAGATTGGTGGAGTCCTAGAACTATATCCAATCAATGGTAAGAAATCCTTTTCAGATTTTGACTGTCCTAAATTTCCAAATACAAACATGATGTGTATTATTCTTTATACTGAACCATTATTTATTTTGTTTATATTTATAAATAGTGAATTATTCTTGAGACTAGGCAGTACAATGTTATTAGTAACCTCATATGAGTACATAGTAGTGTCATCCTTCTCTAGCTCTTTGAGATATGATGTGCTGGAGCCCCAATTGGACGCCAGTGTTATTGCTGTTTAATAGTTTTTTCTATTACTTTTTGTAGATACATGTATTATTGTTTTATATAGTTTTCATTAGATTTTGTTGGATTTTTGTTTCCAGATCAAAACATCAGGTAGTACTTCACTAAACACATTTTGGAAAGCAGACTTAATTTCTTCCATACGCATCAAATCAACTTCTATCATGTCTTGTTACTATAGCTATTATTGTGAACTCTGGAACTTTTCATAGTCCTATACCACATGCTCTTTAAATACTGTCAGCATCACCACTTCTACATGAGAACCATAGACAATCTTGCAGATCCATATGTTATCCTCCATTTCCCAAAGGGATATGGCTCCTGCCCACAAGAGGACAACCGAGAAAGTATTATATTCTCTGAGTCCATAGGCCAGAAGATAGCAAGATGCTGTCCCAGTCACGCTCTGCCCGTGAAAATAAAGAGTTAAATGAATCTGAGTAACATGCTGTGCAGAGTGGTCGTTACAATCAGAATTAACTTTTCATCTTTCTCTACCATTGCTCTAGGCATCTTTTCTGATGTTCAGCATTTTGGTAAATATGCTTTAAATTTAAGTTTATTCAACAGAGAGATGCTACTCAAACAATCATGTCGACTGCTTGTCACTTCCTATTGCCAGAGCTGAACTGGGCATTTAACTGCCCACAAGATTGCTGGAAAAACCCTGTTGAAATCATTTGAATCTGTAGTTTGCTAATTTTGTTCTTCAGAGAGTATGTATTTGTGCATCCAGGAACAAGTTCTCAAACCTTTTAAATTACAAAGGATATTAGTAAGAAAAATATATGGTATTAGGAAAATTTGCATTTAAAAAACCTATGGCATTATTGTTTTATACTAAATTTACTTATCAATAGGGATTCTGTAGGAATTAGACACACTAAAGAGAAATTTCTCCCATTGCACTGGACTTGCTACTAGAAAAATGTCTTAATGCAGTTTCAAAACATAAAAAAGGAGGGATTTTTCTCTTAAATGATATGATAATCAAAGATTCTTTCTAGCATCAAAAAGCATTTCTACAACTAATTTAATTCCAGGTCAATTTCAGCAATAGCAGTTATCTTAAATAGTAAAAATATATTCAATTAAATATGCTATGCTTTCAAGACCAATTTATCTGCTGATCTGAAAATGTTAACATTTCCCCCTAATTCTGACCTTTTCTAGGGAGCTCCAGTGTGGACAGAGAAGATGTCCCCGTTCATTTGGTGAAAGACATTCGCAATTATTTCCAGATCAGTCCTGAATATTTTTCCATGCTTTTGGTTGGCAAAGATGGGAATGTCAAATCTTGGTATCCTTCCCCAATGTGGTCCATGGTGATTGTATATGATTTAATTGACTCTATGCAACTTCGACGACAGGAGATGGCCATTCAGCAGTCACTTGGCATGCGATGCCCAGAAGATGAATATGCTGAGTATGGCTACCATGGTTATCACCAAGGTTATCAGGAAGGTTACCAAGATGATTATCATCATCATGGAAGTTACCACCATGGATACCCCTACAGAAAGTAGCAATTTAGCCTTCGACTGCTTGCATTCTACTAGTCATTCAAGTCACAAAAGGCCACATGCGGAAATTGCTTTATGATTGCATGAACATTTTCTATTGCCTTAGTGTTCAGTCAAGGGAGTGTATAAAATTTGGCCTTCTCTGTAACACACATTTTCATGAACTGAAAGAGGTAAAATTAATTTCACTGATGCCTTATAAAATAAAGACTCCTTTATATTTTAGAGCTCTTCTAACTTGAGGTATTTCCTTGTGTTGTGTGTATATAGAATAAGAAACTCTTTCCTAATGATTATTGTATGGTGGATAGGATATAACATATACAATGGCCCTCAGTTTTTGTCGAACTGCATCCCCACTCCCCCAGGAAATATATATTTGAAAGCTGTGAAACTTTATTGAAGAGGAAGAATAGTGAATTGTGTTGCAGAATACAATCTTCACACTGTAGTTTTTTAGGAGGGTTTATGACAGTTGTTACAGAAAATGATTTCTAGAGGCATTTTAAAAATGCTTCGACTAAAATAACTTTGTTCATAATATGCAATCTCTATATGATTCTGTCAATTACCAATCTGAAGAGTTTCTAGAACTAACAATTTAAGAATAGTCTGATTCTGAGTGAAAATACAAGAGAACAAAGATTTCAGCTTTAGCAATAGCAGCAGCACTTAGACTTATATACCGCTTCATAGTGCTTTTCCAGCACTCTCTAAGCGCTTTACAAAGACAGCATATTGCCCCCCCCCAAAATCTGGGTCCTCATTTTACCAACCTCAGAAGGATGGAAGGCTGAGTTCAACCCTGAGCCCATCAGGATCGAACTATTTCAGCTTTTTAGCCAGCAATATATTACGCAAAGCCACAGGGCAGAACCTTAATGCAATAACCCCTCTTTATTTTATCTTTGGGCCAATCACTCAGCCCAACCCATCTCATGGGGTTGTTCTTGTATGGAAAATAGGAGGAGGAAGTTGTGTTAGATATGTTTGCCGCCTTGAGTTATTTGTAAAAATAATAAAGGCGTGATAGAAATATCTATACTTTGTATGTATCAATTCAAACTGCAGATGGAAACAAGTATAACATTCCTCTATACAGGTACAATATACTCTTCTTAATTAGATAAAAATCTTAGCATGTCAGAAAAACCTTTTCTTAATATGTCATAGCAATTGCTGCAACTTACATGAGGCCTAAAAGCCAGCAGTAAAACAACAATACTGTCCCAATTCCTATGCAGAAAAGAAGAAAAGGAAATAATTTCTCTGGTTTTGGAATTCAAGAGATTCTCAATCTATAGTGTCCTATACTTGGATCCAATTAGTTTTTCCATCCTCCAATACCAAAGGGAGGAAACCTCAAAAGCAGCTTCACACACATCACCACCACCATTACCAATACCAATCTGAATGGATTACCAGAGAACATTTGTGTAAATTGCCAAAGAAGGCATAGTGAGCTAAACCTAAATAGTGAGATGGGTTTTAATTGATGTTCATTTATTTATTTTATTTATTTATTCGGATTTGTATGCCGCTCCTCTCCGAAGACTCGGAGCGGCTCACAACATATATATATATATATATAAACAATTGCAACAAATCCGAACAACATTAAAAATACAAACCCCATACATATTCATCAATCACACCACAATCAACAATCATCCCCAGGCCTTCCGGCAGAGGTAGGTTTTTAAATTCTTTCGGAAGGCCAGGAGGGTCAGAGAAACACGGACTTCAGGAGGTAGTTGGTTCCAGAGGGTGGGCGCCGCAACAGAGAAAGCCCTGTGCAATTTGTAAGACAGGATGTAGTCCGTATGTGATCTCAAAATTTCATTAAACTTGATTAAAGTTAACTTGCAAAACATGCTAGGGAGATTTATCAAATGTTTTGTGAGAGGACTTTTTTCCACTTATATCTTTAAGTGCAATGTAATCTAAAATGAGTGATTTCAAAACTTCCTGAAAACATCATGTTAGGAATAACTGTAATGTTAAAATAAGTAAGACCAAACCAATCAAAAAACACAACTGAAAACAATGTTGTTCAACAATAGCTTTAAATTTGACAGTCTTGGTTTTTATTTATTTTTGTTTTGTTATTAGATATTTGAAAAAAAGCTACATACCACTAATGAAAAAACTTTCAGAATTTTCTTTTAAGAAATTTCTTGTTAAATTCCACATAAGCCAAACAAAGCATATTTCTTTCTCAAACACAGACAAAACACATATTTAGTGGACAAATATATGTTCCCTAAATGAGTCTGCCAGGCCACATGAATGCAAAAGGACAATCCTTTGAAGAAGACTTGCTAACAGATAGATATTTAACCTTTTCCAGTATAGGAAAATTATTAAAGTACTCCATTTCCAACCCAAAGCCATGTAGGCCCTTGCAAAAACAAAATAAAAAAACTTTTATATATATTAGGTCAGGAATGCTTAATCAGCTACTTCTAGGGCAGCGGTTCTCAACCTGTGGGTCGCGACCCCATTTGGGGTCGAACGACCATTTCACGGGGGTCGCCAAGCACCGCAGTCCACCATTTTTTTTTGGGTCGGCCATTTTTTTCCCTATCGCGATGCGGGCCGTCGCGCCGCGCATGCACGATGCACCCCGTCACGCCGCGCATGCGCGGGCCTGCCATTTTTTTGCGCGATGCAGGCCGGGGTCGTGCTGCGCTTGTGCGGCGCAGACCGGGGTCAAGCCCCGGAAAAGGTTGAGAACCGCTGTTCTAGGGTATCAAAGATCTTGAACATAGCTAGTTTGGGCAACAATTTCATGTACCTTAAAAGACTTAATTTGTTCGTTACTGAAAGCATAATTATATGTGTGATATTACCAACTTTTAAAAATATGTATTTGAATGTTGGTTTCCTAACTGTTCTGAAAAATCCATATTGGTCACTAAAATATTAATTTTTATGTTTCTAATTCTATTGGTATGCATACAACCAACATCCATTTACCTAGTTTTTTCTGGTCTGGAAAACAATTGAAACTCAACTCCCCCTCCCAAGTTTTAATTTATTCCAGGCACAAGTTAGGCAAAGTTCATCTTGCAACTGTATTTAAACAACTGCTGTTAAAGAACATGCATTCTGTTATGTTAGAACTACTTCTTCAGAAACTATCAAGGCTTCCAAAAAATAAAAGCACAATGGATACTTGCGTCAACGAAGATGGTAAAAGAAATCCTTACTTCAAACAGTATTTCTGTATAAATGCTACAAACTGAAATAAAGCAGGGTCAAAAGGATGCTTCATTATACCAGGTACCAGTGTGGTAGCAACATTACAGAAAAATATAAATTAACTTATATAAACAAATAAGAGAACCACCTTCTATCAACACAATAATCCTGATTAGAATATTTGCCTAGCATTTTCATACATTCCTCTTCCAATAATTTTGCAATATTAACTCTTGCCCCTGCAGGCATCTTTACAAATGAATCTTAAACTTGAAGTATAAAACTGAACTGAAACTTCACATCATAATTTAAGCATTATTTTACACAATATAATTTAGAAATTTCTATGTCACAGTTGCTAAATGTCTTGAATCGTACTATTTTCTTTATACATTTCTATTCCAAAACTGAATCACCAATGCTAGAAAAACATATACTTCTTTATCATATCCACAGAAAAATTTGCATGCATTGTTACAGCTTGAAATATATGTCAGCACAAACTCTATGTTGCACTGCATTTTATGCCTGTATTTCTTTTGTCTTTTATGGAATTTAACACAAACATTAATGTGTACAAAAGACTGAACCAAGACAACCCAAGGATTGGGAAGCACTCCAATTTGCTGGTTCCAAGCTGAAAGCTAAGGAAATATTTATAGGGTAGGTAACATTTCTTTAAGGGATTAACATTCCTTAAAGTACATAACCTAGATATGAAAGATGGCCTATATTTAAAATTTCTATTAAAGATTAGAAATACTGGATTATAAATTTTCCTGGATGACATGCCTTAAAAGATTCTTCTCCAAACACTTGACTTCCAGATATTAATTGGATTGCAATTCATCATCAAGGATAGTCGCTGGATAAATTAGTCAGAAAAGATGGAATATCTGTATAGCACCAACCTGAGATAGTTGCACATTAATTATTCACCAGGAAAAGTAACAATTCACTTGAAATGCATAGCTTGTGAACATGATCACATGGCATGTAAAAGGTTAAGTGCAGCGTTATCCAGTATTACATGGTTTATACTAGGGGTAGAAACCTTTATCATTCAACCCCAGATGTTAAGTGTTCAATTCCCTTCATCCCTTTAGCTCACGGGTGTCAAACTTGCCACATCACGTGACACGTCACAATGTATTGCCGGAGGTGGGGTGGGCGTGGCCTCCATATGATGCAACTGGTCCACGGGCCAGCAGTTTGACACCCCTGCTTTAGCTACACCAGCTAAGAATGAACAAATATTTGGAATACCATAACTTTCTGGATCCCGTTTTGCATTATCCTGGAAGGATGATCCTGTTGGTATATTTTGAAAGAAGTAATCTTAATTTTATGCTTAAATACATAATTCATCTATTTTCATGCAGCAAAACTAAAAACAGTACCCAAATTGTATGGAAATATGCAAATTGGCTGGAAAGCCATGTTATTAATTTCCTATTCATTTAAGGGATCCATCAGCGTGATAACTCATCTGATTTGTGATGATGAAGGCATTCAGAAGAAATGCTCAAATATTGGTTTTCATATTCAAATGATATCCTAATTACTGTAATTATGAGGCTCAAACATATGCAGATTTTAACACTGGGTATCACAGGGGTAGTCATATAAAAATAAATGATGTATATGATACTCCAGGCATACAACACATGATGGCAACAATATTTTCTAAAGCTTAAAGGATAAAGCACATCTTACACATAAGAAAATGTTACCATGTAATCTCTGTATTTGTGGTATGCAATAATATTTTGAGGACTGTGCTTCTGGATTTCCATAAAGCGATAGCTTTCATAATTCCATCAATAAATTCTCTCACATCATCTTTGAACTGAGATATCTTGGTCAGCATTAGCACTCCAGTCTCTTTATTTTAATCAACTGTCTCAAAATACATGGTTCAAAATGATGCTTTCCTTCTGCATCCAAATCTTCTGAATTCCAATGACTCTTGCTGCAAAAATAAATCTTCATTTTAGAAGATCAAATACACAGAAACATGAGCAGTTCTGCTGGATCACATAAAAACTCAATTTACTTCAGTATCTTATTTTCAACAAAGACCAACTAGTTGTCTATGGGAACTCTACTAGAAGAAAAGGACAGTGATTGCTCCTCAATAATTCCCAGCAATTAATATATTGATAGCATTCTAGTAAATGTGCTTTATGACTGATTATGTGAATAGTAATTTGTAAATAGGCAAACCCTCCTGCCATTTGGCAAAAATATCTAGATCTCCTCAAACTTCTAATCGCATTTAATACTCAAAGGCGTATGGTTTTCAACACCATTAGTAGTGCATAGTCATGAGGACTAGGAGAAATTACAAACTTCACTGATTTTTCTAATCCCACCTTAATATCCTGTTTGGTTAGTACTTAAAATATCATTTAGCAGAACTTAACTTTAAAAAAAAATATCCACCTTAGTGAAAACATTTAAGAGATTTCCACCATTTCCACTGTGAAAAAGTTTCCTCTCCTCACATGCTATGCTGGGAAAGAGCCTTCCAACTAGAGTTGGAACAGAAATATGCCTGATTATGTTACTCATAGGAGATATTTTGTGAATTTGCAACGCCCTCCTCCCATTATCTACTTGGCATGAATGTCCAGGCGATCTCCCCCAAATGTTAGTTGTGACCACCATTTGCTATAAGGCCTCCTCATCTGAATCATGATCACTGCCTGGTTTGGTGAGTCTCTCAAGTTCTTCTCCATCCTACAGAAAATAAAGGGAAGATAGTGAAAAATTAATAAACAAGTTCATAAAATGAACAGATTATGTCATTTGTCTAATGTTTACCATAATTTGAAGTACAGCTACTTTTGGTATTGGCCATATAGTAATTGCGGTAGTAGAACTTCACTAGTCCTTGTCCTATAATGGTGTTTCTTTCATTGAAACTGGATTATAATTTAAGTTACCTTTGTTAATTATATCACAGAGGTAGAAGCTATAACTTTTACCATGCTTTATATAACAAGCTGAAGATAACAATCCCAAAGTGGACAGAGCCAGGATCCTAACTAGGAGAGTTCTTAAGTATGAAATGGATGCTTTCTCCCTCCAAATTATCCCTAGATAGTTCTGTCAATTCTAGTATAGGATCTGCGGCTTTCAAAAAAGTTGTTGGTAAGCCATATGAGACTCATGGGCAGCAATTTTTACAGTATATCCTTGCCATATACAACCATGCCATAACTAATAAATACAATTTAGTGGACACTGAGGCCAGATCCTACAATAAATACCATCTGCACAATATTAAATCCTTCCTAATCAGTCACTTTGAGGTGCATTGTCAAGACTGCCTATTCCTCTTTCATAACAATTGTTATACATTTTATATGCCATGCAAAATATTTGCCCATGTAGAAAGAGTAGGAATTTGACCTTGTCAAATGTTTGTCAAATACATTTATTAAATCTGTATTACATAATTTTTGCAATGGCACCTGGCAAAATTTGGAAAAAAGGGAAACCAAATAAGTCCAATTCTGTATCTTTTCAAGAGAAGCCCCAAAAAAGTTAGTAAAAAGTGTATTGCTTTTTTTTTAGGCTTAATGTAGTTATAAATTCACAGGAAAATTATATGTATTTACTTTCACAGATACATACACATTAATATATTACCTTTTGCATACAATCTACATATTTATTCAAATGATGCTTGAAGCATACCCAGGAACACATTGTAAATGCACCTTGTTTGTCAATTGTGCCCTCTGGTGTTCAATCTTTTAAAAAATCACTTTAATTCAATAGAAAGCTAAGCAAATAGCCACAAATGCATTTTTAAAAAAAGAATTTTATACATTCAAAGCTATTCTAAAAATACACTTCAATGTTCATACAGAATGTATCTGAAAAATACAAACTATTCTTTTAAGATGTCCAAAAAACCCACACTATACTATTGTAAACTTCTTGGGATACTAGGATTCTAAATTGAAAACCTGAAACAAAATGGAATGTCTCAAAAATGCTCTGGTTTATTTATGATGTCAAATATTTCTGGAATCTAGAGAGCTGCACATCCCAAATATAGTGTGATGTGATTGGGGAACACAAATATATTTCGGAAATGCAAAGGAAAAAAAATGGCTAAGCAGCTTCCAGCAAGGGCACAACTACCGTTCTAGTTTTTTGAATGAACCACATCCTTTATTACAAAGAGCAATAGCTCTTGTGGGTCAGCACACAGAAGTACTTCTCTGCTGTCCTCCCCCTCCCACAACAGCAGCATTTTTTACTACATTCTGAGAGTGCTGGAATGGCTTCACCACGACTGCCCAACAGCATGTTTCAACATAGCATGACTTTTCTTTATAGTTTGTTGTTAAGTGTGTCCAGTTATATGTATAGATTTCTCCAACATCTACACAGGGCCATAACTAACTTAACTGGATGCATTCATAACAAATTGTAAATGTTAGTATATCATTTGACTTTAAGCAAACAATTATAAGGAAAACAGAAGCGCACATTTATAGGTAATCCTCACTTAATCACTACAGATGGGTCCGGCTAGTCCATCGCTAAGTGACACAGTTATTAAGTGAAACATCACATGACCACAGCCAATTTACATCAGCTCCACTGCAGTCATTGAATGAATCACCTGCGGTCATTAAGTGTGATGTCATGTAAACTCAACTTGAGAGTTATTGCCAGCTTCTTCATTGGCTTTGCTTGTTGAAATCCAGCTGTGAAGGTCGCAAATGGCAATTGTGTGACTACAGGACTCTGCAACCACTGTAAAAGTGCCCTAGTTGTCAAATGCTGGAATCATGTTTATATGACAGTTGGGGCGCTGCGACCATCGTAAGTTCAAAAATAGTCAAACTATTTTTTTCAGCATTGTTATAAGTTTGAGCGGTCACTCGACAGGCAGTCATAACCAAGGACTCCCTTCTAGCAGCATAATGCTATTTTGACAATGATGGCAAACATTTATATTCACATCACAATCAGAGGCGTGCACTGAAATCAGTTGGCCCAAAGAATATCTAGACAGGAAACCTTTCAAACCTTACCCCACTAGAGCGCTCCCATGCACCTCCATTATGCTTGCCCCTCTCCCACTGAACAGTGTATTCTGTACAACGAGGGCTGCTGGAGTGATAGATAAATATAGACAAAAGAACTACAGGTGCTTCCAAGAAGAACTCCATGGAAGGCTTAAAGTCAAATACAAAAACTGACACTGTGGTGATGATCACAGTTGTAACTTGTGCAGTCAAAACATGAAACATGTTGTCTCGGAACTTCAGAATGAAGGCCACGGAGAGCCCAAGGAAGGCAGTGACAAAAATAAGGGCCACTGAGAATACGTTGTGACCATAGAAAAAACCACAATACTCTATCTGGCGCCTGTTTTCAGGGCGCAGGCTTAGCATCAGTGCATTGAACATAGCTCCAAAGAGGTACAGTTTGGTATTCTGCACGAAGATGTTTTCACTGAATTGGCCTCCTTCTTTCAGTATTTTTTCATTGTAGATGTTGGCTAAGGCTGAAATAAAACATTGTACTAGTATGAGCAGATGTCCCAGTCCAAGACGAACTGTTTTCATGGGTCCTGCAGTAGTGACATTCCAGCTAAAGCCAGGAAAGGACCATCTAAGAGTGCAGTTCTCTTTTCCCCAACATTCTTCTTCTGACTTGGTATACTGCAGGCAACTGTTTGAATGGCTGAGAAAAATGTCATGATGAAATCCATGCACAGCCAAGCTATGCTTATTGCTTCCTGTCCCTGCAGTCAGAGCTACAATAGACAGGAACAGAATCAGCAAAGAAGCCCATTGCACCCAGGAGACCTGCCGCCTGCATGGGGAAGAAAAAATGAAGTAAGTTGATTCAAAGAAGCGCAAATAATAGGTAAGGGGTGTAAAAAAGAGTTAACTAGTACTTTAGTAAGGCAGCAGTGTGACTTCTGTTCTAGTATCATACCAGGAAAAATTCTTTTAACAATAATGCTGAAATTCAAATGCTTACAATACCTCTCATACCTAACAGGATGATTCACTCTGCACACTGAATTATTTTGTATCTACTGAAGCTGTGCCAATGTTCCAGACAACTCTGGACAGCTACTGTTCTTCTAACAATAGCCTACACTATGAAAGTAAATATTAGTAGATTATGTCTGACTTTGAAAACAACCATTGGGGGGAGCAAGTACAAGTACGACCCAGTTTGATAAGATTAACATATATTTAGGACTGCCTTCTGAGTCATTAACACACACACACACAAAAAATAGAATGTATACCAAATTCAATAGCTATGTATTCATTAACAAATAAATGACAATAGTAGTAACATTATAATCATTTTGAATGTGCTTTTAATTTTCATTACCTTTAGAGCCTTATTTAAAATTGCTTCAGAAGAGAACTTGAGGAAACAAAGAAATGATAAAAGATAACTTGTTTCCATAATTACTCACTTCAGCACTATTCTGAACAGAAGAGCTGTTGTTATAATAACAAAATTTGAGAACAGAACAGCCATGGCCTAGAAGAAGAAAAGATATTATGTTACAAATCAAATGCAGCCTAGAAATAGGATACCTATTAGAGTACAACCACCTTAAAATGTGCTGATTGTGGAACCAAATTTTATTGAGCTAAATAGCACTTGTTTAAAAAATGAACTGGCTTTCTAGAAAAGTCCTGAAAGCAACCATTCCTACATTTCACGGAATCAAGCAGAAAAACAAAGTCTTAACACTTATTCCCCAAATTATTGATTCCGATTTGAGTAGAAACAGAAAGTCAGAAGAATGTGAGAAATAGTTTCCCATCCTTTGAATCTACTGGTTAATCAAAATGAGCAGTGACTTCTCTCAAATCTGCTCTAGGGCAAATCTGAGGTTATGCACATGTGATGGGGGGAGTATATGGAAATTACCAGAGAAGATCAAAGGGTTGTTCTATTTTGCAAATGGAAATCAGCCTGTGTCACACTGAAAGTAGCCAGCATTCATTCCATCTTAATAAATCGTAAAACTACACCCAAGCCTATTTTTTTCAACACTGTTCTTGTCTGTATAAGTAAAACTGTCTTCAGACTTTTGACACTATTATGAAAATATATACCTCCCTCCCTCCCTCCCAAATTCCTCCTAAGCATCAAAAATGCAAAATGCTTATTAGTCCTTGAATCATTCAGTGAGTGTTCAAAGTTACAACAGCGCTGAATGAATGATATTTATAACCCAGCCCCCAAAGTTCCAGCTGTTGCAATGCCTTTGTGGTCACATGATCAAAATTCAGATGCTTGGCAGCTTGTCCAGATTTATGACTGCAGAGTGCACTTCAACTCTCCCCACCCACTTATTTCTCCCCCATTTCTGCTTTTTTGGCCACTGTGTGCTCTGCTTCCTAATCCTGCCACCCCCCTCCCACCACCACCTGCCTTAGCTGGGCATGCCTTGTCAGCAGTGGGAGGAGCAAGACAGCAAAGGTCAGCTGGAGCTGGCAGAAGCAAGTGTTGACAGAGTGGAGGGCAGCGAAAAGGACCGAGATGGGAAGGAGATATGTAGGTGGGTGGAGTTGAAGCAGAAAGGATCATAGTGAAAGGTTCATGGTAGGGCAGGAAAAGCATGAGATCCTGGCCTAACGATGGCACAGTCCTGGCCTAACAATTGCAACCAGGTCTACTGGAACTTCCATCACTAAACAATATAGTCATGTGATGGTTCTTCTAACAATCACTTCACTTAGCAATGGAAATTCCAGTCCTAATTATCATAACCCAAGGATTACCTGTTCTCATTCTAAACCAATGTTCAATGGATTCTGGTAAGCTAAGGTTTTTATACCCTGGCTCTAATTAAAAAGTATACTTTAATTTCCTTGTCTTTACTTATAGTTATGCTTCTTACGCAACCTTATGTTCAAACAATTGAAAACACCCTTTACAATACAGATTTCTTGTCTGAAAGATTTATGAAACATAAATGACAAAACATAAGAATTGAATACAGTCATTTGGCCAATTAAATTTGTGTTCTACTTATATTATAGCACATAACAAACATAACATCTCTAATATATCAACTCAAGTACTGAAATACTATTCAAGGAGGAAGCAATCTTACCTATAATCTCCGAAAATGACTGAAATTTGATATAAGAACTTAAGATGATAAAAATATATTCTCTTTTCATTAGAACCTATAGAGACCATTCTACATTTCTGAAATGATACTTACTGGTTCAAGATAGGACAACACATAGAAGACAATCAAATTATCTAAAAAATAAAGAAAAGCTGGAATTGACCACTTTATGTAGCTATACAATTGTCTCCAAGAGCTGCAGCCAAATCCACTATGAGAATATCCTCCTAAAAAAGAAAAAGAAGTAACAAGAAAAATTATTCAATGCATTTAATTATCAATACATATCTACACTGTCCTCAGCACATATGATTATTGATTTCAAAAAGAACATATCACTAGAGACAGACTCCTTAAGAAATCCATAATTTGAAGCTTCCTTATTAAACACAGGTATGAAACTTTACCAGGCTTTATTAAAGATTTTGAATGATATTCAAATTGAAATTTTGATCTCTGATCTCTATAATTTTCTTTTTTGTCTGTAAATTAAACATATTTACATATAATTTGTTTGTTAAATCATCCTGTGTGGTAAAATGGAAGGCTGTTTTAAACACTCTGTATTCCAATTACCTTTTTAAAAAATTATTTAAATTATTTTTCTTGATAATTTGAATATAATTTAATTATCTTAATATTTTATATAATACTTTAAAAATCAACAACTATGCATAAATACATTAAGGACCAAAACAAATTTATATTCACATACCTATACCAGACATTTTTAAGCAACAATGTAATTTAGTATTTGAAATTCTATAAAGGTTATCTCAACCATCTGCAGAATTTGGGATTTATATTACTTCTGTTAAGTAAATTCATTAATGTGATTCTGTTATAATAAAATGCAATACAATATTCAAAATATCCTTTTTAATTTCTCCAACTTAATTATTGTTCCTATTCTTCATTTCATTTTTTCATATTTTTTGTTGATTTCCAGCCTCCTCAAAGAAAATATCCTTCCTAGAAATTACATGTATTTTATCCTTTAAATATAGATGGCGTTGTAATGCTGGGGTCTTTTTAATTTTTTATTTCATTACCTTGCTAAATTTATTGATAGATATCACTGAATTCCCCCAACACAATGAGCTCCTTAATATGTATCTCTCTCTTTCTCTCTCTGTTATTATAAACCATTATTATAAACCATAATAAAGTTTATTTCTCATTAACATGATGAGAAATTACTATTGCAAATTTTCTTGGAGACTTATTAGTTAAGCATTTTAGAATGCTAGACTTCTGGACCAATTCTGCCTGAAGTTCTGCCTAATTTAATGAGGATTGGTTTCTGACAATACCATAATATGACAGCATTTTTTCATATTTTTTCATCATAAATATGCAGATATTTTTTTCAAATCCTCTTTTCTGCAGTATTTTTCCATGTCAATCAAGGAATTTTATGCCTAGGAAGCCAATACCTGAAATTTCCTTGGATTCAGGAGCAGATTTCATGAATCTAGACTCCTGAAAACGTCCAGCTTATTAATATTTTCTAGCAAGCTTTCACTTCAATAGCTTTCCATTTCATTTACATTCATGTGTTGTTTTATAAACCACTATAAATTTATAAAGTGTTTATAAAGAATTGCACATAATCTGGACTATATTTTAAACAATTATTAATCACAAAAGGATTTACAGAACTAAAAAGATATACCAAATTCTATTCGCCAATCCTTTCCTATATAATGCATTTTACAACACTGATGCCCTATGAATAACTCGCCAGAACAACAAATAGAGAAGGATACCATAGCAATGTCATTTATAAAAGGTAATTACACAGATTAAAAGAAAAGAATATCATTTCACTGTATAGAAGATAATTACTACTTTTTATATAGCCAAACCTCTGAATTTGTGCAGTTTTACAAAATATAAATCATTTTTAAATCCTGCAAGAACTCTTTTCTATAGAACAAGAGATAAAGACAAATATTACAATAATTACAGTTAATTGCTAAGATGTCTCAGACTTTACAGATATTTTTTTTTGAAGTTCAAGAGAAGTATTTGCCTGATTTCAATTTTCAGTACAATAACACTAACAATGGTATGGGATCTCTGTTGATGTAAAGACACATAATATGACTGAAATATGACTACCGGTATATAACATATAGTCCTCAGTTAATTATGATATTTGGGACTGGACTTTCCATCATTAAATGATGGAGTCATAAGCGCAACATCATGTGACTGTGACAGTTAGCAACAGCACTTCCAGCTGCTGTCATTTAGCAAATCCCACCATTATTAAATGCAATTTCATATGGTTGCCATTTGCAAATTCCTGCTAACTTCCTGCTTGTCGGAAGCTAGCAGTGAAGATTGGTATATGGTAATTGTGAGCCAGTCGTCAACTGTCCAGATTGCAATCACATGACTGTGAGAACGTTGCAATGGCGGGAACCTTGTCAACTGGTTGTACGTACTCATTCAATGAGGATCACCTGTACATTAACACATACTAAGCAACAAGAGAAGATATAACCATTCCTAAATATCATAATTTAGCTCTAACGGCTTACCTCTTCTGATTACCCAGAGAGCCATTATCAAACAAAGTACAAGCTTAACTAATTCTGAGCACACATTCACAGTTGCAGGAAGATAATCATACTTATTATCTGAAAAATATTTAGAGAAGTCACATGAATACTGCACACATTGACTTTAAATAAAATGAAAATACTACAACAGGCAGCCAATGCAGAAATGTACATTCAACAAGATGTATTTGAGAAAACCTCCACGTCTATTTCCAGATAATAATTTTTCATAAAAAAGAATTAAAATATATTTTCTTCTTTTGGAAAATAGTTGATATTTTTAATATTTAATATTAAACATACTTTAATATTTTTGTTAGAAGAAACTTCCTAACAGTGAGGACACTTAACCAGTAGAACAGTTTGCCTTCAGAAGTTGTGGGTGCTTCATCACTGGAGGTTTTTAAGAAAAGACTAGATAGCCACCTGTCTGAAATGGTATAGGGTCTCCGGCTTGAGAAGGGGGTTAGACTAGAAGGCTCCAAGGTCCCTTCCAGCTGTATTCTGATTGATTGGTAAATAAGGGGTTTCAGGGAGTGAAATTCAAGGTTGGGGCTTCTTTGTATTATAAATTAGTGTTCTGATCCTAACTGTGTAGTATGCTTTTTCACTTTTGACCAGATCGTTAACAGAAAGTGCTTCAGTGCTGTATTTGATGTCACAAAAGAGTTTCTGACTATATGAAAGATGTATTCTTTTCTAAAACGGCTCTGGGAACCAAACTCATATTGAAAAGCAATTCTGAAAAGCAATCAAGACTCTACAAAACCTAATTATTTTAACTTCATGTCACAGACCAGCAAAGAGTATGCCAACAAATTCTGGTAGTATCTATACAGAAATAAATGTTCCAACATACCTTCATTGGCAGAGTATTTCATCAAAAGAATACGACTTGAACCCAGTGTAACAAAGGTACCTCCTAGGAGCAGTGTATAAACAGCTGACTTGGACCATCGAGCAGACTGACTGCAACATTTGGAATCCATACTGTTGCTATGTTGTCAGTGCCCTTTGAACCACAAAGCAAAACACTGTATCAGATATGTCCATTAAAATAACATTTATTACTTTTAGACTACTCAGAAAGCTGTTTAGTGCTTGATTCTTCACAAACTGCATAAATGCAAGTTTTGTAATGCACATTTTTCTGAGGCATTGAACATAAATTTAGTGACCTTTATGGTAAGCTTGAGTACTATTTTAGTAAACCCTTTAAATATAGTACTAGCAACATAAAATTAAGAAAAATGTTCCCTGATCTTGGAAACTAATCAAAGAGAGAAGCAACCTAGAACTAAGGAGAAATTTCCTGACAGTTAGAACAATTAATCAGTGGAACAACTGGCCTCCAGAAGCTGCAAGTTTTTAAGAAGAGATTGGATAACCATTGTCTGAAATGGTATAGGGTTTCCTGCCTGAGCAGGGGTCCCTTCCAACATTATATTGTATTATATCATCATCATCATCATGCATCTTATATTTAACCTATACTGAATAAAGCATTTCAACTGAAGCAACTGACCACATCACAATACTCTCCTGAATTTTATTATTAATTGTAGGTATTACCTTCCACAATAGTGGAATGGAAATATTAGTTTAAAAAAAAGAAAATTAAGTATTAGTTTCACCATTCATCATATTTAAATATGCTACCATAATCTCAGGGAAAAAACCCTTTTTCAGTTACATCTCTTTGTTTATTTCATTCTAAAGTAAATGATACAACTGCTCAACTATTCATTGTTTGGAGAAGCTAATTTTTCTATCAGGATTTTGAGACAGAGCTCGGAAATTTTATTTATACCTTAAATAACTTGAATAACAATAACAGATCTTGTTCTGCTTTTGGGGAGGAGTTTATCAATGCAGTAGACAGAAGGAATAACTTCAACCAAGACAAGAGTCAGGTAAAAGAAAAGTTAAGTCCATGCCAGATCTGCAATCTAAGTAAGTGTTTTAGACAAGACCCTTTTTAGTTCTCACAAAGATAAAGGGACAGAGGGAGGGGAGATGTGCATTCAGACTTGCAAAATTCTGTTATTACAACCTCATAAAAAAATACAGATAGTCCTCACTTACAACCACAATTCAGCCCAAAAGTTCTGATGCTAAGCTAGACATTTGTTAAATGAGTTTTGCCCCATTTTATGACCTGTCTTGCCACAATTGTTAAGTGAATCACAGCAGTTGTTAAGTTAGTAACATGGATGTTATGTGAATGTGGCTTCCCCATTGACTTTGCTTGCAAAAGGTGATCACATGACCCTAGGACACTGCAACTGTCATAAATATGAATCAGTTGCCAAGCAGCTGAATTTTGATCACCTGACCATGGAGATGCTGCAATGGTCATAAGTATGAAAAATGCTCATAAGTCACTTTTTTTCAGTGCTGTTGTAACTCTGAACGGTCACTAAATGAACTGGTTGTAAGTCAAGAAATACCTATAGTATTAGCATGTTTGACTTTGGTGACAACATGCATGCCTTTTTTCATTCTATAAGTTATTTTAAATAGTGCAAAAAAAAAAAGCATAAGCTTCCATTTTTGCTTCCATTTAAGCACGGGATCTCTAAGAAATGAGAATATCAAGCCATACTGTTCATTTAATACACATTTCACTTGTATGTGTTGCCAAGCATATAATGAAGGGAGGTCAAGCTCAAAAGGCAATTTCTCAACATCTTTATAACAACTGTTAAAAATCAACTGAAATAAAATATTAATCTCTTCTTTAATACAGGGGTTTCAATATAATTACTTCTGCACTATTTTAAAATTTATGGTATACCACTGCATCAATTTTTAATCTGATTTTGGATGAAAATATAACTGCTCACTATTTAATAACCAAATAATCTAGCAGCTTTCAAAGGAGGAAATAAAGATCCCAGTTTAATATACCTGGACCCTAAAACCTACCCAGATTTCAAAAGTATTACATGCTTGCTCTTCAACTGAGTCCAAACAGGAAAGTAACTGTAACAGAAAATAGTCCAATGATATAAAATGAACATTTTTTTAGGTTAAACAACCTTCATATCCAGTCCTAAAGTCATAGATCAGATTGGAAGCCAAAATAAAAACATAAAGATCAGCTGCAAATAATTTACAGAACATGAAAGAACAAAAATTGAAGAATGTTAGGAACAAAACAAGCCAATATTGCGTTGGCTTGACATCAGAAAAATTGAAGCAGCTTTGGAGATCTGTGCACAGCCCAGAGATGTTTGGTGTCAAAATTGGATAAATAAAATCAAACCCTCCTAAGGAAGTCACAATTAGCCAGAGATATTGTAGGGGCTTTAGCCTGCCATATAAATCACTTTGTTAACTCATCTGTGTGAAACATCTAATAGGAATTAACATTGGAATTTGTCTTTTCCTTCCTTACCTCTTTCTCCAATTTTTATCCCACCTTTATTATTCTACAAGTCAATCAAGGCAATGAAAATACGCAACACTCCTTCTACCTCCTATTAAGGAGTGTTGTGTGGCTCACGTTCAAGACCTCAGTGTTGCTGTGTGACAGGGCAAACTCCCATCATTCTCTCCAGCTTCTGCCAACCTAGCAGTTCAAAAGCGAGTAATTGCTAGTAGATAGGTACCACTTTGGTGGGCACATTGAGACATGAAAGAAACCCCCAACAGCGCATTGTCTGGGCATAGGTGATGTCAACAGCTAATCCTTTCAATCTGAAGCGCCTCAGTGCTTCTAACATGAATGCATGCAAGCCTCTTATTTCCCTCAAAACAACAACTCTGAGAGGTGGAGTGGGTTGAGAGTGACTGGCCCAGTAGCATGATAGACAGACAGACAGACAGAGTCAGACAAGCAGATATCCAAGGGAGAGGGGCAGTTAAGAAATATGAAATATAAAATCTTGATGTAATATTCCTTTTAATAACATTAACCTTACCCCAAGCATTCAATGGAGGATCTAGCCACTTTGGTTAAGCTATGTGAAAATTCACCTTTACATTTGGAAACATTAAATTCAGCATATTGTAATATACTTAAAAAAAATGCAAACCGAAATATTTTAATATTTAAATATTTAATGTTTAAATATTTTAATATTTTAATATTAAATATTTTAATATTAAATATTTTAATATTTTAATATTTTAAATATTTAATATTGGTTTAACTACTGTAAAACATCCTGCACCAATTGGTTTAACTACTGTAAAACATCCTGCACCAATTCTTCGCCTTCCAGATGTACAGCTGTCTACCCCAACTGGAAGTAATAGAGGCTGAAATGTGACACCACTGGAAGCCACAACAAGGCCGGCATATGCAATGTTTTGCCCAAAAGCCCGTCTTTTTCCGACTTAGGACTCTGGAGCCCATACAACTGAGCGAGAATAAAACGATGTAGCTCCCATTTTCCTTCTTGATGGAGCGGCAATTTCTCCAAAAGAGCAGGCTTTGAAAAGTTATGCTACGTAGGAGCAGCGCTCGATCCCATCTGCCTAAGCCCTCAGCCAAAGGCTCGGTTACCTGACAGTTACGGGTTCTCTCCCGGCATCGCCCCAGCCTTAGTCCACCTGTCACTCAGGCACGCACGCGCAGAGTTGAGAAGGCGAGCCGGCACTTCCCAGCCGCCTCCTTTGTCCCAGGATGCACCCGGCGGAGAAGCATGCGCAATGACTCGAATGAAACGGCATCCATAGAGCTAAGAAATGTCTCAGGTAAATACTTTCGGAAAAGTCACAAGGAGTGGCCGTAGAGACCTGTTCTGAGATCCATTTCAGCATTAGCTTACAGTTTTACAAATGGAACACATGGAACAATCTAGAATTACGACTCTGGAGACGTAAGAGGCACAAGCCAAGTAAACAAAAGTACAAATTTTGTAGATCTATGGATGACGCAATTCAGCCATGAACTCAACTCTCTATTTCCACGCAGGCGCAGGTTCTGCGATTGTCGCCGGGCAGAAAGGAGGGGCGGGGCGGGACTCTAGAAGGTCATGTGTCAAGAGAATTCACGTGACTCCCTGCTTCCCCCCCCATTGAAAGTAGTGGGCGGGGAGTGGGGGGGGCGCTTGGTAGCTCTCAGTTCCCGGAAGGAAAGGCTAAAGAAGGGAAGAGCGACGGCGCAGTTGAATTTGCGGGTCGGCTGTTGGTGACAGGCACTTTTTCCTCTGTCCCCTTTACAGAGCAAGGCACCATGCAGAGCGTCATCAACACGGTGAAGGGAAAGGCGCTGGAGGTGGCCGAATACCTCACGCCGGTGTTAAAGGTGAGGCCCCGCCTACCGAGGACAAAATGGGGAGGGGAGGAGCTTCAGGCAGTGACAATATTTTATTACCTGGTAGCCCTCTTCGACTTGGACTAATGATCCCATAATCCCTGGGCCGATTGTGGGAATTGTAGTCCGATAGACTTGGACAGCAGTAGTTTTGAAGCGTGTAAGATTTGCAAGGGGGGAAAAAAGGAACGGTCTTTTCACTGTTCCCCAAACTTTTTGTCTGTAACGTATCGACCCTTTGCAGGGTGGAAAGGGTCAGAAATATAACGCGTAGGTCTGAAGAATGCTAGGTTTTGGAAAGATGTTTCTTCAGTCAGTAGGGAGAGGTCTCAAACTTTTTAAATTAATGGTGAATCTGTGATCTTGATGGACGGCAGTTTTCAGAATTTAAGGCAGGGGTTCTCAACCTTGGCAACTTTAAGACTTGTGGACTTCAACTCCCAGAATTCCTCAGCCAGCTTTGCTGGCTGAGGAATTCTGGGAGTTGAAGTCCACAAGTCTTAAAGTTGCCAAGGTTGAGAACCCCTGATTTAAGGCAATTAAAAATATGAAATTTTAAAAAAATCTGGGAATTCTAATTTAGCCACTTTGGAGGAACATGAGTTTCCCAACTAGACTTAAGAGTCCAGGAGCCGGTGGTCTTTGGCCCAACAGAACTAGTTCCTTCTGTCTGAGTATTTCTCTCACTCTTTCTGTCTCACACACAGAAGGGAATGAAGTGGGAGACCATTTTGCTCAATTATCCTTTGCAATAGTGGCAAGAGTCTTGCTACTTTTCCAAACTAAAACGGGTGTCTAAAGATCAGGGATAAGGCAGTAGTTATGTCTATGATAGTGATAGAACCTTTTAGAGACTGAGTGCCCAAACTGCAACCCCAAACCCACTTATGCATCTTCACGTGCCGGGTGCGTGTGGCCCATTGGGTGGGCACGGCTGCAGTGGTAACAGCAGACTGGGTGGGACTAAAAAGTTCAATCAATCAATTCCAACTTTGCAAGTTCTTTTTTTTCCCCAGGAGAAGTTGAAATTGAACCTTTTTTTTTTTTTTTGCACATGGCGGGAGAGGCCTAAAGCGAAAAGGTTTTATAAAACTGAAGGCCTAGGACTGGGGTGACGGCGCGCGTGCCCACAGAGAGAGCTTTGAGTGCCGCCTCTGTCACTCGTGCCATAGGTTCGCCACCACTGGTCTATGAAAAAGAAAAATATGTCTGTAAAAGTGAGTCTGATGGGCAAATGTATATGCTTGCAAAATTAAAATTGCCATTTTCTGCTGAAAAATAAAGGATCTGAAAAGTCTTTGGTTCAGAATTCTCTAGAGGATTGCTGGCATTGCAGGATTTTGTCACAACATATGGTAGTGGAGAAAGATGCATATTTCTGGAGTAAGCATATGGCATGAATGTGTGATGAGTACGTGCAATGGTTCTACTGGTTCTTGTATCTACTGGTTCTTGTATCAAACTCATTAACATATTTATGCTTTCATCTTATGTTTGTTAAATATGGACTAAAATTTAAAATATTTTGATTCTTGTACAGTGGGCAGATAAGTGGAGAGAGAAAAAGGCTTATTAAGGTAGCAAGGTACAATATTTCAATATTTTAACAATAAAGATATAGAAAAAACAAAGTAAAGTGGAACTTAAAGGTGAAAACATTTCCAGCCAAATTCAATCTGCCTGGCATTTGTGTCTCAGGAGAAATCTTTAATGCCCCCCCATACACACAATTAGTGTGAAAAGCAGGCAGTCTTTATTTTGGTGGCTACACTCACACTGAAACAGTTTCTTGCTGGTATCAGGAATGACCCCCCATGTTCCTGATATTCTGAAATAGTTAAAAATGGAATTGTTTCAGTGAAGAGGGCTAAAATGACTGAGAAAACATAATTGTATAGTGGACAGCTCTGTATTGTATTTTTTTTTAGGATTGATCTCAACTTTTAGTGTAGGCGTTTTATTGTACTGCTGTATATTGTTGTTAACTCCTATTATTCTTTTGGTTGCCTCAGGTTACTTTTAACTTTCTCACAAACTTTATTAGTTTTTTTCCCCCTACAAACTTTGCAGCTCTCAATAGAATTCCTGAAATATTTCATTTTTATCACTTGCTCTAAAACACAATTGGGGATTTGGTGCCCTCCAGAAGTTAATGAACTAAAATTCCTGTGGTCCTGGCCTAGATGGCCAACAGTGAGAAATGTTGAAAGTCATAGTTCAGCAACAAATGATTGTCCCCAGATTTTTCTTCTTTGCTCTATCAAATGTATCTCTAGTCTAGAATCTTCTACCACACTATTATAACATTTGAAAAATAAAGAAGTCTTTTGTGATGTGAAATAGTTCTTTTGGGTAATAGAAAATAAAAAAATAAAATACTTTCCAACAGGGTTCTTTAAAAACCAGTATTTTCTAAATGTTAATTATCTTTTATTTTTGCCTATCTATGTACCCTGTCATTAAAATCAAATGTCACTTTCTTGGCATGATGCATTTTCAGAGATTTATTATGTATAGTAATACAAGAGAGCAGATATTTTTGCCTTGAAATTTCAAATATGGTGATTCTAACACTTTATGAAACGTCTAATCTCCTCTTGAACCAAAATTTCAAGAAATACAGATAGTTAGCATAAACAGTATTAAAGCCTGGAAAGTGTTTTATTTTTATTTTTTTATCTAAAAGTAGTCTCCTCTCATTGTGAAAAAAATTAAATTGTCATATCTATTTTTCATTAATATAAATGTTATATGAGCAATAAAAGCAGTGATTGCTTGATTCTGCCTGGGTTCTTAAACAAAAAAGCTAATCAATTTCTATGGTGCAACTATGCTTGGATAACCTCTTGTTCTATGTATTCTATTGTAGATAAGGGTTATCGGGAAAATTTTCAAAGTGAAGACTGCTGCAAAGTTAAACTAAGGAAATATTTGACCAAATAGAATGAGTACAGATTAAAACCATTATCATTTTCTTTTCATTATCTTAAGGCATTTGATTTAAATATTTACAGACATTTTTTTCTTTAGGAATCAAAGTTTAAAGAAACTGGAGTTATCACTCCTGAGGAGGTATGTATATAATGATTTACTTATTTGTTGAAGTAAATATTGAAAAACGATAAAATGAAATTCCTATGGCAGGTTTTTTTTACTTCTTATTAAATCTATCTAGAATCATAGCATGTTACCAAGATCTAAGGTTTACAGCTAATGTTGTAATGTAGGCCTGTTGCTGGAATAACGTCCCATTGAACGTACTTGGAATTGTTTATGTTTTACATTATTTAGTGGTTTATGTGGGCCTATAATATAACCTTTATAGATTAAGTCCAGAAAAGACAGTAGGCTAACACTATATGTTTGTGTGTGTGTGTGTGTGTGTGTGTGCGTGTTATGTATGTATATGTATATAAAATATATCAATATTTGCTGTATTGTTTTGGCAGTTCATAGCAGCTGGAGACCATTTAGTTCACCACTGTCCTACTTGGCAATGGTAGGTAAAATTCTGCAGAATCTGCCTCTTAAGAGCATTTAGGTATGTTTATTGTATGAAGATGCGTGTGTTTCTTACAATAAGTTGTGAGTTAACAGAAAGGGAGAATCATCTAAATTCAAATATATTTCCTCCTTTGGTAGAATTAAATTTGACTTTTGGTTTCTTACCTGTGTAGTTACCATGTTTTTATAGGTTTATGTTATTTAGTATTATAAAAGTGATAAGACAAAAGGCCACATAGTTACAACTGTTCTGACTCCAAATTAATAATGCTTTAGTTTCCTTTCATGTATACTCCAGATTTAGTTGTCATTTAATAACATTTTGAAAATATTGGTGTAGTGTAGAAATTTGAACTGAGATTCATAACTATTAAACTACAATTATCTGTTAGTTAGACTCTAGGCTTATAGTCACTTTCCTCTCCCAAGGCAAATAGCAAACTATTTTTTAAAACTGTTTCTATGTTTATATCAACTTCAGCAAAAACATAGTGGTTCTGAACAAAAAATAATTTGCTGTTTTGTTGCTATTATTATTGTTTGTGTTTACATTTTAAGGGGTACTGGAGAAGAATTAAAAGTCAAGGCTTACCTCCCAACAGATAAGCAGTTTTTGGTTACTAAAAATGGTATGTCTGGGTTTGTGCTTTTATATTCAGGTTTCTCATCAAATATTTCTTATAACTGCATATTAGTATATTTTGAACACGTATAGGCAGTACTTATGGTGTAGGCGGATGGATTAGATGAAATGGAGGTATAATATTGCTCTCAAGGCAGAATAGTCAATTAAATCGCTTTTTTTTATATTCACAAACTCTTCTGACATTAATTAACTGACCACATCTGAAGAAGATCCATATAATCTATTTCCGTGGTGGAGAACCAATGGCACACGTGCCACTGGTGGCACGCAGAGCCCTCTCTGTGGGCATGTGCGCCATTGCCCCAGTCCTAGGCCTTCAGCTGGGTTTTATAAAACCTTTTCATTTTAGGGCGCCACCGCCGTGTGCAAAAAAAAAAAAAGGTTCAATCAATCAATTTCAACTTCTTGTGGGGAAAAAAAGATCTCACAAAATTGGAATTGATTGATTGAACATTTTAGTCTCACCCAGTCTGCTGTTACCACTGCAGCCACGCCCACCCAATTGGCCACACCCACGCAATTGGCCACGTCCACCCAGCACCCGACTATACATAAGTGGGTTTTGGGTTGCAGTTTGGGCACTCGGTCTCTAAAAGGTTCGCTATCACCGATCTATTTCATCTAGGATGCTGTGAAATTTGTCTGCCACCATTGTCTCTCACCAAATAGCCTAAGAAGGAAAGATTGGAAACTTAATGATACAGTTAGTCCTCAACTTATAACAGTTCATTTAGTGACTGTTCAAAGTTACAGCGGCACTGAAAAAAAGAGACTTATGTCTGTTTTTCACAGTTGCGACCTTTGAAGCATCTCTATGATCATGTGATCAAAACTCAGATGCTTGGTAACTGACTCATATTTATGACGGTTGCAGTATCCCGGGGTCATGTCATCTTTTGCAACCTTCTGACAAGCAAAGTCAGTGGGGAAGCCAGATTCACCTAACAGCCAGATTGCTAACTTATCAACTGCAGTGATTCAATCAACAACTGTGGCAAAAAAGGTTGTGAAATAGGACAAAACTCACTTAAAACCTGCCTTGCTCAACAACAGAAATTTTGGGCTCAATTGTGGTTGTAAGTGGAAGACTGTCTGTACTTGCCTAGTATTCAGAGTCAGCCTTTTCAGAAGGCGGTCCACTGCTGCTGTTTAGTGGCATAGTCCCATAATGTTTGATGACCATTTCACTTAGTGACAGAAATTTCAGTCCAATTAGGATTGTAACCCAGGAACTGCCTGTATCAACCTACATGAAAAACATTTATCAACAATAGATGCCGTTCTACTTAAAGCACAGTTCTAAAATGTTGTAGCATTTTATTTCCTATTATTCTGTGAATGAACGCAGAATTAACACTTTTTATACAGTGCCATGCTACAAGCGATGTAAACAGATGGAATATTCAGATGAGCTGGAAGCTATTATAGAAGAGGATGATGGAGATGGAGGATGGGTGGATACATTTCACAATGCAGGTAATTTAGGTTTTTTTTAATACACTTCTCTTATATGTTGAGCTTATATTGACATTGTGACCACCACTCTCAATGAAGTTTAAAGTGCTCCAAAGTGTATAGGTGTGCAATTACAGAAAGCATTTTCATTTTGGCATTCTTCACTGAATTCTTAAATATATTAACCTTGAAAATTCAGTCAAGTTTGCTATCAATATGATTGGTTTGTAAAATGATAAGTTTTTATGGAATTACAAATTAGTGTTGGGTTTATCCATATTCCTATTAATGTTTCCAACAGGTATTACAGGAGTAACAGAAGCCACTAAGGAGATCACAATGGAAAATAAGGTATTATCTGATTTACTTAACAGATTCAGAGAAGCTTTCATATAGCATACTTACTGAAATAACCCTTCTTCATAAAAAGGCAACCCTTCTTCATAACGCAAAAATTATTTAAATAAGTTATTGAATTCATGATTTTTGCAGATGACTAGTTATAAAATAAGAATCATACACAAAACATATTTTTATCTTTGTTCTTTGATACTAGAGTAAATTGATGGGGTTTATTTCAGGATTATATTTTCTCTTTTATGCATACATATACAGTATGTGTATAATTAACACTTTTAAAGAAGATGAAAGAAATTAAAAAGTGAAAAGTATGAGAAGAAAAGTTAAGGATAGAACAGAAAAAAGTATAAAGCAGTAGCTTCCAATATTCTTCATAGCAATTATAAGTACAAATATAGTTTGACTTCTCTCTCTGTAAGATTACATCATATTGCTCTTCTTTCTATAATCTGTCCAATCATCAAAACCATAAGTCACAAGTTGACTTTTTTATTTTTATCCACAAAGTGCATAAGAGGCTTTAAGTCAGCAATAAATATAGAGAATGTCATTTCTCTAATCAAAGAAGTCAATTTATCCATTACAGCAAAATCTGTCGAATTTACCAACTATTCCTACAAATTGGGTAGTACCAAATCTTGGAATCTCTGCATATTGTAATGTCACTATTATTATACTAAAATAATCTTCCATAGCTTTTTTCTATTTATCTATTAATCCTAAAACGAAAATTCTGGTTTTAATTGAATATTGATATTTAAAGCCCTCTATTTCAAAGTATGTATTTGGATCCATTTTTTTTCCTTTTTGTCCACCAAGCATGATAAAATGTCTCTTCATGTTGTTCACATTTCCAACATGCATTTGAAATGTTTTTATACATTCTAGACAATTTTTCTGGTATCATGTACCAACAATACATTGTTTTACAAAAATTATCTTTGAGATCATAATACAATGTAAATTTCAGCTTTTTTAACCACATATTTTCCCATTGATCCCTATGCATATTATAATCAAAATTCTTAGCCCAATTTATCTCAACTTTCAACAAAAGTGTATACATTTTAGCAATTACATGTTCATCATCTGTACACAATTGTGTTTAAAATTCTAGCTACTTTGCTCCATATTGTAAGACTTTTCATCCATTTTAAATCTGAGATAACTACATGGGAGAACCATTGGCAACTATATCCTTCTGCTATGAATAATTCTCTTGATTTGATTTTAAATTCCCCTTGATCATTTTCTAATAGGAATTGATACGTCAGCTATTTATCTGCCATTTCTCTTCTATAATATGCTTCTTAAATGGATACCATAAAGGTGTTTTCAGACACAACCTGGGATTATATCTGTTGCATATACTCAATATGGCACATCTAATAAAATGATTTTAAAAATTTACATTAAGTTTAACTTTATCAGGGTTGTATTTTCTCACTGATAGCATAACTTGAATTCACCAAATGGACATTCTGGCCTGTGAGTCTGTTGATAATTGAAAGTGCTGTGCTTTTTTTCTTTCATGCCCTTTAAGGACAATACAAAGTTATCAGAACGCTTAGTTTCTTGTGAAGATGATGATGATGATGATGAAGGAGAAGCAGCTGATATGGAAGGTACATTTAATATATCTGAAGGTGGACATATTGCATCATATTAAATAAATGACTTTGTTTTGCTATTGTTGCTTTTTTTCAATATTGTATAATGGGGCATGTTTTAATCCATTTCGCTCATCACTTTGTTTTTAAGAACCATATCTTCTTTTTAAATATCCAAGCCAGAAAATTGGGGAAGAGAGAGAACTTAAACAATCTGGAAGTAAACAAGTTGATGACATACTCATCAATGAGACAAATTAGGTGAGGAGAAGCCAGAACATTTCTAGACAGGAGAAAGGTGTTGGCAAATAAGAATATTCCATTAAAGTATTGCAATCATTAAATGTTTGAAGATACATATATATACTACCATTAATGCAAGTCTTTCTGTATAATGTGGAACAATATTTTTCTTTTTTTAAAGAATGAGACTAATCAAGAGACATGGCAAGAACAATCATTTACTATTTTTTTTTTGTTCTGAAACTCTCATGAGAAACAATGTAAAAGTCCTCAGTTCCCTACCTTCCTCATCTGTGGTCTCAGGCATTGTTGTGCTTGTGTCTTTTTCTCTCTGGCTCTTTTCTGGTTTCTTCCTAGTTTTTGATCAAGAATGTTCCAGTTTAGCAGTTGGGAGTAAACAAATTACAATGTTCTTGATATGCATTGTATCTCTCATACATGTAGATATAAGAGTATTTATTTAACTACAAGGGATTTGTTCTTAAACATTGCTCCCTGTCCTGGGATAAGTTAACAAAAATACTAATGTGATATTTTTATGTTGTCCTTTCAGAATATGAGGAGAGAGGACTGTTGGAGACAGATGATGTAAGTGTGATCTGTTTATTTAGTAATGCTTCTTTGGAATTCAGAAGAGTATTCCTTAAAGTGATATTAGGGTTAAATAGAAAAAACATAATATGATATTTCAGCAGCACCATTTAACAGCAGCAGACACTGAATTTGAATCATTGTTTTTTGAAATCTTCAACAGGCAACATTAGACACAAGAAAAATAGTGGAAGCTGCCAAGACTAAAGCTGATGTTGGAGGCGGAGAAGAAGCAATTCTACAAACGAGGACTTATGATCTTTATATCACATATGACAAATACTACCAAACACCCAGGCTTTGGTTATTTGGCTATGATGAGGTAATTCCCCCCCTTATTTGGAAATGTAGGTATCCAGTAGTGAAACAAATTTGCAATTGGTTATAGATAGCCCTCAACTTACAACCGAGCGTATGACCTGAATTTGAAGTTCCAATAGTCAGGCCTCCTTTGTAGTTACATGACCAAACTTCGGGCATTCGGCGACACGGCTGCATTTATGGTTTTGCAGTGTCCTGTGGTCACATGACCATGTTTTGCTGAAAACCAGCACTTCTGGCCTTTGGTAAAATCACACCCATGGAGAACCATTGATTTACTTAATGACCATTGCATTTGCTTAACCATGGTGTTATCTTAACGACAGCCACAAAGAAAATTAAAACCCATTTGGCCATGTGACTAACTCATTTTACCATTTACAACATAACGACTGTAATGGTAGGTTCCATTATGGTGGTATATGGAGGACTATCTGTATAATAATAGCCCTTGGGTAAAAAGATTATCAATATCCAAGCATGGAAAAAGTAGTATTTCTTTCTCCCTGATTCGTAGTACCTGGGAAATAAAACTGCTTTTCTCCTTTTTTCAGAATAGCCTCAATGACACAGCTTATGCATATGCTCCCCAATATATTGCTTCAATTACATTACTGGAATAACAGCTATGCTCAGTTATACATTCATATATATAGGAATGGAAATTGCAGTTGCAATAAGCGCTATATTCCTATTTAGCTCATTCATGTGTTAGGGAGAGGTTGGGAAAGTTGGTACACAAGGACTTGTGTATCTTCTGCTGCAATGGATGAAGCAGAGACTTGAATTTGAGCTATGCCTCTCTTTTTTTTTTTTAGCAACGGCAGCCTTTAAATGTAGACAGTATGTATGAAGATATTAGTCAAGATCATGTCAAAAAGACCGTAACAATTGAAAATCACCCCCATCTTCCTCCACCTCCAATGTGTTCGGTTCATCCATGCAGGTATTTTTTTTTTAATTCTTGCTTTTAAAGAAATAGCTAAAATAATCCAAAATATTCATTTTCTGGGTTGGTATCTTTTTTCTGTTTGATTATCTGTTAGCAACAGAAGCTGTTTCTCAACTTTACAGATAGCCCCCACTTAATTGCCAGTCGCTTAACAATTGTTTAAAGTTATGGCAGCCCCCCCCCAAAAAAAAGTTACTTAGGACCTGTCCTCAAAGTTATAACTGCTGCATATACACATTTTCTTGGTCACATAATCACACTTCAGGTGCCTGTCAACCAGCCTATGATTTATGAGCGTTTGCAACATTCTGTAGTTTTGTGTTATTTTGTGCGGGTTTTGGGGGGGAAAAAGTCCATTCAGGGGAATGGATTTACTTAAAAAGATCATATGATTTGCTTACCATGTGATTCACTTGCTTGCAGTGACCCGCTTTATGACTATTGTAAAAACAGTTGTAAAATTGAGTTAGGCTAAATAGTGACCCGCTTAATGACCACAACAATTTATGATGGAAATTCTGGACTCTGTTGTGATGGAAAATAACTTTATGCAGACAGCATGTTTGAACCTGAGATCCTCCAGATTTTATATGACAACCATACTAAATGACTGTAAGTTCATTATCTGTTATATAGGATCAGTGCGTAGAGATTGCATCAGTGCATTCTCGAGAGGGGAAAGAAATGAAAAATGGATGGATCTGCATAAAAATACCTAAGTATTGCAACATTGGTCTAGTTTTGGAATTTATATTTTAAAAATAAGGAATAAAAGAGGAAGATAATTTTCTTGCTTCTTCATTTTTTTTTCATTTTAGAAGCAAACCAAAAGCATAGTAGAATTAATTAAAAACAAGTAATACATTCAGATATTGCTCTCATAATTTGGCATTTGTCTCAGCACCTTTGCTATTTAGAACTAAATGCTAGATAAATTTGCTTTATTCTTATCTGCTGTGGATTTTTTTTTTTTTTGCAGTCTAGGAGATCTGTATTGATTTTTTTTTTTTAAAGACTTGACCTATAGGCAACTACTGCCCAAGATGAATTTCTTAGAAATAGAAGCAAAGGCCGTGTGAAAATATCATAGATGTATTGCGCTCAATATAGCAAAAAAGGAGCTGAGGTAAATTAGTAGTAACACCAGAAAGAAAGTATAAAAAGCTTGCTCAGTCTATATTTTGTACAAGTCCTTTTCTCCTTTTACTTCAGAGAGTATTAATCTAAAAAGTGTGGCAATTGTTTCCATTGCATGCTTCCTGTCAATTCTTCTTGGATCTCAGTGAAGTGATGCAATCTGCAGGATTTGAAATCAAAGCTTGTATTTTGAAATTCCAGCAGTTTGGATCCTCGCTATAAAATTCCTTTAGATTTTTTTCATTAATTCAGGAAAATCCTGGATTTATTGAAGTGCAGAGTAGAGTTGTGTAAATTTTCAGCTTTACTGTTATCATTAATATTATTGATTGCAGCATGTCAGTCTGGTTATATTAGTTTTGTTGTTTCTGTTTAGCTGATCTTTTGTGTTTCCTGTTTCAAGAAATACATGACAGGGTTTTCTGAGAAGCAGTTTGAGGAAACAGTTTTTAAAAAGGCAATTGCTTTGTTCAGTCTTACAGTCTGAAAAATATATACTAGGGGAAGAAAAAGGGCAGGAAGGGGAGCAAGGTCAGACACCAGATCTTGAAATTAAAAACTAATTCTTAAATAATAATTGCTCTCTCCACTATGCACACTGAAGTTGTTTGTTTATTCATGTCAGAAGCATCAAATTAAAATAAGGCATACTATATGGTTTGATCCCCCATGCATCTCCTTCTATGGCAATCTGATGGTTTGCTGCAATTGGCAATGAAAAGAGAGACTTGATGGAATTGGTATAACTGAAATAATGCTTTTTGAAAACTGCTGAATGGAACATGTTTTCACTTTCTCTCACTTTTACTTTCTCAGGCATGCAGAAGTGATGAAGAAAATAATCGAAACGGTGGCAGAAGGTGGGGGTGAACTTGGTGTTCATATGTATCCTTTTTACAATCAAACTTTTTTCCATCAAAGAGGATAAAGGACTCAGTAACAATGCCATTTATTTTTTATTTAGCCAGATAAAGCACAAGGCATGGATTTCTAAGTTTTCCTTTTCTATTTATCTACTGCTGTCTTTTATCTATATTTATTTCTATCCCACCTTTATTATTACAAATAACTCAAGGTGGCGAACATATCCAACACACTTTCCTCCTCCTATTTTCCCTACAACAATCCTGTGAGGTGAGTTGGGCTGGGAGTGAGTGATTGGCCCAAAGTTACCCAACCGGCTTTCATGGCTAAGGTGGGACTTGAACTCTTCTCAACAACTACTTTTTTCAAGTTTTAGATACATTGTTTCATTCAAAAGGCTGGAAATAAGTGAAAGTAGAGATAACATTAGAAAAAGTGGATTTGTTTTTTACATACTTTTAGTTATATGATGGGAAAAAAACACTTGTATCTTTTGACATTAATGCATGTTTTTTTTAAAAGCAGCATTAGCAAAAACAATGGTGGGTCTGGGATAGAAGACTCAAAAGAACATTTATGATGATCAGCAAATTCCTGCTGTCTTCAGTAGTAACAATGACTGTAACAAAAACTAATTGTTAAGTAAAGTTATCTGCAGACTAAGAAGTGCTTCATAGGGTATTAGTCATTATATCAGAGTGAATTCTAGGAAAGATCCAGATAAGGAGAGATAAACATATTTGATTTTGGAAGAAAGAAAGTATCTTTTTAGCATTATTCTCTTGCATTTCAAAGGAGAGAATGTGAAACTAATATTATACTAGGTTTATTTTCCTTAATTAAATTTCAGGTACCTTCTGATTTTTTTGAAATTTGTACAGGCGGTCATTCCAACAATAGAATATGATTATACAAGACACTTTACAATGTAATTACTGGAAATAACATTTATGGTAAATATTGACTATAATTTTTAAAAAGAATAACCCAATGTGACTGACTTGTTGATCCACCATTGTGTGCAATTTCTGTAATGTGTCACTCATCAAAATAAAATTCCTCTATCAGCCTTACTTTTTAATAAAGATCTTTATGTGTAAAAACAATAAATCACTTTTTTCATTCCTGTGCTGACTATAGAATTGTGCTTTTCTTTTACATAATGCAAAGAATAATAAAAACATAATTGTATCAGTTGTAATATATTTCTATAAAATATTCATTATTGCATAATTAAAATAACTGTCAGTAACTAAAGCTGATAATTAAAAAAACCCTTTAGTTTATGCTTAATCTAAGTTTATAATCAAGTAGTTTTAATCTATGCACATTTTATACAATTTATACAAAGGTCCAATGTTCTTCTCTGAAGGAGATAGGTGGTTCAAAAGTGTGAAAAATAAATAAAAAATAACAATAAACATTTTATTTGATTTTTTCTAGTTTATGCAGTTAAACTAGAACCATTTTGAAAATATTAATTTAATATCAGTATATGTTTTTTGTTGTAAAAATGGGGAAGGCACGAATTAGATCTCTATATGATCTCTATATGATTGCATCAGGAGTCAAAAACTGCCAATTGTTTTAATGAGAATAGCAGCTAATGACTCTTTTCCCCATTCTCCATTTCCTAGGAAATGCATTAATTAAGAAATTATAGGGACTTTATTAGTCCTTACATCAAAACTTCTGATTTCAGGGTTGCATTTAACTCCTTTTAGTGAATCTTTATGTTCTAGTATATTTAGGAGCAAAAGTACCATTTGGAAATTTGAAGTCTATTAGGCAACTACATTTTAATCCAATGAAATGTAATTAATTGGATTAATTTAGTAAACAAAATTTTAATGAGCTTTGAACCTTATCCAAGCATGGCCAAACAGGGTACACTAGGATCTAACATTCTTATAGTTCTTATTAGCCTGAATGGATGGAACAATGGAAGTCTAAATACCGGTACATAGGATCCAGGATATACTGTAGTAGATGAGTGAAAGTATGTTTAAAGAACAGTACAAACTTAGAAACCTATCATTTTACTATAAAAACATTAACCTCTATCGTGACAGGCCAACAGGCTAAAACTGCAGTTCCATGTTCTGGAGTTTTGCTTTGTTTCTTTCTTGCCTTATAGACTGTTAAGATGAATAAAAATAAAAATGATATATATGAATAAAAATAAAAATGATGTATTGTGAGCAGAATAATACAATGGCCCAAACCAGTTTCACATCTGAATCTTCTGGATACGGCATAGAAGTCAAATCAAATAAATAATAAATAAATAATACTAACGTGTTCCAATTGTAATCAGTCAAGAAATGTTGAACTACAATCCTCATCCTTTTAGATAGCAATGCCATACTGGCAAAGGAATGAGGGAAGTTGTAAGCTAAGACATCTAAAAAATATTAAATGAAGGACAGCTAGCCTTTTCTCATATGTTGGGATTTAGTTCTTGAATTCCAGTGGTGTGAAAGATAATGGAAAACGTGGAAAAATGAGATTGTGCCCCAGATGAAAACAACCTTCGTGATTTCCATTATTTTTTCTTTGTTCAGTAAATATGTTATTGTAACAGTACAAATTAACATGTCTTCTATTTTCAAAAACTACCAAAAACCTTGCCAATTACAATTACCTCCAATTTCTAGGAGGTCCAGTCTTTTTATAATATTCGTGTATGGAAATTATAGAAGTTATTGGTTTTGTACACATTATTTGAGCCAGGTTATTGTGTTGGCTTTCTCTATTTATATACTTCCCAAAGATCTGGATTATTTGCTACTGGTAAACATTAACTTTTCTGTTTGTTTAAATGGGGGTGGGGGAGAGAAAATAAAAGTTCAAATTTTCTTTGCATAGAACATGTGCCCAAGGACATGGCCTGAACTGGTTTCTGAACACCTTAGAAAGCATCACATAATTGTCCTTTTCTGTGAGGAGGTTCACTATTCAATCAAGTAAATTTGATGATTACATTGATAGAATATATATTCATATATCCAGAAACACGTACCATATGTAACCAAAATTAGAGAAGCCATAATTTTCAACACTGGTAATGAATGGTTATAACATTGAAATAAATACCTTACAGTTAATAAATAAGTCACAGATTAGTTATTAATTTATTTATCAAATTTAGAGACTACTCATCTCACAGAGCAACTCTGGGCAGTGTACAATATAAACATAACCATATAAAAACTATTTCAGTAAAAGGCAGTTATAACATGGTAGGAATAATTAAAATTAGGGTTAAGTTTAAAAAGTAGGGTGTGGGCCTTCAAAGCACCTAATCCCAAGGTTGCTTCCTCGTCTGCAAGTCCTGTGCATGAGCAGAACCAGGTCTTCAAATTTGTCTGAAAGGCCAGGAGAGTGGAAGCCCATCTCACTTCTGGGGGGAGAGTGGGGAGGAGGATATTCTAAAGGGCAGGGGTGTTAGCAGAGAAGGCTCTTTTTGAGGCTTCCTCCAGCTGAAATTCTTTTAACTGATCAAAGAGTCTGCAGCATACATTCTCTGTCTGATCAGGTGGGCAGGTTGATGTAATGGGAGAGAAAATGATTCCATAGGTAACCTGCCTCCATGGCATGTACGTTTTAAAGGTCAAAAACAACAAATTATATGAAGATATGTTGTCTGAATTTAGCAGGTTAATTGAAAGATGGTTCTAAGTTCTTCCTTAAATCAATTTCACAAAACTATAGTATTTTTAGCAGTTACTCAGGACATTTTGCAAATAGGAGATGAAGTGTCAGGTATGCTACCTTTACACAATAAAGGCAGGATATTATTAAGGAGAGAAGGAGGAGGGTAAGATAAAAATATAATTGCTGCAATAAAATATATTTTAGGCTTCTGTTATCATCACCTCCCATCTCCAAATTAGCAGAAACAGCCAGATCTTTCCTTTATTGGGTCCTCATGTTTTTGAATAGTATGCTGCTCTGGCCTTTTAGGTTCTCAGATATTCATCCTCACAAGCTTTAGCCTTTGCCTTTGTCCCTACTCCTAATCCCTTTCTATCTACATGTGAACAATACAAACAGGTCACCTACTTTGCCCTAACATTGTTCAGCCTTTCTCAGCAGAGGAGTCAAGAAACCAAACAAATTCAGAAGTTGCTTATCTCGGCTGTGGGAGGAGGAAAAAACAGTGTCACTGAAGCCACTGTCCCTTGCAACACCAGCCACACAATAGATTTCTGTGGGGAAGTGGCAAGTTGCTGCAGGCAGAGCTGACTTTTGTGTGTCTTTCAGCGCATTAGCATCGATGAGAAGATACAGTGTGAGCCCTGTCCCCAAATGCCTTCTACTGATGTTCCTGGGCTGGATGGGGCTGAAGTATTACCAAGTGAATGCAGCTCAGCTTAGAGAGTACCGTATAGGTGCTCAGCTGGAAGATTGGGATTACAACCTTCAACCTGAGGGGTTATCCAGGTAACAACAAATTGGGGGCAGACTAGGAGAAGTAATGGGGAACATATTCAGAAGATTTGTTTAATGAGCAGTGTAGTGTGGGGCATAGGAAATGCAACCAAATTCCGGAAGAATTTGAAAACTTATCTATGCCGGCAGGCCTGGGGATGATTGTGATTGTGTCTGTATGATGAATGTGTTTGGGGGGTCTTTTAAATGCTTTGTCGACTCGGTTTTTGGTTTTTAAATGCTGTAATGTTGTTTTTTGTTCATGTTGTTAGCCGCTCTGAGTCCTTTGGAGAGGAGCGGCATAAAAATCCAATTAATAAAATAAATAAATAAATAAATAATAAACCTGTGTGGTTGGAAAGCCAAGTTTATTCTACTATAGTGCTTATTTAGTAATCCATGGTTAAGGAAATAAAGTATGTTGTGAATACAGCCAGTAAATAAAGAAGAGGTAATGGAATAGACGGCTTTGGATTAATTTCAAAATGAGATATGCCATGACTTTCACAGTGCTTTAATTAAGAGGCATTACTTAGCATTTTCCTTTATAATTCATATTTTCCTGTTCAATACAATGGGTATATTATATTAAGCAGAGCATTCAAGCTCGCGGTCCTAATGCTCACCTTTATCTGGAGTTGTTAAAATGTAGCTAGGCTTGGCTAGTCCCTGTTTTTATAGTGACAGTTTGGTTCTATGATTTCCAATGTATGTTTTTATTATCTTTGTGTACCACTTTGTACATGTAATTCAACAGCTATAGAAGGGAAACATTTTAAATTAACAATGAAAAGCACAGTTCAGGAAAAGCTTTGCCATTTGATTTAGGAGATACATTTTAGTTTGCTTTATCCTTCTTTCTATAACCACTGCCAAATGTTTTCATTTGCTTAACAGCCTCTCTACTCTTTGCCCTTTAATCTCTGCATGCTTTGCAATATCCGATACTCCCACCATTTATTTAGTCTACTATAGTTTTCTCACTGGCCTTCTATCCTCTCAGCTTTGTTAATGTTATGCTGCATGTTAAATTTCAATAGTCCAGGCCTTATGTTAAAGTTCTGAGTACCTTTTTCTCATACAAATTATTTTGTATGGTTTCAGATTTTCAGAGTCAGATCTTGCATTTAAAAAAATTGTCTATAGAGAATATGAAGTAGATTTCAAACAAGAAAAGCCAAGAGATGAGCTCTCAGGTAAAAGCAATATTTTCAGACTATATTCAATGTATAATGTTCCTATGATTACAAACCCAAATGAACTGCAATTGTAAGCCATCCCAAGTTTATTTAATTATTTGGATTTCAAAGTCCTAAAAGATCTTAACCTACCCCTTTTCCAAACCCTTCTCAACTTGATTGTCCCAGTACTTTTTACTACATTTAGACACAAGCCTCTGGCAATATTTCCAATGGATAATTCTGGCAATGCTGGTATTCAGTTTGTGAAATTTTGCTGCAGCCACTGGTCAATTGTTTCATCCTTTGTACAACAAAGTTGAAATTTGCAATTGTTTGTTACATATTGATTTTTCACTTTCATACAATTAGTAGTCTGTTCTTGAGCCAGTAAAGTAAAGCCTTCAGTTTCTTTACACTCCTGATATGAACCATCATAACTCTCAGCAATATAGCTGACAAAGCTGAAATAGAAGGACCGACAGAGTTTGAAGTATCATTCTATGTCCATAATTCTATAATGTTGGATCGGAACCCTACCCTGCTTGTGAGTAATGCAGTGGCTGCAACATTAATTTAGCTGGGATTTCAAAAGCTTACTATGATCTAGTAGCTAATGTCTTCTGGACAAATCTCTTGTGCCTTCAGTTTTGATATCTGTATTGTCCGAGCAAGTATGTTTAATTTATTTATAAAATTGGTCATACGTTCTTTAATACAGGTAGTTCTCGACTTACAATCACAATTTTTTTAAATATTTTTTTTATTTTTCCAAACTCTGCCCAATACATATACTGTTATATTTATCAGATGTTAACATACATTCTTTTTACATTCATATATAAGATACTTTTAATAAAATGAAATAAATACATACACATGACTTTTGGTGTTGCTCACCCATTTCCCCTTTCACTGTATCCACACTCCTTCTTCTCTACCTTCTTTCTCCCTTTCTTCTCTTCCTTACTTCCCTCTTCTCCTCTTCTCTTTCCTTCAACACTCTCCTCCCCTTTCTCCCCACTTCTCCTCTTCTTCTCCAACCTTCCTACTTCCTTCTCCCCTCCTTTACTCTTTTCTCTCTCCTCTCCTTTCTTCCTTCTCATCCCTCTTCAGATACAATTCAGGGGTAATGTCCAAGCAACTCCTCTCTTCAAATTTCCCTATCTGTATTATATACAATAAGATTAATTTTCTCTTACATTAATACTTCTATTTATCTAACCTTCTGGTATATACTTCTATAAATATTTATACAACCTCCAGTTATTCAATACTGTGTCGCCTGGGTCTCCCTCCTTATCTGCTCCTTCTTTCATCTAAATTGATGTTAACTATCTTTTAACCATATTCTTTTTTCAGCCAATCATAAAAAGTTCCCCAGATTTCATAGTAATCTGACTCTGTCTTATCTTTAATTGTCATTGTTAGTCTATTCATTTCTGCACATTCCAGTATTTTCCCAATCACCTCTCCCTCTGGGAGGGGCTTTCAGTGCTTTCCAATTTTGTGCAAATACCATCCTAGCTACCGTGATTATATGAATAATTAAATATGTTTTCTCTTTATTGTATTTCCCTGGTAGAATACCCAGCACGAATATTTCTGGTCTTAATTCTATACGTTGTTGTATCATCTTTTCTATCCATGTTCTAATTTTGTTCCAATAAGTTTTAGCTTCTACACACATCCACCACATATGGTAGAAGGAACCTGGTATCTGATGACATTTCCAACATTTCATAGACCTGTCCTTAAACATTTTGGCTAATCTTTCTGGAGACATGTGCCATCTGTAAAACATTTTGTACATATTTTCTTTATACACAGTCGCCATTGTCAATTTATAGTTTCTTTCCGATAGTTGCAACTTACAATCACAATTGAGCCCACATTTTATGTTGTTAAGTGAGATATTTGTTATGTGAGTTTTGCCCTACTTAATGACCTTTCTAGCCACACTTGTTAAGTGAATTATTGCAGCTGTTAAGTTAGTAATACAGCTGTTAAGTGAACCTGGCTTCCCCATTGACTTTGCTGGTCAGATGGTCGCAAAAGCTGTGCACCTGACCCTGGGACACGGCAACCGTCATAAACACGAATCAGTTGCCAAGCATCCAAATTCTGATCACATGACCATGAGGATGCTGCAATGGTTGTAAGTGTGAAAAATGGTCACAAGTCACTTTTTTCAGCGCCATTGTAACTTTGAACGGTCACTAAACAAACTGTTGTAAGTCGAAGACTATCTGTGTAGCTAAAGCAGAGGACAAATGTAGCAAGTTAAAGTCTTGTGCCTACTCATCCAGCCACATTCTCTGTGATTTGGCTGCTCCATTTCCCCATTCATGCATATAGGCCAATGTGCATCTTTCAGATGAAATGATAAGCCACTATCTCTTTACTTGAATATAATTTTTTAAGTGGATTATTTTGGAATTTAAATGTCATAATGAGCTGCTTGGAGGGAGATAAGGATGGATAGAGAATAAAATAAACAAATCCCTGCTCAGAAGAAAATATTAAGGTATTTATTAACTATTAAAAGATAAGCTAATTCATTTTATAGGGAGGCTTCTCTGTCTTCACCTTCTGTACTTTTACTGCAGTTTACGTTCATCCAGAAAAAAAAGAAAAATATTTTTTTCAAATACCATTTTTATATTTAATTATTCTCTTTAAAATCATTTATTAATGTGCTTTGAGCAGGGCTCCTAGGGCCAACACTACGTGGCGAAGTGGGAGACATCCTCATCATTTATTTCAAGAATTTTGCTACTCAGCCTGTGAACATTCACCCCCAGAGTGCTGTGTACAACAAATGGTCAGAAGGTAAACACTGCCATAATATTGTCTGAATATCCTGATCATTTTTATCTTTGGTAAATTTAAAATAAGGGAGCTAAATTCTAAACGTGGACAACAGCTGGCAAGGATTGAAGCACAGACCTAAATAATGGCCTCTGTGGCCATTATTAAATAAGAACAAGAGAAAGAGGCATAGAATTTGACTACTTTAAAGATGGTTTGAAGTCTGGATTCAGGCCTAGTCCTTGACTTACAACCTCAGTTTCTGTTGCTAAGTGAGACGGTTGTTAAGTGAATTTTGCCCCATTTTACGATCTTTCTTGCCACAGTTGTTAAGTGAATCACTGCAGTTGTTAAGTTAGTGATATGGTTGTTAAGTGAATTTGGCTTCCCCAGTGACCTTGTTTGTCAGAAGGTTGCAAAAAGTGATCACGTGATCCTGAGACATGCAACCATCATGAATATGAACCAGTTGCCAAGCACCCAAATTTTGATTATGTGACCATGGGGATGCTGCAATGGTTGTGTGAAAAATGTTCATATTTTTTTTCAAGTGATACTGTAACTGCAGCTGTGGGCTACGCTGTCTCTTATCTGATCATTCCCCAGGCAGCATCTCTCTGCCCAGTCTACAAGGTCATTTCCATTTTCAGTCAGTTTTGCCTCATTTATAAAACTTTAGGTTTGTTCCCCCATCACAGACACAAAATCAAACAAAAATGTTCAACATGCACTGTAAACATGGAAGGGGATGCCAACAACTTATTTCATTTTTATATAAAGTGATTCAGGACACCAAGGAATTATATTTTTGCACAGTCTCATTGATCAGCTGAAGGAGGGTCACTAAATCAGCCCAGAATATGTTATGTCTCTTTTGGGTTTGCAGGAGTGAGAATAATCCTAAGGCTCAACTATTAAATATTAATGTTAAATATTTTTAAATATTTAATATTTATATTAATTATAAATATAATTAATATAAATATATTGGGGTTGGAGAGTAGAAGTGGAGTCAAATGGAAAACCTCCTGACTGAAATATGTGATAAAAAGAGATCTTAATCCATATTTGCAATGCCATTATAAAATAAAGGTCCCAATTTGCAACCAGATCTGTAATATTTTACAATGGCATTGTTGGTAATGAATCATGATAACCTCTTTCCTTTGTCATTGAAGGGTCTTCGTATTCTGATGGGACATCAGATATGGAAAGACTGGATGATGCTGTGCCTCCAGGCCAGTCGTTCAAATATGTATGGAATATCACGACAGAAATTGGGCCAAAAGAAGCTGATCCTCCCTGTCTCACTTATGCCTACTACTCACATGTAAACATGGTGCGAGACTTTAATTCTGGTCTCATTGGTGCTTTGCTGATATGTAAAGAAGGTAATAAAATGTGTTAAAAGAAGCTGCAGCCTGTTCAAGTGTTAATCATTGCTGGGATTAATCTGTAATATGCTATCTTTCTGCTCATTTTTGTATTTCTATTTGTTTAATGTTTATGCTTCATAGGTTTTTTTTTTGACAGGCAGAATTATAAAGGCAGAATTATAAAGGCTATTACATAATTGGAAATTCTGCTACTTAGCTTTCAAAAGCTTATGTTGTATCCAAGAAGGTCTCTGTAATTAGGCAGGAAGAACCATATAAATGCATGGAAACAATGCTGACATGGAGCTTAGTACCCCTTCAGAATTAAATGTGCAGCTCACTTCACACAGATAATAAGAACGTACACCCTAATAAAGCTATTTAATCTTGAAGATGCATGTCAAACTCGTGACGTCGTGTGACATTGCGCAACGTATCGGAGCTTTTTCTCCATTGCCGTCAATGGGGTGGGCATGGTTTTTGGATGATGCGGCAGTTTGACACCCCTGCCTTAAAGGGTTTTACTTTATCAGGCAGACACTGGTTCCTGCCTTTACATTTTGCTATCTTGGTGGCCATGAAGCAGATAAACAATTCATATTTATGCTATTAAGGCTAGCTTTTCTGTATTTGAGACTTGGCATCTACAACAAACAATACAGTTTTTCCCCTAGTTCAGTTGTGATTTTACTTTTGTGATTTTACAATGAGGAAATGATCAGCTGATAATATGAATTTTTGAAATGAAATAATTAACCAAGTTAATAGAAATAGTAAATTCAATGTTCACCTTTCAGGTGTGATAATTTGTTAATTGTTTAAAGCACAAGACAGTTTGCTGAATTATGATAGTATAATCTTGGAGGTTCTGGGACCAGAAATAAGAGGTGAGGGGCTCCATGGTCTGCCAACCAAGGTTGCCCACTTCTATAATAGGTAATCCTGTCATAGGTAATCTCTGTAACCTTCCACTTATCCTTAATCTGTGTTGATCCTCAATTCCCTTAAGAGTTAGGTGGCATAGTGAAAGGTTTTAGAATAGAATAGAGCTGGAAGGGACCATGGAGATCTTCAATTTAAAATAGATTTGCTATTCAAGAAGTTATTGTAGTATTTGATAATTTATTCCATCTTGCCAATGTCCTATTCTTTTCTTTTTAGGAAGCCTGAATGCAAATGGTACACAGAAACTATTCAACAGAGAATATGTGCTGATGTTTGCTGTGTTTGATGAAAGTAAGAACTGGTACAAAAAATCCTCCCTCCAATACACAATTAATGGGTATGCTAATGGAACCTTGCCTGGTATGTCTTCTTCCATATTATTGATTAGAATGAAATTACAATCATTTCTATGAAAATTACAACAGCTGTTCTTTTCTTCCAGATGTTCAGGCTTGTGCTTACGATTATATTAGCTGGCATTTGATAGGAATGAGTTCCAGTCCTGAGATCTTCTCTGTCCACTTCAATGGACAAACCTTGGAACAAAACCATTACAAAGTGTCAACCATCAACCTTGTTGGAGGTGCCTCAGTAACAGCCAACATGTCAGTAAGCAGGACAGGAAAATGGCTAATATCTTCTCTGGTTGCAAAGCATCAACAAGGCAAGGTTATCTTTATTAGCAGGCAAGCTGTACAGTTACAATTAAAAGTTCATTCTCTTGTATATAACTCATACAAAATTATCATTTCCCAGAGACAGTACCAGGAATGTGAGGTGCAATTTGCAAAATGATTCCAGGATTATGCTAGAAGGAGAAAAATGAATAAATATAGAAAGACTAATCACATTCATTATATTTGATTATTTTTTTCATCTCAGGCTTACCTATCTCTTTTTCCTGGCTCCATCCAGTTTTCTGAAACCAGTTTCCAACTCTAAATTGTTAGACTACCTGCTCTCTTTTAAGTCTTCAGATAGGTTATTAGGTATGCTGATTACATATATATATATGATCTAGAAATGACTATTTATTATGATCATTTTGATTGTACAAAAGAACATGTTAAGAAACTGAATGATGTCTTTCTTTCTTTCTTTCTTTCTTTCTTTCTTTCTTTCTTTCTTTCTTTCTTTCTTTCTTTCTTTCTTTCTTTCTTTCTTTCTTTCTTTCTTTCTTCAGGTTTAAGGCTACCCACTGTCCAAAAGACTTAGAGTGGCTAATAGAACATGACAGCACAAAATAAAATATCAATAAAACACCATGGGAAGCATACTAGCCCAGATTCTGTCCTTCAGGCATTCCTAGTCATTCGGATCTTGGGGGTGGGGGGGGGACATGTTCCATAGGGAGATGTGGCACCAGAGAAGACATGCTTGACCTATTCACTATTAACTTATGACCTCTAGTTGTAGATGAGTTGAGATGAAGGGAGTTGGAGTACAGCACATTAGAATGAACAGATTAAGAATGTCTGCTTTATCTTCTACTTTTCTTCCCCATATCTCAAGAATAAATTATACCTATATCTATTATATTACAAGGCCTGATTTATATGCAGTTGAATTTATTGCTAAAGGATACTTTTTTTGTGAGCATACATCAGGTCACTGAAAGGGTCTCTAACACAAAATTAAACTGTCAAAAGTAGTTTGGAACATAATTCTGTAATTCAATATATACTAACTTGTTTAAATGTATAAGAATCATAGATTTCTTTTTGTGGGTTTAAGAAAAGAAATTCTTGTTGCTTCATGGAAGCAAACATTTTTAATATAAAATGGGCAATATTTATTTTTAATCTGAACGGTCTGAAAGGCAGCATGAAGAGCAAATAGATATGCATATGCCATAACCATTAATATGTTTTATTATCCTTGTCCCATTTACTTATTAATTTAGCTGGAATGCATGGTTATCTAAATATCAAAGACTGTGGAAATCCAGATACTTTAACAAGAAGGTTATCCTATAGGGAACAGAGGATGATTAAAAACTGGGACTATTTCATTGCTGCAGAAGAAATCACCTGGGATTATGCTCCAGAAATTCCTAGCAGTATTGACAGGTAACTTGACTGAATGTGGTCAAGAGGATGAAATGATGCCATAAAAATTCATAGGATTTATCACAAACCAAGGACTTGTAGGCCATTTCAATTAAGTGAAACACATTCTCATCGTGTTAAATTGTAAAGCATGAACCTCTCTCTCTTGCTTCTTAATTCCATAAAATAAACAAATGTTTATTGTTCTATTGTATCTAGAAGTCATTTCATATTACATTTTTAGTTAATCTCTTTATTTTCATACAATTATGCAGGGAAAACAAAGTGTCAGAATGAAAGAATGAAAAATTCATAGTACAAGTTCCTTCACAGTACTGTCATAGTTCCATTCTCTTTCCAACAAGTCATCATCTCATTCACTTCTTAAGATTAGGAATTAAAATTTCTTTGTCACAAAAATCTTCCAAAAGATCCTTGAGATTTTCAAGATATTGTATTGTAACAGAAAGAATCTCTTGCTATGATTTCAGTTTTTAAATACAGTTTTTAAAACTTTCTGCAATGGGAAGGGAGCAATTCTGAAAAGAAAAAAGATATTTGAGGAAGATTAAAGCATTCTATTTTGTAGCACTTTTTCATTTTTGTTCTGAAACTAATTGCCTTGTCCTGGATTAACTATCCAGTGTGTCAAATGTCTATGGAGATTGTCAGTCATCCCAAAGGTGCTTTTTTAGGAGGCAACTGGACTTTCTTGTTTTTCTTTGAAGATGTTTTGCTTCTCATCCAAGAAGCTTCTTCAGCTCTGACTGGATGGTGGGGAGTGGAAGGATTTATATTACTTGCAGCTGTCTGTCACTATAAATAAGAGAAGTGTCTGACCACAGTCAGGAATGAAAGTGCTATCATCCAACAGCATTTAGAGGGTCTAAAGTCCATCATCTGATTCTACATTTATTTGGTCATCCATGTATACAACTTTTCTTTGGTTTTTTTACTACATTGTACACATGCTAGTTATTTATCATGTAGATTTGTAAAAAAAACTGACTTACCCACTCATGCAAGTTTCTGGTGGGATTTTTTTGTTTTTGATGTTTCTACATAAGAAATCTTACTAAGGTCTATTCTTTTTTTTTCAATTCTAAAGGAGATATAAAGCTCAGTATCTGGATAATTTTTCAAATTTTATTGGCAAGAAATACAAAAAGGCTGTTTTCAGGCAATATAAAGACAGCAGCTTCAGTAAACCAACTTATACCACTTGGCCCAAAGAACGTGGAATTCTGGGCCCTGTTATCAGAGCTGAAGTCAGAGACACAATAAATGTAAGTACTGATGAGCAAGTAGAAGGTAAATAGATTACAATCCCATTTTATTTCATTTGCACCAAGTAACAGGATTAGCTTTAAATATATTTTGCTTATCGAAAATACATATATGATCTTAACTGATATCAAGACTAAGCTAGTCACATTCAACTGCCAATGAAAAGTACAGAGACTTGGTAATCAATAAATGTTCATATTGATTTGTAGGAAAGTTAGATTTAATTTCTGTAATTTAAACCATGTTTCTCTTGTGGAGTTTACATTGACAGAATACTTTCTCTGTAAAAGTCTTTAGTTTATCTGCGTTCATCAGTAGCCACATATGTATTTATCTTGTATATGTTATTCATGTCTTATTCTTGGTAATAGTAAATTCAAGTGAATGAGTTTCAATATCTTCACCTAAAACGAAGTACAGGTGATCCTCACTTAGTGACCACATTAGAAATTGTTTGAAGTTATGATACTGCTGAATGAGTGGGACTTATGGCCATCCTTGTAGTGCAGTATCCCCACAGTTCACAATATCACACTTAATGACTGTGTGGGATTCCTAATCAACGGCAACCAGAATTACTTTGTAAGTCATCATGGTCGTGTGACATTGTTCTTTACAATTTTGTTGCTTAGCAACAGAATTGCCAGTCTTAATGACCATCATTAAGTGAGGACCAGCTGTAAGAGCACTCTGGTCACTCTGAGAGCCAGTTTGGCCTAATGGTGAATGCACCAGGCTAGAAAGTGGGAAACTGAGTTCTAGACCTGCCATAGCCATAAAAGCCAGCTGGGTGACCTTGGGTCAGTCACTCTCTCTCAGCCCAACTTACCTTACAGGGTTGTTGTTGTGGGGGAAATAGGAGGATATGTTTGCCACTTTGAGTTATTTGCAAAAATAGCAAAGGCAGGAAATAATAAATAAATAAACAAACAAATAAATAATAAATCTTCAGTATACATTTTGCACATATTATACTAGTGATATTTGGTATCGTCTGTGAGAAAGTAAAGCCTGGATACTTATAATGTCACAGGGATGGTTGGATAGTGCTATAACTGTATAAAATAAATAACAACTGTCTAAATTAAAAGAAAACAATGATATATTTCAACATAATCTTATAAAATCTGCAAAGCTTCAGGACTAATGAGATATTAATGGCTATGGGGAGAGGAAAGGGGCCAAAAATTAAAAGTTGGGCAGGTCATTTAGGTTATCAGTTACACCTATGATTTATAATAGTTGCATTACAAAGATATTATTTACAAAGATATTATTATTATATAGAGTGACTCTTCATAAGTCAAGGGTGTGCACCATATTTTGAGCCAAGGCCCAAGACGTTATGGGCTTCACTCTAAGAAACGGGCAGATAACTGGACTCAAAGTTTAAGTTAATTGAATAAAATGAATATGAATAATTCCATTTTTTAAAAAAAATATTTTCTTTTTATCATGAATTACAAATTCCTGCCAACTTAAGGAAGGGCTGTAAGAACAGCATAAAAGGTTTAGCAGGCATTGGGGAGCTTTGGCTTATACACATACCTGTTTTAGGCACTGGTAATACACTGCAATTGTTCTTTTTATATAAAAAATAAAGTCAATTCTCTTGTTTAAAGAATTTCCAGTATCATTTTAATTCTGCATCACTTTTCCCTAAACTGAAGCTCTTCAGGAGAAGCATATTCTGTATTCACATATAATATTGTCTATCCAATCATAATTATTCAGACAAAACACTGATTGTGGAAGAAAATGTCATAAATAAAATCTACAATTGTTGATGCTTTAACTGAATTTGAATTATATATTGACATATATTTTCGCAATGTAATTAACCATTATAAGCATCTTTGTATTTATAGTGAAAACAGGAAGTACTTTACACTTCATTTTGTGGCAATTTTACTTTATTTTCCTGCAAGTAAGCATACAGAAACCCTAAGATCAGAGTTTTCTACTAGCATTCTTTTGAATTGGAAGTGGTTGTATGTACATATGTATATGTATATGTATGGGTGTGTATATACGTGTCATATATATATGACACGTATCTGTATCTGTATGCTTTTTATTTTAAAAACCCATAAGTAAAACAAAGTATTATCCTAACAGAATTTTTTTCTTGGTTACACTACAGCCACTGGCTTAGCTATTTGATACCAACCACGAATATAGGAGCTCCTCTCTCTGGATATAAAATAAATAGCTTGGAAGAAGAACTGTGACATCATCAGGGATTTTCTTTGAAACCATAAGTTTCATTCATGTTCAACATGGCGCAACTTGACTGAGCAGGGGGTTGGACTAGATGACCTCCAAGGCCCCTTCCAACTTTATTATTATTATCATCATCATCATCATCATGATGTTGGGTTATATACTTTTAATTATTCATAGAGATTTTTTGTGGTATTTAATAGGTCTGTACTCATGTCCGAAACAATTTAGAAGAACTTGTGTAAGTGCAGTACCTGTCTATTATTCATTAAAGCAGCACAACTTTTTAGGAGCTTTAAGGGTCCTATTAACTTTTTTTAAAGCTTGTGTGAAAGTCTGAAAGAAAATCACTTTGTTTAATAGATACCAGGTAGATATTCCACTCACAAGAGAGACAAAGTGTTTTGCCAAATAATTTTTGAAACTCTGTCAGTGTGTTCTATTGTTATGCTGCATGCTTTTACTAGATTTTATTTATTGTTTTATTAGAAAATGGGAATATATATAAAAATGATGGTGATGCTAGCTAAATTCTTGTATAAAACCTAGCAGTATTGTGATGCTAAACCCGAGGGCGGTGTTGATTACGTACTTGGCTCCCTGCCACGTATCAACCTCCCTGCCCAAGCTCCTGGACGTTATCGCCGCGGTGGTGGTTGAGGTCCCTAGGCTGATAGTTATGGGTGATTTCAACCTGCCGTCCGTGGGCGGGGTGTCCGGTGAGGCTCGGGAGTTCATGGCTTCCATGACAGCCATGGACCTGGCCCAGGTAATTCAAGGCCCCCCACACACAGGGGGGAACACGCTTGACCTGGTTTTTGTCTCTGGACAGTGGCTGAGTGGTCAGAATATAGGGGATATAGTCATTGAACCCCTGTCATGGTCTGATCACTCTCTCCTACGCCTGGACTTTCTGACCGTTGCACCCCACCGCAGGGAGGCGGAACCGGTGAGATGGTACCGCCCCAGGCGGCTGATGGAGCCCGAGCGATTCCAGGCAGAGCTTGGGCCAATTCCTGAGGTTCGGATACACGACTCGGTCGAGGAGCTGACGGCAGCCTGGGATAGGGCTGCGGCCGGCGCTCTAGACCGGGTCGTGCCTTTGCGGCCTCTGATTCGGCGTGCGTCTCGATCGGCCCCTTGGTATAATGAGGGGCTGAGAGAGATGAAACGCCGGAAAAGACGCCTAGAGAGCAGTTGGAGATCGAGCCTTGCCGAATCTGACCGAACACTGGTAAGAGACCATATTAGGTCCTACCTAGCGGCGATAAGAGCAGAGAAGTGTTCTTACTTCACTGCTCTTATCGCATCATCAGATAACCGCCCAGCCTCCTTGTTTAGGGTGACCCGCTCCCTCCTTCATCAGGAGGTGAGAGGAGACCCCTTAGAGGGTAGAGCTGAGGATTTCGGAAAATATCTGCATGATAAAATCGCTCAGATACGGGAAGGCTTTGATTTCAACTGGGTGTGTCCGGTGGGAGAGACGGAGTCCGGTCTTGAGACTGTTATCTGGGCTGAGTTTGACCCCGTGACTTCCGAAGACGTGGACAGGTTGTTTGGGGGACTTAGGGCGACCACTTGTTCATTGGACCCGTGCCCCTCCTGGCTGGTGCTGGCATCCCGGGAGGTGGTACGAGGCTGGTTCCAGGTAATTATTAATGCTTCTTTAAGTGAGGGTGTCTTCCCTACCGCCTTGAAAGAGGCGGTAGTGAGGCCCCTCCTTAAGAAGCCTACTCTGGATCCAGCTGTTTTATCAAATTATCGTCCTGTCTCCAACCTTCGCTTTCTTGCAAAGGTTGTCGAGAGCGTGGTTGCCAGACAGTTCCCACGACACCTGGAGGAATCGTTATACTTGGATCCACACCAGTCGGGCTTCAGGCCTGGCTATAGCACGGAAACAGCATTGGTCGCGTTGGTGGATGACCTCTGGCGGGCCCGGGACAGAGGTTGTTCCTCTGCTCTGGTGCTATTGGACCTCTCGGCGGCTTTTGATACCATCGATCATGGTATCATGCTGCAACGGTTGGAGGGGTTAGGTATAGGGGGCACTGTTTTGCGGTGGTTCGCCTCCTTCCTCTCCGGCCGGATGCAGTCTGTGTTGACAGGGGGTCAGAGGTCGACCCCGAGACCCCTTGTATGTGGGGTACCTCAGGGGTCGGTCCTCTCGCCCCTACTGTTCAACATTTATGTAAAACCGCTGGGTGAGATCATCCGTGGTTTTGGTGTGGAGTACCATCTGTACGCTGATGATACTCAGCTGTACATTTCCACGCCGAACCACCCCAACGATGCTCTTGCCATGCTGACCCAATGCCTGGAGGCCGTGCGGGTCTGGATGGGGAAGAACGGACTCAAGCTCAACCCTTCCAAGACCGAGTGGCTGTGGCTACCGTCGTCCCGGTTTAGTTAATTGACTCCTTTGTTGTCTGTTGGAGGCGAAACAGTGGCCCCCACAGAAAGGGTTCGCAATTTGGGAGTCCTCCTGGATTCACGGCTATCTTTAGAGGACCATCTGGCGGCCGTGGCCGGGAGGATGTTCTATCAGGTTCGCCTGGTACGCCAGTTGCGTCCCTTCCTAGACCGGGACTCGCTATGCACAGTTACTCATGCCTTCGTCACTTCCAGGCTGGACTATTGTAATGCTCTCTACATGGGGCTCCCCTTGAGGTGCACCCGGAGGCTTCAGCTGGCCCAGAATGCGGCCGCGCGGGTAGTGACCGGAGCGCCATGGCGTGCCCATGTAACATCGCTCCTGCGCGAGCTGCACTGGTTGCCGGTGGTCTTCCGGGTGCGGTTCAAGGTGTTAGTGACCACCTTTAAAGCGCTCCATGGCATCGGACCCGGATACTTACAGGACCGCTTACTGCTAGCAAATACCTCCCGCCGTCCGGTACGCTCCCACAGAGAGGGCCTCCTCAGGGTGCCGTCGGCCAGACAATGTCGACTGGCGACCCCCAGGGGGAGAGCCTTCTCTGTGGGAGCTCCAACATTTTGGAACGAGCTCCCCCCCGAACTCCGTACGATGACGGACTTACGCACCTTCCGTCGGGAACTGAAAACTTTCCTTTTTCAACAGGCCGGCCTGGCATAGAAGCTCCGGCTCCAACCGGGTGAAAATGTTTTAGGGGGATTGTCTAATTTTTAGGATTTTTGTAATTTTTAGGATTTTAGGATTTGTATATATTGGGTTTTATAGATTTTATGGCCTAATTTGTTTAATTTATTTTTAAATATTTTAATTTTGTACATTTATATGTTTTTTAAGTTTTAAGGCTGTAAACCGCCCCGAGTCCTTCGGGAGAGGGGCGGTATAGAAATTTAATAAATAATAATAATAATAATAATGTTGGATTTCCGTTTTAAACAGATTGTATTCAAAAATTTGGCCACTCGACCTTACAGTATTTATGTGCATGGAGTTTCCGTTTCAAAAGACGCAGAAGGAGCTATTTATCCTTCGGGTTCCAAAGGTTGGTTAGGAATTATTTCTACCTTCCTTCTCTGCTGTCTTCTGATTACTTGTGTGTCTTCCCATTAGGTTCAGCATAAGTCTGGTGTTTTTGTTGGCTCCATTTTAAATAATAAAAAGAAAATGGAAATCTATTTTAAGAGCTTTTCAATTAATTATAAGTTATATACCAAGAATCAGAAAGAGATGTAGGCTCATTCTGGTGAGTAGCCCAATACCTGCTCAAAGCAAGAATCGTTCAACTAACCGGCAGACAGTTGCCTACACTCCACATGAATACATCCAATGAAGTATATTTTGTAGCTGGTTCTAATTTTGAACTGCTTTTACTGGCATAGTGTTAGAATGGAATGAGTACAAGCCTCCAACTAGAGATTTGCAGGTTCCTTACCCATCTTTTACATTATCTTTTTTGCCTTTATATTTTAGAGAATAGAACTCAGGGCAAAGCCGTTCAACCAGGAGAAGTCTACACGTACAAATGGACTGTGCTTGATACAGATGAACCCACAGCAAAGGATTCTCAGTGCATTACTAAATTATATCATAGTGCTGTGGATATGACAAGAGATATTGCCTCAGGACTGATTGGACCACTTTTGGTTTGTAAACGCAAGGCGCTCGACAGCAAGGGGGTACAGGTATTGTCAATTACTTCAAGTTGAGGGAGCAGAATGATTGACACAGCTGAGATTCAGAGGCAGCATGGCTCTACAGTTACCATTTACTGGGGAATCACAGGCGTTGGGATTGCTTCTGTCCCTCACTTTTCAATGTGGGCTTTCAATATGAATTGTCAGGCTTCCAGACCATGACTTTGTAGTAAATTTTTAAATTTAAAAGGTAAAAGATGGCAAGTGTAAATGGGATATCCCTCTCCCTCACCAAAAGCCTGGGTGAAGCGCTAGGACTTTATGGCCCTTCTAAATAACAGCAGAATAAGGGGCCATCTGCTTCTTAGGGGGAACCTCATTCAAGGGGGCAGGAACTACTATAGAGAAGGTGTGGTTTCAAGGTCTTCATAAAATACATTACTTAATTGTAATCAAAGGAACCTTATCACCAAGAGATAATTGCTTATATAGGCTTTTACATTATTGGTCATGCTTTGAATTTTCCTCCAACAGCACTACAGGGGTCTCTTCTAGTGCTTCCTCCCTCATAGCGGCTTGTTAAACCAAGGTGCACTCCAGGATCAGCACACCAGAGAAAGCCATATAAGAGTGATATGATCCAAGGCTCCAGCCAGCTGCCCATTCCATGCAGCCATGTAGGCCTCAGCTGTATCATCCACCAGATACTCAGAAAAAAAACCAAGCTTTCTTTGAAACCCCACCGGATCTATAAATCCGCATGGGTGGGCTGATTGACTGGGCCATGACTCCCTGCAACTAGGGATCGATCTGTCATGACAATGAACTGACGTTGATGTCCTCCATTGCCAGATCACATCTCAACTGCACTGAGAGGGGAAAAAACAAATCTAACATGTGGCTGCTAATACGGTTGGGCAATTGATAATTTGAGACAAGTCCATAGTTGACATAGAGGCCATGAATTCCTGAGCTGCCCTGGATTCGGTGTCAATAAATGGCATGTTGGAGTTGCCATGCACCAATAGTCTTGGGGACCCTATTGCCATCTCAGCAATGGAATCCAATAGTTGATGCAGCAATGCTATGGGCAAGAGGGAAAGCAATACACCAGCAGCACTCCCAACTGTTCACTTAAACCCAAATCAGATTTCATACAATCTGTTACTTCAAATGCAATCTGAACAATCTGCCTTGGACAAAGAAAGCCTTGCATATAATATGATCCAGCATTACAAAGACACGGATAAGAATACCCAGCTATCTCTGTATACAAATAATTATTTTATTTATCTGTATTTAAACAATCTTTTGTTGGTCATTCCAGCTTCATTTCATTTGAACGTTATAAATTACATTGTTATACTGCTGCTTTTTAAAACAAGGAAATGCATGTCAAGTGGCGTATCATTCTGTCAGTTGAACTAGATCTATTTTCTACCTATCGCTGTGCAGAAAAAAGCTGATGTGGAACAGCATGCCGTCTTTGCAGTGTTTGATGAGAACAAGAGCTGGTACTTGGAAGACAATATCAAGGAATACTGCAGCAATTCCTCCACTGTTAAGAGAGATGACCCCAAATTTTACAAGTCCAATGTTATGTACTGTGAGTAGTAACCTAAGTCATTATTTTGTTCTGTGCTAACTCAACATCATTAAAATTAAATGAATAGTAAAAGTAAAAATAAATATGGAAAACATACTATTTTTACAATTCTAATTTTATGTCTTTAATTCTAAGGACATTTATCTTGGAACAGGTTCTCTTTAACTATTGAAACTCATTTTTTGAGTAGCTGTTCTTAAGAGTATAGTTGAGGCTAGACGCGAAGGGTGGAAAAAGGCTTACTAAATCAGACGTTTTCAATGACTAACACTTAGTATTGTATATCAGATGCCATGATGATCGCTGCACAATATGTTTTTATGTCCAATGTTGATTGTTTTAATAAAAGAATTTTATATTAAAAAAAAAGATTGCACTCCTAATTGCATTTTTAATTTTATTTTAGCACTCAATGGCTATGCATCGGATAGAACAGATCCTTTGGGATTTCGTCAGTCTGAAATTGTTGAATGGCACCTCACCAGTGTAGGTACAATGGATGAGATTGTTCCAGTACATCTTTCTGGTCACACCTTCTTATTCAAGGAAAAGCATCAAGATATTTTGAATCTTTTCCCCATGAGTGGTGAATCAGCTACTGTAACCATGGACAATCTAGGTATATAACAATAGCTTTGTGTTTGATTCTTTATTTGTTTTCAGACAGAATAGCTTGCAATATTATTAAAAATATTATAAAATTTGTAGTATAGAAAAGCACGAATTCCATTAAATAGCATAAAAACACTGAATAGAATTAAAATAAAACTAGCGTGGATTAAAACAAATAAGCATTGTCAAATTATAGGTGAAATCTGAATCGGCCCTAGGGATCTTTCTGATTATGAGTGTTCAAAAATCCAATTTATGTGACAGACTATTCATTTGTTATTATATACTCTCAATTCCCTCTGATTTTACTTTCTAGAATTTCTTTTCTTTTTAGCTTTGTCTGTAAATTCTTCTCAGTTCCATTTTATGGGAGCTTACAAATATCTATTGACAAAAACATTTAGTCTAATAATTTGAAGAAAAAACATTTTAAAAACCATGACCACAACATTTCCAAAGTGCTGAAAGACTTGAGTTTATGGTATGTTTCAAGCCTTCTCCTAAACTCTTACAAGGGGAGAGGAGGCAAGGGAGCGACCTCAGATTATATGATCTACTATGGAGAAGGTAGAATTAGTTATTTATATGAAATATATTTGTGACACACAAGATGATCAATTGAGCATGCAGTAGACAATATGGTAATTTGGGCCTGAGTCTTGTATATGCTACTATAGTAGCACTTTGAATTAAACCTGAGAAACGGTCAGTTGCCAGTGCAAGTGTTTCAAAATGGTGCTCTGTGTCATTTATTTCCTGTATTGCTGAATTCCAGGCCATTGGAGTTTCCAAACCCCCTCCAAAGAATTTATTTCATAATCCAACCTTGTGATTATCAGTGCATGTATCAATAATGACAGATCATTCTCCATGAATGACGTGCCTGGTTTATCAGCTGAAACATACAACTTACTATGTGTACTCTGGTTTTACATTATCACAATTCAGAAATAATGTCCAAGTTGTGAATATGAACCTTAAGATTCAGAATCTGAATCTGTCCAAAGTTCCAAAGTCTAGCTCCTGGAATCAACAACAGCTTCATGTTCAATTTTAGTCTCAGTCTGTTCGTAGTAAGTCCTTTATAGCCAAGAGATGCACAGAGTTGTAAAGACATCCAGCGTTGAGCTTGAAGAAAAGGAGAAGGGCAACTAGGTTATTCTGCATAATAATAAGTAGTTCCATACTGATATAACGTATAACTATAGAGTTTATATCTTTCCTCAAAATAAAACAATAGTAAAGCTTAAAAGGAAAAGAAAAATCAGGGCTATATGCAGTTCTGAAGCCTCAGCTTGCCCACTCCTATCTTTAAGGGAGTAATGGGTATCATATGTTTGTGATTGTTGTTGTGTTTATAGCTCTATTTTTTTTTGTATGTGTTATATTGCCATGGTATGTTAGAAAGCCCTTCCTAGCCTAGTATCCTCCAGTAATTCTGGATGTCTCTCACAATTCCTAGTGCAGCGGCTCCCAACCTTTTCTACACCCTGCACCCCTAGAATGCTTCTGATATATTTTCGCACCCCTTACAAACGTTTGAAATAACAGCAACGAATTATGCATATACACTATAATTTTGAAAACCCAAGTTTTTGCACCCCCTGGAATATTGTCTTGCACCCCCAAGTGGTGCGAGCACCCCCAGTTAGGAACCCCTGCCCTAGTCAATCTGGATTTACCATACTAATTTAGTCTATATACTAACATTGTTAATGGACTGAAGAACTAACATCAGTAATTAAGTATAAGCAAACTATGAAATACAAGAAATCTATTTATTATGAATTATTTTGCATTTTTAGGAACCTGGCTTCTGTCATCATGGGGTTCCCGTGAGATGAGCAATGGCATGAGACTGAGATTTCTGGATGCCAATTACGATGATGGAGATGAAAAGGAGGAAGAAGATAATGATGATATTGTTGCCAACATTGTCAGTTTTGGCTCTTCAGAAGCACCAATAATAGAAAAGAAAGAAAAGGACCAAAGAAGTGTAGTATCAGACACAGAAACAGATGACATAGCAAAAGAATTTGGATTTTTCGATGGAGAGGATAATCAAGAAGAATCAAGCAAGGAACAGGAGGAGGATTATGAAGAACAACTAATGATAGCTTCCATGCTTGGCCTTCGATCATTTAATGGGTCAGTTGCTGAAGAAGAAGAATTGAATCTCACAGCTCTAGCTATACAAGAAGATGCCTATACTTCTGGTGATGTATCTTTAAACTCTCATCTAGTGTCAACAAAGAGCTGTGATACTCTGCATGATAATGAAGAACTGAGAACTCAAAATAATTCTTGTGTAACTGCATCTGAGACAATCTACGCTAATTATACATCTTCAGCAGGAGAAAGTTTAATTTCAAATATCACTGCAGTGATTGGGATCTTGCTATCTAAGAAAAGCCAAAATGAAGAGAATATTACTCAGACTTCAGATAGCTACAAACAAATGCTTGCTGCTGAATATTTAAAAACAGGTAGAGGACTCCAGAGCAAAGATATAGAAGATTTAATGTCCCGTGAAATAATCTCTTCCATGAAGGAGCAAGAAGAAAATACATTTGAAAAAGATATTTGGGATAAAAAGAGAGAAAGACAAGTTTTGACAGAGGCAACTTTGCATGCTCTTAAAGTGATGTATGCTCTACTCTTTCATGTACAACAAAAGATAAATAGTTCTGCTTTCAACATTACAAGTGAGGACACAAAATTTCTTTCTAGTACAGAAAATGATTCTACCCTAGATAACTCAAAAGCCAATTACTCTTCATATGATTATGATTATAAAGAAGAAGAAATAGTAGCAGCAAATGTTGAATTTTCCAAAGTTACAACAAATATAACTTCAGCTGATAAAGAAACAGTGGAAAACAATAGATCTAAGCCAAATCTTGTTTCAGTACCTTCTATAATGCCACAGTCTGAAAATTTGACTTCAGATGCCACATTAGATAATTTTGTTTCTACAGCAATTTCAAAGACTACAAAAATTCAGAAAAGTTCATTTCACCAGAGAAAGAAATGCCTCCCTAAAAACACAGACATGGAATGGAATGTTGTCCACAAGAAAGAAAGTGACAATATCACTAATGATGCTGACAATAAATTCCACAACAGCAGCAGAAATGCCTCATTTTATCAAGAAAATGCCATGTTCCCTGGCAAAAGAAAAGAGAAAACATATAATTATAATGGTCAAGTTGAATTGGGCCAACCAGGAATTAATAACAAAGACGAAGCCCAGAAAGATGAGAACTGCACTATCAATATATCTCAACCTTTTTTAAAAGTCCAACGAAAGAAAAAAAAGCCAAATGTTTTAACTCCAAGGACTTCCAAGCCTTTAGTCCTACCTGGAAATCTCAACAACTCCCAACATTCCAATAAATCCAACCACACAAATTTGCTAAATGAGGCCAAATTAACACAAAAACACGATAAGCCAATTGTTATAATAGGTCTTCCAGTGAAAGATGGTGACTATCAGGAATATGATATAGATACTATAGACAATGATGAGAGTAGCAGTGGTTCATTTGAATATGAGTTAATGTATTATGATAATCCATATACCACAGATTCTCGACTTGACAGTAATAGTGCACGTAATCCTGATGACATAGCTGGACGCTACCTACGTACTATCAACCGAGGAAATATAAGGAAGTACTACATTGCAGCAGAAGAAGTGTTGTGGGACTATTCACCCTTCAGAAAAAGGTTTGACTGAATTATTTATTTTTAATTATTGTTCAATTTCATATTGCCGGTTTAACAATGACATACTAAGATGTTAAAGAATCTCTAAGCCATGAACAAGCTGTAATTGTTATAAAGAAATGCTATTAAAACTTGAGCCAGGTATGAAGAACTGGACTGTTCAGATGTTACCACAGAAAGATAACAAATATAGAATTATGGACTCTAGCCTGGAATCATGATTTCCAAGATTCTTTTCAACCTCATTCACGTCAAAGCCTTTCCAAAATCTTATGTTTTTGGTGTCATCTAAATCCAGCACAACTCATTTTAATTTATAAAACAAAATGTAATTGAGATTTGTTGTAGATTGAAAATTCTATTTTCTATAAACTCGAAACAGTTTTACTGAACTATTTGTTTAAAAATTGATGAGTATTATGATCGTAGGGTGTATGCTTTAACTGAAGTTTTTGGATAGCGTGTCATGAAAATATATCCTGTTTTAGTATTTGTGTTTTGGTATTGTTTTTTTGGAATTTGGAATTGAGTTAGAAATTAATTGCTCAGCAGCCAAACACAAATGGCATGGGAACACACTAGAACTAATTCTGAAGAAGCCCCAAGCCCCGAAATGTAAGAACCATAACAGTGTTTTATGAATCCAGGCACTATAATTTATAAACTATTGTTGTATGATCCCAGCCAAAAGGAAAACAGAATAATCTGAACTGGAAAGCAGGAAAAGATAAATATGTTTAAAGGAAAGAAAACATAAAAATTAGGGGAACCTTTCAATTAGTTGTTTAATAATAAATAGATTACTTCAAGAGATAAGATTTTTGTTTTGCTTTGGAATTATTTCAGCTGGTTAAATAACTAAGAGTTCTATTAAGAGTTAAATTAGGCTGGACAACTTTTTGACATGATATCATACTGACAAGATCCTTGTAAATTGGCAGATGTTAATTTCTATTATGTTCAAAATCACCTTGGGCCCTAACAGTCTAATATATTTTCAGATAGCACAAGGTAGGAAGATAATGCACCTATCAAACACAGTGGGAAAAAGTTTTCATGTAAGCATGGTATGACTGTACTCTAAATAAAAGTCAGTCAATTGTGTAAATCTGTTTTTAGTTCATAGAAGAATTAGATATTAATCATTTTGTGTAAGTTTAATAAAAGTGTTTATTAACTTCTAGCATTAAGAAAAAGAAAACAACTAAATATCAATTCAATATTTTCTTGATATTAAACATTCAAAAATAAGAGGAACAGGCTATTGTCTCTAGTTAGGATTCTTGTTTATGTTTATCAAAGAGGAGCCCTCTTTGTTAGTCAAAGAACTAAATTTGAAACTGAAGAATCTGCAGAAGCATGGAGTTACTATTCAAACAGAAATAGAGAACAACACACACAGGCGTGCCCAAACAACGGATCCTGCTACTAAACCTAATACAAGCTCTGTACATGTGACAGTAATCCCTAAATTCCTTACCCATTACTGAATAATTTAATGATTTATTTATCAAATTTGTATAGCTCACGCAAAGTGACTCTGAGTGGCATATAACAATCAAATAAAAGAACGGATAAAAAGAATGGATAAAAACAACATATACAAAATAAAAATCCACATTAAAAGATAAATATTATAAAAATAAACATACAAACCCTAGGCAAAGAGAAGATAGGAATAGCCACTTCAACAATTAAGCCATCTGAGCATGTCACTGGTGACAATGGTTTGCAATTGGCTGGGTTCATACAACTCAGAATAATTCAAAATCTGTGATTTCTAAATTATAATGGCTGGGTTCAGATAATACATTAAGACAAAATATAATAATACTAATAAAATGCCAAATCCAGTCTAAACATCTGACTGATAGTGTGATGAACCATAATATTAATAAGAAATGATTAAAAATGCAAAATTCAATGTAAACATATGGCTGACTGTGCGACCAACAACAATAATAATAACCATCTGCCCATTCCACACACTAGGGAAGTACTTGATAGGTGGACAAAAATGCCAGGCCCAATCTAAACCTCTAGCTGACCAACTATAGTTGGTTAAATTTAGATTTTTTCATACCATATTATGACAATTCAATGAATGTCATAATTCAAATAATAGCTTTGATATGTTTTTCCCATTATTATTCTGCCATTTTTCTTTCTATAGCTACAAGTACTTAATATATAGTATATGCAAATTTTTAAAAATTCAGGTTTTTTCCTCCCCAAATCTTCCATATCCTTAGTACAGTGAGAAATCGCGTTACCAGGACCACATTCAAAAAAGCTATTTTCCGAAGTTATCTTGATGATACTTTCCAGACACCTAGAACTGGAGGAGAATACGAAGAACAATTTGGTCTACTGGGTCCTCTCATTAGGGCTGAGATGGATGATGTAATTCAAGTAAGTCTATGTTCACAATATTTTAATAAAAGAGTATTTTGGATTTTTAACAACATTAAACATGAAAAATGTTTGAACTACAATAAACGGAATCAATTTCAGATTCTAAAAAGCCATTCCAAATTTTTGTGTCTTACAACTATATGTTAAGTAATTAAATTATTTATACAAAGGATGTAACAAACATCTACCATGGACAGTACTGGAATCAAATCAGTGCTTTTCACATTATCTGGGATGAGCACCAACAGAAATAGGGCCAACTAGTGTACTGGAAACAAATTTTAAAATGTAAGAAGCTGGGGGTCTGAGCTTCTTTTCTCTTTTTCACAGATCTATTCTGTTACAGGAATTCTGAGCTTTCCTCAGAGACTGCTTTTTCTTTGAAGTGCTTTGAACTTTGAATGAACTGTGCTCAAACTCAGTCCTATATAGTCTTCAGGAAGCCCTGGGGAAGGAGGAGGGAAGCATTTGCTGGAGTGCCACGGATATGTTAGATGTAAAAAGGAAGAACTGTCAGAACAGGCCTCTAACTCTTAGAGCAGGGGTTCTCAACCTTGGCAACTTTAAGACTTGTGGACTTCAACTCCCAGAATTCCTCAGCCAGCTTTGCTGGCTGAGGAATTCTGGGAGTTGAAGTCCACAAGTCTTAAAGTTGCCAAGGTTGAGAACCCCTGCTCTAAGAGGCTTGCAAAGGTGTATCAGCATATTTTTATACAATCTGGATGTATCTATCTAGCAAAATAGAAAATAAATTAAACGTACTATAATTTATTTTATGTGTATGACATTTACAACAATATTTAAATATTATTTGTTTAAATGTTTAAATATTTAAGACATTGTATTCTCTTTCTCTCTCCTTCCTCCCAAGTTATGTCACACATTTTCAATTTTTTTTTTTTTACTTTTGCAAACCCTGCATTCCCTGAGCCTACAGGAGTTCTCAGCACTCAGGAAATTCAATTCACTTCTATTGTGTATGGTGATACAGAAATACAATATAATATCAGATAGTTTCAGTATCGTCTGGATAATATTCTGAGTCAATCTTGTATAGTCCTTGGTGAACAACAGTAATTGAACTGGAATTTCCGTTGCTAAGAGATTTGGTCATAAAATGTGATATCATATGATTCTACCTCTTAGTGAATGCACAGTTCTGACAGTTCTGGCAGTCCATGGTTGTGTCATTGGGCAAATCCTGTACTGTCATTAAGAGCATGTGGTCACCACTTGCAACCTTGTTTCAGTTTCCTCACTGACTTTGCTTGTCAGAAGCTGGCAGTGAAGGTTGCAAATGGCAATTACATGAACATCCCTGTGATGTTGTAATTGCGAGTCAATTGCCAAATACCTGAATTATAATCATGTTATTGTGGGGATGCTGCAATGGTTGCTATTACAAGGATTACCATTTCAGTTTGAATGCTGGCTGAATAAGTGGTCCGTAAATGAAAATTACCTGTATAGAATAGTTTTGTATATACTGTATATAGAGATCCAGTGAAACTAATAACATGTTGTATATGCAGTATATGAGATACATAAACTGTTTTGGGGTCACACATGGATTTATGTGACAGGATCCACATAATTCTAATTGCTGTTCAGCTGAGATGGTTTTCAACTGTGCAAGTTGGTAAGGGTTAGTCTTTGATTGATTGTTTATGCCTGATACTGATTGGTTGCTTTGGTGTTGTTGGTTGCTGATTGGATGTTTGTTTATCCTGATTGGTCATTTTGAGTATATACAGAATAAACAAAAAAATAATAAAAATAAAATTAAATAAAAAAGAAATGTAAGTATACTGTATAATCACATTTAATAAAATAACTTGTTTGCAGCTTTGGTGTATGCCATGGTCCTTTGAAATACCCTACAATCTCTACAAAACTGCAAATGTTTGAAACTTTCTGGACATAGTTTTTTTTTTAACCTCCCTATTAATCATTAACTGTTCAATTCTCTAGATTCAGTTCAGAAATAAGGCCTCTAGACCATACTCACTTCATGCTCATGGCCTTCTTTATGAGAAATCTTCTGAAGGCAGAAGCTATGATGACCAGTCTCCTGAGTTTTTCAAAAAGGATGATGCAATCATGCCAAACGGCACATACACATATGTCTGGCATGTCACAAAACGGTCAGGACCCACAGACAAAAATCAAATATGTAAATCATGGGCCTATTACTCTGGTGTATATCCGGTAAGATAAATGTCATAGAATATTTTTAAAAAGAAAACCTAACAATCATATAATGCCTTCATTTAACCTTAAAGAAGTATATATGCTTATCTTTCTTCTAGCATATGCATTTTGCTTATTGGTTTTATCTTAGATTTGCAATTCCTTTCATGAAAAAGAACGATTTCTGTTTATTTTTTCAGCTCTGATTATAGGGCCATGTATTGAGGTTTTGTATGTTTCCCTAGATTTTGACCATTTTTTTTGTAGGCCAAATAGTTTTGAAACCTCTAATGAAGGAGAAATGGAATCAAATTTCATCACCATTTAGTAGCTATATTAATAACATTTTCCCAATCAGATAATCTCTTAGTACATATATTGTTTTGTATAGAAATATTGATTGAATATTCATGTTTATTTTTCTTCAAGATTAAATATACGTATGTTTGCTTGTATTGCCAAATAATTATTTTTCATATTGGGTTTGTGTTAATTATTTTTACCTTTAATTATATGCTATTACTGAATGTTCATTTTAGTAATATTACTAAATATTACTAGTGTTCATTTTGTGTTTCTTTTTTAACTTGAAAAATAAATCACATTAAAATATACTTTGCAGGAAAAAGATATTCACTCTGGTTTGATTGGACCTATTTTGATCTGCCAAAAAGGCACAGTTGACAAGTACAACAGGCCAATAGACATAAGAGAATTTGTCCTGCTTTTTATGGTCTTTGATGAGGAGAGAAGCTGGTATTTTGAAAAATCTGACAAAAGGACTCGTGCAGAGAAACTTGTAGGAATCCAATCTCGCCACACATTTCCTGGTAGAAATATTTCCATTTCTCTTGTATAAGATTTCCAGTTGCAATAAATCATTTTCATGCTAATGACAACATAATAGGATTGTCTACTCATGTTATCTTTATATATATAGCAATAAAACTAGCACTTAGACTTATATACTGCTTCATAGTGCTTTACAGCACTCTCTTTATAGGGTCACCATATTGCCCCCAACAATCTGGGTCTTCATTTTACTGACCTCAGAAGGATGAAAGGATGAGTCAACCTTGAGCCGATCAGGATCGAACTCCTGGCAGTGTAATGGAGAATTCGCCTGCAATACTGCATTCTAACCACTGTGCTATCACGGCTCTTAAGAATATAAGAATTACATTTATATTTTTTTCTATTTTCCTTATCCTAATAACAACACAGAATCCATTGTTAAAACAATCAACTCAATTGTTAACTGATTGCTTGTGTTAATATTAAATCTATTAGATTTTGCTTTCTGTTCTAGTCTTTGTATCCTAAGTAAAACAACTTTAAAACTACATTAAGTATACAGATCAGATTCTTTTCCACTTCTTAGATTCTATCATTACCCTTGCTCTCTTTTTAAATAAAATTACAGAGATGCTATTTGAAGAGAAGCACAAAAAAATACATCTTTGATTCCTAAAGATGACTTTGGCACACTCCCTCTCTCTTAGCTCACCCTATCTTACTGGGTAGATATGGAGAGTAGGAACAGAAGGAGGGATTGCTATGAACGGTGCTTTGAACTCCTATAGCTTAGCATTTGTGTCAGAAGTACTGAAGCACTTACGGTTGAAAGGATTAGCCGGTGACATCACTGTTGCCTGCAGTATGCCTGCTTGGGGGCTCCCTTCCTGTTCCCGGCAGGAGCTAAAGTGAAAGACAGCTGGGCTTGCTAACCTCCTATCCAGCGTCCTAGCCATGTGAGCCACCGTGCTCCATTAACTCCTATACAAAAGGTGGAATCCAACTAATAATGATAAAGCTCCCAAATATTAAGAGTTCTGTGACTGAGATTTTCAGTAAAAGTTTTTTTATTAACACAACTATATTAGCATAGCATTTTTATTTTATAGACAGTTATATCAAAGCACAGCATAATATCTATTTTACTCTGATAACAACTGTTGAGGTATGATGGGCTGGCAGAATGACTGGCTCAAAGCTTGCATAGCGATGTGAGTGAATGTACTAGAATCTCGGTCTTCCTCCTTTTATTCCAGAATCTAATTGACTGTAGCACAAACATCTGTGGAGCTATTCAAGTCTAAATTGGTTTCTCAGTTATCACAATTCTCAAGTAACAGAGTAACAGTTGGAAGAGACCTTCTAGGTCTTCTAGTCAGTCAAAATCAAGATTTTCACAACTGTTTGTTCAAGAAGAAGCTTTGTATAATTTGCTTTAATAAAATACATATTTAAACTATATATCTACTTCAATTGGAATTTCCAAATTTGGCTATATCATAATCTTTAGAAGCTTAGAAGACGGCTACATGTAACTGCAAAAACGCAAGATGAATTTGTCATACATCTTTCTGGTATTGCAGTGCCTAACTTTATTTATTTTGTTTTAGTCTGGCTTATTTTGAATGGTCTTTTTTATATTTTATTAAGACCAATCTTTGCTGGATATTTGTGAACGAAGCAGTTAAAAAATAAATATCTTTTTCCATCTCTCCTTGCACTACTATATTTAAAAGCAGTTGTAATCTTAATGAGAACTAGGAGAAAAAAGAGAAGTTTTCCCCCAAATCCTCACAATGCTATTGAGTTTCCATATTAAACATTTTTAATTTGATGCCTGCTATATTAAACTGAACTGCAATGCTTTTTGTTTAATCTGGTCATATTTTTATTTTTAGCAATCAATGGAATCGCCTACCAGTTGCAAGGCTTGAAAATGTACAAAGATGAAAATGTCCACTGGCATTTGCTGAACATGGGTGGACCCAAAGACATCCATGTTGTTCATTTTCATGGTCAGACATTCACTGAAGAGGGAAGGGAAGATAATCAACTTGGGGTCCTTCCTCTTCTTCCTGGTAAATAAATTCAGATATACACATCTGTTTCTTGCTGAAATGACTTGAAACATTTCTAACTACTTGCATGAACATAGATATAAAGCATTCATTAAAATATGTTAGCCATACAGGAGGTAAGAATATTATGTATAACTTCTTGAGTTGAACAAAATAAATATGGGAAATAAATGTAACAACAGTGTGGAATTCACAATGCATTTCAAGTTGTAACTGATCTTAAGGGAAATAGGATATTATTTAAATATAATAGCATCAGTTATATAACACTGTTACTCTTCATTTAAGTATTCTCTTAAAGAAGCATTATACAGCCTGCAGTATATTAGAATGTTAATAGAATTAACAGAAATGTTTAAACTTCTGAAATAGTGAAATGTGCAAAATAACAGCACCTTACCTTTTGTAAGATACATTTTCTTTATGATATACATAGTGGCCATTACTCAGTGTATGCATTATTAAAATTGTATGCAATGAAATTTGTTCATTGTAAATTTACAATGAATTTTGATTCCAGTAGCTTCAGAGATATGCTAAGACACTCAATTTTCTATCTAGATAATCTGAGAGAATTATGGCTAGCAATACAAAACTTCTCACATACAAGGGCAATTTGGAAATAAACCTCCGTTTGAGGTGCGAGAAATAGGTAGGGATAGCGACATCTGTCCTATGGTGCCATGCGCAGTAGGCAGTAAGGAATGGAAGGAGAAGGTTGTGTTGCAATTGACTTGTCCGCTAGATCAATTGAAAATGAACTCTGCCATAAAAAAATTCCACCAAATGTGAAGATGCCAAAGGAATACTACTAGTGAAATTCATGGAGCGTGGTTTGACCATCAATTCAAAAGTCTACTGTGAAATATTACAAAAACTCAGACAAGCCATCCATAACAAGCACTGGGGCATGCTGACTTCCGGTGTGGTGTTAGTTCACGATAATGCCCGCCCGCACACTGCTAAATGCACCCAAGAACTTTTGAAGCAGTTCCATTGGGACGTTTTTGATCACTCGCCCCTAAAACCCAGATTTGGCACAAAGCGACTACTACTAAGGAATTTCAAACCTTGTAAGACGTTATGATAAGTGCCTCAGTATGAATGGTGATTATGTCAAAAAGTAATGTTGTAGTTTTCTAATGTGTATAATAAAAGTTCTGTATCTGTAAGAATCTATCATTGATAACCAAACAGAGGTTTATTTCTGAATTGCCCTCGTATATGGGAAATAATGATCATAAAAACATTCACAGAATACTTGAGCTCTGACAAGGTTTGATGGCTGCCTATGGGACAATATATTCATGTGAATAAGAGGGAGAGAGGCTTGTTTCTTGCTTATGCTGTAAAATAAAGCTTTATAAATAGAGAAACAAATAAGTTAGGATTTAGGACTGTATAGAGCTCCAGTTCTCATTCTTACAAGATCTCCAGTCCAATGTTGAAAGACTGAAAATATTTAAGGGACAAGTGCTGTAAAACTCTTTCTGTAACACAGATGTTTCCAAAATTCAGTGACTTTCTTCTTCTATCAACCAATGGTTTGTTCCATAACTTTTGTTCCATTAAATTTAAGTATAAATCTGTTTGCCATCTAATTTCTGGTTATGTTTAACATACTATTCTATCACCATATTACCACATGACTCAAACTCTAGGAATTAAAACCTATTTTAAAAATTAACATGTTTCCTCTCTGCTTTCAAGGTTCATTCACCACGATCAAAATGAAACCATCCAAAATTGGCACATGGCTTTTAGAAACAGAAGTTGGTGAATATCAGGAAAGAGGAATGCAGGCTCTCTTTACTGTCATTGATAAAGGTAACTGAGCTTAACCATACTAATTCTACAAGGCATAAATTTTCACTACAAGTTTGTGACACACAAAAAGTGGTGGGGATCAATTCTGAGATCCCAGGATTTTTTGTTTGCATGGATAGCATGTAGATTACATCAGTGGCACATTCCCTATTTAGCAGGCATTGAAAATATTTTCAGGATTTGAGAGAAGGCATGCGTCCTATTTTAATATCATTACTATATAATCTGCTTGTCTTTGCCTCTTCCTAGCTGGGCATACCTAAGATAGATACAACAGCATAGCAACCATAACTTTTTCTCCTGTTGGTTTTAATAAGTAGTACTCTGCTTAATGCCAGAATTTAGGAAAAGCTAATAAAACACCTCCATGCTATCTCTTTCTCTCTCTGCAGATTGTAAATTACCAATGGGTCTGGCAAGTGGGATAATACAAGATTCACAAATCAGTGCTTCAGGTCATGTTGGTAGGTTTTAAAGCTGTCGTGTCAAAAATCTTGAATTTTAAAGCTGTCATGTCAAAAATTTTGTTATTTGAAAATCCTATAAGTTCATCTACTATATTGTGTGGCTCTAATGAACATCCAGTTCACTAAATTATACGTAGGGCATGTTTTCATTTTATTTTTATGGTGCTAAAAATAATTGTTTCGTAATAGCAAGAGGCCAGGGAAAAGAACACTAATTATTAATATGTACTGGGCCCTCAATATCTAACATACAGTATTAAATATATGTTTTGGAACATTTTCAGATTTTTTTCTTTCTGCTTCTTGGTTCCAGTTCTTTTATAATAGTCACTTGATAATCGATAATTTCCAATATTTTTTTCTGTCTTTTCCATATTTCTGTACAGGATATTGGGAGCCTAAGCTAGCAAGACTGAATAATGCTGGAAAATATAATGCTTGGAGCATTGTAAAGAAGGAAAATGAGCACCCATGGATCCAAGTATGAATTAAGATACACAAGGGGGAAAACCCTAACTAAAATGACTTAAGCTTATTGCATGGATGGGCTGAGGAATCTCAGGTTTCTCTCAGCATTAGAAATAGAAGCTCAAGAGAGCAGGCATCCAAGTATACTAAATTCAGACAAGAAGATTAGTAAAAAGGAATGAGGCTAACTATAGAATTCTGGACATGGCTAGATATCAAATACAAGCCCAAATTATAGTGAAATCAATATTTGTATTCTTGCCCTTTTACTTCCACCTATGTAATGGGTCTGAATTTTCTATCTTCTGGGCAGGAGGAATGGTTTCCACCTGTTCCTAATGTTAACAGTTGTGGTAACTAATTTTTGACATCTGCTCTTAACTGTATCAGAGTTAACTTTCATAGGAACACAGGTAAAAAATATTGTGTCCCTTTAGAAATAAGGGACACGGCCTCTATCTTCCTTACTGGCTAATATTGTCAAAAATAGTTCTGTCCTTTGTGGTTCCTCTTCTCTGAAAGAAACAACTATCTGGAAGGTAAGCATTGTCTTCCAACAAATACCAGGATAATTAAATTCCTTTTATCATTTCTATTTAAATATCTGCAATTTGTTTTTTTTAAAAAAGATCATTCATAACTTCTAAATTGGGTTCATAATATTAAGCACCAACAGCCTTAATTTTTTGTTCCTTCACTCATTTTGATCCAGAGGCTCTCAACAATATTGCAAAGATCACTCTTGGATTTTTAAACTGATAATGGATATAGATAAAAAGATGGGTACAAAAAGGCAGAAAAACTAGTTTCCATCCATCACATTCATAAGGTTAGAAAAAACACAAGCATCTAAAAGACATCTTGCATTAGAGTTGAAAATTAAGTTATTGCTTAATGATTGCCCTACCTAGTGACTTTCTCAGTTACAATGGCAATGAAAAAGTAATTTTACAGCCAGTCCTTTGCTGATGACCAATGCAGTGTCCCCATCATCACGATTGACCTTCAGGTGTTTCTTAAATGGTGGGGGTTTCTGAGTGTCACAGTGTCCTGGAATTACGTGAATGCTTTTTGTGTACTTCACAACTGACTTCTGACAAATAGAGTCAATTGAGAAGCTGGCAATAAAATTGCAAGTTGTAGTCACACGATGTCTTGCTTAATGGGCAAATTAAATTGATGTCATATGGCCATTGTAATTATGTGATTTTTGCTTAGCAACCATGATGCTTAGCAATGGAGTTTTAGGCCTAATTGTGGTTGCTAAGCGAGGACTATGAGCAGGTGCCACGACATGGTGAATGTAGAACAGAGACTGATATCACTGCTCAAAAGACCAGCTCCTATTTTTTAGTTTTAAATGATTACAGAAAGAGAAAGATTCAGGTTTAGGCTGTGTAAGATATATCATCTCAGTGTTTAAAGAACTGATTAGAACCTATATTGGGCTATTTTCTTATTGTAAAAGTAACATATTCCTCTAATTTTAACCTGATTTTTAGTATTATTAAATTTTTAAATGCAATTTTAATATGATTTTAGAGATACTAAATTTAGTCTCGGACTTTAAGGAATTTAATTCTAGGGAAGTTAATTTTTATCCTATTCACTCAGGCATGGAATTAATAAGCCAAGCTAAGAGCAAATGCTTTTCTGTGTATAGAAACAAGATAAATGCTTTTCTGTGTATAGAAACAAGATGCAGTCTTTGAAATGGCTGATCTCTGTTTTGTTCTGTAATGATCCTTTTTTTACAATGAACCTATTGTCACTGATACAACAGTTTATTGCAATACCACAGTGTGATTTGGTTGTGGAAATTATCTTGGAATGCACTGTTATTCTTGAGACATTAAGAATATTAACATTTTAATATTAAAATGTTGTTTTTGTCACCTTAGATTAGGGGAGATTGTGAATTAAATATACAGGATAAGGAATATTTGAAAATTGCTTTCCCACTTGGGAAAGCAAATGAGTTTGAAGGCAAAATCTTTGATATATACTTAATTTCATTACATTCATCTCTATAGCCCTGACCATAATCAGTTAGTCATTTACTTATTTAGTTTATTGGTCTATTCCAGGGGTGACAAACTGCCGGCCCGTGGGCCGGATGCATCATCCAGAAGCTGCGCCCACCCCATTGCTAGCAATGGCAAAACCGTTCCGATACGTTGCGCAATGTCATGTGACGTTGCGAGTTTGACATGTCTGGTCTAGTCTATTTCCTTGTTAGCTCTGCAAATACTTATCAGAGCTATAAAATAATATAAGAGTGTTATATTTTAATTTGCATAAATAATACATATATTATTTTGATTTTCTTTGTGAAAGGAAACATGACTGCTACAAAGATATTCAGGTTCTGCATATTATTTCATATACACAATCAGTTTTATATGTGGTTCCTACATTGTGCTAAACTATAATTTGCTAGGTTCATACATGCTCAGTGGTGGGATTCAGCCAGTTCGCACCACTTCGGCAGAACCGGTAGCTAATTTTTTGTTGCCAAGGCCCAGAATGGACTTCTGGAAGCAGCATCAACATAGAGAACCAGTTGTTCACATATTTGAATCCCACCACTGCACATGCTATTTTAAAAATGAGATTACAATGGTTTAGCAATTAAAAGAATACAAAGTTTGACACATTATGGCTTAGTGTCATATATGAATCCAGTTTTCACATCACTATATGTCAAATCAAGAGCATTCTGGTTGGTCTGCTTTTAGGTTGAGAATGATAGTAGTCTTAGACAACGGATGGCAAAGACTACAGGACAGATTAGTATAGACCAGTGGTGGCGAACCTATGGCACGGGTGCCAGAGGCGGCACTCAGAGCCCTCTCTGTGGGCACGCGCACCATCGCCCCAGTCCTAGGCCTTCAGCTGGGCTTTATAAAACCTTTTCACTTTAGGCCTCAGCTGCCATGTGCAAAAAAAAAAGGTTCAATCAGTCAATTTCAACTTCTCGCGGGAAAAAAAAAGATCTTGCAAAGTTGGAATTGATTGATTGAACTTTTTAGTCCCACCCAGTCTGCCATTACCATCACAGCCACACCCACCCAATGGGACACACCAATTGGCCACACCCAGCCAATGGGCCACACCCACCTGGCACCCGACAATGCATGTGGGTTTTGGGTTGCAGTTTGGGCACTCGGTCTCTAAAAGGTTCGCCATCACTGGTATAGACCATACTATTTGCCTTGTATGCTGTACATTGGCTTAAATTAGAGAGGATGTTCTTCTAATTATCAAAGATGAACTAGATTTCAACCTTCAGTTTGTTTAGTGTTGTAAATTGATAGAAAAGTGATAAAATTCCATTTATATGAGACAGATTTCTTGAACCAATCCTGTATTTCCATCTAGTATAGTACAGGATACCTTTTAATTGAAGAAATGAAACTGGGGTACTGTACTATAGATTCATAATTTTTGTTGTTATTGTATAGGTAGACCTACAAAGACAAGTTGTCATCACAGGTGTTCAGACCCAAGGAGCCATGCAACTACTGAAAAGTTTGTATACTGTGGAATATTTTGTTACCTACAGCAAAGATGGGCGAAAGTGGATTGCTTTTAAAGGAAAACATCCCGAAACACAAATGGTTTGCATGTTTCTTCTATCTGAAATACTCATTTTTCTTTTCTGCTTGAAAATATGTAGAAGTAATGCTTAGAGTTTTTACCCTTTCAAATTTTAATATATGAAAAAGAATAGTATTAAAATTATATATTCTCTATACATCCCTTAAACTAATACAAACATGTTTTATTTACTATCTTGTCCTTTTTTCACTTGTTTTCTTTTTAAGGTTTCTAAATCCAGATTATTTTGAATGAGAAACAGAGATGCAAAAACTGGAAAATATTTAATTGGTGGGTGGGAAAGAATGTAAATTGTGGGAAGGTAATTTCTTCTCTTCCTTCTTTTAACTTGTAAATAATAAAAGAAATTATTGAAAGGGAATTGTAGTTGGGACCAACAGATGTGATTTAAGCTAGTTTAATATTTTTATGGGTAAATATATAAAGAATGATTGTGGTGATATTAGAGCTGTGTTTAGTGTGGATAAGAAAACCTGTGTACTTTGTTTACAGATGATGTATCATTGCTGTTTTAAACACTAAATTATTTAGGCAGATTACATGCTACAGTGAGGAATATGAATCTGAAAATATTATACATATTCATATCAAAGACTGAAATACATTGTGTTTGACAGAGAAAATGGAGAGAACAGTTGTAAGCTATAAACAAACACCAAGAAAATAAAGCAAGTAAATATAACAGAATTCTTGCAATATGAAACTTTCTGATCCTCAATTCTCATTGAAATAATTCAGTGCTTGTTTTGATGTGCAACCTCTCTGAAAACCAATAATTGATTAAAACTGAGTAAGCTCAAATGCATTTTAATTTTCCAGATGCAAATATTTTAAAATAATGTATATTTTTTAAAAATGAGACATAATTTATAGAATTTGGACTTCTTTTTCCTCAGCTTTTTGAGGGTAATTCAGATGGTACCAAAGTAAAAGACAACCACATTGATCCTCCTATTATTGCCAGATATATTAGGCTGCATCCAACCAAGTTCTACAATAGACCTACTTTCCGTATTGAACTGTTGGGTTGTGAAGTTGAAGGTAAGACATGAAGAGACGTTTGACACATACTATCAAATGAGGAGAAACATTGAAAGTGCATGAGAAATGAGATTTTATACAAAGAATGAATATTGGGGGGGGGAATTAAATTACTTGATCAAACTATCTGTAGAAATATAATTCCGAGCCTGCTGGTATTTTTTCCTGAATATGATAGCAATAGAAAAATCTAACAAGGATATGTATTTACAACAGGGTGCTCTATGCCATTGGGAATGGAAAGTGGAGCTATCAAGAATTCAGAGATTACAGCCTCTTCTTATAAGAAGACGTGGTGGAGTTCATGGGAACCATCCCTTGCACGACTCAATCTGAAAGGGCGAACAAATGCTTGGCAACCAAAGGTAAAAACAAAAGCTACAAACTAAGTTACCTAATTTTTTTTCTTGGTTGAATTTTTTTAATTTTACTTTTCCATTAAATTAAATGTTTAAGGTAGTTTCCATGTAATAATTGGTCGTATCAAAGACAAGAGAGAGCAGAGAGCACAGCTGATATGATTGGTATATTTTGAATGATGCTGAATTGTTATTTACGTAGTATTAATATTTCTTTCCACGCTTTTATTTCTCCTTAGTGAAGTCACTTCACAAATTATATGGCAGCAGTTTCAGAGTTGTATGTCAGTTAATACTGTCTCTCTGATTGATATTCTTGTATAATATAGGAGTCTTTAAATGATTGCTTATTGTATTCATGAAATCGTGGAATCATATAATCATAAGGCTGGAAGGGACCTTGGAGATCTTCTAGTCTAGTTCGACCTTCTGCTCAGGGCAGTTTTTATTCTATCCCAGACAAATAGTTGCCCAATCTTTTCTTGAAAACCTCCAACAATGGAGCTCCCACAACTCCGGGAGACTATTTGTTCCATTGACAATTGTTGATTAGGAAAAAATTATATTGCAAGAATTAATACATGAAGCATCCTTGAAGAAATTTGTGTTCTGAGCATTAAATGTGTTCTATTTTTATAAGAAAGAAAAGTAAAACAGAGGGAGGAGAGATTCCATTAATTCTATAGTAGTTAAAGTCCTATATAATTGGAGAACATTTTTGGATTTGTATTCTTTAAATTTAGAGTAGGTAGGCTTCATGTGTTCTCTTGGATTTTTAATAGCATTTAATTTGCATGCTAATGAGTTCATATTTCCTGTGCATTTCCATACGACTCAATTAGTGCAGGTTGTAGATAATTAAAATTCAACTGCTAAGAGTAGCATGATAAGGTGAACCTTATTAATCCTTTAGGTAAACAACAAAGATCAGTGGCTACAAATTGATTTGCAACAGCTTACAAAAATAACCAGCATAATAACTCAAGGAGCTACATCAATGTCTACAGAAATGTATGTTAAAACATTTTCCATCCATTATACTGATGGCAATTCAACATGGAAGCCTTATTTGGATGTTTGCACTTCCATGGAAAAGGTACCAATTACTTATCTTACCGATGGATTTGATTACCTAAATTATACCTTCCAATCTTATTTTATTACCATATGTATGATACTATGTTGGGAATATATAAGGCTGAAAAATCTTCATTTCCCTTTTCATAGATTTTAATCTAATCTTTGGGAGTTAGTGACTCTGTACTATCTAATTTGGTTTTGTTACAGCTCCTACAGTTTGCCAGAGTACATTGTTAAATTGCTGAACAATGATTTGTAATTAGGTGGACATCAGAGGTCCCTTTATTAATTCAGAGGAAACCAAAGGGTACAGATGGAGCAGCAGTTGATAATAGTGAGACAGATTAGCAGATCATTTTGCTGATTAGTTCCCTGAAAAGATCACTGCTCAAAAACCAGAATAATAATTGAGTCTTATTACAGGTGAATTATAGTTCATGTCTCCTGTGGGACATAGCCCTAGTATTCTTACTGTAAAAACTAAAAGCCAATGCTGGAATGCTTCATAAAGGGTAGTTCCTAAACATTCTCAGAATCAGTTTGGTTTCTCTTGCTTTTCAGGCATGGCTAAATTCTACCATGAGTTTTTTTTAATCTCATATTTTTCAGTAAAGGAGAAAATTATGGCAATGTACATCAACCCAAAAATCTAATGAAACCTTTCCCTTCCCTAAAGGGCCTGGAAAGACTGTAATCACCATGTCCCCTATTTTTCCCTATGGCTGAAAATTTCCTGGAATTCCAGCAAATATGAGATTTCTCCAATTAAAAGCACTTGGAGCGTACCATCAGTCAAGACAATACATGCATCTCAATTTGAATGAGTTTGACAAAGCACATTGGTAGTCAATAATAGCACTGATTTCAAATAATGAAACAATAGTTTAAATCATAAGGCAACTTGATAGGTTTATCTAAATTTTGGAAGCCCACAAATTGAGATTAATTGAGACAGAAAATAATTTTCCTAGTGACATTCTTTGGGAATTTTGAGGATTTATATTTGAAATGTTCATTCATTTGCATATGATGCTAATTCATTCTTTTGTTTTATATTAAGGTGTTCATAGGAAATATTAACAGTAGTGGACAAGTCAAACACTTTTTCAAACCACCTATATTGTCCAGGTTCATTCGTATCATCCCAAAAACATGGAATCAATATATTGCACTCCGGATAGAACTGTTTGGTTGTGATGTGTTTTAAGGCTTGCGCAGAAGACTATCAAATCAAGCAACTTCAATGTTTCAGGTTTTCTTATTACTAACTGTTTTTAAAAGGAAACAAAACAAAAGCATAATAAAACAGTATTGCCATAATAAAGCTATCCTTTTCAAAAGGTTTTCAGCCACAACTTTCAAATAGCTTTCAAAATATGAATCAAAATAACACAACTGAAGTGACTTTACAATGAATAATTCTACTGCCACTTTAATCCTGAATGTACATCCTAACACAATAAAATCTTATTTTTTGCCAGTTTCATGTTCCTTGCATCTTCCTGTTCTCAAATAGAAAACATTTCATTTCAATTTTTTTGTTGCACTTTCTTCTGAGGGCATATAATGAAAATATTACATTAATTAAATTTCAGCAATTAAGAGCCTCTAGCTCAACTTGGCTGTTCTAGAAAGTTAAACCAGGTTGGCCTTGATTAGTACATAGATGATCATCTGAAACATCTATGCCAATGAGATGGATTGGGAAATTGAAGGCAATGGCATTTAATGGTCCACTTAATGTTGCTAGGAAAAATATGGATGTAGCTGTGAAAATCATCAGAAGTTGAAACTGAAAAATATGAATGTAGCTATGTAAATCATCAGGAGCTGAAAGGCAACTTTTAATGAAGACAGACAACAGTAACTGTTAGATCAAAGGTATAAATGCTGATATCAATGGTGCTTTTCAACAGTCTCTATGAATAATCTTAGGTCTGGAGAAGGAGTCAAAGTGACTAATATAATCAATTAAAATGATTTATTTCAATTATCTAATATAGGGGTGTCAAACTCAATTTCATTGAGGGCTGCATCAGCATTGCGGTTGCCCTCGGGGGGGGGGCAGGTGTGTGTGGCCAGGATGGGTGCTGCCTACTGGGTGGGCATGGTGCCTGGACAGGAGTGGGACAGATCTGAGGGTCTCTGGCAGAAGGGGGTGGGACTGGGGCAAGCGCCAAGGCATGGTCCATTTCTTCCTCACAAAGGGTGACACCTCTCCAGCGTGCACCCAAGGTACAGGGCCGACACAGCAGGGGCTGGTTCCTCGCTGTTTCTAGATGGCCTTGTGGAGCTAAGACTGAATGCGTTTCAGCATAGACAGCCACCACAAAATTGTACATTGGCTCCCGGCCGGCCTGGGCCAGGGCTAAGGCAGCAGGGGCCATTCCCTCGCTGTTTCCAGGATGGCTTCATGGGCCACATGAAACAACTTCGCGGGCTGCATCTGGCCCCCGGGCCTTGTGTTTGACATGTCTGATCTAATATTTACCAAAAATGAACCAATTCCAGTGAATCAAGGATAAACATATCCAAACCCAATATATATAATATATACCCAATAATTCCTCAACAAACACATCTGGTTATTTTTGCAAATTTCCATATTTTAACATTTCTCCAGTTTCTGCAGAACTTATGACTTTTTAACATTCTCACAATATTTACTACCTTTTCGTCATTTTTCTTGAGCACTAATTCCAAACTTTCACCTCCATTTCAACAGAGATATATTTAATACTCCTTTCAGCATTCCTTTAGTTTCTTTACAAATAATTTCATTATATTTATTGTCATTTCCATTCATATTCTATCATATATTTTAGCCCTTTCATTCATGGACAACTGGAAGCTTTTGCTGCTTTCATGAAAGTAGTAGTTGGAACCAGTTTAGTGTAATGGTTAAGGTGCTGGCCTAGAAACCAGGAGACTGAGTTCCAGTCACATCTCAGGCATGAAAGCCAACTGGGTGACTTTTGAGTCTCTCTCAATCCAACCAATGTCACAGGGTTGTTGTCATGGAGAAAATATAAGAATTATATATGTTTGCCTCGAGTTACTTATAAAGTAATAAAGGCAGCATAAAAATCTAATAAAGTGATGTTATAATGACTATAAAAGGGAGTGAGGCATGTGTTGTGATGAGGCAGTATTTCATTACTGACGCATTTGATCACACCTGCTTTCTTTATAGTTAATCCTACACCTTAACTTCCATACATGTATTCACCAACTATATCCGGAAATCAGACCACCTCCATTCAGATCTATTACAATTTTTCCTTTTCCTTTAGTTTCATAGTTTATCTATCTACTGTATATTTAAAAAGTTCATTCATTGATTCATAATTCATTCATTCACTCATGATCTGTAAAATGTATTCCTCTTACATTCCAAGTTAAAGTCCTCCATACATTATCTCACCAGACTGCCTTGCTTTCCCCCTCGGAAAGTCAGATTTAGACTTAAGCGTTTGATCTCACACACTTCCTATCACCTATGGCAGGGGTTCTCAACCTTGGCAACTTTAAGACTTGTCTTAAAGTTGCCAAGGTTGAGAACCCCTGACCTATGGAGTACAGACTGTCATATCTCAACTGAGCCCACCGTGGCTTCCTTCCTTTCAATCGTTGATTCCATCTATCTGCCCAACACCAGACTTATACTTGTGAGAACAGGAGAAAGCATGGCAGAGAACTAAAGACTGCGAAAAGCTAGAAGTAATCGCAATAAACGCTGCTAAAACAGCGGTTGAGCACGTTTTTAGATACTGGTTTGGTTGTCCAACTAATAATACCACCGCTCACCCCGTGATATATTCCTTGCCCAGGAAACGTTCTTCTTCACTAGTTCCACTGATGCCAGAGCCCTAAATGCAATCCTCCTAAAGCAACGGGCCATACAGCTTCAGCTACGAAACTACTCCAAACGTGCCAGTTAAAATGAAAAAAGGGAAGCCGACAGCCTAACAAATAAAGGCAACGGCAAATCTAGCAATTCAATTGGTCGCTCTACTATCAACCAGTACTTACTTCTTTCCCTTCCACCCAATCGCGGATGCAAACGAAAACGAGGCGGCGACACTGTTTACTGCGCAGAGCCAAGGTGCCTTTGGCCGGATGGATTGCCGGTCGGGTTTTTGGCCGTCCAGCGACGGGGCGATTGTCGTTCGGAAGCTGCGGCTGAAAGCGGGACTTTGAGTCGCCCCGTGGTGGGGCTCGTCAGATGGAAACGCCGGGTATTTTGGACGGACTCCAGTCCCGGTGGTTCCCTGGCCGCGCGAGGCAGGCCCCGCAGCGTTTTGGTTGGGTATTTCCTACGACTGTGCTGTGTGGCTACGGTTTCTTTGCTAACTTGCGACCGTCGGAACCATTTCTCACACCTTATTTGTTGGGACCGGACAAGAATCTCACCGAGACCCAGGTGAGATATCTTCTTTAATTCTAATTTTAAATTGTTTTTTAAAAAGGCAACTGAACTTTGTTTTTCCTTGAGGACGTCTCTTTTTTCGTCCAAGAAACTTCTTGAATGGTGGAGGATGGAAGAATGGAGAGCACAGATAAACCTTCACATGGCCTCATCGACTCTCAGAAAGGATGCTAATGAGCATGTTGAAGGAAAAGTCTCCATCAGGGTTCAGTTCAAGCCGGGAATAAACAACATGGTGACTGCTTTAGAAAGAAGGTTACAATTTATTGAAGAGAAGAGGCAGACAGAAAGATGGCTGTGGAAGAAAAGAGAGAGAGAGAGAGCACGTGTAGAGAGTGGGTTTTTATACCCTCTGGGACTCTTGTTGTTTCTTGTTCCTGTTTGAGGCTTCGTATTTCCTGGTGTCATGTACTTTGACCTGAGTCTGAGTGTGCCCCTTTGACATCTGTGGATTGATCCTATTATGTCCTGTCTTAGTGTTTGGGTGGGGTATGTAGATTTTAGGTGTCTTTGTTTTCCCAAGCTTCTAGCTGGAGGGCTGCAACCTTTCTGAATGAATTATTACATCTGCAATTCTACAGAGCTGGTTTTTGCTTGGGGGAGGGAGACTTGAGGCTATTAAGAAAACTGGGTATGCTTTTCTGTCTTTTTAAGATTTTTTGATGAAATATAATATTCTGCCCTTTTAATATTTCCTTCTCTGGGGGGACTGACTTCCCATAAGTGGATGACTACAAGGAATATAAATCCTTCCATCTTCCACCATTCAATCAGAACTGAAGAAGCTTCTTGGATGAAAAGCACAACATTCTCAAGGAAAAACAAAGAAAGTCTAGTTGTCTTTTGAAAAAGCACTTTTTGGGACAATCGTGACCTGGATGACTGAGAATCTCGGTAGAAACTTCTGTAATTGGGTTTTTCAGATTTCTTATTCTGTAGGAATAGATTTGTTACTTCTGGTTTTGACATTCCTTTATAGGGAAAGTGGTCTACAACATAGACCAACATAAAGGGAACCTTTATCGAATGTTTATTTAAAGTTTGGCAGTTGTGTAGCCAACAATTTATGGTTTAAAGATTCATGCTCATCTTTTGGGGTTGAGTGAAGTGCTTCAACTTGTAAAAATCAGAATTGCCTGCTATGTGAAATCGTGGGAAAGAGGAAAATAGCATAATGGGCTGGAGAGGAATGTGGCACAGGATAAATAGCAACAATTATATCTGGGATCTTTGTCTATAGAGCTCTGTCCTCTGGTTGGAAGGGGCAGAGTTATTCTTTTCCAATCAGCTTCATTTTCAATGATCAAGTAGTACCATAACCTCTCAACTGTAATTTAAATTAATTTAGATTGAATGTAAGTTTTATTCAGCTCTGATGTCTTGGCCCTGGCTCCACCTATTTTTTTGGTGGCCTACTTGGCTTTAGCCACAAAGAAATAACTTCTGATTTTCTTTTCAACAATTATAAACATAAGTTTAAATTGACCTCTTACTCTGAGGTTCCAACATTACTTTCATTTTTTCTAATCACCCAACCCCCATATATCATAATTTAATTTTTTTCTGTCTCACACAAGAAGTCAAGAAGGTAACCGGAAATGTGAACTTCCATCTATTGCTTCTATGCGTAGACCAGTGATTTACCTCCCTGCCGTGTACATTGGTACTGTGCACGTATTTATTGCAAAATGCTTCAGTTCACTCGGGAGGTCGAAGAGGTCGAAAAAGGCAGGCTTAGCTATAGTAACTTTGCTTATTACTAACATACTGATACATGTTCTCTAGTTAGGGTTACATAGAGCTATACGAGGTTACATAGAGCTATATGATCCAGAACACCCATTGTACCGTTTGTATATTATAATCAACATTTCTACTCTGTTTTATCATACATTTTCACTTGTTTTTTTATTTCAAATTTTAAAAAAAGTTTATGTTAGCAATTATATGTTCATCATTTATATGTAATTCTGTTTTAAATTTATTCTTAATTCAAAACCAATATATATATAATGATAATTTTCCATTTTATAAAGATAATATCCTTTTTTTGTAGGTCTTCAATGAAATTTATCCAGTATGGACATACTCTTATTTAATGCTGCTGTTCCCAGTCTTCTTGGCCACAGATTATCTCAGATACAAGCCTGTCATCCTTCTGCAAGGACTAAGCCTTATAGTAACATGGTTTATGCTTCTGTACTCCCAAGGAATTCTAGCTGTTCAGTTCCTGGAATTCTTTTATGGATTAGTGACTGCAACAGAAATTGCTTATTACTCTTACATTTATAGTGTTGTGGACTTGAACTTGTACCAGAAAGTCACAAGCTACTGCCGAAGTGCTACCCTTGTGGGCTATACTGTGGGCTCTGTCTGTGGACAAGTCCTAGTATCTGTTGTAGGCTGGTCCTTGTTCAGTTTGAATGTGGTGTCACTTACTTCTGTATCTGTTGCCTTTGCAATAGCTTGGTCTCTTCCTATGCCACAGAAAAGCTTTTTTTTCCACCATCACTCAAGCCTCCGGGTCAGTAAAATGAAGGTTCTAAATTATAAAAATGGAACAATTAACCAACGTGATCCTGCCTTAAAGAAGGTTCCCGGGTTGGAAGATGTGGAATTGAACATTCCATTAAATATAGAAAAGTGTCCTGCAGAGGAGCAGGTAAGTACTATTGATTTAGCATTGAGGGGTATGTAGAAAATACAGTCTGCCATTGAGCACTTGTTTTCAATTGGATTAATTGGATCAATAGCCTGTTCTCCTTTGATGCTTCTGCTTGATCATTTCAAATTCTGATGATATTTTAATCATAGTTGTGTTGCTGAGATCCTATTGCCTACCAAAATAAAGACATTTCAGAATATAGACAAACCAAATATGCCAATATGCACAAATAATCTATTTGGAGGAAAAGGCAATTTTTGAACAAAAAATGTGATCCATTTATTATTATTATTATTATTATTATTATTATTATTATTATTATTATTATTATTATTATTATTATTATTATTATTATTATTATTATTATTATTATTATTATTAATTTATTTATTTAATTTCTATGCCGCCCTATTCTGGAGAACTCAGGGCGGCTCACAACATGATAGAAATCACAATAAAATACATAAACATAAAAACCCTTAAGTTAAAAAAGAAAAACCAATCATTCCACAAACATACACACAAACATACACTGGCTAGGGGCAAGGTGTTAGCTGCCCCAGGCCTGCCGGCAAAAGTATGTTTTAAGCAATTTACGAATTTACCTTGGAAGACAGGTTCCTAGCAATATAATAATAGATTCTTCCAAGAATAGTTAAGAAAGTTATGGTTAGTCTTAACCCAGTGCAATCTAGACATCATTTAATGAAAATCTAATAATGTTAAGGATTAATTGGGTTGTAAAAAGGGTCATATTGCCACTTACATAAGCTTGGCTGGCATGGTTAGAACAGAGGTAGAAAGGCTTTTCATTTTCCTACTTATCTGATTCAGAACAAAACTCCTCTAATCACATTACACATTGTCCTTGGGTTAGAATAGCTGTTAGGACCAGAATTTTTGTCACTAAACAATGCAGCCATAAAGCATAAAGCATGGTGTCCTGTGACCATGCCACTTAGCAATGGCAGTTTGAGGACCTCACAGATCGTTAAGCAAGGACCTCATGTGATTGTGGCTTCCAACTTCCTTCTGGCTTCCCCGCTGACTGCTTGTGGGAAGCTAGCAGGGAAGATCACAAATTGCAGTCACATGACTGCAGAATGCTGCAATGGTCAGAAATTTGAGCAGGTTGCCAAGTGTCTGGATTATGATCATATGACACCGTAGGGCTGCTGCAATACCCAGAACTTCAAGAACTGGTCATAAGTACCACTTATTCAGCATCACAAGTTCAAATGGTCACTGACTGAATGCTTGTTAAATGAAGACCACTGTACTGAAAGATTTTGTGAAAAATGCTCTACATATCTCACTTTGCTCTACACAATACCGAGTGTGAAAAGAACACTTGATTTTTTTTATATTGATTTTTATGGTGATCCTTTGAGAGAGCCTGTGTTTGTTTTTCATTTATGGAAAGTAATTAAGGTGCTGAGAAGTACCATTCACATAGCAACAAGGTCATTAATGTGGGAGAGATCAGTGATATGAATACCAAACTTTGTTGTCATATTTAGAGTGCCACTAACTTTCTTATCCAACTATATTGTAAATGTTTGCCCACACCGAGCTGAAACAAAGGTATTATTTGCACATGTTAAATAGTCAAAGTTAAAATAGATGGCCTATTACTTCTGCAACAGTTGGTGATAGTTTTCTTGTTCACCATTTCCATTATTATCAAGCATAGCTTAGCTGTCACATGTTATTCAGACTTTTTATGGAATTATTCAACAGATTATTAAGCCTGTCCATTTGTTTCATTTGTTTTTAAGGTGGTAAAAGGAAAGATAGCTTTTGTAGAACCACACAAAATAATGTTTGAACTTGCTTGGATTTTTATGAAATGAAGGTAGTTAGTTGTACTGTATGCTTCTGAATTGGGAGCTTGTCTGACACTGAAAGAAAAAAAATATCTTTATGCATGGAGTGAATACCAACTTCTCCAGCATGATGCCTGTAGAATCCACCGGTGGGTAATTATAGCCTTCCTGCTCAGAAGAGACTAAGTCAGAACTTTAGCCACGCCTCCCTCTGGGAATGTCCCCCAGTTTTTGACTTGGTCTACAGCTCAGCAGAACACAATTTTTGTGGCTCCTTACCTGGTTTAAGCTTAGTGATTTAAATTAATTTATTTGCTTCATTTTTACTTTGTTTTTTCAATCCAAACTTAATTAGATATTTCTAAAAGTTTTTTCTACTCGATTGGATCCTAAATTGTCTTTATTGGCTGCATTCTTCAGACTTTAGGCCTTTGGGCCTTAAGAGCCTAACAGGCTCTGTCTGGCAAGACTGCTTGTGGAATGTTTTCCTTCGTTCCCATTTAGCCGCTTGCCTGGCGATCGGCGAAACGGCTCCTTTCTTAGCCGTCCTACATCAGGAGAGGTTTTCTTCCTCCCTCACTGCGGCGGACGAAGCAGGCGGATCCAGATCGCAGCAGAGCTGCGCTACGCAATCACAAGTGCCTTCTGAGTGGGGGGAAGCGATCCTGGTTGCCTCAGGTTTTCTGACTTGTTTAACCCCCCATTCTTCTGTCTTTCGCCTTGCCTCAAAGCATTAGAGGATGCGGTCACCATTGACCACGTATGTTTAACGCGGCCGCCATTTTGACCAATTCAGGTGTGGCCGCCATTTTGAAAGAGTTTTGGGCGTGGCTGCCATTTGCCGGAGGCCATTTGTAGGAACCTCGTGTTTCTCACTGCTGTGGGCCTGCTTATTATAATAGAGCCTGCTGAGTCAGACCTTACCGGGGGGGAAAAGAAGAAGTTTCTGATAGCCTGCACACCAAACGTGCAGGTTGTGTTTCAAAATTTGCCTTTGTGGTGATCTATTGTCTTGCCTATACATATATATTCTGCCTATCTTTGAACTTTAGCTTGTGTACTGTTTTTCTCCTTCTTGTTGATTTGGGCGATAGGGGAAGTTTTACACCACCTGTTACTGACTTAGTTTGTGGCCTTTTGCCACTTGGCCTTGCAGACACTTCTAGGAATCTGTCTGGCTGTCCTTGCCATTGCAATAGTCCAGAGAGAGGGTCGCTTTCCCCATCTCTGGCGAATAGATCTGCGTCCTTGGGTTCCCCCCACCATCTAGGTATCTCTTGCCTGGATTATCTAGATAGCATGGCAGACAGTTCCTCGCCCCAGGCATACCAAGGCTCAGGCACCCCCCCATACTAACAAAGCGCAGATCTGTTGATTTGGATGCGGGGGGGGGGGGCAAGAAGAAAGCTAAAACAAAGCACCTGTCTACAAAGGAGCCATCGAAGGCAGCCGAGCGAGAGGCCACGAGGAGACACCAGGCACTGGAGAGGGAGTTCTCCAAAGCCCAGAGGCTCAGGTCCAGTGGAACTGAAGTAGTTTCCCCCGCTCCATTGGACACTCCTATTCCATTTGAGCCACAATTGCACCTTTACAGGATGCCCCTAGGGCATGGTCTCCCTGGGGGGAAACTGAGCAGGTTGGTCCCCCTCGCTCAATGTCATCTTCACCTGTGCAACAGAGTTCTGCAGCCACACATGCAGAAGCAGGGGGCAGTTCCGGAGATCAGCAAGAGCTGTGGTCACAACAATTCCACACCTTTATGCAACAAGCGTTTGATCAATTTATGTCTTCCTCTATGGGTCAACCTCCTTCTCAACACCCTTTGCCTTCTCCTGTGCCCCATTCCCAAGCGGAATGGGCCACAGTCCCAGGTTCTGGTATCTCAGAGGCCTCTTCGCAACTAGGAGAGGAAGGGTCAGTGGACCTAGAGATGACTGACATGCCATTGTCGGAGGATGAGGAGGCAGCACCTGAACAGGCATCAACTTCGCGGCTCTTTGACCCCTCCTTGTTTCGGTCCCTCCTTCTCAAGGCCTGTACCACGGTCAACCTTTCTTCCGCGAAGGATGACAAACCTTCCACCTCTGATGACCAAGAATCCAGCCCCTTGTTTGCTTAACAGGTGGCAGAGGACAAACAGATTCCTTGTCCATGGGTTTTTCGTTCTACGGTGGAGAAACAGTGGGCCTCTTTGGCGACGGTGCCTTCTCCCAACAATACGGAGAAGAAAGTGTTCAATGTTTCCTCCTCATTTGCATCGCTCTTGGACGTGCCCTCTGTGGGCGCCCCTTTAATTTCTCTTTTTTCCACTTCCGCTATTCCAGGGGTTGTGGCTGAGGCCCTGAAGGCTGAGGACAAAAAATTTGAGTTCTCTCTTCATCGAGCTCACCAATCCTCGGCATGGGCCATTAGAGCTGCTACCTCAGTTTCCTTTTTCACAAGGGCATCTATCATGTGGCTCCGGGAACTCCAGTCACTCGTTCTGCCTGAGCAGGTACGTGCTCACCAAACATTGAGTAAACTATTGGCAGCGTCTGAATACATGGCAGACTCTTCTCTCTATGCCACCAGGTATTCAGCTAGATCCATAGCGGCGACTGTGGCTCAAACAGTGGCGGACGGACTTTAAGTCCAAATGGCGTCTGTCCACTTCCAAGTACACTGGCTCTCATTTATTCGGGCCTATCCTTGAACCACACATTATCAAAGGGAAAGATAAACATAAGATCCTAGCACATCCATCCAAGAAATTGGATAGGCGTCCCCAGCAGGAATTCCGTAGACAAGGTTTCCGCCCAAGTGGCTCCTGGGAATGGAGACAGCCCTTTCGGAGCAGGCAGTCCTGGGATTGGTCCAGAGACTCGCAATCCTTTCCCCCCAGGCAGGATCGCCAACAGGACCGCCAGAACACAGCCAAGGGCCAGTTTCAATCTAAACGCCCCTTCAGGGGTACCGGGGCCCATCCATACAGGCGATCAAAGTGACACCAGGGACAACGCTCCCATAGGGGGTCACTTGGCAATGTTCAGCGACGTCTGGGAGCTCACCACCACCGACTCTTGGGTCAGAGACACCATAAAACACGGTCTAGCCCTAGAGTTTTACTCTTCCCCTCCAGGTCACTTCCTAAAGTGCTCTGTCTCACGGAACCCATCCAAAGCAAGATTGGTAGCATTGGCCATCTCCCATCTGGTAGAAATCAAGGCAATAGAACCCGTGCCACGGGAACAGGAAAGACGGGTTCTACTCCATTCTGTTTGTGGTTCCCAAGGCCTCAGGAGGATGGAGAGCAATTCTTGACTTAAAGGGTCTAAATCACTTTATAATCTACAGAAGGTTCAAAATGCAGTCCCTAAAATCCATATTAGCCAGCATCAGAAAAGGGGACTTTCATCCATAGACCTAACAGAGGTATACTTACATATTTCCATTCTTCCGGACCACCGAAGGTTCCTTTGTTTTTGCTACGCGCACCGGCATTATCAATACAGGGCCCTTCCCTTCGGCCTGTCCTTGGCCCCACGAGTATTCACAAAAGTTTTGGCCGTCTTGGCAGCTTACCTCAGAACATTGCCGGTGTGCGTACAATGCTATCTGGACGACATCTTGGTTCAGTCCAGTTCCCTCCAGTCGGCCCAGGCAGACCTACAGGTCACGTTACATACCCTTCAAGTTCACGGATTTTCGGTGAACTTCAAAAAGAGCCATATCAATCCCACAAAACGACTGCTTCATCTAGGAGCGATTATAGATTCCGATCTCTGCACGGTTTATCTTTCTCAAGAGTGTCGGGTCAGCATCCGACAGCTCGTGCACAGAATTTGGAGAGAGAGATCAGTACCTCTGGTACAGCTGTCCCAACTTCTAGGAAAAATGATTTTGTGCATGGGGATCGTTCCGTGGGCCAGACTCCACTCCAGGAACCTTCAATGGTTCCTCCTTCCCTTCCAAAAAAAGAACCTCAGTTCGTCCACCAGAAAGGTCAGAGTTCCTCATCACCCTCCTATCTCTCCTGTGGTGGACATCGTCAGCAATGTCCAAAGGGACACTTTTCAGAGAGCCCCCCAGGATCACACTGACTACAGATGCCAGCCTGTTCAGTTGGGGTGTCTATCTTCAGACCCATCTCGCCCAGGGTCAGTGGTCAAGACGGGATTTAGCACACAACATAAATTGGCTTGAACTCAGAGCCATACATTTAGCTCTTTGTCACTTTTCCTCCCTAGTCGTGGGTCGTCATGTCCTGGTCCTAACGGACAACGTGGCAGCCAAGGCCCACGTAAACAAGCAGGGAGGGACCAGATCATGGGCACTCATGCAGGAGGCCCTGGATCTAAGCCTGTGGGCAGAGTCCATTCTGGATTCCATAAAAGCGGAACACATATCGGGAAGCAAATCGCCAAGCAGACTCCCTGAGCAGGGTCACAGTAGATCACTCAGAGTGGAGGCTGGACCTGATTCTATTCAGAGAGATCTCGACCAGGTTTGGCCGTCCACATCTAGACCTCTTCGCATCTCTGATGAATGCCCAACGTCCCTGGTTCTTCTCCAGGTTTCCGACAAGGGGAGCGGAGGGAACGGACACTCTACGATGCAAGTGGCCGGAGGGGCTACTTTACGCCTTCCCTCCCTTCCCATTGCTGCAGGCAACAATTCACAAATTAATTCTGGAAGGGGCGGAGATAATATTAATTGCTCCGCATTGGCCACGGCACCCGTGGTTTGCAGACCTTGTAGATCTCTCGCTCTTGCCACCGTGGAAGATTCCCCCGGACCGAGTGTCTCTCAGCCAAGGGAATCTTCAACATCCGGACCCGCAGTGGCTCCAGCTAGCCGCTTGGCACTTGAGCGGGAAGGTTTAATCAGACAATCTTATTCGTCATGGGTGATCTCGATAATCCAAGCTTCGAGACGTCCTTCGACTAACAGGATATACGACACCACGTGGAGGAACTTCTGCACGTGGTGTACTAAACACAACCTTACACCTTTTTCTGTTACTATTCCCAATATTTTGGAGTACCTCTTAGAGGGCATAAATAAGGGACTGCGCTCAGTACCATCTGTACGCAGGTGGCGGCCCTGCAAACGGTCCTTTCCTGTGATAATCTTGCCCCTTTATCACAAGACCCGGCTGTAAGTGCCTTTTTAAAGGGGGCAGTTAACGTTAGGCCACCTGTAGTTCATCACTTTCCGTCCTGGGACCTGCCCAAGGTCCTATAGGCATTGACTTCGTCGCCATTCGAACCCCTTGGTTCCTGTTCGCTTCGCTACCGTTCTTTGAAGGTAGCTTTTCTGGTGGCTGTCACTTCTGCCAGGAGAATTTCAGAGTCAGCTGCTCTTTCAGTTCGCAGTGATTTGTGTATCTTTTCCGAGGATAGGGTCGTCCTGCGTTTGGACCCTTCCTTTGTTCCAAAGGTCAACAATTGGTTCCATAGATCGCAGGACCTTGTTCTTCCCAATTTTTGTCCACATCCTTCCCATCGTTTAGAGAGACGATTGCATATATTAGACGTACGTAGGGCCCTGCTTCATTATGTCAAAAGGACCTCGGTCTCTCGTAAATCAGAGGCTTTGTTCATGTCATTTCAGCCCTCTTCCATGGGTCAGAAGGTTTCTTCGACCATTGGTAGGTGGATCAGGGCCTGTATTGCTAGGGCCTATATTTCGTTGTCACTTCCAATTCCTTCACACATTACTGCTCACTCCACACTGAGTGCTGCCACTTCCGCGGCCTGGCTTACTCAGGCCTCCGTGGAGGAGATTTGTAGGGCAGAGACCTGGTCCTCCCCTTCTTCCTTTGTCAAACATTACAAAATAGACAGATTTGCAGCAGGAGATGCCTCGTTTGGCAAGAGAGTGCTACAGCAAGTTGTTTCTTCTCGGGAGACACAAGCCTAGACTCCCAACCCGTAGGGACATGCAGGGCTTTGGTATGTCCCATTGGTGGATTCTACAGGCATCATGCTGGAGAAGGGGCGTTGTCTTACCTGAACGCCTTTTCTCAGCATGATGATGTAGAATCCACACCCTCTCTTCACTGTCTAGGCAGGTGTCTTATATTTTTTCTTTTTGGAGCCATTGCGTCAGACTTCGTCATGGATGCTTCGCCTCGTCAAAACTGGAGGACACTCCCAGAGGGAGGCGTGGCTAAAGTTCTGACTTAGTCTCTTCTGAGCAGGAAGGCTATAATTACCCACCGGTGGATTCTACATCATCATGCTGAGAAAAGGTGTTCAGGTAAGACAACGCCCCTTCAGAACATATCCTCCAGTGTAACATCAAATGATTGCATAAATGTTACTGTATTCATAGTTTAATTTAGTAAAAAGGTCCTAGACAATGAAAAGACATATAGGAAGAGGGAAGCAATGTATCAGTCCCTTTTACAATTTAAAACCTGTGCAGGATTATTGATTGGCAGAATTGATAATACTAGATCTTCCTATATTCACTGGAATACAAAACTATATTAAATGTTACTTCCTATTATTTCATTCAGTGATAGAAATAAGCAAAAAAGAGGAGTTAATAGTAAGCAGAACTATGGCCAGAGGGTGATTTGCTCTCTGGACAAGCATTCACAAATGAAAAGTATCCATGCTTGCCACATAGGAATGATCATTGTCCTCAAGTAGAAATAGAGAACTATACAAAGCTCCAGCACTTTCTCTGTACTTGAGGAGAAATGAGAACAGTCTGTGATATTTGTTATGATTTCTCCTGAAATATATGAATAATATTCTTAGAGTTTATCTGGATCTGTACTATTCCAGTTGTACCATGATAGATATAAAGGACAATTCTGGTGTATTTTATTTTGAATTTTTTTATTTAATCTATACAGGAGCAAAAGGTGAACATCACGAAGGTAATCAAAGAACTCTGGCAGGACTTCTTACAGTGTTACTCTTCCTGGCCTCTGCTATGCTGGTCTGTATGGTGGGCTCTGTCAACATGTGGCTATTTGCAAGTCATTAATTATGCTCAAGGCATGTGGGAAATTGTGCTGCCTTCTCAGACCTCTGAGATCTATAATGGTGCTGTGGAAGCAGTCTCCACATTGTTGGGTAAGCTGTTTCTTAACTTGGCTTTCTTCTGATCAATAAAGCATATTAATTGTCAGAACTAATATTTACTAATTTGTATAAAGAGCATTTTGTCTAAGAGCACTCTATTACATTGCTGTTAACTGAATTCATGTGATATTGTTTTTATTAGCAATTTAGTCATAACAGTTTTGAACTATTATATGGAGATGATAGTATTTATAGAGCCTTCTGGAGAAGATATCCACTTATATATACTTAAAGCAGTTTGGTCATATTCATGTGTATACATTTTCAATGTAATGGCAACTGAAACAGTATAGTTATGGCTAAACTATCTTTATTATGCAATATTTTGAGTAACAATTTCACCAGCTAGATTAGGAAGTATTTTACATAAACCAAATCCACATGCATTATTCTCACTTCTGATGCCCATCATCATAAACTGTTTTGGATTCTGGCTTGTTATAAGGGACCAGTAAATTGCTTTAGAAAACAAATATAAAGCAGAAGTTGCATTTCAGCTCCACACTGAAATTACATACAGGTAGTCCTTGATGTTCAGAGTAAAGACAGCCCCCCTCCCCCCCAAATTTACTTACAACCTGATTTTGAAGTTCTGATGTTGCCCTCCCCCATCCTGTGACAATATTTTGGGTACTCAGCAAATAGCCGTTTGCAGCACCTCATAGTCATATAATCGTGATGTACAATGGTTTTGCAGCATTTACTTCCAGTAGTGAACAATAGGCTTGCTTAATAGCTGATGTATTTACTTAATGACCACCACAAAAATCATAAAATTGGGTTCAAGCACAACATATGACTATAATTGCAGGTTCAATTGGCCATAACCCAAGGACTACCTGTAATTGACTCACCCTCCAAATCACAACAAATCCTAGTTTCCTTATTTCTGCTAATGTAAACTTAAGTAGCAAACACTTAACAAAGCTATTACTGACTTTATTTTCTGATTTTGATCTGTAGAAGATTCCCTTGAAAAGTATTCAAAATATACAGTATACTGGACATAATTATTCTTGCATTCTAACTTGTTTGAATTTTGCATTTATAGGTGCTGTGGCTGTATTTGCTGTGGGACACATAAAAATATCTTTTCTTACTTGGGGTAAAATAATCTTAGCTATGTTCTCCTTCTTCATTGCTGCAGCTGTGTATATCATGGACACTGTTCATAACATTTGGGTATGCTATGCCTCCTACGTGGCATTTCGAATTGTCTATATGCTACTCATTACAATTGCAACGTAAGTACTCGCTTCCATATTTTACCAATTTATATATTTTAAATCTTGCCATTGCTCATTTATCATACACATATGATGAGACTACAAATCCCAGAAATTCTAAATAATCTAATGAGAGTGCTGCCCCAGTACATATGGAATGTACCATGTTGAGAGATGTTGTCATATAGATTTCAGAATAGATTCATTGTGTTTTTCTGAAAACTTCAGTTCTGCCACAATAAAGCTATAAAATAGCCAAATAGCTAGAATACATTTGAACTGTGTTTTCAACGTAGTGATTTACAACATAAGAAAAATCAGTGAATTTATTTAGTTAAAATGGGGCTGTAAGTTGGAAATGTAAGGAAATGTATCTATTATCTTATAAATTTATTGTAAATTTGCTTGTGAGAACATTTCTGGAACCTCTAAGCCAGTGGTTCTCAACCTTCCTAATGCCACAACCCTAATACAGTTCCTCATGTTGTGGTGACCCCCCAACCATAAAATTATTTTCGTTGCTACTTCATAACTGTAATTTTGCTACTGTTATGAATCGTAATGTAAATATCTGATATGCAGAGTGTATTTTCATTATTACGAATGAACATAATTAAAGCATAGTGATTAATCACAAAAAAAATATAGCAATGCTCGCTGGAGAAGCTTACTCTTCCTTGCTCAAAAATGTTGGGAGGGAGGGAAGGGGAAGGAAGGAAGAATGAAGGGGAAAGGAAGGAGATTGAAGGGGAAAGGAAGGAAGGAGAAAGAGATTGAAGGGGAAGAGATGGAGATGGAAGGAAGGAAGGGAAGGAAGGAAGGAAGGAAGGAAGGAAGGAAGGAAGGAAGGAAGGAAGGAAGGAAGGAAGGAAGGAAGGAGCACCCGCGATTTCTGGTGGCCAGCTGTTCCACTGGTTGATTGTCCTCACTGTCAGGAAGTTTCTCCTTAATTCCAGATTGCTTCTCTCCTCGATCAGTTTCCAACCATTGTTTTTTGTCCTTCCCTCTGGTGCTTTGGAGAATAACATGACCCCCTCCTCTTCTTTGTGGCAGCCCCTCAAATACCAGGATACTGCTATCATGTCCCTCCTGTTTCTTCTTTTCTTTAGACTAGCCAAACCCAGGTTCCGCAGCCGTTCTTCGTCTGTTTTGGTCTCCAGGCCTTGGATCATCTTAGTTGATGATGGACAACATCTCTAACAATTCCCAGCCAAACACTTGCCTAGGACCCATCGGGAGTATCGTTCCACAAGAGGGCTAGAATGGGGGAAGGCACCATTTGCACCCATACCGGGGTTGCAAAAAATTAACCAAGGTTACTGTTAACCAGATTCAGTATTTTGAGAGAAGGCCACTCACTTTCACGGCTCCTGATTCAGCATCCTGCGCAAAGATGTCCTTTGTTCATCTCTGTCTAAATCTGGGACATGGGTGGATGTGAGGAAGGTGGATTGACTCTTCTTCGTGATTCCAGGTTTCCCTTAAATTCCTTTACACCGTCTAGCGTTTCACCTGCCTGACTTCAGGGGGTGGGTCTGGATTGGAGGGGAAAGGAAGGAGATTGAAGGGGAAAGGAAGGAAGGAAGATTGAAGGGGAAAGGAAGGAGATGGAGAAGGAAGGAGATTGAAGGGGAAGGAAAGAAGGAAGGAAGGAAGGAAAGGAAGGAAGGAAGGAAGAAACAAACGAGAGAGATTGAAAGGGAAGTGATGGAGATGGAGATGGAAGGAAGGAAGGAAGATTGAAGGGGAAAGGAAGGAGATGGAGAAGGAAGGAGATTGAAGGGGGAAGGAAGGAGAGAGATTGAAGGAGAAGGGATGGAGATGGAAGGAAGGAAGATTGAAGGGGAAAGGAAGGAAATGGAGAAGGAAGGAACATTGAAGGGGAAAGGAAAGAGATGGAGAAGGAAGGAGATTGAAGAAGGAAGGAAGGAAGGAAAGAGATTGAAGGGGAAGTGATGGAGATGGAAGGAAGGAAGGAAGGAAGGAAGATTGAAGGGGAAAGGAAGGAGATGGAGAAGGAAGGAGATTGAAGGGAAGGAAGGAAGGAGAGAGATTGAAGGGGAAGGAAGGAGAGATTGAAGGGGAAGGGATGGAGATGGAAGGAAGGAAGGAAGATTGAAGGGGAAAGGAAGGAGATGGAGAAGAAAGGAGATTGAAGGGGGAAGGAAAGAAGGAGAGAGAGATTGAAGGGAGGAGGTGCAGCCAAGGACGCACAAGCAGCTCCACACAATTGCCCGGGGAGCGGGGAGGCTCTGGTGGAGAGCCTGCTGGAGAGCCAAGCGTTGGCACATCCGGGGCCTCTCCGCGCAGCTTGGAGCCGCCGGCTGCCCTCTCACACCGGCCAAGGGATGGAGATGGAGATAGAAGGAAGGAAGATTGAAGGGGAAAGGAAGGAGATTGAAGGGGAAAGGAAGGAGATGGACAAGGAAGGAGATTGAAGGGGGAAGGAAGGAAGGAGAGGGAGATTGAAGGGGAAGGGATGGAGTTGGAGATAGAAGGAAGGAAGGAAGATTGAAGGGGAAAGGAAGGAGATGGAGAAGGAAGGAGATTGAAGGGGGGAGGTGCTGCCAAGGACGCACAAGCAGTTCCGCACAATTGCCCAGGGAGGGAGGCTCTGGTGGAGAGCCTGGTGGAGAGCCAAGGGGCAGCACATCCGGGGCCTCAGAAGCTGCGCGCAGGATCTGCGTACCTTGGAGTCGCCAGCTGCCCTCTCACACCCACCAACCTGGAGCTCCCATCCTCATCCCGGCACCTCTTGCCCTCTCACACCCGCCCCACTGGGACCTACCTGCCTCTCCAGCCTCCTGAGCGCCATCGCAGTGGTGGGGTCGTGGGAGCTCCTTTCCACGCTGCACAGCCCATTGCACGTAAGGGGCGCGGCTGGAGCGCCAGCTCCTGCTCGGAAGGCACTGCTTCTCCCCTCCCAGCCCGACCGGCTGGCCTCCGACGCACATGCGGGCATCGCTGCCACCTCACCCTCTTCCCCACCCCCTGGCCACTTCCGAGGCCCGGAGCCTGGTGAGCCAGGAAGGAGCCGCTCCTGCCCGGCAGCCCCATGCCATGCCGGGCACCGGAGGGCCGAGGCAGCCTCCGACGGCAAGGGAGGCTGGGCGGGCGGCGCGGGGCAGGTTCCTGCATGGCGTGGAGGGCGGCCGGGGGCGCTGCAGCTCAGCTCAGCCGGCAGCGGCAGCAGCGGCGGAGCAGCCCAGAGGCAGCGCCAGCAGCAGCCCAGACCCAGCTCGGCTCAGACCGGCTGCTGAGCTAGCCCAGGGCGGCGTCGGGGGTGTGTGCGATGGCGCTACGGTGGCAGGAGCAGGCGCTGTTGGAGAAGGGCGCCCTGGAGGCAGAGAAGCCGGCGGAGGAGGAGGGTGGCGGCGGCGGCTGGATAGAGGAGCAGTGTCTCGGTTTCTAAGACCATCAGAAATATGTGTTTTCTGATGGTCTTAGGCGACCCCTGTGAAAGCGTCGTTCAACCCCCAAAAGGGTCGCGACCCACAGGTTGAGAACTGCTGCTCTAAGCTGAGCAGATGTTGGACTGGTACACTAAACTTACACGGGAGCAGATGAGGAACCTTTTTAAATGTTAAGATAAATATGGGGAGTGCTGCATATCTGAAGGCTGAAACTGAATATCAGTTTGTGAAAAAGAAATGATTTGTGGGTGTATATATAGTACTTTTTATAATTTAAAAGTTATTGATTGATTGTGATAGACCCAACTGATCTCCTGATCCTCAGACTTTCAGAGAAGGCCTTTCTTCTCCAGCATGATGACTGAAGAATCCACCAATGGGTTATTTCAGTCCTCCTGCCCAATCAGACCAATTTGTCAAGTTGTCACGCCTCCTCATTATCTTGGACTTCCAGTTTCATTTTGGTCTCTCGCCCATGAGGATGTGATATCTTGAATCTCTTTTTCGTTTGGAGCAGGTCAGGCTAGATTTATAATTCATTGGTGGATTCTCAGAATTTGAGGAACTAATAGAAAATTATTTTTCCTTTCTGGGAGATTTGATTTAATTTCTCCCTCCCTGCTGGGATAGAGTAGGACTCCTCCCCAGGACTGAGTGAGGGGGCGGTTCTTTCCCTTCCCTTAGCGTTTTGCCAAACTATTACAGGGACCTGTAATAGAAGTAAAGAGAGTTCCCCTTCAGGGAGGTTTTAGGGGGTTTTCCTTGCTTGTTTTTCCTGGCTTGTCTCCCTTGCTTGCTCGCGTTTAAGATTGTCGTCTGTAAGCCGCCATTTTGGAAGCCTCATGGCTTCTTCTGTGACCGGGCTCGGTCAGGGATTTTGCTAGCGGCCGCCATTTTGAATTTGCGGAGCAGCCTTGTGTTTTTTTTTATTAAAAAAAATTATTTCAAAACAGTAATTTGAAGGGACTCACTGAAGCAAGTAATGAAGAGGGAAAACCTTTTCCAGGTTTTTCTTGGCTGGCTTGTGGCTGCCGCTGAAGTGGAGGTAGCCTCGCGGCGCAGCAATGAGCCGTTTTTTCGCACCTAACAGCTGTTAGGCTAGTTTCACAGCTCAGCTTCTTGCATTACTGCAAAGCCTCGGATTTTGACTATTTGCCTTGAGTTCAGGTTAGCCAGTGGGCCTATTCACGCCAATCCACGTGAAGTCAGTACCCTCTTTAAGGGGGTCCCTTGACGTCCCCTGCAGACCGAGTCAATCCCAAAGTGTTCTTTGGGTTGCATCTCGATGGAAATGGCAGAAACCACTGAGCCAACTACTTTGGAAGCAGACATCACTCCCGTCCAAGCTGAGCTGGCACAGGAGGCACCTTCAGGTAAGGCCAAATCAAAATCCAAGCACAGCAGGAGGATTGGTACGGCAAGCGACAGGCAGGCCGACTGTACACACAGAGCCCTGGAGAAGCAATTCTCCCAAGCCCAACACTTGTCTGCTGAAAGGGGTCTTACACTGTCGACCTCCACACCACCTGACACGGGAGTGCCTCAACTGTCCACATCGATAGCTTGGTCGTCTGAGAATGTGCATCAACAGGTCTTGACTCAGACCTTTGGTCAGGTAGGACCACCTCTGTTTGGGGAGGACCTTAATTTACCCGGGCTGTCTTCAGCACCCGCTGCTGCAATCGCACCACCTGGTGCAGGGGTACGGCCTCCGCTAGAACAGTCCTTCTCCGACCAGCTCCAAGTGTGGATTTCACAGGCTGTGATCCAAGCCATGGCATCAACGGGTCACCAGCAGACGTCTCCTGTTCCGGGGCCTTCCTCTTCTTCAGTCCCAACAACCACTACATGTCATTCCCTGGATTGGTCAGGTATGGTCTCTCCATCCCATTTTCCCGACTCTGACTCTGAAGTTTCAGATTATGAGGGAGGTAAGGACGGTTGGTCGGACTGTGAGGAACCCACTTACGAAGCTCAGCCCATGTCAGAGCTGTTTAATTCTTTGCTTTTTCCTGATTTACTGAGCAGGGCTTGCGAGGCAAGCAAGCTTTCCTCACACCAGGTTCCAACTCCTCTACCTTCCTCTGATCAGGTAACTAATCCCATTTGCGGTGCCAGTGGACAAACACCTCCACATTCCCTGTCCCCCTTTATTCCTCAAAAATATTCAGGGACAGTGGGAGTCAACAGCTGCTCAACCGACCCAAGGCGCGGCTGAGAAGAAAATAGTAGACATGGCAAAGACTTTAGTGGACCTATTAGAAGTTCCGAAGGTAGACGAATCTCTGGTCCCGCTATTTTCAACCGCCAGTCTCCCGGCAGATGTATCAGACGCCCTTAAGGCTGAGGATAAAAAGTCTGAAATGCGCAAGGCACATTTGGCTACGTAGACAGCTACGGCCACTTCTTTTTTTGCTAGGGTTTCCATCACCTGGCTTTGTCAGTTGCAGGACAGGGTTCCGCTTGAGGAAACCAGGATCCATCAGGATTTGACTAAGTTATTAGCCACATCAGAATATATGGGGGATGTTTCCCTGTATTTGGCCAAACATTCTGCCTGAGCGATGGCCTCCAGCATAGTCGCTAGGAGGCTTCTATGGCTAAAAAATTGGAGAGCCGAAAGTAAGCACAAGTGGTGCGTGGCCACAGCCCCCTTTATGGGTGGCAAATTATTTGGGGAGGCCCTAACGCCATATCTCGTTGAGAACAAACAGAAACAAAAGGTCATCTCCCATGTAACTAAGAGAACTTCCAGACGGTTCACCCCTTACAGTCGCCGGCAGTCCTTTCGGACTGGGGCAACGACTGAGTCTACACAACCGTACCAGCCACAAGCTCCTAAATCTGAGTGCTCCTTTGACAGGGTGGGCTATATAGACAGAACCAGGTACCAGCCACAAACTAAACATTCCTTTCGTGGCAGAGGGGGTCGCCCCTTCCGTTGTGGAAAATGATTCGGAGAGAGCTCCTCCCATTGGCGGCAGACTCTCCTTCATAAGCCAATGGGAAAACACGACCACAGACTCCTGGGTTCTGCATACTATCAGAGAAGGCCTGTCCCTGGAGTTCAATTCCATGCCTCTAGATCATTTCGTATCTTGCCCAGCCATGAGAAATCCTGTAAAAAGGTCATGGAAGACGCCATCCAGCATTGAGGTTCCCCCAAACCAGCTGGGGCAGGGGTATTACTCCATCCTGTTTGTAGTCCCGAAGTCTTTGGGAGGATGGAGGGCAATCCTCGATCTCAAGGGACTGAACCTTCACCTTCAATACAAAAGGTTCAAAATGCAAACCTTGCATTCCATCTTAACCAGTATCAGGTGGGGAGATCTATTGACCTCAATAGATCTAAAGGAAGCATACCTTCACATCCCCATCCTACCGGCCCATCGCAGGTTCCTAAGATTCTGTTATCTCAACCGCCATTTTCAATACAGAGCCCTTCCATTCGGCCTCTCCTCAGCCCCCAGGGTTTTTACCAAAATCCTGGCTGTGTTGGCGGCTCACTTGAGACTGGTTCTCGTACGGGTTCAGTGTTATCTGGACGACATTCTGATCCAGTCCCAATCAATCTCAGCTGCCAACTCGGATTTGGCCCTCACGATAAGGACCCTGCAGAACCACGGGTTCCTGATCAATTTCAAAAAGAGCCAGATGACTCCCTCTACCCGTCTACTTCATCTGGGAGCGGTGATAGATACAGAATCGTGCCACATGTACCTGTCAGAGGAGAGGCGCAGGAGTATCAGAGACTTGGCCCGCAAGGTGAGCAGGGACAGGGCTGTCCCTTTGGCCATACTCTCTCAACTCCTAGGCAAGCTAATATCATGCATAGCGATAGTGCCGTGGGCTTGACTGCATGCCCGGGATCTGCAGTGGTTCCTACTTCCGTACCAGAGACAGCATACCAGTACTTCAAACAGGTTGGTACGAGTTCCTCATCAGATACGTTTAGCACTCGGCTGGTGGACTTCATCAGCCATTCACAAGGGGAGTCTGTTCAAGGAGCCCAGTCGAGTCCAAGTGACCATGGACCCAAATCTCTTTGGCTGGGGGGCTTATCTCCAATCCCAGATAGCTCAGGGCCAGTGGTCGAAAACAGACCTCAAACATAGCATAAACTGGTTGGAACTCAGAGCAATACATCTAGCTCTCAAGAAATTCCACACAGTGGTCAAGGGACAGCATGTACTGGTCCGAACAGACAACGTGGCCGCAAAGGCTCACGTGAATCGACAAGGGGGCACCCGGTCCAAGGCCGTCATGATGGAGGCTCGAGCATTGAGTTCCTGGGCGGAGAAGCACCTGCTCTCCATCAGGGCCAAGCACATCTTGGGAGAGGCAAATCGGCAAGCAGATTTCCTCAGCAGATCGATAGTGGATCATGCGGAGTGGATGTTACATCCAGATATTTACACGGAGATCTCGGACAGGTTTGGTCGTCCGATCGTGGACCTGTGTGCCTCTCAGAGAACACTCAGCTGCCCAGGTTCTCTCGGTTCCCCTCCCGGGGAGCAGAGGGGACGGATGCACTGCGATGCAGGTGGCCACAAGGTCTGTTGTATGCCTTTCCCCCATTGCCTCTACTTCCAGCAGTAATCAGGAAGATCCTGGATGAGCAGGCGAAAGTGGTCTTCGTCGCTCCTTACTGGCCCAGGAGGCCATGGTTCGCGAACCTGGTGAGTCTTTCATCCTCAGCCCCTTGGCGGATTCTGGACAGCCAGATACGACTGATGCAGGGTGATCTTCTACATCCAGACCCCCAATGGCTTCAATTGACCGCCTGGCACTTGAACGCCGCACCCTAACTAGGGAATCTTATTCGGTGGAGGTGATTGATATGATCCAGGCGGCCAGGAGACTGGCAACGAACTGCATTTATGACCATATGTGGAAGAATTTCTGTCACTGGTGTGACACAAACCACGTAAGTCTATGTCAAGTCACTATTCCGAGAGTACTACAATATCTAATGGAGGGTGTCAACAAGGGACTGGTGCCAAGCACTTTACGCAGGCAATTAGCTGCTATTTCCTTGGTACTCTCCTGAGACTCCTCAGAGTCCTTATCACGACATCCCACCATCCGGGCCTTAAGGGAGTCACGAATAGTAGACCACCTGTAATCCATAGGTATCCCTCTTGGGACTTACCTCGGGTCCTTCAGGCGCTGACCTCGTCCCCTTCGAACCACTTGAAACGTGTTCATTGCGACACTTGTTGCTCAAGGTCTCCTTCCTGATTGCCATCACCTCGGCCAGGTGCATTTCGGAATTGTCTGCCTTGTCGGTTAGGAAGGACCTGTGCACGTTTCACGAGGACAGGGTGGTCCTCAGACTAGACCCTTCATTCATACCTAAAGTTAACACGGTTTTTCATAGAGCACAGGAGGTCATCCTTCCAGATTTCTGCCCTCACCCGTCACATGAATTGGAACGGCGTTGGCACTCTCTAGATGTGAGGAGAGTGTTAACATTGTTATATTAAGCGCACGGCATCCTTCCGTAAATCGGAAGCCCTGTTTGTGTCATTCCAGCCTTCCACAATGGGTCATAAGGTTTTGGCTACCACCATAGGCAGATGGATCAGGGCTTGTATCTCCTGCGCTTACGTTTCACTAGCCTTGCCAGTTCCTCCTCATGTGACAGCTCATTCCACCCATAGTGCGGCTACGACTGCGGCGTGGGCTACCCAGGCGTCCATAGAGGACATCTGTAGGGCGGTGACGTGGTCCTCGCCATCTCTGTTCATTAAACATTATCGTTTAGACAAGTTTGCGTTGACTGAGGCCGCTTTTGGTAGCTGTATTTTGCAACAAGTGGTCACGCCATCTGGGGGTTCGGCCCCGACTGTCTCCCACCCTTAGGGACTGTGGAGGTTTTGGTATGTTCCATTGGTGGATTCTTCAGTCATCATGCTGGAGAAGGAGCGTTGGCTTACCTGAACGCCTTTTCTCAGCATGATGATGAAGAATCCACACCCTCCCCTATTAAGTGTCAGTCAAGTCCGAGTAGGATACTTGTTATGTTACTTTCTTTTATTACCTGCTTGAGAGTCATCACGTCAATTTATTGTCATTGGCTACGCCCTCCATGAAACTGGAAGTCCCAGTTAATGAGGAGGCGTGACAACTTGACAAATTGGTCTGATTGGGCAGTAGGACTGAAATAACCCATTGATGGATTCTTTATCATCATGCTGAGAAAAGGCGTTCAGGTAAGCCAATGCTCCTTCATTCCAAAAAGGCATTTAATACTATAATGATTGCTGCATTGCTTGACTTTATTTTCATCCACAGCTATTTGGTTCTTTTGAGCTCTGTTCAGGTTTAACTGAACCTTCCTCTTACTCCATTACACATCCTAGCTCTTTTCTTCCAGTATGTATAACTTTTATATAATTCTGAAAGCCATTGTTTCCTTTAAGTTTGTGGCTTTTAATATTCCTGTACCTCATCAGTTCTCCCCAAATTGAATTTCTGCTGTGGTTATTATTCTCTTTATAGCTTCTATCTAGAGGACACTAAGTTACTGAAAGAAGTTCAATTGCTTTGAATTTCCCTTTGATAGTAGGAAGAGAAATGTTATTTTAGTTTGTGGATTAATGAATTAAGTTCATATATAACAGAACAGGGACAGCCAATGCCGTTTGTGGCAACCTATCTTACTCCCCAAACTTGATCTACTTGTCTTAAAAATGCTCTATGTACAGTAGGAAGAAATTGGAGTGTTTTCTTTTTTTTGCATAAAGCAGAAAAATGTGCTCCTTATATCCTCCTTCACATCCCCTGTGTCTACAGCCCGGGGAAATAAGGTACAGCTTCAGTACAAGGAATGGTGCTTTGAGGAAGGGGCTATCCGTTTTCTAAACCCCAATACCTTATATCAACTGAGCCTTCTGTGAATAGAAGATACAGAGATAAGGCATAAGAGGAAATAAAACAGCAGTTTCCTACCTCATACGTTCTCTTTGAGGTTCAGAAAGATCTGTGTGTGAAATGAATGGAACTCACAATAAAAAGTTTATATAACCACTATAGTTACATTTTGATGATCACCTGCAGGTGATAAATAAAATGTGTTGTTTCTTTAAATTCATCCTTCTTTTCTTTTTGTGAAGGTTCCAGATTGCTACAAATCTAAGTGTAGAACGCTATGCCCTTGTATTTGGGGTTAATACTTTTATTGCACTGGCATTGCAGACAGTACTCACATTGATAGTTGTTGATGCAAAAGGTCTTGGCCTTGACATAGTTACACAGGTAAGATTCATTAATTCTGATTGGGTGGGAAGAAAATAGACAGCTTTTCATAACCTGTTATCTTGCAGAGGAGTTAGACTTCAGTTCTCATAAGCTCCAGGCAGTAAATATTCTCCAGTATCCACGTGACAGCATTTAAAAAGGCTATCTTCTTCAAGTATATTGAAAATGTGAGAGGCCTGATAAGTTGCTTTTCGAGGGTAAAAAGTACATTGCCCCCTATATATTGGGATATAATTTTTTTCACATTCTTAATACAGATCAGAATTTCTATTTTTAGACATATTGAACTGCCAGGATGTTCAACAGATGCAATAATGCCAATTATAATTTATGTTTAGTTTAAAATTGAATTGCCACTTGGCTTTGACTTCCTTTTTAACATTCCTGGAAATACACTTAATAAAATATAGAGGAGGTAAACAGAATACAATCTAATTTGCTTTCTATTATCACAAATTGTGATCCATGTGACTCATGTCTATACATGAGAAGGAACAGATTTCAGCTCAGCCCTGACAAGACTGAGTGGCTATGGCTGTTTGGGCATCCAAGGTCAGCGACATTTTCTGCACTTTCCCATTTGAGAGTGGTGCACAACTTGGGAGTCTTCTTTGAGTTACATCTACAGTTTAAGTGGCAGCTAAGGCCAGGAGGTCCTTTGCATATTGTGCAGCAGTTTGCCCGTTACTTGACCAGGAGTCCTTTCAGACAGGTATGCCCTAATCACCTCATGATTGGACTATTGCAATGCCTCTATATGGACTGTCCTTGAAGATCATCAGAAACTATAGCTGGTCTAAAATGGTATCAGCAGTAACAGGTGTTAATGTATGCCCAGTTGTCATTGCTGCTATGAGCTGCATTGGCTGCTACTTAGCTTCTAGGTACAACTCAAAGTACTGGTCATCACCTATACAGTCTTTCATAACATAGGATCTGGTTATCTACTGGACTAACTATCTCCAATAATTTCTGTCCACTTGGAATGGGTACATTCCAGAGTAAATGTTACAATCTTGTGGGAGTGAGGAGGTGTGCCTTTATTGTCACATCCCCTATCCTCTGGAATAGCATTCCTTCAGACATATGTAAGGCACCCCTTCTCTTAGAGTTCTGAAAGCATTTATGACCTGGCTGTATTCCCAGATTTGGGGTTAGCAAAGCCCATAACGGTACTAATATCTTTTCCTCTGGGCTGCTATGCTGTTATTACATTTTTAATTGTTTTGGGATGTTGTAAGCTACCCAGAGTCTTCTGGAATGGAATGGCTATAATAAATCTAATAATTAATGATCCTTGAAACAGAAGAACTAAAAGGTGCTTTTCCAGGTGTGTTTAAAATATCCACAGCAAATTAAGTTATTTTTAATCTGTCTCATGATTGTACCTTCTATGAGAGAAGTCAATGAACATTAACTTCTACTTTTACTAAACCTTCTTTTGTTTTTTGTAGTTCATGATCTATGCTGGTTATTTTGCTGCCATAGCAGTATTGTTCCTGATAAGTGGCACATATAGTATTATCAAGAATTTCTGGACAAAGGAAAGGAGAAGAAATGATGCTGATACAGAGGACACTTAAAATACAAAGTATGAGCTAATTTGATATCTGGTGGGGTAAACCTATTTTTAAATATAATAGGTTCATATTTATGCAACTATTGTTACTTTAAAACCACTATCTGTATTGTATTTGATTCTATTTGTACTATATTAGTAGCATATGTTCAAAGTAGAATACATTTATCTTATATAAGTAAGAATGCTGGATTTAACAACATAGTGTCAACGTGCCTTTTGTGGACCAAGTCTACATGGGGAGAATTTTTTTCTGTTTTTTTTCTGTAATCAGACCATAAAACTGTAAATGGAAAGTGATGATTTTGTTATAAGATAGCCTAGCTATGCTTTCAGTGTTCTTTATATGTTGACTTCTAGAAGCCTAGAACTGTGAGGCACTGTGATAGAACTACAGTCAGCAGCATCCTTTCAAACTAATTGGCCATGGCAGGATACTGCTCAGGTTTAGTAGTTGCACATTCTGCTAGACCTTTCTATATATACAATCAAAATATTTTTAACTCTAGAATGATTTTGGTAAATTTAAAGGTTTTAGTTCTCTCTTGCTGCTTTCCCTGATTTGCTGACTTCATGGTCAACTGTATATCTTAATTCATTGATACTATAAGGCAATGATAAACAGAAGCAGAAAACCTCCTGGGATTCAAAAATAGTTTGTCATTTGGATAATTTTATTGGTCATATTAGGCTTTTCAGCTTCTCCAAAGATACTCTTAAATTTATGTATTTACGCTGTTGTTAGTAGACTTTCACAATGTCTAAGTAAAAGAAATGGCAGCTATATCATTCTTATCAAGTAATATAAATTGTCTTGATTGCTGTTTCTGCCAGTAATAATTGTATTTTTTTTAAGTGTGGAACAAATGGATACAACAATACCAGATAGGACATCATTACTTTGATTGTTTTTGGTGTTTTCTAATAAACCCATAATTTGGATTTATTAAAATCCTCTGGGGGTGATTTCCGGAGCGTTCTGGAGTTACCTAAGTAGACTATAGATATTTTATAATCAGTAGGAAACTGCAGAAGAACACCGGCAGTTCTATTTATCCTTTAAGATTTAGAGAAGAAAGATTTCATATGTATTTTTTGGTTTTTTTATGTTGAGTTACCTGTTTTTTATTCCCTTCTTGCCCAGTTACATTGTTTATATTTCATGTGAATGGATAGCAAATCATAAAATTGAATAAATCCATAAACAGCAGTATTTACTTCAGGGTGTTGGAGTAATTGCTAAAAATACTAACCCTGGCCACATGATGAAAAAGCTACATATGAAAAGTTACATTTTGTTCATCGGTGGTCAGTGTATACTTACCTAGGAAATTATTCAGCAACTGTTTGGAGTTACGATAGCACTGAGCAAATGGTGTTTATTACAAATTCTCAAAGGTCTGGCCACCCCAGCACCTCATAATTGTGTTTGCACTTAGAATAGTTGCAGCATCCCACATTCATGTGATTGCTATTTGTAGCTTTCCTTGATGCCTTCCCACAACAAAGTTAATGAGTAGGGAAGGTTGCAAGATGCTTTTATAAATTGCTCACCCTCCTACATCCTTTTTTCTGGAGGAGCCTGCTGCGTACCCTCCTTTATCTGACAGCAGCCACTCAGTCCTACCACTCTTGCACACTGCTCAGCAGCCACCCCTGGTCCCTCTATGCTCATGTAGCATCCACTTACGTCCCCAGTGGCTTGTTTGAGAGCTGCCTGAGACTTGCAATTTCCTGCTGGCTTCCCTGTGGACTTTGCTTATTGGAAGCTGGTAAAAAATCATGAGGAAATCTTTGCTTAACCATCCACAATCCTCACTTAATTACAGCAAAATGTTGAGGTTGCTATTGTTAAGTGATGTGGTCATATAATGTTGCACTTTATAACTGCCTTGGTTAGCAAGGGAAATTCTGGTCCCAATTACCATCATTAAGCATTGACTACCTATATTTATAGTTGTATCTCATGTGAATGATTTTCAGTAAGGGGTTTCCTACCAAATAATTTTAATATATGTGAAGAAGTCCATATTTATAAACCTTTTTAAAGTGGGACTATTCAGGTGGCAGCAACTAATTGACCTAGACTGATTTTAAAAAGCTGATCCAGTATTGGATAGGAGGTATTGAAAAATCCTCAACTGTAGCCTAGGCTGGGAATCTGAAAATATCCCAAAAGGCAGCAACAAGGTACTGTATTTCTACATTATTGCTAAAAATTCAAGGACTTGTCTATGGAATCAGAAACTGAGCTCAGTTCAATGGAGTCTTTTATCTTTTTTTCTGCCAAACTTGTAATATTTTCTCATTCAATGCTATTTTTGCTGTATTAGATTTTATTGTAATACTTGGGAGTATTACAGTTCCTGAAGTATGAGTATAAAAACGGGCAAACTGAAAAATTCAGAAGAACGCCAATTACCCATTCTTGGTTAAAGCCACAATGTCACACAACACTCATTGTTATGACACTCCATTGTAATTTTTTTGTGTGAGAGTTTCTACTTTGGAAGTTAATCTTATGAAAACGTCCAAGAAACTTTCTTGACTCACAAAGAGAACATCTTCCCTTCAACTATTCATATAACCAACATACATAATTTTAATTATAATTTAAAATATAATTAAAATTATATGTACTTCAGCCCTTTGTGTTTCTCTTGATAAGTAAAGGTTGATATAGTAACTGTGAAACCTTATTTATGTAAAGGATATTGGTAGTGGATGAATTATGACACTTTCCTTGTTTGAGAATAGCTGTGTGAACGCACAAACATACACATGGGGAAAATTATGCCATATTAATAACTAATACTAATACAGTCCGCTCTTTTTGAGGATATATGTTTTTTGCATTAATATAATCACATTAGGGTACAGTGTTTTAAAGAGAAGTTTCCTTCTCAAAGTAAAAATAGCAGGAAAGTTAAATAAAAATATCTTGATAAGAAAAAATATTTTAATCAAACTGTAAAACTATTTTAAACAAATAAAGATATTTGATAATTTAAAAGTTTGTTTTTCATCATTTTTGCAACAATAATTCTAATATTTAAAACAGGGGTCCCTAACCCCTGGTCCATGGGCCAGTACTGGGCCACGGCATGCCAGAAACTGGGCCACGCAAACAATTGAAGCTCCATCCACAGGATGCAGGAAATACGCAAAACCACACCCGTCTGGTCCATGAACAAACTTCTCCACAGAACTGGTCCTGGTTCCCCAAAGGTTGGGGGCCACTGATTTAAAAATCATCGACATCCTCTTATACTCCTGCAGTGTTTTCCAAAATTTGTATCTGATTATCATCATGCATTACTGTAGTATCGGCCTATGAATTCTAGCTTTCGTATGTAGTTATAATCTTGATTACATATAATATATAATATATACTTTCTGATACATACTTTAGCATTTTACTTCCTAGCATATATAAATCAGTTCCACTCCAAAAGATCAGAACAATTTTATTTATATCTCTTTTCTTCTCTTAAGATTTAAACGATCAGCCTGCACCAATACAAGTACAGGCCACTGACTATTTCTAAAGACAGGAATGCACAACAGCATTGCATTTTCTACCTTTCCCAGTCCACCAAAAAGGCAATTTCTGCTATGCATTCACAGTTGGGTTTTTTTGCCTTATGTTGCTTATGTGAAGCATGTGCTTCATTTCATTATACAAGTAGACAGATATCACCATTCCAATAGGCTACTATGCATGTTGGCAGAAATATCCCTCTCCAAGTCATTAATAAAGAAGGGAATCTACCAATTGGAAGCTGTGGCAAACAGAGTTCAGACAACATGAGACCTTGATTGACCACAGTGAGAAAGGGGTTAAAAATCTGGAAAGGGATTTATTAAGTTGGCTTTATTTCCAATCAGTTTAAGAACAGGAGATCAGCAATTTAAGCATCTGTGAAATTTAGAGCTTTTCTGCTCTAAATTTCACAGATGCTTAAACTGCTGAACTCCTATGCTTAAACTGGAAATAAAACCAACTTAATAAATCCCTTTCCAGATTTTTAACCCCTTCCTCCTTTAGAGCTTTAGAAAAGCTCTAAATTTCACATGTGGACTTATTTCCTTCCTTCCTTCCTTCCTTCCTTCCTTCCTTCCTTCCTTCCTTCCTTCCTTCCTTCCTTCCTTCCTTCCTTCCTTCCTTCCTTCCTTCCTTTACCCTCATAGTCCAAATTGAAATTTTCCTGATACTATGGTTGTCATCAGGCAGCTGTCTGTATGGTCAACTGAGGCTTTGACACAATATGTTTCAGTAAGACAAGCGGTTGGATCAGGTTACCTGTCATAGCTACAAATGTACCAAATACAGCCATCCCCACTAGATGTCAAGATAGTAACAATCAGTTCTAGAACATTTTGGCCAGTATGGCATAAGTAGAACCAAATATCTTCATGCTATTATATGCCAACCAGGATCTCTAATCTTGCAAGACCTTGCAAGCCGATATACAGTACCGTTGCCTGTAACCCACCAACTAAAAGATGTATGTAGTATATTAACACAGCCCGACGCGCGCACTTGAGAGGAACGTGCACTCAGGACTCCTCAGACAAATCAAATGTTATTTTCTCAAGGGACAATCGAATCTGTACCATTTCCCCCCCCTCCATTAGTTTGTTAGCTGTTACTCCGCACAAATGCAAATTTAAACTACGTACGCCCAATGGCACATTTCACAGATGTTCTTCACCATTGCAAGCACTTTTCTCGCCTACGCGCCACTTCAACGCTTTCCCTCGCAGTGTTTCTCAACCTTGGCAATTTTAAGGCATGTGGACTTCAACTCCCAGAATTCCACAGCCAGCATTGCTGGCTGTGGAATTCTGGGAGTTGAAGTCCACATGCCTTAAAACTGTCAAGGTTGAGAAGCACTGCGAGGGTTCGGCGGAATCTGTTATTTGTTCTCTCGGGAGATCGTCCTGCCCCCGGTTTCCATGGAGACGGGCAGCGTGGTGGGCGGCAAAAGTGCTCCGTTTGATCCTTTACAGCCGCCGTCCTCTGCTTGGTGAGTGGTGGGGGAAACCTCGGAGACATGGCAGGACGCCGGTGGGTGCAGCAGTTACCATGACGACGCCATGGCGGGCGGGTCACTGCTCAGCGCCGTCCACAGATGGAGATGAGAGGGAAGGTGCGACAGGGGTTGGAGAGCCGGCGCTGAGAGAGTGAAAGGGCCCGAGGTTATGACGGGCAGACTCTTCTATGGCGAGAAGAGCCCGACGAAGCTTGCTTTGTTGGGAAGCGAAGGCTGAAAAGTTACTGACTCGGTTGAAATCGGCGTAGTGTTCCCGGAGCAGAAAAGAGAGGGGGACCTAGCTTGTCTGAATATAACTTTTTGTTCGGAGGGTGTCAATGCCGCGATTAGTGCTAAAGGGTGGGCCGGCGTCCGAGATAGGCACGCAGTTTCGGTAGTTCTGACAGCTTGAACGTTGTCTTGGGGGGGGTCCGAGTCTGCCCTTATTTCGGCGGGGATCAAAACGGAGGTGGCGATTGCCATGGCGACAGGTTTAAAGACTTGGCTTACTTTTTAGTCTCCTCCCCCTCCGACGCTTAACGAGCCTAGGCGCCATCAAACTTTAATCTGCAAATTATGCCCGCATGCCCCCATCGCTCTTGTTCGGGACTATATGACTGGATTCCAGAATTGGTTCGGTTTGAAAGGAAAGGTTTAATCGTTTGCCTCAACGTACTTGGCAAGCACACAGTGGGAAAAGGTCAACCTCTTCTCCAAAGTACCTGAGGGCAGGACAAAGAAATAAGGATGGAAACCTATCATGGAGAGATCCAACCTAGAACTAAAGAAAAATTACCTGACAGTGAGAACAATTAACCAGTCCCACCGCTTGCCTTAATTAATAAAAGACAGGTTGCAGTTCTATCAGATTAACACATGAGTCAGTTTTATATGCTGCTACTGCATGCAAGAACATCTTTTAATTGTTGATTAAGTTATCCATATTAGTAACTAGTTCTGTCTCTCACCTTTCCTTAACAAGTGCTGTATGTATGTGTTATATGTGTGTGTAAGATATACATTTCTAAAGACTATACTCAATACATTTGACTAAGTGGACTACATGTGGAAAGTAATGTGATAAAATATTAGTATTTAAGGAACAGAAGACTCTTTGATCAAAATAATTGTGTATAAAGTGAGGATAGTAGAAGCAAAAGTGGGTAGTGAGGATCAAAGAAGAAATTACTAGAATGTTCTCAGAAGAGCTGTAGAGTATAACTAAAGGAGAATTGAGTATTTGTCCATATAGTTAACAAGACTAAAACTTGACTTGATGCCTTCTATCTAATTTGTGTATAGGTGGTCCTTTTTTAGTGATTGCTTAGTTTAGCAACTGCCTTGTTTAGCAACTGTTTGCAGTTATGAAGCTGATGAAAGAGTAACTTTATGACCAGTCCTTAGATTTATGACCTTTGTAGGCCTGTAAAGCAAAGCAAAGCAAAGCAAAGCTGAAGTAAGATTATAAGCATAGTTGTGGTGTCACTTGTCCTAGTTGCTGGTCCTAATTGTGGTTGCTAAATAAGAACTACTCTAAAATAGTCCATGTGAGCTTAATGCCTTTTCTAAAATTTTATTTAGAGAAACAGAAAACCTGGATTATAATATATAATATACTGGATCTATCAGTTCTGCCTTCCCATATTATTATTTCAATTGATTAGAATGATGAACATCTCATTTCATTATACTATCTTAAAGAGTTCTGTAAAACCTAAGTACAATAGAAATAAACCTGTACTTTTTAACAAGATTACAATCCTGCTTATACAGGTAGTCCTCTACCTATACCAGGGGTTCCCAACCGGGGGAGCTTACACCCTGGGGGTGCGAGATGATATTCCAGGGGGTGTGGAAACTTGGGTTTTTAAAATTATAGTGTATATGCATAATTCATTGTCGTTATTTCAAACTTTTGTAAGGGATACGAGAATAGATCAGAAGCGTCCTAGGGGTGCAGGGTATAGAAAAGGTTGGGAGCTGCTGAATTAACAACAGTCCTGAAAAAGTGACTTATGACTGTTTTCACACTTATGACCATTGTAGCATCCCCATGCTCACATGATCAAAATTCAGATGCTTGACCACTGAGTCATATTTATGATGAGTGTCCTGGAGTCATGTGACCACCTTTTGCTACATTCTGACAAACAAAATCAATGGGAAAGCCAGATTCATTTAACAATCGTGTTATTAACGTAACAACTACAGTGATTCACTTAACAGCTGTGGCAAGAAAAGTCGTAAAATAGGCCAAAACTCATTTAACTGTCTCGCTTAGCAACAGAAAATTTGGGCTCAATTGCAGTCATAAGTCAAGGACTACCTGTACTTACTTTGGAATTGCTGTTGAACTTATCCCTATCCTTTAATTTTCTGTTATTTTAACTTAAACTTGTAGAATAATATGTTAGTGTTTTGAAATAATTAGGAGCAAGTACTTTGCTGAGTAACATTTTATTGCCGTTATTTGAGTAACATTATAAATTGATATATGCTATTTGTAATTTTATAGTTTTATTTTAAGAAACATCCACAATGAGTGACAAAAAAGAAACCAGTGAATCTACAGACACGGGAGATACCACAGAAGGTGGTGACTATGAGGATGATTTTGAGAAAGACCTTGAGTGGCTAATTAATGAAGAAGAAAAAGAAATTTCTGATGATATACAGGTATTAAGAAAATATAATTGTATACCAGTATACATAGAACAAAGATATGTAATACAGATTGATTAGAAGAGTTGCTGAACGCAGGATGAAATTTAAATGGTTTATGATTAAATGCCAAATGGTAGTCAGCTATTCTGTGGCTTGATTCACCATCATTTTAATAATGTGTTTGCTTACTTTTGGGTCACTATGTTTTATGAGTCTAATCACTGTAATTTGTAAACTATTACAATTTAGTTCAGTGGAACTCAATCTGAAGCCCCAAGGATTTGTGAATACCTCCAAAGCTTTTGTGAGTCTACCAAAAATTGTTAATAAATTATGTAACAGGTATTGTGATAAAAGGGAAATTATTAAATGCATAACTGAAAAAGATTGTTAATTATGTTTGATTTCCATTAAATATAAATGAAATAAATTTAGGAATTTGATGTGCAGACTTCTATGCAAAACTTTAGAGCAGTTCTTAGATCAGAAAATTATATATTCCCAGGTTAGCATAGTGTTAAGAATAAATTGTCATCCAATAAATCATGCTCAAACAAATTGTGCTTTAAATAGTACATGAACCATGACTGTGCATATTGCCTCCTACATTTTGTATAAATAGATATTACATTTTTTTCATAGAATCATGATGACAATGAAGAGGATTTTGAAACTAACACTGACAAAGACTTAGAGGATAGAAAAAATCCTTCACAAGATTCTCTTGAGCCTGAAGAAATACTGAAGGATGAGGAACGAAATTCTTCACAAGAACCTCCTGAGCCTGAGGAAGCCCTAAATGATGCATCACAAAATGAAATACATTCTATATTTGAACTTGATCCTAAGGCATTGGAACCAGCATCTGATACAGATAGTGAAAGCTCCGGTCAGGAATCAAGGCTAGAAGACAAGGAGGAAGATGAAGAAGATATAAAGCGTTATATCTTAGAAAAAATTGAAGAAGCTAACAAACTTCTGTTGAGTCAGGAGCCTTTAGATGAAACAAAAGAAAGAAAACTAAAATTCAATGATAGTATAGTAGAACTAGAAGTACCATCTCTGATAAATACAGAAGCAGATAAAAATGATCCTTACAGAGAACAAAACATGGCAGGTAGGCTGTCTCAGTTGCGCATTTCTAATGAAACAGGACAGGAAGATATATCTCTATCCATCAATGGTAGTATGGATGATGAGCACAAGGATGGCAAGATCCTAGTAGAAAGAGATGGGAAATTTGAACTCTTGAGTATCCGTGACATTGAAAGTCAAGGCTTATTTCCTCCTCTGAGTATTTCTTTCAGTGACATTGAAACTCAGCATGTTTCTCCTAAAAGTTCGTATGCTAGTGCTTTTGGTGCAAAAGACGAGTCCTTCTTGCAAACACCTATAACATCTTGTTCTGCTTCCAGAGAACGATATTTTTTTTTCCCTCAACCACCACCAATTCGACCAAGCTCTGCCATCAATATTATGAGGAATATAGAAAGGGGAAGGAGCCCACGCAGGGTCCAGTCAGCAAAAGTGAGCCTTGATATAAGAAGTTCTACATTCTGTTTATCACCCAGGCAAAAAGAGCTACAGAAACAAATAGAGAAAAGAAGAGAGAAAAGAAGAAGAGAGGTGAGAATATTAATGATGTGGTTACTTTTACAAAGCTACGATTAGGATATGGAAGCAAACAATACCCTTGCAAATAATATTCCTCTTGCAAATAATATTCAGAGTACAGGTTTTATATATGGGCATTGTTTAGCTGTCATCTTCTTTTATGCAGTCATTTGTGTTTAAAAACTTCTAACAGGAATGACTTGAAAATGAACTTTAAAATAAATCCTGTTGGTTCATATCTTAAACTTAGCATGCTGTGTTTCATCTTTTAAAACATTGCTAATACTATTCCATTTGTAAGGTTTTGTCCAGAAGTCAGTTTCCCTTGCTGGTTTTGTTCTTGTTATGCAATGGTAGTTTATTTAGTGTACCTCAATTTGTTAGGTTTTCACAATATACCGAACCATAAATTAACATGAACTCAATTAAAAAAACCACACACATTAACGTTTGATTTATGATTCAGGGTATTGTATGAACACATATTGTATGAACTGTTTGCAATTCTAAAAGCAGAAATGGTTTGATGGAGGAGGGAAGCCACAATCATCAAGTAACAGGAGGCTTCACTGCAGTTGAGAATCTTACTAATTTTAAAAACCTATTGTGTTTACCATTATAATAGTATCTTTGGCTAAAAACAAAAACAAAAATTTGGATTACCTTGGCGCTAATCAACATTTCTTTGTCTTCTGATCCTGTAGAAAATCTCAGAATGGGAAATCAAGTGATTTTGGGTAGTTCCTGCTCCTGCTTACAATCTTTGGGCCAGTCTTCCTTTATTTTCAGTGTCTCCCAAGCTTTCAGAAGACCTTGGATAGGGGATATATTGTGGAAGAATAGCTGAAAATCATGTTCTTTTTTTCCTAGTCTGTATCTAGTCTGTGATGGAAAATTATTTAACTAACTTCTTTTACAATTTCCATTCTGGAAATTCATAATTCTTTATGTTCTGAATTCCCCCCCCTAAAATTGTCATTATTTGTTAATGTTTTAATGCAAGGAAGAAAACCAAAAAAAAATGTTGGAAGATGAAAAAAAGAGAGAAAATGATAGAGTCTTCCAGGCTTGGCTGCAAAAGAAAAAAGATCAAATGCTGCAGGAGAAAAGAGTTCAGCGTGCCAAAGAAATAGAGAACTTAAACAGCAGGGTAGGATGAAGTTTCAATTATTCTTCTGTGGTTGGTTCAGTTTTAAAAGTTTAAACCAAGTTTTCTTGATGAGGATGGATAGAATTCAGCCTTTTATTTCCAGATGCAACTATTTGTATGTCAAGGATAAATCTCACTTATTTACAGATAATATAATGATCAGCTATTTAGAAGCCAAATTAGTGTGGTATTAAACATTACTGAAATTCTTTTTGTTGCAATGTGTTGTTTGTGTGGATATTTTCACAACATCAAATATATCCTAACAATAATTGCAAAATTTCAATTTCTAGATGCATAGCCCTTGCTTATGTCAGAAAATGTCTAGAGTTTACCACTTTGTTATAAAAAGTATGGAATGTTAATTTTGTAAATTAATAAAATGATTTATGCTAATATTTTGAAAATACAATTGGGTAATATAAATTGAGTTGTATTTAAAAGTTTGTGAACCATTCTGAATTTTCAATATTTCTGCATAAATATGTGATGGAATATGCACATGGACGATCAGTGGATAGGAGTTATTGCAACACAGAGCTATCCTGGGAAGGAGGCAGTAAGTCTCATCAGAGAGAGAGAGAGGCCCAGATTAAGAGACTGTGCAGGCCCCAGCTGGATTGAGGAAGGAAGGTTCCAGATAGTTTCACCCTAGAACCTCTTGGGACGTATCTAGTAAGTTAGAAGGTTATAGCTTTAGTTAGGCAAGATTCTGTTTGTTAAGTATAAGCAGATAAGGGATTGGACTCATTGGGATTTTGCTGTGTCTCTTTGGGTTTGGGCCTAACAAAGTATGTCATAAAATGAGATCTGTTCACACAAGTCCTGAAACTAGATGAAGAGGACCCAATAAATGAATATGTCAAAAACATACTTGTTCATTGATTTCTTGAAGAAAATAATCAAAAGCTAGATATATGTGTGTGTGGCTGCATTGTACAAACCTTTAGGATTATTAGTTCACTTGAAGGGAAAATTGGAGCAAGGTGTTTCAATCAATGGATTGCTAATTAGGTATAAATGTGGGAAGTACTGTCTTATTAAAGAAGAGAATGGCGGATATTCAATATCAAAGCCTGATCTTCACAATATAGATATGTGGAAATATGTCATAGCTTGAACAAAGGTGATTTCTTAGAACTTCCCAAAAATAGTTGTTGATGCTCCCAATCTGGAAAAGGTTACAAAACTATTTCCAAAAAGTGTGGACTCCAATAGTCCACTGCCAGGTAGATTGTGTACAAATGGAGGCAATTCAACACTATTGTTACGACCCCCAGGAATAGTTGACCAATCATGATCACACTAGGAATAAGGAGTGTAATAGTCCAGGACGTCTTCAAAAACCTGAGGTAATATCTAAGTAAGTAAAGGCCTCACTTGCATTGACAAATGTCAGTGTTCCTGAGACCATCATCATGAGAATGCTGAATAACGATTTACATGGCAGAATTGCAAGGAAAAAGCCATTACTTTCAGTTAGTGAAAGACCATGTTCGGTCTTATCCAATCTGTGAAACGTACTGGCAACAGTCTCATGATTGGACCTACTTTGCTGCCTTTGGGCCAGGACAATTGATAGAACTATGAATTCTGAATTGTACCAGTAAACTCTTTAGGAAATTGTTAGGCTATCTATGAACTGAAGCTCAAGAGAAATGGGTCATGCAGCAAGGCAGTGAACCAAAACACCAGTTGTACAACCCAAGAATTAAAATCAAAGAGCCAGTTTGGTCTAGTGGTTAAGGCACCAGGCTAGAAAGTGAAAGACAGTGAGTTTGAGTCCTACCTTTAGGCATGAAAACCAGCTGGGTGATTCTGGGCCAGTCACACTCTCTCAGCAAAACCAACTTCATGTTGTTGTGGGGAAAATAGGAGAGATTGTTATGTATGTACTTTACCTTCAGTTATTTATTTGTATCCCGCATTTATTATTTTTAGAAATTCTAAATTCAAGTCCACAAACATATGCAACATACCTTCCTCCTCCTATGTTCCCCTCAACAACCCTGTGAGGTGAGTTGGGCTTAGAAAGTGAATGGTCCAAGGTCACCCAGCCAGCGTTCATAGCTAAGGTGGGACTAGAACTCAGTTTCCCTCTTTCTAACATGGTCTCTTAACCACTAAACCAAACTGACTCCTATTATTCATAAAAATAATAAAATAAAAATAAAATACTAATTACAAGAATTAAGATGCTTCTGAACACATGCAGATGACTGGTTTTGTATCCAGTATATCACTGTTACTGAATATGGAATAATAATTAAGATGGAATTGTTAGTATGAATTATTTTCAGGTTGTGTTTATGATGTACTTTCTTCCCTTTTCCACTTTTCTGATATTATTCTGGAAGGCAGATATGCATCTACAAATCATAACCAGTTCATGAATACTTTTTCTTTTGATTTTAATAGATTACAATGTCTCATGCCTTCAGCTTAGGACAAATTAGTTTCATGACTCTAAGAATCAGTATACATTTTCTGAATTTAAAATTTTTTTATTTTATTTTTAAATAGGAGAATAGAAATCCAGATGACGCTTTCAAGTTGTGGCTTAAAAGAAAACAGCAGGAACAAATTAAAGAAAAACAGATACAAACCCTGAAAGAGCAAGAAGAGGTGATGTTCTTCCTTCCAAGAACAGTTGAAAATGACAAAGCTTATAAACAGTAAGCATTTTTGTTTTTCATTTTAGGAACCAATATAATATTGTTATTTTAATAAGATCTGGATATTTTTTTCTCCAGGAAGCAGATGAATTTTGGTCCGTTGTCTTCTCTCGTTTTCTCCTGTAAATGTGTATTTTTCTCACTACATTTTGGATCAATCTAGAGAATATATTCGCACATGAAATAATACTGCAGTGAAAACTTGGATCAATTTAGAAACCATGTTTTTAACACAGTATTATACGTTATGAAGATGTTATGTAACTACAGATTAGTCACTTTTTTCTTTTTGCCTTACAATACTAAATGTTCAAATACGTTGTTTATCAAGTTGATCTGCTTTAAACTGAATGTAATAATTGAGAGGTTTGATTCAACACCAAATAACTTTAGATCATGGCCAGTAACAATAGAAATGAAATTTGGTTATTGCTTGATGAGAATAGTTTCAGATTCAACATTTAATCTTTTACCAAAACGCTTGGGCTTATATTTCTCTGTAAGCTACAGCGTGATAATATGCTATGTTAATGAGTAATAAGTTCACTGTCATCAAAAGATTCAAATACTTACTGGTCTCAATATTATGAACTATAGTCCAAATCACAGGTAATTGTCTAATAAGACTTTTAGATGTATTCTGTCCCAGAATGTATCTTTGTAGGGATAGGTTATCTGCTTGTACTGCACAAACAGCAAAAACGAAGTGTCGGTTAATATTCAGTTTTAAACATGATTTCATTTCTATGTAGATGGCTAAGGAGGAAGAGACGTGAGAAGCGAGAAGAGCAACTAATTGCTAGAGAACGATCAAAACAGTTTAGGCAAGAAGCCAGAAGAGCAAAGCAAATAGAAAATATTATCCATTCAATTTCTGAACCAAAGTCCCTTCGCTTTACAGATTAATACTGCTGAAATTTAGAGGCTCTGGATGCCTCGTGTGTTCCAGAATATCTTGCATAGTTTTGAGATTGCCTGTTGGAAGTGGTTTCTCTTCTGGAATATTTTGAAGTCCTTCAATAATGGCTTAATTTTCTCTTAGTAATTTTTCCCCATCTTAAACTTGGAGTAATTATCTATTTGTGAATAGATCGGGATTGCCTTCTCAGTTCTATAAAACTTACATATAATAAATACTCCTACTGCAAGTATGGTGTATTTTTTTCACATCTGGCATTTGGTTAGAAACCTTACACCATCAATCACAGCTGATGCCAAAATAATAGAATGCATTATTTATGTATATATCAAAGTTTCCTGTTCATTCAGGCAGCTATTTTAAAGTTCCACTTAATAAAATTTCTATTTTTCTGTTTTATGGGCAGTAGTTATTAAGGACATGCAAATATCTCCTATTTTTCAGAAACACTTTCTACTTATTTTGAAGTAGAAATTACTAAACTTGCACTGCTTTGAAATGAGCAGCTTGTAAAGTAAAAGTGTTATAATATAAATCTGTTTTGTTTCCAAAATTTGGGGAAATAGTTGAAACAGGACTTTGCTATCATATAGCACTTATTTTTATACTGTTTCCTTTTGCTCACTCTCTCCCACTCAGAGATATATTGTATATAATGCCAAACCTATTTTGTATACTATACTGTCATTCATACGTGTTTGTATGGGGTTTATATGACAGGGCTGGGTTAATGAGTAAAATAGGTGTTGCAGGACTATTTTTCAGGAGTAGAAAACTTAAATGTACAACATTCTTCTAGAAATGGCTGAAGGTTTTACTATGTCACAGCATTATCTGGAAGTCCCATTGTAAAAAATCCAGCGTATTTGGTGTGTTATTGAGAAATTGCAAATTATACCACCAACCCAACCCCATTATTAAGAAATAGAGATTTAGAAAGGAAGTGGTTTTTTTAAAGTGATGCAGCATATTTTTGCCTATTTACAAATTAGAAAAAAAAGATAAATTAGTCCAACCACATTTAATAGCACCGTTAAAATCTTTTCACAGAATCCCTCAGGAATACTGATTCTAAGTTTGTTTTTTAAAAAACCTTCTGTACAAAAGGTGAACTCAGAGGCACATCTCCAGTAGTTTGCACATAAATGCTGTTGCTACTCTTTGACATAAATGTTGTGCATTAAAATTCATTTACTCTCACCAAATCTACTCCATCACTTAAAGTCTTTAAAGTACAGTTTATACCTAAAGAAGCATTTTGAGTTTTCATTAAAATATGCATTTTAACCTGCCCATGTAACAGCTAATACTGGAAATCAACTGTAGAAAATACTTAAGACACCCACCCTAATTCTAAAATAAAATAGTTCACATATAGAAATAAGCTGGGTCTTTTCAAGGAAGCAAATATTTGAGGTTCATGGGATATTTCTAATATTCTCAAGTGTTCTCTTAAAGAAGAAAAGTAGGTAATTCAAATTCTATAAATCTTTGTACAGTATGGAACATTTTTCTAATACATTCTTGGTTGGTATCGAACAATTTATATTGCATTACAAATTCAATCTGCCACAAAGGAATTTGAAAACAGAACATTAAAGCCCTGAAAGCTTTATGAAAGACATATTTCTAGCACAAAATCCAGTACTCATTAGTTAAAAGTACAGAAAATAAAAGTGCCCAAAGATCGTATGCTTTATCAGAATCAGAAGCTATTGCTATTAACTAAATAGATTTTTTTAAAGAACAAGTAATTCTCCTTTGCAGCGATCACAACAGTTGAAAGTTATGTTCTCATATCTAGTATAGGGATGAAATCGTCCAATATTTTTCTTTGGGGAAAGAAAAGATGCTGTTGAAGGCTCCGAAAAAGAAAGTTCTGATACTTCTGTACATTTGCCAGAATCCAGCATTCTTAATACCTGGAAAATAATAACAATGCATAGCAATGAATTGCAATGGTTTCTTTTGCTAAAAATATTTATAACATGTTTAAAACAATCTGAAATATCCAGATAAAGGGATACCTCATTTTTTAAAGTTAGAAAGTTCAATTCCCATGCAAGAGAAAGGTTTATCTTGTATTGCCAATTTACTTTTTAGAGATAGTGTGGTATCTCTATAACAGGGGTGTCAAACTCAATTTCACTGAGGGCCACATCAGCATTGCAGTTGCCCTCGGGGGCCAGGTGGGTGTGGTCAGGGTGGATGCGGCCTATTGGGTGGGTGTGGATGGAGTGGATGTGGCCTACTGGGTGGGCATGGCCAACTCTACATCGTTCGCGTCAAGGATGCCTGTCAGGGCCTGGGCAGGAAGAAGGGGGTGGGACCGAGGCAAGCACCAAGGCATGATCCATTTCTTCATTCCTCACAAAGGGTGACACTTCCCCAGCATGCACTCAGGAGGCAGGGCCGACGCGGCAAAGGCTGGTTCCTCGTTGCTCCTAGACGGCCTTGTGGAGCTAAGACTGAATGCGTTTCAGCATAAATGGCCACCACAAAATTGTACATTGGCTCCCGGCCGGCCTGGGCCAGGGCCAAGGCAGCGGGGACCGTTCCACTGTTTCCAGGATAGCTTTGCGGGCCACATGAAACCACTTTGCGGGCCGCATCTGGCCCCCGGGCCTTGTGTTTGACATGTCTGTTCTATAAGATTATTTTATCCTGTACAGAATACAGAGTTTGCTTTTTAAAGCTGTTTATTATCTTAAATATTAAAACCAGCAACTTGAATTGTGACCAGAAAACAGTGTATTATCTTAGTTTTAGATATCAGTATCACTTAGCGGTCACAATTAACACGAATTGAACTTTGCACAAACTCTTCAAAGGTGGTCTGTATTAACTGAACAATAATGCAGGAGATGCAATCATTATAATAATTAGTTTGGAAATGATTGCATCTGACATAAAAAGCATACATTCCTTCGCTACTGGTCTCTGGACAACAAGCAGAAATGTAAACCTGTTTGCCCAGCATAAGCCAAACAATTCTCAGTTCAGATTCTCTATTAGCCTCAGCTATTGCAATTTAAACTACAACCATAGTTTAGATTATATTCAAGGAAAAACTTCCTCAGGTCTTTCTGTCAGCAATCTACTTTAGAAGTGGGCCACGACAGGTGTAGCTCTAGGAATCAAATGTCGCCCTGCTCCAACCACCTCTGAGTTTGTATCTTGTCTTGCAAATAAATAGTAGAAAACTACTGCTATGAAGTACAGTAGAATACTAATACTATTTAGTAGAATACAAGGCTTATTAAGTCATAGCATTTGTTATCATGCAGTAAAAAGGACTGCTTTATGTTTCTAGAAAGTAAACTTCAAAATTTTAATGCACAACAGAATAGCATGCTATTGTGTAAAATAGTTTTTTTACCATTTCAGCCATTTTCTCAGCAGGGGTGTTGCAGAGTTCTGTGGACGAAGAACCATTTTTTGGACTGTTAGCAATACTAGAGTTTCCAAGTAGATGTAAAGTTACTGCTCTAGCAAGCTTATGATTTACAACAGCCAATTCCACCGTACTATGAGGATGTGCACGAGGGTAGTATGTCTGCTGCCTTCCCCACTGTAGAGAAACCAGGAGCTCCTCTAATAATCTGCATTGGAAAGAAATCAGTTTCAGTTACAAATGTTTTAGACATAAGAAAATCCGGTGGGCTAAAGAAACAACAGGATAAACAGTCAAGGAGATGAAGGAATAAAAAGAAAAGAGTGTTAAATTATTCAAGAGCAAAAATTGCTATTTATAGTTTTGCTAGTGATGCAAAGGAACAGATTATGTAGCTTCTGGTTAAGATTTTGGATGGGAAAATTATGGCCCTTGTACAGCAGGGGAGATCGCAAGAGGAAGGGCAGAAAACTACAGACCAACTGTGGATTATTTTCAAACGAGGTAAAAATAATTGGGGGGGGGCGAAAGATTTCCCCTTGCGTAGGTAGTCCTGCAGCTCACATCAGCCATGTGGGACAGAAATGTCACCCAACGAATAGGGACTGACCTATTATCCATTTTCAATTTTTGCCCTCCACATAGAATAAAGTTTCTTAATTGTGGATGATTCTGAGAATAAAATGTAAGATAAACAGACTGTAGAAGAAAAATTTAAGCTATGCAAGGGAAGGTAGATCTCTATTGTCACAGAGAATGATAGTTGCTCTAATGCTGTATGGTCTGTGCTACTATGTACATTTTAAAGCAACGACACTGTTTTCAATTCTTTATATATCTGTCATTCTCTCTATATAATGCACATACACATAAAATACGCATGCATCTGTATACACTACTAAATATTTTGTGTTTGTTTTCCTATTTGTAACCTTCAATTAGGCAAAATGATGCATCATATCACAACAGTTTGCAAATCAAAGTTAGTCAAATGGCCCAACTTACAAAATCTGGAATTCATCATTCTAGTGGGATTGAAATTTGCAAAAGTTGCAACTGTTTCAATGCTGCTCCTGTTGTATCAATCACAGTCACATGGCTGTCATTTCTAATGGTCCCTGTCAGTTTCCCACAAGCAAAATCAGTGAGGAAGTTGACAGAAAGATGCAAGTCCAAGGCCAGCAGGCAGGCAATTGACTGCTGAAGGAGTGAGGGCGTGTGTAAGGTGTGGCAATGGTTGGGGAAGATGCATAAGAGACACAACAGGTCAGGGTGTGTGTGTGAGGGGGCACAGGGGCGTGTAGGTTGTTGCCATGGTATGAGCACAAAGGGACTTTGGGAGGATGGACAGGTGGGGGAGGACTTGTCTGAGCATTTTGCAACCTTCCCTGTTGGCTTCCCCATTGACTTTTTCTCTGCAAGCTTCCCAAAAACAAAGTTAGTGGGAAAGACAGCAAGAAGTTGAAAAGTATTCTTGCTCCCAGAAATAATGAACAACTGAAACAATGACACAACTGAAAATGATGACGCATCTGAAACAATGACCTAATGGGTCATGGATATATACTGTGTATATATATATATATATATATATATATATATATATATATATATATATATATATATATATATATATATATATATATATAAGCCTTGTTAACTGAGAACAGCTCTACATACATATGATCATTCTGATATAATTATTTCCCAACTGCATATTATTGTTTTCACTGTATTCAAAGTGTTTTAGACATGTACAATATTTGCCTGCATTTTACACATCGAACTTTGATTATATAGAATTCTAATTCAATCTATGGAATTAGAAGTAAATCTTTAAATAAAGCAGATTATAACTAAGACTTATGCAATAATAAATATATAGGTATGACATTGTATTGTTTCTAAATATCAATAATCCAGAGTTGCTAAGTAAAATGGCTAAACTGGGATTTGAAAAATGTCTTTCACAAAAAATACACATATCCATACTTTTGTGCAGCAATCATTTCTTGGCGAAACTGATCACGTTCATTTAAAAGGTCCTGAATTGCACTGTGTGCATCTCTGGCCTGACGCTGGAGAACTGCTCTGGAGTTGGTCAATTCATCAGACATGACTCTGTAGAAGAAATTTCAAATATGTCCTAGTCAAAATTGATTCAACTAATTAATATGTGTTCCTATTGTACATTAGCAGTTATTTCAATGGTTGCATTTTCATGCTGCAACCCTAAACAGATTATGTATATAATTTGGAATAAAGGGATAATACATCTTGAACAAATAAATGTGATATGTACAAATTTCCTATGATGTCATTCCACTTTTTCCCAGGAGTACTATTATGAAATAACCACCGTAATATATTACGGTGAAGGATGGCATTCTAGGACCATGCAGTGAGCTTGTTTGCTGAATTGAGATTTAAATCATTACTTTAGACCAGTTTAGACATGGTACCAGTTACATCATAGCAGCTTTCCCAATTCACAATCATATTAAAATCAACTGCCCTTTCTTTTGCAATAATTTAGGAATGTATAAAACATCAAGTAAGTGAATAGATAATAATTGTCAGACAAACTTCTAAAATCATAAGTAGATTTATAAAGGTTTTTTTTAAAAGGCATATACTATGAAATTTTCATTTGGTATGTTCTAGTTGGCATACAAATATTCATAATTATCAAAATTAACACTTTATTAAAAATCTCTAAAAATGATTGCAAACTATAAGAGGTTTAGGAAATGAAATATTTTAAGCCTCAGGCAAACTGTTTCAGTTTACACTCACCATGAATTAGCTGCTCTAAATTCTATTAGTGGAGTAAGCTGCAGAGATGCCCCATTAAAAATATTAGAACATGGATATTTAAAAGTAATTTGGCTCCAAGAACTACCCAGTTTTCGTTTATAATATTTTATTAATTTTCCAATTTTACATTTAAGTATTTAAAAAGCAACATGGTGGCTGGGTTAATCAATAGTTCGATAACAAAATCTTTAGTACAAATCTCATGTTACAACATCAAATATTACCTCTCTTTTTCTCTTAACATTTACTGTCTCATATTTAAGCTAATACAGTTCTTATTATATCAACTCAGTAAAAACATCATTATTACATTTATCAATACATTTTTAGCTTATACGTATCTTATTTTTTACATTCAATCTTCATAAACAATCCATATCCTGTTATTAATTTTTCCCAATTTTTAGTTTCCCATCAATATTCCAATTTAACCTTTTATAATTTTCAGGCTTTAGGTAACCAAGATTTCCCTTATCTCAATTCATAACAGAATCTAATATCCAAAATACACATTTTATCTATTTGAATATAATCTTGTTCTATTTCCTAAAAGTTATCTATTTCTCACATTAAATCATCTACTTAATAATACAATATCCCCTTTAATAAATCAAAACCATTGTATATATTACCTGGGTTAATCAATAAATCAAACATATTCATAATAATTAATTTTTTTCTTTTAGGTCTAATTTTTAAATATTAAACAGATAAAATCCTTATTTTCAACTAATTTCCAAATATTTTAAATCTAATGACCAGAATTCCCCTTATCTAAACTTCTCCCTTTAACCCTGTAATTAATAATATGAAATCCCCTCCAATAAATCAAAACCCCAATTTTCTTCAGCCTTATTCTGGCTTTCTTCCTTTGCCAATTAGGCTTCCATATGAGTGCTTTTAGATCGTCAAATAAATCTCCCTCTATTATTTGTATGTTATTTGAAATAAAGGAGATCATTTAATTTAATTTAATATTCACATTTATATGCCGCCCTTCTCCGAAGACGCAGGGCGGCTCACAACAAGATACAACAACAATTTTAAAATTTACCACACTCATACCACATACAAACACAATCAATTCGCAGCCGTTGATGGCAGGGCACTCTTAGGGCTGAGGGGCAGAGCACAGCTCATATGCCCCAAGTCTGTCGGCATAGATGTGTCTTCAGCACTTTCCGGAAAGCTAGGAGGGAGGAAGCAGTACGAACCTCTGAGGGAAGCTGGTTCCAGAGGGCTGGGGCAGCAACGGAGAAGGCCCTTGCCCTAGGTCCCGCCAGATGGCATGGTTTAACAGACGGGACTCATAGGAGGCCAACCCTATGCGCCCTGACCAGTCGCTGGGATTCATGAGGCAGGAGACGGTCCCGCAAGTATCCTGGTCCATTACCATAAAGGGCTTTATAGGTCATAACCAACACTTTGAATTGTGTTCGGAGAGCAATTGGTAGCCAGTGCAGCTCACGAAGAGCTGGAGTGATATGAGCATGTCTTGGGAGACCCAAGACAGCTCGTGTGGCCGCATTCTGGATTACCTGCAGTCTCCGGACATTCTTCAAAGGTTGCCCCATGTAGAGAACATTACAGTACTCGAATCTCGAGGTGACAAGGGCATGGGTGACCGTGAGAAGTGACTCCCGGTCCAAATAGGGCCGCAACTGGCGCACCAGGCGAACTTGGGCGAATGCTCCCCTTGCCACAGCCGAAAAATGATGTTCCAAACTTAGCTGTGGATCGAAGAGAACACCCAAGTTGCGAACCCTCTCCGAGGGGGACAAAACTTTTCCCCCCAGGGTAATGGACGGACAGTTGGAATTGTCCTTGGGAGGAAGAGCCCATAGCCACTCCATCTTGTCGGGATTGAGTCTGAGCCTGTTGGCACCCATCCAGACCTCAACAGCCTCCAGGCACCGGTTCATCACTTCAACTGCTTCACTGTAATGACACGGGGTAGAGATATAAAGCTGAGTATCATCAACATATTGATAACTCACCCCGTGTCGACGGATGATCTCACCCAACGGCTTCATGTAGATGTTAAAAAGCAGAGGTGAGAGAACGGACCCCTGAGGAACTCCACATGGAAGAGACCTCGGAGCCGATCTCTGACCTCCTGCAAACACCGACTGCGACCGGCCAGAGAGGTAGAAGGTAAATCACCACAGAACGGTGCCCCGCACTCCAAGCCCCTCCAACCGGCACAGAAGGATACCATGGTCGATGGTATCGAATGCCGCTGAGAGGTCAAGAAAAGGATAGTGGAATGACCTCTATCCTGGGCCCGCCAGAGATCATCGGTCAGCGCAACCAAAGCAGTTTCCGTGCTGTAACCGGACCTGAACCCAGACTGCTGAGAGCCCAGATAATCAGCTTCATTTAAGGACCGTTGGAGATGGAGTGCCACCACCTTCTCAACAACCTTCCTCAAAAAGGGAAGGTTGGAGACTGGACGATAATTATTTAGAACTGCCGGGTCCAGGGAAGGCTTCTTGAGGAGGGGGCGCACAAGTGCCTCCTTTAAGGGAGCCGGAAAGGACCCCTCCCTCCCTTAATTGCCATTTTTTTGGGAAGGACTAGTCCATTTGTATTTATTAAGTTGTCTCCCTATTATTTCAGTTCTCCATGATTGCCCTGATATGTTCATCTTCCATTCAATCTGTTCTTCTTTCTCACATTTCTTCTGATGTATATAGAAAGTCTTTTCCATTTTCAGTGTTGTCACTCCCTTTTCTGGATTTTCAATTAACTGTATTTGTTGGTCAACTGAGTCCTCTGTCTTAATATTTGATTGTTCTACTTTTTCTGTTATCTTCTGCATTGTTAGTTCGTTGGTTGTAGTCAAAGTTTGGGTTTGTGTATCTAAGCTGGCATCTTGATCTTTTATATTAGGTCTTATTTTATCACAAGCTGAAAGAATGGTTTCATGTATTGCTATCAACATGGAAAGGATCTTTTCCTGGTCTTCATCCATCTCTTTCATGTGTTTATAAATAGTCTTTATATTAGAAGTCGTTGTCAAGAAAGATCTTATAGTCCAAGGTATTTCATCATCTCATATAGTAACCAATATTCTTCAAATAAAGAGATAGGAAGGCAATTTCCCACATATAACTCTGAAAGTCAGTAAAGGTTTACATTCACAGTTCAAGTAGGCCACTTATGCCACCCAGCTGTTCTCTTACAGCTGAGTTTTTCACAGGTGGTGCCAAGGTCAAAATAATCTTATTTAAGGTCTGGGGTTTGAGCTAAGTCTCTGTTAGGAAATAACAAGTTGTAATACCAAACTTTGCCACAAGATATCACTGATGCCGTTTAAAGTTTTTTAAGTCCAAAATTTTTATAATCCTTTTTCCAATTTTATTTCTTTTTTGTAGATAAGAGAAAAAGTCTCCAACAATAAAAATAGGAAAATTTTTGGTCCCCAAGTTTCAGGAATATATAAATCCAATTAAATTAAAGTTGTTCTTTTAATGCTTTAATTCCCCTTGGTAGTCAATCGCCACTATTCTTAGAGGGTGGGATAGAAATTCCCTCCCCTCTCTCCTCACAGGAGGAAAGATACTTCAGGAAGCGTTTACAGGAAAAGAAAGTACCTAGGATAAAGAGAAGATTGGATATCACCCAGTTTCATCCGCATTGCTTTTAAAATGCTTGGTGGTAAGTTTGATTTCGGCTGTCTGCAGCCTAGTGACGAGCCACATTATTTATTTATTTATTTATTTTATTTGGACTTATATGCTGCTCCTCTCCGAAGACTCGGAGCGGCTTACAACATATATAAAAACAATAATCACATCTAAGTCCAAATCAAAAATAAACATTAAAAACAAAAACCGAACACACATTCATCATTCACACAACAATCCACAATCATCCCCAGGCCTGCCGGCAAAGATAGATTCTTCCGGAAGGCTGGGAGGGTGGGAGAAGCGTGGACTTCAGGGGGCAGTTGGTTCCAGAGGGTGGGCGCCACAACAGAGAAGGCCCTCCCCCTAGGACCCGCCAGACGACATTGTTTCGCTGACGGGACCCGTAGGAGGCCGACCCTGTGCGCTCTCACCGGTCGAAGGGAAATATGTGGCAGAAGACGGTCCCGTAAGTATTACTATGGCCGGTCTTTCCTCCAGCGGTTTGGAGGGCTGCCCCTGATCGAGCGGAAGGGCTACTGCCCTTCCATGATCAAGCGGGGGTCCCCTCCTTGCTCATCGTCCCTACAGGGCGACTTTCGACCCTTTCCAGGGTCCCTCAGCAGAACGAAGCTGAATGCAGAAGATGGAGCTCGCCTTCCAGCATTTGCGGCAGCCATGATGGCAAACCGGAAGTCCTAAGACCTACCCAGTTTTGTATACCACAGTGATTAATTTGGACTGGGATCAGAAAATTACTCAAGTTTGCACAATTGCTTTATGAAAGGTGTGTTGTGGCACCTCCTAGAAGCACCAATCATGTTGCATCATTCTTGGCCAATTGTCATTGTTTTCAAGAGGCACTCCACAAACAGCAATATGTAGTACTATCCAGTCTCAGAGTTACCAAATCATACATTACCAATGTCAGTTCTCTCTTCTCCTGGAATACACAATGGTTTATCCGCCAAGGCTGATAAACATTTAGCCTGATACTGTTGTGTATCTTTGGTTAAAAGCAGTCACAAGGTGACATTTATACGTCCGAACTTGGTAGACTTTGAAAAAATATGGACATATAAAGATATTTTAGATATTGATGGGAAATTAAAATCTAAACAAGAATTGGAAAATCAGGGAATTAACTTGTCCTGGTGGGCACATTTACAGATACAAAGTAGATATCAAAAAGATGTAAAAATGTATGGATTTTACAAGGATCAAACTGTGTTTGATAAGATTTTGTTAACCTCATATGAGAAATTAATCAAGAAAATGTATAACTTTTTGTTAATTTTAGATATGGAAAGTGAACAAGTGAAAGAAACAATGATAAGATGGGCAAATTTTTTTGGCTATAATATAGAATTAGAAAAATGGCAAATGTTATGGGAGAGAAACTATAAATTAACAATGTCAACTTCATACCAAGAAAATCTGTATAAAATGTTTTATAGATGGCACCTTCCACCAGCAAGATTAGCAAAAATGTTTAAAAATATGTCAGATAGATGTTGGAAATGTAAACACAACATAGGCACCTGATCTTTAAGGGAAGCATGACTCCATCCAGAACAATCATGTCTGTTAAACCTTAAAGCTTGTTATCCTGAATCAACAATGCTGACAAAGTATTTATGTGTCTATGGTTGCTTAGATAGATGTACATTTATTTATCAAGATATCCTTTAAAAGGCAGCATTATTAACAGTACCTGCTTGCTAGGAATTTGCTTCGCCAAACATCACATTGTATAGACATCCGTTCTAACTGCTCAGACAACTGAGACACATTCCGCCCAAGGGCTTCATTTTCAAGAATCAGCTGATTTTTTTCACGTGCCATACGCTCAAAATGATATTGCAAGTCATCTCCAACAGAAGCAACAAGTAACTTTTTCAACTCCCGATTGACCTAAGATAGAGAAATGATTTCAACACACATTGAGTTGATTAATCTATTGCAGTTGAAGAACTGGGTATAAAGAAAGATGCATGCTGGCTTGTTCTGTGTTACTAGACAGGTGTAGTAGTTAATTACAGCATATATTAAATGTTGACTGTTGTGCATTTCAAAATATGATGGACACCAAACAAAGCTTGTTACTGTTTGTATTACTGTAGAGTGGCTACATAAACACCACATATGACTTAATAAGGAAAAAGACAGGATTTTATACAATGCAGCTTTAACAAGGTGAACATAAGTTTACATGTTTACAGCTTTCATAGTCTAAGAACAGTAGCTTTCTATCCCATAGTAAGCTTTCAGGAAGCTCCTCCAAAATCAAGTGATATATAATATCTCTTAATTTGGGTGAGCCTACCCTCAAATCCAAGGAAGAGCTAGAATCAGAAGGTCATGCTCACCACTGGTTTACATATATGCAGTTGAAAGAAAGATTTAAGTGAGATAAAAAGAATCATGGGTTTGATTTTGTTAAAAATCAATTGGAAACCCTACTGTGCGGTAGTGATGAAAATATTATAGCCAAAGTTTATAAAATGTTATTGAATTTAAATCTGGAAAATGAACAAGTAAAACATTGTATGATTCAGTGGGCAAGGAATTTGGGGTACAATATAATGCTTGAACAATGGGAAAATATGTGGAATAAAGGACTAAAATTTATATTAAATTATAATTGAAAAGGAAATTTTTACAAGATGATGTACCATTGGTACTTAACACCAGACAAGTTATCAAAAATGTATAAAGGTATTTCAAACGAATGTTGGAAATGTAAAGGTGAAGAAGGGACTTTTTACCATTTATGGTGGATGTGTGATAAAGCAAAAAAATATTGGAGCAGGATTCAAATGTTTACAGAAAATTCTTAAACCCAGAAATTTTTCTCTTGGGGGTATTGTACAAGGACCTGGAAAAAAAATATGGAACTTTGATGTTACATGTATTGACAGCAGAAAGATTACTTTGTGCTCAGAAATGGAGGACTACACTGATTCCCACAATGGAGGAATGGTTACAAAAGCTGATGGAGCTAGCAGAGATGGCTAAACTAACTGTACTGATTAAAGAAAAAAATATGAACACTTTTACTGCCCCTTGGAAACCGCTTCTAGACTTTGTGCTTGAGATTGAAAAAAATGAAATTTTGATTTTGGGCTTTACCAATTAGATAGACTTGATGTTATCAAAATGGCTAGCTTATATTATTTTGTAAAAGTAAAAAGTAGATAGTCTACTTTGAAGTAGTCTACTTTGTTGCAGCAAAGGAAGTTGGAAGTCAATGCCTTTTTTCTTCTTTTTTCTCTTCCTTACCTCACTTCTCTATTCCCTTTCCCTTCTCTATCTTTTCCACTATTTACTTTTGTATTTTCATTGTATCGTATACTATAAACTAATAAAACTTTTTTTTTAAAAAAAGAAGCTCCTCCAAAATCCAAATTGTAATTTTGCTTAGATGAAAGTTGGCTTTTCCCAAGAGATATGGAACTTAGTGTCTTGGAATGATGGCATATTCAAACATAGCAGCTACCCACTTTATCAATTTTCAGGTAGAGGGTATAGTTCTCTGTTTATTTATACAATTATGGTTTATATACATATTTAGAGACTGTTTTTCTCCTTTATAGAGGGACTCAATGAGCCACTTTATACTGAATACTTTTATAGTCATTGCTCAGAATAATCGAATGATGCAGACTACAATCCTTAAAGGCCTTACTATGAAATGAAGTCATTAAGGGCAATATAATTTAATTCTGAGTGGAAATGAACAGAAATAATCAAAACTAGGAAAAAAACTGAGTATAAACTATTAAATGGAGTTGAAGCTGCACTGTTATCCCTGAATAATTATTTGTGTACACTGCAGTTATTTCTTCCAAATGAATGATATAAAAGAGTCTTTAAAAGTAATTCAATCAAGTCTATTTTCTTACCTCTGTTTGCACATGGAGTTGATTGGAAAGGCCTTCCTTATCCTGTAACAATCTCTTTTCTGAATTCTTAAGCTTTCCTATTTCACTTCTTAGTTCCAGCAGTTCTTTCTTATTATCTGATGAAATTCCATCGGACAGACTGAGGGGCTCTTTTTGTGGATCCGAGGATTTAGATCCTTTAATATTTTTAACAGGTACCACATGGTTTATAGAAGCTTTAGGAACTATTATTCGTACAGCTTCGATTTCCACAGCCTTGTCACCATATACTTTCCCCAGCTGAAGAACTCCAGGACTTAGTGATGGAAGAAGTTTCTTGTGTGGGCTTCGATGGGCATGGCTAGCTGTGTTGAGGATTATTTCAACAGATTTTGAAGGCTGCTCTGTTTCCATGCCATCACCAGATCCACGAATGGGTGAGGTAGTATATTCACCTTCAGGTTGAGGCAGAGAATAGCATACAATATGTTTAAATCAGAAAAACATAAGTAATATACCCTAATATTATTAGGAAAGCTAGTAGTTCAGGTATAGTGCAGGGGTCCCCAATCCCCCAATCCGTGGATCGGCACCGGTCCATGGCATGCCAGAAACTGGTCCTCGTAAACAAGCAAAGCCCCATCTGCAGGAAGCACATGAAACCACGTCCCTTCTGGTCCACAGAAAAACCTCTCTCCATGGAATTGGTCCCTGGTGCCCAAAGATTGGGAGCCACTGGTATAGTGGGTTAAGACACTAGGCTAGAAATTGGGAGACCATGAATTCTAGTCCTACATTAGGTAAAAATCAGTTCAGTGACCTTGGACTAGTCACTTTTTGTCAATCCTAGGAAGGTGGCAATGACACTTCTGAAAAATCATGCCAAAAATACAGCATGTATTAAAAGCCTTGTCTTTGTAAATATCTGCAAATATATATCCCAAATCAATATTTAATTCCTAAAGAGGTATACTTAATATATCTCCAAAATCAATATTTAATTCCTAAACAGGAATACTTACTATTTTCTGCATTATTTAGAGTTGCCATTTTATTGACAAGATTGCATATAAGAAAAGACTCTTAAAGCCTAAAAGAAAGAAAAAAACAACAAAAGTGTTATGATTGTCAGTTTCATTAAACAGAATATAGAATCATTAGTACAGAACATATTGCAAGATACTAATTCAACTTCATAATACAGCTTCTCACAAAAATAGTAGAAAATGTTCAAGCCCCCAAACCTCATTTGGAAGTGACTGGATGGATATGTATCCTATTTGGGCTGGTTGATCATTATTTTAAGTATTGTAAATATATTTTCATGGAGCTTTATTTTTTTTATTAAAAAGCTGCATATCTTAGTGTAATAAAAACAGCTAATACAATAAAACTCTGAAAGACAAAAAGAGGAACTATTTCATTTCAGCAAATGCTGAAAAAATGCCTATAATTTTGAAATAGGAAGTTGACTTAGAACACTCTTCTTTTCTCATTTAGGCAGTATTCCAAAGGAATTTGGGTGTCTGAATAACCTAGATATGTTTAAGATGGAATTCTACCCCACCCTCAGAATATAATCAATTATGCCTACAATTTAAGACCTATCTCAAGCATAAGGCAAAATGAAGTGATTACTGCAGGTAACAGTTTTGGGGACTCATGACTAGATAGAAAATCAATAGTTATTTACTTTACAAACTGGAAAGAGAAAGATGCTAGTGAGATTTGGATGTTGGCACATCAGGCAGCAAATCTCTTTGCTCAGCTGTAACAGGTTCAAAGAGAGCTTCATCCTTAAAAAACTGAAGCTTGAAAATGATTCTCTGGTCTGTATTTTAAAACATCATTAATATTCAACAGCTTCTATGGCATCAGAACCTTGTTCGTGCACCAAGATGGCAGAAATAAAGATATAGTATACACCACACAAATCAAGAGGCAAAAATATTATCTTTCTGACTTATTGAAAGAGCTTACCCCACACATTGATTTGTCATATGACATGTGAACTTTGGTTCAGCATATGTGAATCCCGGTAGTTTGGATTGTAAACTAGTTTGCAAAATTCCAAATTAGGTTACTAGGTCTGGGCTACACAAATTCTGACAACTCTTGAAGGATAAGAAAGAGTTAAAATTTTCCATAGCTCCTTGTAGCTATGGAACTCCCAGGAGCTGCCTAGGAGTTGTCATTTTGGTGTAGGCCTGAGGTGGGGTGGGGGAAGGCAGAGAAGGGAGGCGGTGCTGCTGACAGGTGCATGTGATGGAGTGCAAGCAGGCAGGGGTGGTGTTTCTAGTGACTTACTGAGACAATTTGCAACCTTCCCTATTGGCTTCCTCATTAACTTTGCTTACGTGAAGGTGCCAGAGAGTCACAGATGGCAATCATGCAGCATAGCTTGTGCAATGTTGTAATCATGAGCCAGGCACCAGAGCATCTGGATTGCAACCATATGATCATAGGGACATTACAACAGCTGGAACTTTGAAGACTGGTTGTAAGTCCATTTTTTTCAGCGTCTCAGTAACTGTGAATGATTGCTGAACGAATGGACATGAGCCACGTCTACCCATAACTTGCCTTGCTAGTTGCCTAAAGCTACCACATATAAACAGACAGCAAAACTCACATTCACTATGCATTGATGTTACCTAGTTGGGTAATGAAACATCTGCAAGCAAACCAAGCTCAGACAGTATCAAGAACCCCACATTTCAACCCTGAGCTACAGATACTCTCTTCTATTGGAAAATCATATTTCCATTCTCCAATATTTTTGGGCGAAAGGGGACTGAATCCAGGAATTGGTGCTTCTGGGTTAGCACCAAGGCTTCCCCTAAAAGCTAGTCTGGCCCTTCCAGAGATGCTGGTTGAAACGGAGTTCTTACATTGGTTTTGGGGTGTAGTTTGATAGTTATTTTTCCCTTCCTTCTGCAGTTTCTATGGTGGAGTAATTGTTCCATTTTCTTATGTCATACTGTGGGCAAATAAAAAAACTCACTCAACTTTATGGTTTCTGTTATAAACTGCCCTGAGTTGGGGAGGAGATATTCGGCAGAACACAACACTCATAAACCATAGAAATAAGTAAACAGAGATAGTCCTCGACTTACAACAGTTCATCTAATGACCGTTCAATGTTACAACGGCAATGAAAAAAGTTGACCTATGACCATTTTCACAGTTATGACCATTGCAGCATCCCCATGGTCATGCGATTTACATTCAGATGCTTGACAACTGGCTCATATTTACGACGGTTGCAGTGTCCCGGGGTCATGCAATCCCATTTGTGACCTTCTGACAAGCAAAGTCAATGGGAAAGCCAGATTCACTTAACAACGATGTTACTAATTTAACAACTGGAGTGATTCACTTAACAACCATGGCAAGAAAAGTCATAAAAAGGGGCAAAACTCACTAAATACATTTCTCATTTATCAACATAAATTTTGGGCTCAATTGTGGTCGTAAGTCGACGGATTATCTGTTAACCCAGTCATGGCGGACATTTTTCCTCCTAAGGCTGCTCTCCTATTTAATTTAACGAGCCCTTCAACTTTCACATCAACTCAATGCTGACGGGTCTCCGGCACGGCAGGCTACATTGTGTCCGTGTATGATGTGAACACATCCCACTTCTTCGTAACAATGATTTACAGAAATACAGCTGAATAACTCGCTTCAGGCAAACCCCAGACGGCTTCATTCCCACAACACGCCAACCCAGAAATAAGCCGATCGTTATTTGGACAACCAAAGGTGTGGCCCAGGCGATCAGTCAATTGCTGCGGAAATTCGTTTAAAGTGTAAAAGACTAACCAGCCGTAGGATTTCCTCCTTCGCTCCTCCCGACTACTTCTCATCGCTCTTTTCTTTCTCCTTTTGGGAAGGAGTAACTTCCGATCTACTCTCTTCCGTTCATAGAGGTATAATACAGCCAAATGGCATAACATCTGACTTCAATTTCAACTTGTTGTTTGCCTTAGTTGGGAGACTAACCAAACAAATCACTGGCAACCTTTTATTAGACTAGAAAAATCACATGACCCCTTAATTTTCTATTTGTAGAGCAGTGTTTCCTCATCCTTAGCATTGTAACGCTAAAGATGTGTAGACTTCAACTGTCAGAGAACCCCATCTAGAATGCTGGCTGAGGATTTCTGGGAGTTGAAGTCCAAAACATTTTAAAATTGTAAAAAGTCGAGAAACTTTGTTGTACAGCATATATGCCGCTTGGCTAGCAGTGCGACCCTCAGTCTTTGGAGTTGCTTTCGGCGGATGGGCGGCTATATAGATTTGATATATAAATACCCATGGAAAATTCCTACGTTTTCTGCAAGGCTTTCGTTCAAATGGGGGGGGGAAGAGATTCCAGTTTCTAAAAGTTGTATGAAAAACTGCATGAAGTTTGGCTGATTTGAACACGGAAGGTGGAATTGAAGTAGATCGGTCTTGGCTTAGTAACTTTTTTGTGGGGCTTTTTTTTGAAAGGGAGTGCAACCAGTTTCTTTTTTCATCTCCATTTTGAAAAATATATTGCAGGATTAATGTATGTTAGCCATAGGTCTCCTTACAATCTACCGTCTAATGAAGTCTATTCGCAGCTAGAGTCTGTGGCGGAACTAAAAAAAAAAAAGCACTTTTCACTCGACAGTTAATGAACGCTATAACTTCTACATTCCTATCTCTACGTTCTTGTACAGACAAGTAATAATGACGTGCCCTTACCCACATTCATCTTTGCGCACATTCATCCCCGCGGGAATTTCATGATTTCCGGTCTCTTTTTCCAGTGACAACGCCAGGCTTTTTACTTTGCCGGACTAACCATCGCGAGAGTGAGCGATACTCCTCCCAACCAATAGGAACTCAAGACGGCTTGGTCTTTTTACCGGAAGTTTAAGCCGCAGAGCAAGAGAAGGTGTGGCCTCGGTTGCTAAGAAGCGGCTTGGGGATAGCTCGTGTCGCTAGTCGAGTTTTCTTTCTCCTGTTTTGCTCTAACCGTGAGGTGGTAATCGCGGCCGGGAAGGCGGAGGTGGCTGGACCATGGTGAGTGGAGATGGCTTGTGCAGGCTGAGGAAGGAGATCTCCGGCGGGGAGGCGATTCCCGTAATGTCAGCATAAAAAGTCGATTAGGGGAGGCGACGACCCCTAACGAAGTATCCCCATGAAAAGAAATGTTGTCGCTTGAGCTAATGGCAGTCCTATAGCTCAGTGACATGATGTTTATTAGGGTTATTTTCTTGGAAAAACTAAAGGACAAATCTAAAATGGGGCAAATCTGAAATTCACAAAGATAACCTTTATTGTCACTTTTATACTGTGGGCACAATGGCACACATCAAAAATGAAATTTAGTTGCCCGCTCTCAAAGTGAAACATATACATGACACACACCTAAACATACTATGAACAACATATGTATAGACTCACACCCCTATATATACATAGCAAATAAATATTAAATATTGTCCATCTTGAATATATAACGGAAAAAGTTATAACTTTACTTTACAAAAGAAAATTCAAAAGCAAAAGGAATAAATCTACAGAACAACTTTCTGAAATACTGTAAAGAATGGTTCTTTACAATAAAGGACACACTGGGAAAAATGGACAATGATTTATGTAATGAGACCACTGTTATATCCCATCTTTCTTCAAAGAAGCTGTATGTAGCATCTATAGTTTTACATATTTTATTTTCTCTGTAACCTTGAGAAGTAGGCTGGGCTTAGAAAGCAGTAGGCTACAACCATTTAGTGTTATTTATAGTTAAAAGGTGTTTCAAGTTAACTCATTCTGCTCTTAAATTGATCTTTCTCATTATTTTCATTATATCATCTCCTGCCACCTTGCCTAATGAACAAGGAGAACCAGAGTTTCTTTGGTAAATGTGAGGAAAAAACTCATGTTGGGATGACTGTTATAGTTACTAAACTGTTAAATTATCTTCATGGTATCCTAATAAGCTGAGATTTTCTTTAGATTTAGGAAAATGATGTCTATTGGCATTAACTTGGGGAAATATGAAGTCCCCTCCATGCAAGAAGGAAAAAAACAATCAAGAATTCAGGCTGGCATTGGCTGCAACTTATCCTCTGATTTACATAGCATGTTAAGCCATTATATGGTTTGTATGATTTGGGCATAATGTGTTGGACAAACAGCCAATTTTGGAGTGAACTCAGGTTGCATGGATTGTTACTTTGTCGACTTGTTATACCTTGTAGTGTTTTATACACAAACATAGAAGCAAAGGCCTATAAAGATTACAATTATGAAGCAGAAATTATAGATGTAAAACCATACAACTGTAAAACCACTGATTTATTTTTGAATACAGTAAAGAGAATCGAATCTGGCTCATTAAGATTGTTTGCCTGCAATTTTATGCATATTACTACATTTAGAAGGCTTTTGTTGAATACAATGGGATTTTTATTTGCTATGCATAAATAGGGCAACATTCATTTTTCCCAACTTAATTTCTCTCAGCTGCTTTGTATGTAGTTATTTAAGTGTCTAAAGTTCTACTTAAGTCAGTACTATAATCTTTAGTGACAAGTTCCTTTTTTCCCTGGAATCCTTTCTTGGCTCAACAGTGATAACAATGTATTTTCATCTCATTTCACCTGTTTTGCCTAAAACCTTTAAAACATTTTTCTTACCACAGTAATAACTTTGGTTAAAATCCCCAACATTGCAACATTTGTGGAAAAAACAGTAGGAAAAAGTAGCCTTTCACTTAGTTTAAAAAGAAAAGATTTTGAAGAAGATGCGTGTAGGCAGTAATGGCAGTTAAGTATTATAATGATATGACCTGCTGGAAAGGTCTGTTTCTGTGAAGAAATGCATTTGAATCTGAATTACAATTATATAATGTATAATGGATAAAACAAGCAGAAAAAACAATATGGGAAACATAAACATTCTATCTCATGCTAGATATGTCCTTAAAGTTTTATAGAAATGCTGAATTGTTGAACTTTTGTACCGAATTTGAATCTGATCAGAAGCTGACAAAAATACCTAAACACATACTATTCTGCTTCTAATGCCATAATCTTCATCTTTGCAGTTTTATACCTAGTGTAAACTGTAGCTATGGATGGGATAGTTTACTATATGTATGCCAAAAACCTAGCCATGTAACGCTACATAGTATTATAATGTTACTGTACATACAAACTTATCCTTTTTTGCTATGGCACCTACATTGTGGAGTCTTTTCTTCTACTAGAGATGAAGTTGGCCTCCTTCTGAATTTTAAAACCATATTTAATAGATTTAGATGATTGTTTTATGTATCTACTGTTTTATTGGATTTTTATATGTCTCTTCCAGGGCAGCACTGTGGATCTAAGGCTGACCACATTGTAGATCAGTGCCCGGTCAGCCTGGGCCAGGCTGAGGCTCCGTGGGCCAGTCCTTCGCCATTTCCAGGGCAGCTCCGGGGGCCAAATCTAACCACACGGCAGGCTGGATTTGGCCCACAGGCCTTGTGTTTGACATGTCTGGTCTATACCATGTAGGCTTAATAGGTCATATTGAGCACCTTGAATTGCACCCAGCAGCATATTGCTAACCAGTGCAGTTTATCAGGGATGCCCATTATTTCCCATGCTGCTGCATTTTGGATCATTTGAAGCTTTCAGGTGGTCTTCAAAGTCAACTCTAGATAGAGCACGTTACAACAGTCAAGTTATGAGATGAATAGGGCATGAATGATTGAAAGGCCTCCCAGACTAGGAAAGGGCACAACTAGTGCACCAGATGGAGTTGCTAGGCCTTCCTTTCCATAGCTGCCACCTGTTCAGTGATCAGGAATTTGGAGTCCAGCAAGATTAGTTTAAAATTAGGTAAGAAAGCTTGCACTTATCATTTATATACAACAGACAGAAAATGAGAGAGAGAGAGAGAGAGAGAGAGAGAGAGAGAGAGAGAGAGAGAGAGAGAGAGAGAGAGAGAGAGAGAGAGAGAGAGAGAGAGAGAGAGAGAGAGAGAATGAGAGTGAGTGGTAGTGTACAGTCCATCATTTTTATTCACGCAGATTCATTATATTAATGGATCACAGCCCTTCAGTATTTAAAATCACCTCTTATAAAGTATTGCTAGTTGACTTAACTTAATACTATTCTCTTATTTCATTTTGGTTTTTGTGAGCTTTGTCTGAACTCAAACCGTGCATAAAATAAATAATTATATGAAAGTGGTATTGGACATTTTTCCAATTTTCTTTTTGTTTTGAAAAGTATATTTAATGACAGTTTTTTTATTGTAAACTTCTTTACATCTCTAGTTAAAATTCCGTGATGTAAACAGCCTTGGCAGTGGTCCATAATTCCCCAAGAACAGAATTATGTTTAACCGGAAAGGAATAATTTATCTATAAATAGAAGAGTAGCCATCAATAAAAGGGTATCTCAATGAAGAAAGCAATTGATAATGCTGCTATTCTCTTCAGATAAAAATAGATTGGGTTCTCCTTCAGCATTTTCAGAGCAGGTTTGTAGAAAACCTTTGAAACATTTAAGTAAATAATATTTTTCCTTTATCACTCAATACCTTAAATAAACTGGTATATCTGAAAATATATGGCCATGAGGTTAGCATGTCTACAAATTGTGGGCTCAAATTTTAGGCTGAAATGCTATTAGCAGCATACCAGCTAGTCCACTGAATGAAGTGGGATTTGTTTCCAAGTAAAGGGGTAAGCAGATTGTAAGTAATCACATCATTCTCTAATTGCATTAGGATTAAGTATTAAAATCAGTTCTTCTTGAAACACTAGGTGGAGCTATTTACTTACCAAAGATATTTCCCTACTGGTTTCTGTACTCTTTTTAAAGTGCATAATTTGCCAGCATTTAATTGGGGTTTCTTTAGACAAGAATATTGAATCATTTGTAAATACCTCTTCCTCTAGAGATCTTAAAACTGTTGTAAAAATAATTATGTTGAAACATAGGGCAGCCAACATGTTATGAAAATGTCATTTCAGTGACTTAACAGGTTTTTCCCTAAGTGTGCTATAATATTATTATTATAAATATGACATTGTGTATAATAATACAATTATTATTATTATTGAACTTTCATCTGTATTTAATCAGTATTTTAAGCCAGGTTGGATGCACTACCATCTGTAGTCCTTGGGCCGTACTTTATAAAGACTTTATTTTACTGTATTAATGTATTTATACCTATTTTTTCTATTAATAAGTATAGGTTTATGGAATTTTGCTATAGTGTTGTCCAAAAGGCCATAAAGAATTTTTATTTGCTTTGATAATATGTATTTTGCCTATACAGGTAATCTTCGAATTAGACTACAATTGAGCCCAAAATTTCTGTTGCTCAGCAACACAGTGGTTAAGTAAATTTTGCCCCATTTATGACCTTTCTTGTCATAAAGTGAATCACTGCAATTGTTAAGATAGTCACACGGTTTTTAAGTGAATCTGGCTTCTCCATTGACTTTGCTTGTAGAAGGTTGCAAAAAGTGATAATTTGAGCTTAAGACTCCGCAACCCTCATAAATATGAGTCAGTTGCCAAGCATCTGAATTTTGATCACATGATCCTGGGGATGCCGCAATGGTTGTAACTCTGAAAAACGGTCATAAGTCATTTTTTTCAGTGCCACTGTAATTTCAAACAGTCACTAATTCAGCGGTTCTCAATCTTTTCCGGGGCTCGATGGCCCGCATCGCAAAGGGGTAAAAAAAAATGGCCGACCCCCCCCTCAAAAAAATGGCCGGCCAAAAAAAAAAAGGCCGACCCCCCCCCCAAAAATGGCCGACCAAAATAAAAAAAAATGGTGGACCCGCATCGTGCATGCGCAGCACAACGGCCCACATCGCAAAGGGGAAAAAATGGCCGACCCCCCAAAAATAATAAAACATGGCGGACTGCGGTGTTTGGCGACCCCCGTGAAATGGTCGTTCGACCCCAAATGGGGTCGCGACCCACAGGTTGAGAACCGCTGCACTAATTGAACTGTTGTAAGTCGAGGACTACCTATAGATGTTTTTAGGTTCAATCTCAGACATCTACAGTTAAAAGAGTTAGGTAAACATACATACTCACGCAGTAAGTAAGTAAGTAAGACTGCAATGACTCACAAACTTGCAAACCATAGTAGGCTATAATTGAAAACTAGAATATGTGGTGCCCGTGGACATCAATATGATCAACATCATTCCTCTTGGTGTCTGCTAAGCTTCCTATAGAACCTGATTTTAATTTTATGTATTTTAAAAATCAGTAAATGAAAAGTGCCTTTTTATAGTTCATACATCTAAGAACTCCTGTTCTAGAAAAAGGGGAAAGATAAACTGTGATGGAAGAGACATAGCAAAAAGACAAGTTAGGAATTAGAGGAGATGGCAGAATATAATCTCATCAGTTTGCTTTCTAGGAAGTATTTTTTTGAAAGTCCATGTTTGCAATGTAGCCATTTTGTTAAATCATTTTCAAGTGAGATCACTACAGGCACATAAAATTTCAGTTGTATCCTTTGACCCAAAAAGATTGCCAACACCTGCAATTCAAGATTGTTTGCTACAGTTTCACTGTGTCTCTGCCACTGGATTTTAAAAATAATAAATGGGAGAATTGGACCTTCTGCTTACACTAATTCCTTGTTTAGGCAGCCACCTTACACTGGCAGTTCTAAAAATGTGCTTTAAGTAGTCTATAATTCTATGGTTGCAATAGTTAAAATGTTCAGAAGTAGCATTATACAGTGTGTGATATTGAAAAGAAATAGAAAAGATTCTTCTTCCTTTGGCCACCTGAATTGGATTGTGATGCAGGTTAAGCTTTAGTAGAAAGGTATAACATTATGCAATGGGATTATTTGCATGGCTAATTTGATTAGTTGATCTGAATTAAAAAGATTTACAATGCTAGTCTTTACAAGTATATTCAATGTAAATCCCATTTAGTTGATTGGAATTTGCTCCAGTCAAGGAGTATACAACTAGAACCTTAACTAGACTTTTGTAAATGCACACTGTACCTAGTTCCAGAACTATGAACTGCAGTTGAAATCCTCTTTGTTCTTGCCTGCCCTCCCATTTTTCCTTTTCTTTTTCGCTACATAATTCTTTACTGAAGATATTAGATAAGTTAGAAAAACCAACACGCCCCTGTTCCAATATTAACTTGCTATGTGTCTTTATGATAATAGTTTTATGGGCATGCCATCAAACATTGTGGTAACTGAAATCTGTGTTCAGCTGAATTGCCCAAGAGTTAATATTTTACGCAATCCAAGGTAAAAAGAAGCATTTAATTTTAATGACAGACTGATCAGGAGCCTGTTTGGTTAAACTGTAGTACACAATGATTGCTGGCTCAGAATGTTCCCAGTAGTGAATAAGAAGGGGATTGGTTGAACTCTTTTCCATCTTCGTAGCAAGGCAATAAATTTTTAATAGGCCACGATATTCTCGGAATGTTCAAGGTAAGTGCAAAATGTGTGCTCTTTGGAACCGCCTTTCAAATTCTTCAGCACTAACACACGCTGGTATCAGCTGGCTGAAGGTCACTTTTCACCCTTATTGCAGTTCCAGGAGAACCCAACTGTAGTACTTTTCTTATGTTTAGGAAAGTGTTAGACGTAGAAAATGATTGTGGCATAGTTGGCTCAGGGTCAAGTGGGAACTCAGACACTGAGTTCAAGGCTCATTTGTGCATTTTATATATGCTACATTGACTTCATTCAGATCTAAATGTTTCTAACCAGACCTTGCAGGCCTTTTTGTTCATAATGGCTTTTAATTAATTACACTGGGCTTGATTTTTATCCATCATTAGTTATTTTGTTTCCCATTTTTGTAGTGTTTCTGTTTCTCTAACTTCATTTTTGTTTAACCGTTCCTTAAAATATGGGAACTATGAACAATATGGTACTTGGAACGGAATGGAATACAAATAGAAAAACCAATGCTGTAGTCCTCAAGTGGGACCAGAATTTCCATTGCTAAGCACAGTTGTTGTTAAGTGAGTCACACCTGATTTTACAATCTTTTTTGCCATGGTTGTTTGTTTGTTTGTTTAGTTATTTATTTATTTAAATTTATTTGCTGCCCATTTCATTTCAAAGCAAGCCTGGCCGACTCACGGGATAAAGATATTAAAATCATCAGGGATAATATTCCTAACACAATAAATGAAAGTACTATCAAATAAAATCATAGTTACAAGACGGGGAAGGAGGGAGCAGAATGGGAGGGAGGTGGATTGGTTCTTAATTAATCAACCATCTCCAGTGTGATACTTACTCTCCTGTTGGGACCCCAAGCCATCTGGCAGAACTAAGGTCAGAAGGGTGGGAGCCGATCTCAACTAGGGGGTAGGATATTCCAAAAGGCAGCCACGGCAGAGAAAGCTCCTCTCTTTGACCCCACAGCCGAAATTCCTTGACTGATGGATATGCCTCCTTTGCCAGCACAAGTAGGTTAGGCCAGTACCATTAGGTTGAGATGTTCCTCAACTAACCTGGCTCTTTGCCTTGCAGGGCTTTCAGCATCTTGAATTGCACCTGTAAGCAAACCAGCCAGGTGGCAGCCCTAAGAACTGCCTGCTCTGCCACACACTATACCAGCTGTAGCTTCTGAATGCTCTTCAAGGGTGTTCCCATGTAGAGTGCATTGCAGTAGTCCAAACGTGAGATGACTAGGGCTTGAATGATTGAGCAGAGGTTGTTAAGCGAATAACTGAGTTGTTAAATGAATCATTTGGTCATTAAGCAAATCTGGTTTCCTGCCATTAACTTTGCTTGCCAGAAGCTGTCTGGAAAGATTGCAGATGGTGATCACGTGACAATGGGACAATGCAACCATAGAAATACATACTAATTGCCAAGTACCCAAATTTTGATTAAGCGACGGTGGAGATGCTGCAACAGTTATAAGTGCAAGAACTGGTTGTAATTCATTTTTTCAGTTCCTTTGTAAATTTGACTGGTCACTAAATGAATGGCTTTAAGTTAAGGACTACTTGTAATTAATTAAAGTGAGTGTAGCGCAGTTTTCAACAGTAACAGCTTCCAGTTTGTTTTTAATCTTTTAAAAATATGCAGCATAGTTGCCTTGATCTGAAAATTAAAAAAATATTCTGATTGTAAATTGCTTTGAACACAGTTTTATTGTGAAAAAATTGATGTAAATGAAGTAATATTGTTAAGTACACTAGGATCTTACAAATGAATGATTTGATTTCAAAGAAGTTCATGCTTTCAAATTGAATAAAGTTCCTTCAGATTGCTTCAAACTCAATTATATTTTATAGATTTACTGGCTTTGCAAAGTCTTGAACATTTTTCTTTCATATAGTGTGCTTGCTACTCAACTATGAAGAATATATTACAAATTATTTTTCATAGCATTTTCTCATTTACACAATTGTGATAGCATACCAGTTTTTTTAAAATTGTTGCTGAAATAGCATGTGACACATTATTTCCTGAAGAGACTAAGTGAGTCATGTCAACAACTTAGAAATGTCACTGCTCAGAGTATGGTGGATGTGTTGGTCCAATTTAAGCTGTCTACTGGATAATTTGGAGGCAGCAGTGTTATCTGCCTTCTCTGCTATCTCTGCCCTACAAGAGATTTAGGTGAACATCCCCTAAAATATATTTTATATGATTTCCCCCCTCTCTTTGTTTACATAATGTTTGTGTTCTATAAGTAGGGTTTTTATTAGTGTATTAAATATTGTGTTCTAGGACTTTATAACTAACTCATTGTGTACATCTTAATCTAAATAATGTTATTTTGATAATCATATTTAGTATTTAAAGATATAATTTAGGGATGAAGTTTTAAACATAAGTGAGTGATTCCCATTTAATAACATGGGACTGTCATTATGCATAGAATTTCATGTCTGCTATTCAAACGTCATAGTAATTTTTTTTAAAAAAATCCTAATTAGTTTTATTTTTAAAAATTCTCATTTGGCACAAAAATGTATAATAGTTTCTAAATAATTGATTGAATGGCAAGGAATGGAGAATTTTGAGAGATCTCAGAGGGAAAAGGTAAAAATTATATAGTTCTAATTGTGCTTCTGTGTGTATTTTACAATTATCTGGTTTAAAGATATTTATCTTATTGTTCACAGTTCAAAGCTACTGTATGTAAATAACCTTTCTGTAGAACAACTTGAGAGTATCAAAGCAATGGAAACAGACAAAATGTCAACAATATAACATGAGCTTTTTAAAAAGGGCATAGCAGCAGGAAATAACACCAACCAATATTTTAAAAAGCTATTTTTAAAAAACAAGCTTGACTGATGTCCCTTGATAGGACATTCTAGAACAGCGGTTCTCAACCTTTTGCAGGCCGCGACCCTGACCTGCACCACGCATGCGCGGCGCGATGGCCCGCATCGCGCATGCGCGGCGCGTCGGCCCGCATTGCGCATGCACGGCGGGCCGCATTGCGCATGCACGGTGCTACCCTATGCATGCACGGTGCTGCCCCCTGTGCTGGCCGAGGGGAAAAGGGAAAAAAATGGCGGACTGCGTTGTTTGGCGACCCCCGTGAAATGGTCGTTCGACCCCAAATGGGGTCGCGACCCACAGGTTGAGAACCGCTGTTCTCGAAACTTAGTGCAGTAACTGAAAAAACTTTGTCACATCATTTGGTGAACCTGTAGTTCATTTTGCAGGTTAAAAATTGAACAGAAAGTATGACAAGGAGTAGTCTACAATTTACAGTAGATTCTGTAGATTTAAATCAGTTTCATCCCATCTGCAAAATACAGGAACTACATCCTTAATTCCATCTTCTCTAGGCATTGAAAGAGGTTTTCCTTTCCTAATTTTATTTAGTTTTATTTATTTATTACATTTTTATGCTACCCATCTTCCCTACAAGAGATATTTCCTCTACTATCAGGGAATATTTAATATTCTTTCTTAACATGGGGAGAGGAAGGCATGTTTCTGATCTGGGTTATTTTTCTGCAGATCTTTCATTACCGCTAATATCATCAGTGCATAGCAGAGTATGTTTGCTATTTGTTTACATACAGTAACTTGTTCTGCCATTCTCAGTTGGGGTATATCTGTGTTGTGATTCCTCGCCAGCTAGTGGATCCGGCAGCTGAGTCTGAGGAATCAGATGAGGAGTAGAGGCCTGGAGTGATATTAGAGCCAGAGGAAGGCTCTGAGGAGCTCCAAGACTTACAGTCGGATGAGGAGCCTGGCCCCTCTAATCACGTTCAGGCTGAGACACAGCTGTGCTGGGAGCCTGAGTTGGACAGTGATAAAGAATAGCTGGCACAGGCAGGAGAAGCAAGTGGGACAGAGGAATGCAATGGGGCGGCTCCAAAGGCAAAGGAGAAAGCATTAGGAAGCCACGCCTTGGCTGAATTATAAAAGGGAAGGTGTGGGAGGTGCTGGTTGCCAAAGGCAACCCTTTGTGTTGAGGATCAACTTTCTGTGGACTGTGTTTGTTTGCCTTGGACATTGACTCAGGTCTGTGAGAATAAAAGGGGTTGTTTTTTTCTTCCGGTTCCTGCCTGTTTCTTGGAAGAGGGATTTCTCCTTGTGAGCATAACAAGGACTTACGTAGACTGGGACAGAACAATCTTCTTTGAAGTTCCGTGTTTATAGCTTTGTTTGGTATATTTGCTGTTTATCTCAGTACTAGGCAGGGGTCCCCAATCCCAGTCTGTGGACCAGCATCAAGCTGCAGTATGCCAGAAACCAGGCCATGCGAACAAGTGAAGGCCCCATCTGCAGGATGCAGGCAGCACAGAAAACCATGCTCCCTCCAATCCACAGAAAAAAACTCTCTCCAAATAATCAATCCCTGGTGCCCAAAAGGTTAGGGGTCGCTACTCTGGGCTGTTGGTTTTGTTCTTTACTTTTGGTTATGTATTTAAATAGTTTGAGGAAGGGGTTAATCTCTTATGTTCATCCGTGGGTTGCATACATTTTCTACTGGAAGAAGACATATGTTGGAGTTGACAAAATGTATTAATAGTAAAGTATTAGCTTGGTTCTCATATTCTTGGAAAAAATAGGCAGCTCATACATGATTTGGAATTGTTTCTATTTCAATATACAGTAATCAGATGTGAACATAAATAAAAATATTATAGTATTACTGCTACATGCTATTCAGAACTACTCACTATTTTATTTATAGCCTGGATCTTGAAAGCAAATAAATATTTGCTTTGCAGAATGCAAATAGCTCTACATCTAGAAATAGATTCTTCCTCCGTTACACATTCTTCCATCTAAATGGGTAAAAAAAAAATGGCCCTGTACTATTTTATCTCCTACCTGGATATTTATGCTTAGAAAAAGTGCAAGTCTTCAACGGAAAAATATTAATTGATATAAGTATGATACAATTTTATATAGTAAATAAAGCAAAGTAATTATACAGTAAGAGTATCATTTGAAAGTACTTTTTAAACCCGGGGTCCCCAACCCCCAGGCCATGGATCAGTACTAGTCCATGGCCCGTTAGGAACTGGGCTGCACAACTGGAGGGGAGTGGCCGGTGATTTAGTGAAACCAAAACCAGCCCCCACCCCTGTCCGTGGAAAAATTGTCTTCCACAAAACTGGTCCATGGTGTGAAAAAGGTGGGGGATCATTATTTTAAACTACTGTTTTAAAAACGTGTGAGCCTTCAAAGCTAGTGGTAAGTAGTGAATCCATTTGTTTCTGTCTTTTCTGGTAAGTAGATGTAAAATCTTTCATTTGATCTCTGTTGGTAATGACTTATTGCCTTTTTACAGCAGTGGCAAAAGTATACAAGCTGCTTTTTGGATAGAAAATTTCTCTTAGCAACTACTGTATCTTCAGTGAGCCACAAATAATACATACTGTGTGTTGTTTTGAGCTTTAGAAAAAGACTGGCTGACAATCGTCTCTTTGTATGTCATCAGCTGCTTTTGAATACTGAACTTTTAAATACATAATATTTGATTAATCCCTGAATTTTAAATAATCTGGAGAAGTTGAGAGTATGAAGCTCTCTAATATATACGTGGCATTCTCACTCTGTGCATATATATACATATAAACTTATAGCAATAGCACTTAAACTTATATTCTGCTTCACAGTGCTTTACAGCCCTCTCTAAGTGGTTTACAGAGCCAGCACATTGCCCCCAACAATCTGAGTCCTGATTTTACCAACCTTGGAAGGCTGGAAAGCTGAGTCAACCTTGAGCTGGTGAGACTCGGAACTGCCAAACTGCTGGCAGCCAGCAGTCAGCAGTCAGCAGTCAGCAGAAGTAACCTAGAACTCTCAGGAAAGTCTGAAAAGATAGAGTATAAAATAAATAAAATATGTATTTTATGGGCATCTGTCTTGATTTTATACTATGATGTCCAGATAATCACTAGTATGTACTGTTGTAAATGAATAGCAATAGTTGTCAATGAAGACAGTGAATTGATCCATAATTTTGGAGAAACACTTAAAAAAGCAATGCTCCTTATTTAAAATTCCAGCTTTTGGTGCCAGATTGACAAATCTTGATGCCTTTCACTGCAAATAACTAAGCAATATTGTTAGGTGTTATTGGAAGAAATATTGAACATATTGTCTATTCTGAAATTGTTACAGAAGGCATACATTTGACTTTTGTTTTCTAGAGTCAAGATGAAAGATTTGCTTTCATTGCAGAATGGTATGATGCAAATGCTTCACTTTTTCGACGTTATGAGCTTCTGTATTACCCTAAAGATGGATCAGTGGAAATGGTAGGATTATTTTGTATAAAAGTATTTTATAAATGGTTTGTCTGAAAGCAAAACTGACTTTATGGATTGCGTGTTACACAAACTAGAAATAGAAGAATTGCTTTCCTTCCCCAAGAACTGCATAATGTGGGAGAAGAAGATGGCATTATTTCCCCTTTTCAGAAACCTACATATAATTGCAATATCTTTTCATACAAAGAAAGAATGTAATTGAGAAAAACTGAGTGTGAATTTATACTCCACTCAAATTAATTGAGAAAAATATGAAGCTTCCCAACAAATAAGGGCAGGTTGAACAATCTTGCTCGAGATAATCCACTTAGCCATTTTGTTTCCTTTATTTTTTTCTGTGACCATGGAGTTGAAATCTGATCATGGAGATGAAATCCCATGATATATTTCCTTTCACAAGTTAAATAAGTTACATAGGATTAGTATGTAAAGTCTGCTTATCCAATTTTTGTTTTTTTTCTCTCCATGTTAAACATTAATGAGTTTGATACTGATCAGAACTTGGATTATTGCATTGGTATGCTTTGTATATTTATTTGTGTGTATGTATATGATCTGCATAGCTCTTATTAGCTTAAAGATATGCATAAATTAGGTGGGATGGATAGTCTTGGTTTACTGTCACACAATCTATCATTTATATAACAAGGGATTATTGAATAAACCATAGTTGGCTAAGTTCTCAAAATATACTTAACAATAAACTTTTTTTAAAAAAAAGAGTTATTTTTTTGAAGAAAATAAAACAGAACCTATAAATAACATTTTAAAAATTCAAATATATTTACCTAAATAATACAAGGTAGGAAGTAAAAATAATACAAGAACTAAAATAGAATAATGGGAAAAAAGGAATGAGTAAGAGTAGGTTAATAATAATTATCTGGTTTTCTGCATTATAAAATACTATTTTTTCATGCAGAATATATTACATTTTTTAAATATGTAATCTAGATCCCATGGAATCATATTGCCTTATTTTTCCTTATTGTTAGTATAAAGCTAATTCAAAGGCTGAGGTTTCACAAATTTCATTAATTTTAAACCAGAGTTTACAAACCACAGTGACTGAACATACATAATTTTCTAACTGAAACCCCAACAAATTATATTAGGATGATGGGTGAATTTGTGGTTTTTTTTGTTTGTTCTTGGCAGTCTGTCTGATATTTGCTCATTTTGGTTTTGTGCAACCTCTTCTTTGATGAATGAAATGTCATTCTAATGAAACATCTACAAGGAAACCACCAAGCTCAGAAAGCACCAAGGACCCCACAATCCAACACTGAACTACAAATATTCTCTTCTATCAATCTCTTCTTTGCTATTAATAAAGGTTGCCAGATACTTTTCATGAGTCTGAAAGAAAGATGCCAGAGATTTATGAAATTAATTCGTTATTTTAATGTAAGACTTTTCTAGTGGATGGATTAAGCATGTGCCTAAGACCTTTTACTTCTAATTCAGTGGACTTCATTTGATCATGGGCAAAAGAGAGTGCAAGAAAAAGGGAAAGGAAGAAATTAACAAGCTGTATTTACAGTTTAGAATAATTCTGTTTATTGGCTTTATTGTGCACCTGTGTCTTTGTGTAAAGGGGCGTTGTCTTACCTGAACGCCTTTTCTAAGCATGATGATGTAGAATCCACCAGTGGGTAATTATAGCCTTCCTGCTCAGCTAGACTAAGTCAGAACTTTAGCCACGCCTCCTTCAGGGAGTGTTCTCCAGTTTTGACGAGGCGAAGCATCCATGACAAAAGTCTGACCCAATGGCTCCAAAAAAAACAACAAAATAAAGACACCTGCCTAGACTGTTAGAGGAGGGTGTGGATTCTACATCATCATGCTGAGAAAAGGCGTTCAGGTAAGACAATGCCCCTTCTCCAGCATGATGCTTGTAGAATCCACCGGTGGGACATACCAAAGCCCAACATGTCCCTACGGGTGGGAGTCTAGGCTAGTGTCTCCCGAGAAGAAACAACCTGCTGCAGCACTCTTCTGCCAAACGAGGCTTCTGCTGCGGCAAATCTGTCAATCTTATAATGTTTGACAAAGGAAGACGGGCAAGACCAGGTCGCCGCCCTACAAATCTCCTCCACAGAGGCCTGAGTGAGCCAGGCTGCAGAGGTGGCCGCACTCCGTGTGGAATGAGCCATAATGTTTGAGGGTACCGAGAGTGATAATGAGACATAAGCTTTGGCGATACAGGCCCTGATCCACCTGCCAATGGTTGACGAAGAAACCTTCTGACCCATGGACGGTGGCTGAAAGGAAACGAATAACGCCTCCGATTTACAGAAGGCCAAAGTCCTTTTGACATAATGGAGCAGGGCTCTGCGAACGTCCAATGTATGCCATCGTCTTTCCAGACGATGGGAAGGACGCGGACAAAAATTGGGAAGGACGAGGTCCTGCGATCTGTGGAACCAAGTGTTAACCTTTGGAACAAAGGAAGGATCCACACGCAGGATGACCTTATCCTCGGAAAAGGTACATAAGTCCTTACGAACTGAAAGAGCGGCTAACTCCAAAATTCTCCTAGCTGAAGTAATAGCCACCAGAAAGGCTACCTTCAAGGAAAGGTAGCAAAGCAAACAAGAACCCAGGGGCTCGAATGGCGGCGAAGTCAAAGCCTGCAGGACCTTGGGTAGGTCCCAGGACGGGAAGCAATGGACTACAGGTGACCGTACTGTGACAGCCCCCTTCAAGAAGACACTTACGGCTGGGTGTTGTGATAAAGGAGCAAGATTATCACAAGAAAGAACCGTTTGTAAGGCCGCCACCTGTCTGCGGATGGTGTTGAGCGCCAGACCTTTATTCATGCCCTCCAAGAGGTACTCCAGGATGTTAGGGATAGTGACAGAAAGGGGTGCCAGTTTATGCTTGCTGCACCAGGTGGAGAAGTTCCTCCACGTGGCGTCATATATCCGATTAGTGGAAGGACATCTTGAAGACTGGATGATTGAAATAACCCCTTCCGAATAGGCTTGTCTAATTAGACCCTCCCGCTCAAGTGCCATGCGGCTAGTTGGAGCCACTGAGGGTCTGGATGTTGAAGGTTCCCCTGACTGAGAGACACTCGATGCGGGGGAATCTTCCATGCTGGCGAGAGCGGTAGGTCTACAACAGCGGTTCTCAACCTGTGGGTCGCGACCCCATTTGGGGTCGAACGACCATTTCACGGGGGTCGCCAAACAATGCAGTCCGCCATTTCCCCCCCCTTTTCCTTAGCTGTGCTACTCCCTCTTATTCTATTGGATTTTGAAAGCCAATAGAATAGACTCTCTTGAATAGAGTCTAATTCTATTGGCTTTCAAAAGCCAATAGGAATTGTCCAGGCTATCTCTGCCCTGCTGAGCCCGCCAAAAGTCCCAGTCTGCAAACTGTGCTGCAAGTTGTCTGCAATGAAGGCGAGCTGTCTGGAAGTTTCCATCCCTCCCTGCTGAGCAACTACTAAACATGTAAGTAAAAGAGGGCCAGGGGTGGGAGGTGGGAGGCCGGCAGGTACAGGGAGGGTTGCTGACACGCGTGGGGCCCGGCAGGTGCCTTACCTCCCTTGGGCTGGGCCAGCTGGTGGCCCAGCCGGTGGTCACCCTGCGCCATCACTGCTCTTTGCCAGCTACGCCTCGGCCGGTGCCGGGGGCGGCACCATGCATGCGCGGTGCTCCTGGGCAGGGAAAGTCCTCGACTTACAACCGGTTGGGAAGTCCTCGACTTACGACCTGTTGGGTAGTCCTCGACTTACGACCAGTTGGGGGTCCCGGCATTAAAAAGGTTGAGAAGCACTGATCTACAAGGTCTGCAAATCACGGGCGCCGTGGCCAATGCGGAGCAATTAATATTATCACCGCCACTTCCAGTAATAGTTTGCGGATTGTTGCTTGCAGCAATGGAAGCGGAGGGAAGGTATAAAGCAGCCCTTGCGGCCATTTGCACCTTAGAGCATCCGTTCCCTCCGCTCCCCTTGTTGGAAACCTGGAAAAGAACCGGGGAAGCTGGGCGTTCGCCGGAGACGCGAAGAGATCCAGGTGAGGGTGGCCGAACCTGTCCGAGATCTCCTCGAACAGAGCCGGATCCAGCCTCCACTCTGAGTGATCTACTGTGACTCTGCTGAGTGAATCCGCCTGGCGATTCGCTTCCCCTGAGATATGTTCCGCCTTGATGGAACCTAGAGTTGACTCTGCCCACAGACCCAGATCTCGGGCCTCCTGCATGAGGGCCGCCGATCTGGTCCCTCCCTGTTTGTTCACGTGGGCCTTGGCTGCCACGTTGTCCGTTAGCACCAGGACGTGACGACCCGCCAGAGGAGAGGAAAAGCGAAGGAGAGCCAAATGTATGGCCCTGAGCTCAAGCCAATTTATATTGTGTTTTAAATCCTGTTTTGACCACCTGCCCTGTGCGAGATGTGTTTGAAGGTGAGTCCCCCCAGCCGAACAGGCTGGCGTCCGTAGTCACTGTGACTCTGGATGGCTCTCTGAAGAGTGTCCCTTTGGACATTGCTGACGAGGTCCACCACAGGAGAGATAGAAGGGTGTGCTGAGGGACCCTGACCTTTCTTGAGGACGAGCTGAGGTTCTCTTTTTGGAAGGGAAGGAGGAACCATTGTAGACTTCTGGAGTGAAGTCTGGCCCAGGGAACGATCCCCATGCACGAGACCATCTTTCCCAGGAGCTGGGACAGCTGCACAAGAGGGACCAATCTTTGTCTCCGAATGGCGTGTACAAGCTGTCGGATGCTGACCCGACGCTCCTGGGAGAGATAAACCATGCATGAGTCAAGAGTCTATGATCGCTCCTAGATGGAGTAATCTTTTTGTGGGAATGATGTGACTTTTTTTGTAGTTCACCGAGAAACCGTGAGCCTGAAGGGCGCGTAGCGTGACCTGTAAATCTGCTTGGGCCTACTGGAGGGAGCTGGACTGGATTAAGATGTCGTCCAGGTAACATTGCACGTGCACCAGCAACATGCGATGGTAGGCCGCCAAGACAGCCAGTACCTTTGTGAATACTCGAGGGGCCGAGGACAGGTCGAATGGAAGGGCCCTGAATTGATAGGGCCTGTGCGCGTAACAGAAGCGGAGAAATTTTCGGTGTTCCTGAAGAATTGGGATATGTAAGTATGCCTATGTTAGATCGATGGATGAGAGCAAGTCCCCTTTCCTGATGCTGGCCAATATGGATTTGAGGGATTGCATCTTGAACCTTTTGTAGACTACAAAATGATTTAGACTTTTTAGGTCGATAATAGCTCTCCAACCTCCCGAGGCCTTGGGCATGACAAACAGGATGGAATAAAACCCTTGTTTTCTCTGTTCTTGTGGCACCGGTTCTATTGCCTCGATCTCTACTAGATGGTCTATTGCCAATGTTAGCAGCCTTGCTTTGGCTGGGTTTCATGAGACTGGACATTTTATGAAGCGACTTGGAGGAGGGGAGTAAAATTCTAGGGCTAGTCCCTTTCTTATAGTGTCCCTCACCCAAGAATCGGTGGTTGTTGTTTGCCAAACGTCGCTGAACCGCGCCAGGCGACCTCCAATGGGAGCGCTGTCCCTGGTGTCACTTTGATCATCTGTAAGGACGTCCCCCTGCACCCCTAAAGGGTCGCTTCGATTGGAATTGGCCCCTGGCTGTGTTCAGGCGGTCCTGGTTGTGATCCTGCCTGGAGGGGAAGGGTTGCGAGCCCCTGGACCAATCCCAGGACTGCCCGCCACGAAAGGGCTGCCTCCATTCCCAGGAGCTACTCGGGCGAAAACCCTGTCTGCGGAACTCCTGCTGCGGAACTCCTCCATGGCAGTAGCAGTCAGACAAATCCCTAAATTTGTCTGCAAGGCCAAGTGACTAAAGGTCACAACTAATCACAACAGGTGGTATGAAAGTCCCCTATGCACAGTAAGTTCCAGTAAGAAAAGGTACACCAGCTAAAGTTCTATACCCTGGATACTGGCAATAAGACACCCTTCAAACAAGTGATAGAATTTCATGTTTTAGAGGATTAATCCTTGTGCTCTTTCGCCCCGGTTGGGCCTGACTCAGCAGGCACTGTGACGGAAAACGGGCGCGTACTGTTCAACTAGGCCTTTCGCCTGGCTTCCGTGATTGTCCGGCCACACCCAAGAACAAAATGGCAGCCGTGCCTCTTAAAATGGCAGCCGCGCCTGTGAAGTGGCCTCTGCACCTGCCCCAAAATGGCGGTCACACCTGTGCTCCAAATGGCGGCCGCGACTCTTACACGCGGCCAACAGCGGCCGCAACCTCCAATGCCTGCAATCAGGCAAAAAAAAAAACAGTGGGAAACAACTACAGAGCCCACCACCCCTTACAGGGCAACCAGGGCCGCTTCCCCCCACTCCGAAAGGCACTTGCGCTTTCGTTGTAGCAGCAGCGCTGCTATCTGGAACGCCTGCTTCGTCTGTCTGAATGAAAAGGCGAAAAGAACCTCCCCAGGGATGCTCCTGTAAGGGAGCAGGTTCGCCGATCATCGCTCGGGCGGCAGATAGCGAGCGAGGGAAAGATTCCCTCAGTAATCCTGCAGCCCGAGCCTCTCAGGCTCTTAGGCCCAAAGGCCTCTACCAACGGCAGCCAATCTCGTTCTGACCGAATTTAACCAATTTGTAACCAATTAAATCCGAATTGTAATAATTTTTTATAAATTTAGAGCTGTAAGAAATCAAATAAATTTCACAAAGTACAAACTACTCTGACTAGGCCTAACTAGCTAAGGAGCCTCCAAATTTTGCTGCTGCTGAGCTGTAGACTAAGTCAAAACTGGAGAACACTCCCTGAAGGAGGCGTGGCTAAAGTTCTGACTTAGTCTAGCTGAGCAGGAAGGCTATAATTACCCACTGGTGGATTCTACTAGCATCATGCTGGAGAACAGATGCATACATAATTCAGAATGAACAGGCAAATTATTTATACATGTTGGTATTAATAAAAACAGATGTGTTAGCATTTGAAAATGGATTGAAACTTTTGCAATAATTATCAGAAGAAATGACAAATAATAGTGAAGCATTCTATGGCATAGTTGCTTATTTCCAGAATGTGAGCAAACAGGAGAGAAACTTCATTATAAACTGTGTAAATTATGCAGTGTAAGAAATTAAAGGAAAACCAAACAGAGTAAAGTCCATTGCATGGAGATAGTGGTGAATTGGTAATGGGTGACAGTGAGAAGGCAGAACTTTTAAGTTCTGTTTTGCACCTGTCTTTTCTTAGAAATAAAATAGAGCCCTAGCTAATCATCGATAATGAGAAAGAAGGGAACTGCAGCTTAGGATAGGCAAGTAGAAGAAAGAAAGAACATAGGCTAAGAAAAATGATTGAAAGGTGACATGATAACAATGTTCAAATAGTTTTCACATAGAAAAGAAAATTGATTTTTGTCAATTGCCCCATAGGGTAGGACCAAAACCAGTGGTTTAAACCTACCAAGAAGACTAGAGGGCAGGAAGAAGTTGAGACTAGAGGGCAGGAAGAACAAACTGCCACAGAAAGTATTGAGTTATTGGAATCCCTCAAACAGGCCGGATGATCATATGTTGGATGTACTTCAGTGCATCCTGTGTTGAGTGGGTGGTTGGATGAGATGATCTCTAAAACAGCATTAATATAATAATTGTAGAATTTTTTAATACAAAAGGAATTGGATTGGCCCATTTGTTTTTTGTTAAATGTTTATCTCAACCTTTATATAGTGCTTAGAATCTCTACCCCCAAATCACTCTGTAAGTGCCCATAACAGAGAGTAGACTAGAACTTGGGGGTCTTTGGCAATACTGTAATCACTATATCAAACTGGCTCCTTTTCAGTTGTTATAGCATAATTATAATCATCTCAGGAAGACATTTAATTTTTTCATGGTCATCAGAGACTCAGAATCACAAAGTTCATGCTTAAAATGTGACAAACGACAAACTACATGAGAGCCAACAAATTAGGCAGGTAACTAGGAAACGTGATTTGTTAAAAAAATTAACCAGAAAAGTTAAATCAGAAAAGTTGTCACATTTTTGTCAATAAAACAGAAAATAAAAAGGGCAGATGGGGATGTTATTCTACCTTTTTTTCTATGACCCTTTCTGGATTTTTTTCCTACATGCATCAAGTAGGAATTCAGTATCCAACATTTGACTGAATGTTATTGAAATGTTATATATTTTAATTTAAAATAACAACATTAAAACAGTTGTCTCTTTACTCTTCAGTATGACATGAAGAATCGCTTCAGATTCTTAAATCGCACTAAATATGAAGATCTGAATTTTAAAGATTTCTTTGTGGGCAACAGAATTACTATTTTTTCACGCCACCTCAATTTGGTGGACTATGCAGATCAATATACCGCTCGTGTGTTGGGCAGTCGCAAAGAAAGGTAAGAAAGTGCTGTTTCTAAACTTCTGAGGAATTTTCAGTTTTGTAAGTTAATCAACATACTTCACTTACTGAGTCATCTTATTATATACAAGAATTAGCACTGGATTTTCTGATGGATAAAAGGAAAAATGGAGAAAGGTTTTATATTAAATTGATCCTTAGAAAAATTGGAACCAAGTATGTGAACATAAAAAAGCAGAAGCAAACTCTTTATTATAGTCATGTCTTGCTTTTCATATAGTTTTTTGCTGCTTTAACTTTGTGTAATTATATCCTATTTACTATCAGGGGCTTACAATTAAAATTTTCAAAAATATTCATATTAGATCTATTACAACTCAGACCATGGTTATAGAGCCTAAGTTATCTTTTCTAAGTTTTTAATGATACTCCCAACAACACCTTGAAACATAAAAGAATTAAGGTCCTGTGATAAAATAGCAAATAAGCTGGAAAATTGTTGTACCAGAAAAATTATCGCCCCCAAACGTTAGCAGTATTACTATAATACAGATTATTTTTCATCATCTGATTTAAATTTACTGATTATGAACAACAAAGCCATTTTTATTTTTACTACTAATTTCCAAGTTCCTAGATAATCTAATTAAAATGTGTTTGTGTGTATAAATTATATGTGTATATTGCTTTTATATATACTCCAATGTATTATTAATCACTAATTATTAATATGTTTAAATTTTGGAAAAGACTTATGTCTTCTTTTGTATTTGTGTTTCTTTTATACTGGGGTTTCTTTCCAACTGATGGTAATACTCACAAATTATTTCAGAAACAGTACTTAGATAGAGCTGCAAATGGCAAACTGTTGAAAATGTTTTCAGAAAGGAAGAAAACTAGGTTTTGATGACATTTGTCCATTTCCACATTAGCAATGTGGATAACAACAGTAATAAAGTAATAGCAAATTCCTTTCTCTTCAAAAAATTTGTGTGACATAAATTGTTAAAATAGAAGAGAGATAATGTACAATGTGATTCACTGGCTTCATTAGAATTATTATTAATCAAAATATTTTTTACTGACATCAACATATTGTTGATCAATATGGCATTATTGATATCAAGTTAATATGCCAGATTATCCCCCAAGATACAAATCAGTACCAAAAGTATGTGTCAACTAGCATTTAGAGATTTTTTAAAGTAACAGTCCTCGATTTATGACCATAGTTGAGCCTGAAATTTCTGTTGTTAAGTGAGACATTCGTAAAATGAGTTTTGCCTCATTTTATGACCTTTCTTGCCACAGTTGTTAAGTGAACCAATGCAGTTGTAAGTTCATAATTCAGTTGCTAAGTGAAACTGACTTCCCCACGGCTTTTGCTTGTCAGAAGGTTGCCAAATATGATCACATGACTTCGGGACACTGCAACCATTATAAACATGAGTCAGTTGCTGAGCAACGAAATTTTGATCACTTGACTATGGGGCGTAAATGTGAAAAATGGTCATAAGTCACTTTTTACAGTGCCATTGTGACTTTGGACGGTCACTAAATAAACTATTGTAAGTTGAGGACTGCCTGTATAGCAAGAAAGAGAGGGGACTCTTTCATTAGCAAAGAAAATATGTGTTAGGATTTTTTTAAAAAGGGAGAGGAAGAGGAACAATGGGTAGGTTCATCTAAAATGGCAGCTTAGCCTCTGAGAAAAAAAACTAAAAATTAATCTGGCATTTCTTTTGAGCATATACAAAATAAAATTGCATAGTTTCTATGTCTAAAAGTTTGTATACATTAGAGTCTTTTTTGCATCTTGGATGATTTCATCCCATAATTTGAATGGTGGCTTAGATTCCTTTCTTTCCTTCATTCCTCATAGTCAGCTACTCTTCCCAGGGAAAAACAAAAGAGCAAAAGCCTCCAGCAAACTCCTCCTTCCTTATTTAACCTCAGAATAGTTCTTGCTCAGTGGTTTAGCCAATTTATAATACGAGAGGTAGGAGAGATTGGTTCTCAGGTCAACTGTGAGTGTCTTCTGATCTACATAAAACTTTAGAAACTTGCATTGTTATTAAAAATCCAGCTTAATCTTCAGGAAATTTGTTAAAGGAAGCTTGTACTGGAGTTTTTTGAGAGGTTTATCTGGCTTGGAGCTGACCATGGTGCTTGAACTCCTCAGGGAAAAGTTAGAAAAGCAAAGAAAAAGATACTACTGCTTTCCCACAATGATTACACATTGGTTAGGTACACCACTTCCTCTTCTTTCTCCCTTTCACACCAATCTCTAGCATTTCTTCCCCTACAGTATCATAATCCAGATATTGTCATAATTAAATTTCAGCTAATCATTTGCCTTTCTCAGTTTCTGACAAAGACACTAAAGGAATATTTTTCTCCCTTAATTGCTCCCTACCCCAAGTGTTCCAGTTATATTGCAGTTATCAAAGGAACAGGGTCATGGGATAATGGGGGTGACAGGATTAAAAAAAAAATCTGCTGGATTACATTTAGAAACCAGCATCTCTCATCATAAGAATATATTTCCATTTTTCAGTATGAAAATATTAAACACTAGCAATATTGCAAAAGTATAATTAGATGCTCTCTCTCCCTGCCCTATTTTGGGTCATATGATAGGGTCCTTCCTAATATATAGCTCAGGGGTGTCAAACTGCCGGCCTGCGGAAGTCGCACTCACCCCATTGCCGGCAATGGCAAAACTATCTCGATACGTTGTGCGACATCATGTGACGTCGTGAGTTTGACATGTCTGATATAGCTGCTTAACAAATATGTGGGTCCTTATTTGCCTAGCATAAGGTCCCTTTCCTCCCAACTAGAATCTGAAGAGGACAAAAAGACAACAATATCTAAAGAAATACCCTTACTATTTGTTCCTGTGTAACTTTTTTCAAAATTCATTTGCAGTACCTAAATGTTTGGACCAAATATTTCCATTATTTATCTGGGAACTAGGAATGATCACATCATGATGATTGACCTGATTATGTTTTCCTGTCTTGGTAAACGTTGATGCATAGACTATTTTTAAAATTTTCTCATTTAAATTTGTTATAGAACCTTGGCATTATTAAAACCAGATGTAGCACTTAGACTTGGAGAAGTTATTGATATGACTATTAATTCTGGTTTTACAATAACAAAGGCTAAAATGGTGAAACTTACAAGGTGAGATTTTAATCATTGCTTATTTTTCAAAAAATTAGAAATATACTTTACATTTTAAATTTTTACTGATTCATGAAGTACAATCTTTTGTAAAACTACCCTAGAATGCATAGATGTTGCCAATATAGGCTGTCTCTTGATATCATTAAAGTGTGACTGTGAAATCATATTCAGTGTTTCTATCTTGAACCATGCAGTAGCCCAAGAATGGAAGAAATAAAGATAAATACTGTCTATTATAGTGTGATATTACATGAATGAATGAATGAATGAATCTTGCTTGCTGTTATTAAGAAAATGCTAGAAATATTGTGTACACATTAATTAAAAATAGAAGAATCCATTAATTAAGAATATTAAAAATATTCTTAAAAATATCTTTTATAGGGGAGAAGCAATGGATTTACACGCAGACCATCAAGCTAAGCCTTACTACAAGTGAGTATAAGTTTTGGTACACTGAGTGGTTTAACGTATGTTACATTACATGAAATAAAAACTCTTACCATGTTGCTTTCTATCGATGTCCTTTGAGTTATCTACACAGATACAATGTTGATAGTATTTGATAAGCATAGAAAAACTAGACTTCTCTTAATTTTATACTGTTTTCCTTGTACAGAATTGGATAGTTATTGGTTTTCATTCTGTCAGGTTTGTAGTCAAGTCAGACTCAAATCCTGGTGATTTCATTGAAACATCCATGTTGTTTTCTTGATAAAAATAAGTCATTTTCTTTTGCTACCTTCTAAAATGTATTTTTGATTTCAGCATTAAAAAATCCCTGTGGTCCAAGTGCTAATCAGATTGGGCCTTATTTAGATATTTTAGTACCAGCTAGGTCCTGCAACCTGCTCTGATACTTTTGTTCTAATAAACTAAATATATTCTAACAACATTAAAATACTCTTTCATCATTTTCTCATCTTTGGAATTTTCTTACAAGAGTATACATGGTCCTACCTTAATACATGTTTAATTCTACATTTTATTGTGGTATTACATACTCAGTTGTTTTGCAGTGTGTTTTTGTTTCAAAATGATCTTGATCCTTTTCATTTTCTTACCATTAAGCAAATTGACTTTATAGTACAGTAGTATAGTATTAGTATTAGTATACTGTAGACTGCAGAGTGTCACAGAAGATTCAGTGATTCAATCTATGAAATATCCAGTAAATCAGTAAATAGCTATTTTTAGTCAGCATAGACAGACTGGAAATTTAAGGACAATAGTTTGTTTACAGCAATTTCCTTTGATGGTTGCTGCCAAAAAAGTGGTCCATTAAAAAGGGGTGTTCTTGTTCTAATCACTGCAAAATATAAAATTAATCAGTTTTTCCTTTCCAGGAGACTGGGAATAGGCAAGGTAATCTTGCAACTTCCCAAGCTGCCTCTCTGTGTTCCAGGACACAATAGCAAGCTCTTTGGTTTAAAATATATTGGGAGTCAAATGTGCACATTACTGTATTATAGGCAGTCCTCAACATACAACCATATGTTCAGCAACCAGCTGTAATTACAACGGCTCCAAATGAAGGTAGTTACAGCCCCTGCCTGAAGTTGCAGCCATGGTCACATGATAAAAAGTCAAGTGCTTTACAGCACACATGCCCTTACAACCCTGGGGATGCCACAGCTCCCCTTGTATATCCCTCCCCCTCCCCCATTTTGGCTGCTTGCACAGTGGCATTCATTAGCAGCTATTACAATTGTCCCTATACCAGCTGATCTTCACCACCTTGATCCTTTCTTCAAACCAATATCCCTTTTTATGCGAAAGCCCTCATGATGTGCAAAATAAATGGAGCACGTGTGATTTGGGGAAATGAGGCTTTTGAAGCAACCCAAGAACAAGGCTCCTGCTGTTCTTCAAACCACACGTCTAATTTTCATGAGATTTGGAGAAGATCAGGAAGCTTCTAATGAGGTGCAAGCTTGCAGAACGAAAGGGAGAATGGCTCAAGGTGGTGAAGGTCAGCTGGGCAGGAGGGGCACTTGGGGTTACCGCTGGCAGTACCACTGTGCAGAGCCAAAAGAACATGAATGGAAGGGATAATGATCCTTACTGAAACTTCACCTAACAATCCAGGCGATCGCCTAACAACTGCAACTGGGAATGATGGAACTGTGGTTATTGCGTGAGATGGTCATGTGGGCACCTCACTTCATGACTGCAGTAACATATGACTTCAATTCTGGGCTCAATTGTGTTTGTAAGTCAAGGACTACCTATATAAGAGTAATGTTAGGAAATTAAGTGATCTATACTATTCTTGACTATCCACTTAATTAGGTGCCTGCTGTTTCTGGGAGCAGTATTGATGTGCTAAATTTATTTTGTAATGCTTTATACACACACTGTGACCAGTACTTTGTTTTCTTGACTTGCATGTTTGCGATTGAACATGATTGCCCATATATGTACATACATAATAGATAGAGTTCTACAGAGAGAGATGCCTGGCTTGATAGACTTGGCAAGCTTCATTTGGCTTTCTAGGCTGCCAACTTCTAAGGAGCCAAAAGTTTAGGATTTATGTTCTGCTTAATTTGCAATTAAACATAAGATCAGAGTTCCTGAGTAGTCAGCAAATCTGTTACCTCTTTTCAGTTCTGCCTTTCTTAAAATATTAAAATAGTTTCTAATGTTGCACAAGATAACAGAATAAACAAAGTATTGTTTCAAAAATATGAAAATATTATTTCCAATCAGATTTTTCTGCAACTTATTATTTTTACTACAGTAGCTTAATATTTGTACTATGTAGCCAACTTTGTTGGTATTAATTTGTTTAGGATGGAAGAATCCTGTTGAAGCATTTGGTTTCCCAGGTATCCTGACTATTCTATTTTCTGCTTTCAGTGAGCTTCTTGAGTTTATTACAAGTGGCCCTGTTGTTGCCATGGAGATTTTGGGAGATGATGCCATAGGCAGATGGAAACAATTATTAGGACCCGCAAATTCAGTTGTAGCCCGAACCGATGCTCCAAACAGCATTAGAGCACATTTTGGAAGTGACAACATAAGAAATGTGGCTCATGGCCCTGATTCCTTTGCCTCTGCTGCTAGTGTAAGTTTCTCAAATATACATTTGATAGGCCATTCTGTACATGACTTAGTTTCTATTAGCATATAAGAATTATTTATGTTTTCATACCTCTCAATTAAATCTTTTCCACTGATGCATGTAAATATGTAAAATGAATACTCCTTCCTCTTTCTTTCTGAATCCTGTTTAAGTTACTACTTTTGACCAGTAGTTCTTTATTGACCAGCCTCCTAATTCCATAGCTTTCATCTTAGTTTGATCAAATGAGGCAATTCAACTAAGATATGTAGCAGATCCTAAGGCATATTTTATCAATAACACAAACGTTTAGTGTTAGTGATTTGTTAATGAAGATCGCTTCAACGAATCAGAGAATTCTCTAGTCCAGTCCTCTTCCTGATTCAGGAAGAGTTTGTCCAGGAAAACTACTGTACTGTGTAACTAACTATGTTTATATGACTTCATCCCATTTTTTTCACTGGAAAGCCTCCCCCATTTTGTTGTCACTTTGAATAATGGTAGTATGATTTCAGTCAAATATTGCCCGAAGCTGTTAAAGGAGTAATTGCATGATAATACTCTAAATAAATGAAATAGTAAATCTTACAGAATAAAATAAGATATATAATGTATACATCATTTTAATGTTCATCTTGTTAGAGTTGAAACTATAAATGATAATACATAGCTGCATTGAATTTTTTTTATAGTTTCCTAACTATTTATTGTGATGGATTAAATAAATTTAAACAGATTAATTGGAGGTCCATCTGAAGGCAAACCTTCATGTGAATCTTTCCAAGCTATAAGAAAACAGATTGGACAATATATTTGCATTTTACTTTTTGATGCCTGCTTTTCTTTCCATGGAAACACGTTTCTTGATGTTGATTAGAGGAGCTAAGAATAGTGCTGCTGGCAGTGTTTTAATTACTCCCTTTTTTGACCCTGCTGTGTATCCTTAAAAGTATTTTAATGTAGTATTATATATTTAAGTGTGGGATTATGAGTTATGAAGAGTTAAAGAATCCATTAATTTATACATTGTTGAATTCTATACAACTCTAAAATGGTATACCACATACTCATGCCACTGAAAAATGTTAAATTTAAGAGATTATAAATGAGGATGGCAAAAAAGAAGGGCCAGTCCTTGGCACTTGAAATGTCTTTCTGTTTGCTAGTGATTTCCTCCTTCCAGTTTTCTTATCTTCTTTAGCTTTCTCCGTGTTTTGTGTTGCTTGGAGAAAGGGAAATATTTATATTGAGATTACTTAGCAACTCAGGATCACTGTACTGTAAGGCAACAAGCATTGTTCTTCCCAGTTCAGATAAATGAAAACATCTGCCAAGACTGAACCTAGATAGTGCCATATCTGGGAGAAATAACAGGTGATCTAATCACAGGTGCCCTTGCTAGCCTGAAATTTTTATCTCAGTGTCCTGTTCATGAAAAAACAGGCTACTAATGGAGAAAAGCATATATAGCTTGCAGAAACTGTGTTGGTAAAAGTAGAAGAGCAATTACTTGGTTGTTTGTGAAGACAAACTTTGGGAGAAAGAACGGGAGATTAATCTCTGAATAGATATTAAAATTGCAAGTTGGAGAGAATAGATTCAAAATAAGTACGTACTATCCAATCTAGCAGTTCGTACAGTTCCATGAATTTCAGGGAAATGATTTCTGCTGATTGGATTTTTGAAATCATGGTCCGAAGATTTTCTGTAGCTGTTGGAGAGAAGTTCTAGCCCCCAATCTAGTCTGCATTTAAAAAAAAAACCATGTAGGAGAAGGATCTCACCTCATCACGAAGAGAACCTCTGCTGTTGATGATGATGACCTTTCCCTCCCCAGTGAGCAGCTAGCCCTGTAAAAAGGCCCTCTGTTTTCTAGGAGTGGGCAGACAAGAAAACAAACAAAAGAGTATCTGTGCTGTACAGATAAATAGGAAGTAGGACTGTGGTTTCAAGCTTATTTTTGTATAGTTGTTCTTTGGCTCCTTTTTTCTAACCTCTTTCTCTACATTGTTGAATCACCTGATTCTGCCTGTAATTTCTTTTTCATTAAATCATTAGTTCTATTTGTTTTCTGTCTTCCTCTGGTTGAAAAACACACATTCTCCCATAAATATATTCATCTTGCTTTGGGATTTGAATTGTTATGTTTTTATTGACTTGGGTTTGAAGCTTTTTCATCTTTTCAGGCAGTTAAGTCACCTGTAATAGTTTACTGTTCTTTTATTTCTTCTGGCCCACCTGATTCACTCTGATAGCCTAAAACTCTTTCAACACAGTCGGCAGTCCTGTGGCATTCAGGTTGGAAAGTTCTCTGTTTCCAGTATGAGCAGCTAGTAAGAAATCAAGTGTTATATAGTTTATTGTGAAATATTGAATGGTAATATGACAAAATAATGAACTCATCTGGTGCTTATAGCTCAATGAATGCGTTATGGTGACATAGGATAGTTTTCATGGTTTTTTCCCTGCCTATTCTTGGTAATGCAGTACTGAAATTTGCCTTAAATTTCTCAAGGTTTTTTTTTGTGTGTGAAAGGTTTATTGTACCTTTTTCTTGGCATTACAAATAGTCCTTGACTTATGACCACAAATAAGCCTGACATTTCCAATTCAACCAAAGAGTTGTTAAATGAATTTTGCCTCATTTTACGACCCTTCTTGCCACAACTGTTAAGTGAATCACTGCAGTTGTTAAGTTAGTTCAGTGAATCTGGCATCCCCATTGACTTTGCTTGTCAGAAGGTCGCAAAAGGTGAACCACGACAATGGGGCACTGCAACCTTCATAAATACATGCCAGTTGCCACATGTCTGAATTTTGATCACATGACCATAGGGATGCTACAAAGGTCATAAGTGTAAAAAAGGTTGGTAGGCCATTTTTTTCAGTGCCTTTGTAACTTTGAAAGGTCACTAAATGAATGGTTATAAGTCAAGGATTACCTGAACTTGGGGATTTTTTTGAAAATTGACATTGTTTTGGATCTTATTCTGTGTTTGGAAGTCTATTGTCTGTGATGAATGATGAGGCACTTTCAAAAATATGTTAATAAATAAGGAATGGAAATGAATGAAAACCAAAATGACTATTATAATCTCAGTGCTTGGACCCCTATTAAATTTATGTATTTAATTCCTATTATTTCCAGGAACTGGAATTATTCTTTCCTTCCAATGGAGGCCGTGGACCCGCAGGCACTGCAAACTATACACATTGTACTTGCTGTGTTATTAAACCTCATGCAATTAAAGAAGGTTAGTTATATTCCTTGCAGAGTCAATAAAAATACTTGTTGGTCCTCTTTTTGTCTAGTTAGTAGACATATAAATTATTTCCACAATGGTAGCTATCTCAGCCTGGTTCTAACAAGCAATGCTGTTCCTTTTTGTTAATGTTAATACTCATAGTTGCAGAAATAAAGACTTGTTTTCCTGTTGCTGTTCATCTTTTTTTTTTTTTACTTCTTTGACAAAAGGTTTTCCTACCAGCAGTTTGTTTATCAGTTAGGTTCAGATGATTTCCAGCTGACCTGCTTGCAGGATCAGATGGAGATGTTCTCTGTATGCAATTAAAGTACATAAACCACATAAATAATTATTTGGGTTAACAGGTTCTGCAGAGATACTGGCAAGAGAATGCTTTGCAAAACCACTTTGACCGTCATATTTTGCTGCTTCTAGTAGGTCCTCAGAATAAAATGATAATGTTTAGAATATAGTGTGATAGTTGTTTCTTCCCATAATGCATCAATACATAACAATGGATTCTTTCAAATGAGAAAAAGCTATTAATGGGGTTTGTAAACTATGTTTGATAATTTAAAATCCTTTTTTATTTTGGAACTAATTTGATTTTTGCAAATAAAATTAGTTCATTGCATTATAAGAAAATATATTTAACCCTCTGTAGCTTTAATATTAATAACTTTTCCCAGCCTGGGCATCTTTCAAAGGTGTGTATTTTAGAATTATTATTAATGATCTGCTGGCTGGAATATTCTGGGGAAATTGAAGAAAGTATATCTGAAGGACATTCAGATTACAGAAAACTGCTATTTTCTACTATTCTTATTCAAAAGATTTTACTTAATTTGACTTAAGCTTGTTCTTTCCTTCTGCCAGTTTCAAAACTATGGTACAGTTAGTCCTCTTACTGACCATAATTGGGACCTATGTCTCTGTTGCTGAGTCCCACTGTCATTAAGCAAAATATCATGTGACCATGCCAGACTTATATATACACTTTAAAAAGTGACTTATCACCATATTTCATATGACTGTTGTAGCATCCTCATGGTCACATCACTAAAATTTCACTGGCTCAAATTTATAATGGCTGCAATGTGATCACTTTTTTGCGACCTTCTGAAAAGCAATGGGGAAGCCAGATTCATTTAACAATTGTGTCACCAACTTAACAACTGCAGTGATTAACTTAACAACTGTAGCAGAAAGGGTGTAAAATGGGGCAAAATTCACTTAACTATCTCACTTAGCAATAGAAAGTTGAGCTCAATTGTCATAAATCAAGGATTATCTGTATAATATTGTATTGATAGGAAAGACAAAATGTTTAACCAGTGGAACAACCTGCCTCCAGGAGCGGTGAATGCCCCAACACTGGAGGTTTTTAAGAAGAGACTGAACAGTCATTTGTCCGAAATGGTATAGGGTTTCCTGCCTGAGCAGGGGGCTGGACTAGATGACCTCCAAATTCCCTTCCAACTTTGTTGTTGTTATATTATTATTATTATTATTATTATTATTATTATTATTATTATTATTATTATTATTATTATTATCTGCTTTGATCAGGCCACTTTGTCCACGCAATGCATAACTTTTATAACCCATGTTCACATTTCTCATATTTCTATTTTTCTGAGCTAAAGAGCTTCAAACATCCAAGAGGTGTTACAGTGTTTCTACTTAGGATGCCATTTGTCTTTTAACACTACCATACCCTGAGCTGACAGTATTGAGCCTATCTACCGGGAGCCCCTGTTATGCATCAACATTTAATTGAGAATTTGCAGGATGGATATCAAAAAAGAAGAACCCCAAAGGAGACACCATGATAGCAATTATCTTTTGAGACTTTATTAATTAAATAGCCCAAATAGATCTGCCCAGAATCCTGATTCTCTGGGCAGATCTTATAGCTCTTTTTGCCCAATTCTCCCACCTCTAAAAATGTTTATTCTGGCACTGAGATAATTAAATGGAAGGAAATTGATGTTTGTGTTTACATATTGTGAAAAAGAAAAGAATGCAAAAGTGTACCCAAGCACACAATTGGAAATTCAGATTGACAGGAATGCTGTTCCCTCCAGCTGTTTGCCTAGAGTGCTCATGACAGGAAGGCCACAAGAGCTCTGGAGGCAAAAGCTGTCAGCTATTAACTTGTTAATGTCAAGACAGGGATTTTGTTGGTTGCTAGCAGCAGCAGCACAAGCTGCGCCTAAGATAATTAACTTGCTTAAAATCATGGACTGCAGCTTCTTAGTTTGTTTTTGTTAGCGCTTATTAGGGAGATGCTGTGCAGTCGAGAAAAGCCACTCAGAAAAAAAATAGTTTGTTTAAACAATCTCTCTAGTTTGCAACGGGGAAAAATAAATTGCCTATTCATGTAACTGAAAGAGATCTTTCTAAAGATCTTCAATGATTTATGTTTTTTACCATCCTAATTAAGGTTATGTGTTTTACATCATCCACATACTTGGCCAGCTCATTGCTTACATCAAGATTGTTTGATTCATTTAAAAATTACTAGTCTCAACATAGATCCTTTACTTTTTCCCCCTCTAAAAAGAAACTTGATTTGTAGTCATTTGTTTGTGTTTCTATTTAACCAATTACCAATTCTCTTATCCCATGACTACTAAATATACTAAACAGCTTTTGATGAGAAGTCCTCGTCCATGTGCCTACTGACACTCTGAAAGAACTTTGTTAAGCTTCATGAAGCAGGATTTATCTTTATGAAATCAATGCTGATTTTTCTTCAGAAAGGCTTGTACCTATGTACCTAGTTACTTTTCATTATATTACCAATTTTACAAATTTGTTCAGAACAGATGTTAAGCTGACTGACTTAAAGTACAATTTACAGAATCACCTCCAGATCCCTTTTTAGAAATCTGTTACATGGTTACTTTTGAATGTAGTCAGTAACACTGAGCTTGATATAATTTGTTACATATTTTTGTTTTATTTTTTATTAAGAAATTAGTAGCTTCACATTTGAATGACTTTTCATTGACTCAAATTAGGACTCCCTGATTTGCTATAGTGCAGTCTCTCAGGATGTTCTCAAATAATTTTAATTGTTTTGATCCTCTTCCGGAGACATCCTGTTGCTGTTGATATTTTCAGACCATTGAAGTGGACAAAACCTGAACATCAAAGTCATGAATAGTAAACTTCTTATTGTAGGGTAATCAATAATAGAACAGTAACAGTATCTTGCAACTTTGAATGTGTCTCTCCCTTCCCTGCCTTTATCCTAAAGAGAAGTTGGAGAGGTCCAGGCTGAGATACTTTCTCAAATTCTATTCCAGTTATGTTGAGATTTCTTTTACTTGACTATTGCCTTGGCTGTCGCTGTTCCTCTCCTTCCTCAAGGTTATTCTCACACTTCGTTACAGATGTCATATCTCAATGTCTGGGTTTGGATGGGGATCAACATCAACCTTGCCAAAATTGAGTGGTTTTGACTCTTCGGGCCCTCAGCTTCTGGGAATCTAATGCTGGATGGGGTAGCACTGCCCAAAACAGACCCTGTTCTCAACTTGGGTGTCTTTCTGGACTCATATCTCCTGTTCAAAGAGCGGTTAACAATTGTGATTAGGGGGCCCTTTTTACAATTTCTGTTGGTGAATTTGCTCCAGTTCCTGGATTAAGAGGCTCTGCTTTCAATCACTCATGCCTTGGTCACCTCCCCAATGAATTACTGTAATGTACTCTAAATATGGTTCCTTTTGAAGAACATCCAGACGCTGCAACTAATGCAAAGTGCTGTGGTGCAGGCAGTTGTGGGCACTCCAAAACCAGCACACAACCTCTGCTCCCAGAACTGCAGTGGTTGTCAATTTTCTTTTGATTTTAACTTAAGATGCTGTATGCCAGTGGTTCTCAACCTTTTTCAGGTTGAGACCCCACTTGTGCCGCCCACGCGCGGCGCGACCCTGACCCGCGTCGCGCATGTGCGCGACGGGCCGATCCGCGCATGCGCACGTGATGGGCCAATCCGCGCATGTGCGCGTGATGGGCCGATCCGCGCATGCCGGTGTGCGCGCGGCGGCCCGAACCACACATGCGTGGCACGATGGGCCGATCCGCGCATGTGTGGCGCGACGGGCTGATCCGCGCATGGGCGGCGTGCGCACGATGGCCCAAACCGCGCATGCGCGGCGCGCACGCGACGGGAAAAAAAACAAAAAAAAACAAAAACAAAATGGTGGACCGCAGTGTCCGGCAACCCCCGCGAAACGATCGTTCGACCCCAAATGGGGTCGCGACCCATAGGTTGAGAACCGTTGCTGTATGCTATCTGGACTGCAAAAGAACCTTTTTATGGGTCACATCTATTAAGTAGTACCATCTGACAGGACCCAGGAGGAGAGCCGGTTTTTTTTAATAACAAGTTTTTATTGGTTTTCCAAATTTACATTTGAGTATTTGGAAAGCAGTGTGGTGATTGGGTAGTCAATAGTACAATAACAAAATCTTTAGTACATATCTCAGGTTACATCATCAAAAAATTCCTTCTCTATTTCCCTTAACATTTGCTATATCACATTGGTGGCGAACCTATGGCACGCATGCCAGAGGTGGCACTCAGAGCTTTCTCTGTGGGCACTTCTCTGAACTGCTGGTGGCGGGCTGTGGAGCCCCAGAGTGCGCTGGTCGAGGGACCGGCAGGCTGTGGCTGCTGATGGACACTGTCGGCCCCCATGCGCTCGCTGGCCTCTGTGTGCGGAGGCTGATGGTGTCAGGCAGCAGCTGCCCCGGCCCCTGTCTCGCCTTGCCCTGTGACAATGGCACCCCTGCCCTGCCTCACCTCACCCCGTAGGACAAGCCTCCTGCCCACCACCCCACCTGCCAGAGACCCCTGGATCTCCCCCAACCCTGCCCGGCCTCCACAGGCGTCCCTCCCCATAAGCAACATTGAGGTGACCACGCCCACCTTGGCCACACCCACCCAGTCTGCCATGACCACCACAGCAACACCCACCCAGTGGGCCATGACCACCTGGCACCCAGCAATAAATAAGTGGGTTTTGGGTTGCAGTTTGGACACTTGGGCTCTAAAACAGCGGTTCTCAACATGTGGGTCGCGACCCCATTTGGGGTCGAACGACCATTTCACGGGGGTCGCCAAACACCGCAGTCCGCCATTTTTATTTCAATTTTTTTTGGTCGGCCATTTTTTTGGTCCGCCATTTTTTCCCTTTGTGATGCGGGCCGTCGCGCCGCGCATGCACGATGCGGGCCCGCCATTTATTTTTTTTTGGGTCGGCCATTTTTTTTGGTTCGCCATTTTTTTCCCCTTTGCAATGTGGGCCGTCGCGCCGTGCATGCGCAATGCGCCCATTGCGCCGCGCATGCACGATGCGGACCGGGGTCGAGCCCTGGAAAAGGTTGAGAACCACTGCTCTAAAAGGTTCGCCATCACTGCTATATCATATTTAAGCTAGTAAATTTATAATTATAACAAGCTCAGTTAAAACATTTATCAATATATTTTTGCTTATACATATCCATGTCCTGTGTTTACATTGTACCTATTTTTTAATTTTTAATTATAGTTTTCCAATTTAACCTTTAATATCCATAGTATTCAAATTTCGGGTAACACAAGTTTCCTTTATTTCACTACATAAAAATTATAATATCTAAAATACACCTATTACTTACTTAAGTATATTCTTATTTTATTTCATAAACATTTTCTATTTCTCATCCTAGTACATCACCACTTACTAATGGAGTATCCATTATTGTTTCAAATCCATCGTCTGTGTTATCTGGGCTAAACAATAATTCAAGGCTATTTCCTAATAGGTCATTTTCATTTCCCTTATAAATCTAAATCCTCAATATTAGGCCAATTAATCCCTTAATCTTTAATTCATTCAAATATAAGATTTTATCTGTCCAATTTTTCTTGTCCCATTGCAGAGGCTTCTTCAGTTTTACCCGTGTCATTCCCAGGTAACAGACAATACTTGTCAGGTTTAATACACTGTGACTACTATGCCACAACTGCAACCAAAGCCAAGTATTATCCCAAGCATGTTTGTGTTATTGTATGCCAGCTAGGACCTGTCAAATATAGACTATCCAATTAGTATTATTAACTAGGAGATATCCACAGGATACCATGTGATTTTTGAAATCTGATTTTCTCCCCCAAGAGCTAAATATCTTACGCTTAAGTGTAAATCATGGTCTTCCTATTTTATGTAAGTTACATATATTTTTGTTTCGCTTTAAGCAGAGAAAAACCTTTCCCAGCTGAGTGCCTCAGCTCAAAAGTTTGAGTAGGTGTTATATTTATCTCTGTACAGGTGTCAGATGCATATATATTAGTCCAAATATATTCTGGAATTTTTTAAAAAGAATTATTATATGATAACACCCTAACTCCCAAGCATAATATTTAAAATACTCTTAGGTATCTACCATTATTCTCCTTTTTTGTTTTAATGCAGGTCTAGCTGGAAAGATTATAAAAGCAATTCTTGATGGAGGATTTGATATCTCAGCCTTGCAGATGGTAACTAATTTTCTTTTTCTTATTTTCTTTTTATTTAATTCTTGTGGAATTAGGAGGTGGAGAGAAAATTCCACATTTACCACTCCTGTTTCTACTATAGAGCTGCTTCCTTCAGTTTTGTTGTAAGTGGTGTCTTGTATCAGGTTTTCAAAGCGTTATCTTGCTAAACAAAGGAAATCAGCCTTTTCAGTTCAGTTAAACAAAAAATGGATAGACTTCAAAGTTGCCAAATTTATTTTGTTTTTTTCTTATAATTCTCATTGTCAGCCAAAGAAAAATGAAAATGATTTAAAACTGGATCAGGTTGTCTCTGACCATATTCTGAATCAGGAAACTTGCAGAACTAAACTGAGCTCACAGTTCTTTCTTTTCACATGCAAATCCCGTATTTGTTCATTGCAGCAGTTAATTTAGAATAAAGCATTTTTTGTTGTTGCTACTGCTGATAAAGCAGGGGTATCAAACTGCTGGCCGGAGGGCCGGTTGCATCATACAGAGACCTCACCCACCCCAGCTCCGGCAATGCAAAAAAAGTCGCGACACATCACATGACGTGGCGAGCTTGACACCCGTGTGCTAAAGCATTTCACAGTCAGAACTGCTTGCTTACAAATGCTGATATACCTCCCATATGCTAGATCATTATACTTTTCCAACAGTACTATGGAAGCAACTTTTAAAGATGGGAATTATCCCCACTGAATTTGCTGAACACAAATCAATAAAGCCTTGATATAAATAATGTATATTGAGAAGCATCTGGCTATTCCTCCTCCAAAAGAGAAGAAGGAAAAGGACTCTTAGCCAACCCTAATTAATTATGGTTAGCTTTTTAAAGAGGCAATGATCAGATTGGTTCTGAAGTAACCTAATTAGTAAGATGTTAATTGGAATTAGTAGTTTACCCCACTTTCTCAGGGAAAATGCTTGAGCATTTGGTGGTTGCTGATCAATTTCAGACATTTTTAAGCTGATTTTCTGGATCCATTCAGGGCAGCTGCATTCCTGATTTGGAACAAAAACTAGTTTCTAGACTGTGAGTTCAAGTGTGGTAGTGCTGGAACTCATCTCCTAAGTTCTAGCAGAATACCTTAAACATTACATCAGTCTGACTCTACAATTACATGCTTAGATATTACAATTAAAACTCATTAATCAGTGATCATTGCAATAATATTGTACAAGCACTTAAAATTGTTTTGACATTGAAATAATTCTTTAATAAAGTAAAAGGAAACAAAAGCATTATACAAAAAGCATTTAGAAAGCCTCCTCTCTTTTCCCTGCCCCATTCTTTCCTTCCCCTGATGTATTTTGAACTTACTTAAATTTTAATTAGTGTAAATAATTGAATAATATAAATAGTGAACAACAATCATGAGCTTTGTGCAGCCTGAAACTTGACAAAAACTTTTTTCGGAGATAGAGTGAAATTAATTAAGACTTTTGTTGAGGAAGGTGTTTCTTTATGCGCAGGAAGCTCTAGGTTTGTACCTGGTATGTTTGTACTCGGGAGCAAGTTGACAACTATAAGGCTGGGAAAGGAAAGTCTGTCTGTTGTCACCAGCAAAAGGTGCCTCCTCCAGTAGCCCCCACTGACTCTAAAGCAGGGGTCTTCAAACTTGGCCCGTTTATGACTTGTGGACTTCAACTCCCAGAATTCCTCAGTCAGCGTGCAAGGCTACTAAAGCAAGGCTACTTACAAACTGTAAGCCCAGACTTTTGTGATACCTAAATTTATTATTATTATTTTGAATAACTTAATTTTATGTGTGCTTAACTTTTTACCATGTGATTTGATGAGTAGTGTGCACACACGTTGTTTATCAGCTTATTTGCCAAACAATAAATACCCTCTACATGACTGAGAAACCACACAATTCTTGTCATGTTTCTTGTACAGAAAAAAGGGCAGCTATAATTGTTAGGTAGTTTTTAAGTATTTTTAAGACAATACTAGCTCCACAATTCTGCTCCACAGAATCTCAAGAATTAGACTATTCCTTTCTATTTTATATGTAGTTCTACATGGACCGAGCAAATGCAGAAGAATTCTATGCAGTCTACAAAGGTGTTGTTGCTGAATATTCTGTAAGTAAATATTATGACATCTGTTTTCCCCATTTTTGATGCAGTTTAGATATTACCTTAATGGACCATCCTTTTTGTATGGTAATGCTCAGGATTATTACTCATAGTTATGGATTGTTTTAATATTTGCTGTAAAATAAACCATTAACAATTTATTGGAAAGATAACTGTACACATAATTTTTAGTTTTGAATCCACAGTGTGATATACATAAATTGTGTGCACTTTTGGATAATGGTTTTCCAGGCTAAAAAGCATCCCCATTAGTAACATGTTGTCTTTGAACATCATACCAAAATTCTTAATTTTTAAAATTAAGACAAATTTCCAAAAATTCCAATACCTTGCTACCTTTAGAAATCCTCCTTGCATTTTTCTGCCTCACTTTAAAAATGGATCAAATCCAAAAACTAGCAAATTAATTTTGTGGATACTTTTTCCCCATTGAGGAGGGATGCTTGGCATACCTTCTGCCTCCAGATCTTTCTTCAGTTTAATAATATGTCATCTTTGCAATTGGGGAAGAATTCTCAAAGGCAAATTTTGTTAATGTGCTACATTTGCAGTATTTGCAGGAATGCAACACTTCATAATATTTGCTGAAATGCCGCTTTACACATTTTGTTTTACAATAGTTGGATAGCTATGTACCCATTCTATTTTTATTCTGTCATGCCTCAGTATGGTTCTTACCTGTTTACAAAATACACATGACATTTAAAACATCCACAGTTTAAATACTAATGGTAAATTTAATAAAAAATGATGAGTCAGTAATGAAATATAACAAATTGATAATCTTTTTCTATTAAGAACCAATAAACTCAATAGATAGTATCATTTCAAAGTGTAACTACTCTAAGAAAAAACTCAGTTTCCAGAATCCTCCTAAAGGAAAACAGGAAAGGAGCTAGTCTAATTTCACTTCGATTTTCGAGGCCATAATGTCTAACTATATTTTCCTCAATATTTCCAACCTTGGCATTCTAGACTCCTGCCACAAGCAGCACACCATGCTTTGCATTCTCTGTCAATTTCGAATTGAACTTGATCATAAAACTCATCCATTTCCTTTTCTGTATATATAGTTGGAGCATAAACTTGAATACACCTGTCAATTATGTCTAATTGATTATATCTGGTGATTGATTGTTTTGCAACCAAGTATTGTTCTTGCTATTGTCTTTTTAACTATGAAAACAAGACCACCAACTTTTGACTGAAACTATTCAATTCAAGTCTATCTCAATTTGCTGATCCTAAGATACCGATGTTTAGTCAATCATTTTCATGTTTTATTGTGTTGAGCTTTCCCAAAGCTTTAGGTGCAATCAGAGATCCTGTAGGCTTTAAACTGGCAACATCATAAACACAATTAGTACTCTAAAATGGTGTCAAACTCGCCATATCACATGACGTGACATATCGCGACTTTTTTGCCATTGCCGGCAATGGGGTGGGTGTGGTTTCACTATGATGCATCCGGCCCCTGGGCTGGCAGTTTGCTCTAAAAGATTCTTAACTCTTCTTCAGCAGTGTGATAATGGGTACATTATCTGTCATTATATCATCAGTTATTTTATATTCCCAACTGTGTGGTTTTCTTGGTAAAATATCAGTGATATATTATTGCTTTCTGCAGTATGAAAAAATGTGCAACTTGTAGAGTGTTGAGCTTTTCAAAATGCAAAATAAGCTAGAAGAGATCAATGTATCACATCATACATGTTTATAAAAATAAATACTCAGATATTGGGGAGGTACTTTGCTTTTGGTTAATGTTTATCCCAAAATAATCTAGGATAAAAATCCCAAGTCTAGTCCTAGAGGATTTGTTTGCTTGTTTTCTGCATCCCTGCTTTTTGATTATTTGGATTTCTGTAAAATAAATCAATTTAGTAATGGGGCCATAAAATTTTCAGTAATGTGCCTTCAGAACAATGTAAACATCTGTTGGGTTTTTTTTCTGGTTACAGGAGATGGTTGTAGAACTCTACTCAGGACCTTGTATAGCTCTAGAGATTCGACAGGTAGATCCTGAAAAAGTGTTCAGAGACTACTGTGGCCCTTCTGATCCTGTAAGTAACTTATTAAGCAACTTATAACAAAATAAGACTGATGAGTGAGATCTGTGAATGTATATCCCTTTACTTTCACATTTAAAGCAGCTTGGAGAAGAGATCCACTTTTGCTTAGCTTGTAGTTTTGTACAGAACAGTTCACTCACTTGTTTTCTTAGGTCAAAATTTCTCTTCCGGTGTGAAAAATATATACTGGCATAATAAAGGTACTTATATTTTCCTTTCCTTTCCAATCTATTAAAGGGCTAGGAACAAATTTGCCAAATTACATATGTACATATTAGGAGTATAACAACATTAAATATATTATATTTTGAATCCAGACAATGCTTTTCATAAGTTGAGGAATAGCATTGTACTTTAAAACAAAATAAAATCTAGAATGTCTTGGTTGAAATCCAGAATGTTGGACAAAACAACATTTGGAGGGATTGCACATGAATACTAAGAGGCAAATAGAATATGATTAGCATGTTTCACCCTTTCTCTTCACTCCTCTTATCAGCCACTCCCAGCATGGCATGACTCATGGTTTTGTCCACCTCACTAATCTTCCTTCTATCTCTGTATTGAGTTTTCACCACTACTGAAAAGACAATATATCTCTCTGTTGTCCCAAGACTTTTCCTTACCTCCCTGCCACCATCACCACCACAACCAAGATTCTCAATGTTCTTACCCAAATTACTTCTATTAAGAAAAGAAATTGTGATTCAGATGTAAAACAAAATAGCCTCCTGCATCGAAACATATTGCACATTTGAGTTTCAAACAAGTGTTAGCATTAAGTATCATAGTGTTGCTTTTCTCACCAAAATTAGAGCCTTGCAATTATGACTTTAACTTTTTAAATAACCTTGGTGATTCTCCTGGGAATTGACATACTTTTGATGTAGCAAATTGAATTGTATAACAAGATTATGAGACATTGTTTTTAGTCTTTTCCTTAACAGTTTTAACAAATAATCAGGCATGCACAGGATACAAGAACTTCTGATTTATGTACAAAAAAAAATGAAAAAAATCCAGTGACTGCTGCATATACAGCTGAATTATTTGATTTAGTTGTTTCAGTAAGGAGATTCTAATTGATATTTTCTGAATTGTAGTTTTTAATAGTTTCAAAGAGTTAGTTGTAGGCATAGGAAAGAAACATCAAGCAGAAAGCATATTTTATGTATGGTTTGCTATTTATATGCACTTACAATCCATTTAGGAGAGACTCTACTCCAGTCCAGCACTATTAAATATATATTCAGGGATGATAGAATTTGTTGTTCTATGTATGTGGTTGGTGCCAGTTTGGAGAAAGCTGATTTATGAAATTGAGCATGAGAAATGCATTTGTTATTGTTAAAGTGAAAGAATAGAAGAGAAGAGAAGAGAAGAGAAGAGAAGAGAAGAGAAGAAAAGAAGAAAAGAAGAAAAGAGAAGAGGAATAGAAGAATAGAATAGAATAGAATAGAATAGAATAGAATAGAATAGAATAGAATAGAATAGAATAGAATGGAATGGAATAGAATTGGAAAGGACCTTGGAGGTCTTCTAGTCCAGCTCCCTGCTCGAGGAGGAGAACCTGTACCATTTCAGACAAGTGACTGTCTGATCTCTTCTTAAAGATCTCCAGTGATGGAGTGCCCATGATTTCTGAAGGCAAGCTGTTCCACTGGTTAACTGTCCTCACTGTTAGGAAGTTTCTCCTTAATTCTAGGTTGCTTCTCTCTTTGGTCAGTTTCCAACCATTGTTTCTTGTCTTTCCCTCTGGTGCTTTGGTGACTAATGTGACCCATCTTCTTTGTGGCAGCCCCTCAAATACTGGACTACTGCTATCATGTTGCCCCTGTTTCTTCTTTTCTTTAGACTAGCCAAACCCAAGTCCTGCAGCCGTTCTTCATATGTTTTAGTCTCCAGAAGTTGCTCTTCTCTGAACTTTTTCCAAGGTCTCAACATCTTTTTTGTAGTATGTATATGCATACTAATATCCATATACACATATGAATAAATATATGAATGTAGAGTATAGAAGATAACAGCTTGAGGTGAAAAAAATAAATGATCCTTTGGTCTTCCAGGGTTTTATTAGCTATCCTTATATTTCTGTTACTGCTAATTTTTAGAATTTATACCACTATTCTAAGCTATGCATGATTGTGTAGCTTATGCTTGCATCAGCATCTACAGTTTTAATTGATTGTGTTAATGCAAAACTAATCCCTGGTATATAATCCATAGATGATTTTAATAATTTTGCTTTATTTATTTGTTGCATTTAGATCTCATTCCAGTACAATAACTTTGTTGATCCACTTTTACAATTTTTGAAATAAACCTATCTTGCATTCCCTAATTTTAAATTAAAGATTTAAGTGCTAAAACATGAAATATCAGTGATTAAATGTTAAATATTAAAAATGCTAGAAACTATCAAGATAACAGTTATATTGCCTAAACAACAACCATTACAATATCTGATGTCATTTTTTTCAAAAGTGAGCTCTTCTAGTTCTAGATTAGACTGCTGTCCTTAACCTATTTATGTAGGCTTAAAACCATTAAATTCAGTAGGACTTCCATCTGAATAGACATCTATCAGTTTATATTGTAAGCATGGGAGAGGAGTGGCAAGGCAAATGATAATATATGTGAGCCGCCATCAAATATACATCATAAATATTTCATAATACACATTTTGCCATCAGATGTTATGGGGTCATTACATAATCATGCCATGGCATTCTGATACCTGTGCCATCCTTTAGAAATTACTGGTGCTTGTTGTTGCTGTATGTTATAGTATTGCAGCCTTAAATCAATTACTAATATCTGGCATAAAATAGCTAAATGAGCTATGGCAAAAAAAGTTTCTGATGTCATTTCTGCTATGAACTACCTAGGTCAGGGGTGTCAAACTCAATTTCATTGAGGGCCGCATCAGCATTGCAGTTGTTCTCGGGGGCTGGGTAGGTGTGGCCAGGGTGGGCATGGCCTACTGGGTGGGCATGGCTGGAGTGGGTGTGGCCTATTGGGTGGGCGTGGCCAGCTCTACATCATTCGCGCCAAGGGGGCCTGTGGGGGCTTGGGCAGGAGTGGGACAGATCTGAGGGTCTCTGGCAGAAGGGGGTGGGACCAGGGCAAGCGCCAAGGCATAGTCCACTGGAAGAGCCTGCCGAAACCCCTCCCCCGGAGCCCATCAAGCCGGATATGTGAAGTAGACGAGGGCCATTTGTGGCCACTTACAGGCGACAGTGCATTTCTTCATTCCTCACAAAGGTGACACGTCCCCAGCATGCACCCAGGAGGCAGGGCCGACACGGCAGAGGCTGGTCCCTTGCTGTTTCCAGATGGCCTTGTGGAGCTAAGTCTGAATGGTTTCAGCATAGATGGCTACCACAAAATTGTACACTGGCTCCCAGCTGGCCTGGGCCAGGGCCAAGGCAACAGGTGCCATTCCCTTACTGTTTTCAGGATGGCTTCGCTGGCCGCATCCGGCCCCCGGGCCTTGTGTTTGACATGTGTGACCTAGATGACTTTAGCTAGCAATTATATCTTTATTTCAACTTCAGTGTTAAAGTCCTGAAATATTAGAAAACCAATCTTTCTTTTGAATATTAAAACTTGCATACTATACGCCTTCAAAGGTTTATGGAAGTTAAAATAATTATTTTAGAAATCATACAACTATTAAAATACAGCTATATTAATAACAATGCAATTGTTTTCTATTAACTATCTTATTTCTGTTAGTTTCAGAACTGTAATAACTTTGTTTCAAAGATTTGTAGATATGAAGATAGAGGTTTTTGTGATTACAATCACATAAACTAGATAGCTTTTTAGGTAGTTCTAGACAACCCATATCTCATTGAGTTATGATTTCAGAGATATTTTATTAAATTAAGAAATAGAATGACTACAGGTGGACAAAAAAGCAGGAGTGATTTCTGACTTCTGATGGCTGCCCCATTGACTTTTCTTTTTATAAGACTATGAAATTTCAATAAAAGATAAAATACAAGAAAACAGAAAGAAAAAATTAAAGAAAAACAGATAAGATAAAAAGAAAAATTAAGGGTGCAGAAAGAAAAGAAAAATATAGAAAAAGGGTAGCTTCCAACTTTCTTTGGTACAGATACAAATATAAAATATGTTATTTTTTTGCTTTAAAATGAACCATTATATGTGGTACTTCTGTAGTGTATTAAATAGTGTGAATTGTTTGACTCACTAGCTGATTGCCAAAACCTCCATTTTGCAATCTTGCAAGGATGGCTGTTCAGGGGATGAGTGCATTATTTTCCAGGATTCTTTTTAAATCTATAAAATTATTTAGGCTACAAGGTTCTGGCTGAACCCCACTTCAGTTATGGAGTCCCTTCCCGTTTGAGGGAGCCACTCAATCTGCCATTTTCTTCACCAGAAGCTCCCCCATTTACTTTTCTTATGGGAAGCTGGCAGGGAGTGTTGGAAATGATTATTATCAGTGTGGCAGTGTGGCAGTATTGAAATGGGCACAACTTTGCCAAATTTCAATCCCATGGGAGTAATGGGTCTCAGATTTTGATGCGGGGCTGGGTTCAGGAGATTCTTAACGCCTCTTTGAGGGAGGGGTCCTTTCCGGCTCCCTGCAAGGAGGCAATTGTGCGCCCCCTCCTCAAGAAGCCTTCCCTGGACCCAGCTGTATTAAACAACTACCGTCCTGTCTCCAATCTTCCCTTTATAGGGAAGGTTGTTGAGAAGGTGGTGTCACTTCAGCTCCAACGGTCCTTGGATGAGGCCGATTATCTGGGCCCTCAACAGTCAGGATTCAGGCTTGGCTACTCCACGAAACTGCGCTGACGGATGATCTCTGGCGGGCCCAGGATAGGGGATTCTCCACTATCCTGGTGCTACTTGACCTCTCAGCGGCTTTCAATACCATCGACCATGGTATCCTTCTGCGCCGACTGGAGGGGTTGGGGGCACTGTTTTGCAGTGGTTCACCTCCTACCTCACTGGTCGGTCGCAGTCGGTGTTGGCAGGGGTTCAGAGGTCGACCCCTAGGTTCCTCCCTTGTGGGGTCCCTCAGGGATCGGTCCTCTCCCCTCTGCTGTTTAATATCTACATGAAACCGCTGGGTGAGATCATCCGACAACACGGAGTGAGATATCATCAGTATGCTGATGATACCCAGCTTTACATCTCCACCCCGTGTCATTTCAGTGAAGCAGCGGAAGTGATGTGCCGATGTCTGGAGGCTGTTAGGGTTTGGATGGGTGCCAACAGGCTCAAACTCAACCCCGACAAGACGGAGTGGCTATGGGTTTTGCCCCCCAAAGATAACTCAATCTATCCATCCATTAGCCTGGGGGGAGCTTTTGACCCCCTCGGAGAAGGTCCGCAACTTGGGCGTCCTCCTCGATCCACAGCTAAATTTGGAACATCATTTTTCGGCTGTGGCGAGGAGGACATTTGCCCAGGTTCGCCTGGTGCACCAGTTGCGGCCCTATTTGGACCGGGAGTCTCTTCTCACAGTCACTCATGCCCTTATCACCTCGAGGCTCGACTACTGCAATGCTCTCTACATGGGGCTACCTTTGAAAAATGTTCGGAGACTTCAGGTAATGCAGAATGCAGCCGCGCGAGTAGTATTGGGCTTGCCCAGAAATGCCCACATTTCGGCATCACTCCGCGAGCTGCATTGGCTGCCAATTGGTCTCCGAACCCAATTCAAAGTGTTGGTTATGACCTATAAAGCCCTACATGGCATCGGACCAGGTTATTTACGGGACCGTCTGCTGCCTCATGAATCCCAGCGGCCGGTTAGGGCCCACAGAGTGGGCCTTCTCCAGGTCCCGTCAGCCAGACAGTGTCGCCTGGCAGGGCCTAGGGGAAGAGCCTTCTCTGTTGCGGCCTTTGCCGGCAGGCTTGGGGCAGCTAACATCTTGCCCCTAGCCAGTGTATGTTTGTGTGTATGTTTGTGGAATGATTGGTTTTTCTTTTTTAACTTAGGGGTTTTTATATTCATGTATTTTATTGGTGATTTCTATTATGTTGTGAGCCGCCCTGAGTTCTCCGGAATAGGGCGGCATAGAAGTCAAATAAATAAATAAATAATTTTGAATGTACTCTGTAAGTTAGCTCATTTAAGGCACATTGATTAAAACATTGTTTCCCTATGAAGCAGCATTATGCCCAATTGAAAGTTACAAATAGGACAACAGGAGAGTTTTAGTAATATACTAGAAAACCTGTACCCTGTCGGGTCATTGTTTCAGAGATATTTCCTTACCAGATTCCTCAATGCCTTCAGTGACACAGCTTCTAATGTACTGCCTTCACTGGAAAAATTGGGATACATTCAGAGATGTATCTGACTTGAAAATAGCCCATGCACAGCACAGTCAAACATAGCACAGAAAATGTTTTATGACATTTTGAGTTAGGTCATAAATTGCTTTATGATAATGTTTATATCATCAAATGTTTTATAACATTTGCCAAATTTCAATTCCACAGGAGTCCTAAATCTTAGATTTCCGAGGCAGTCTGTAAGATAGTCCATTCAAGGTGCCTTGGTTCAAAAGATTTTGTCCTATGGTGCATGTTTTCCCCATTAAAGGTTACAGGAATCAGAATTTAATGATGATAGATAGATAGATAGATAGATAGATAGATAGATAGATAGATAGATAGATAGATAGATAGATAGATAGATAGATAGATAGATAGATAGATAGATAGATAGAGTAATGCAAAGTGTTGGTTATTACCTATAAAGCCCTTTATGGCATGGGACCAGGATACTTACGGGACTGTCTTCTGCCACATACTTCTCTACGACCGGTCGGCCTCCTCCGGGTCCCGTCAGCGAAACAATGTCGTCTGGTGGGCCCTAGGGGGAGGGCTTTCTCTGTTGTGGCGCCCGCCCTCTGGAACCAACTGCCTCCTGAAGTCCGCGTTTCTCCCACTCTCCCGGCCTTCCGAAAGAATCTTAAAACCTATCTTTGCCGGCAGGCCTGGGGATGATTGTGGATTGTTGTGTGACTGATGAATATGTGTGGGGTTTTATTTTTAAATATTTTTTGCTTGGACTTAGATTGTAATTGTTGTTTTATATATATGTTTTTAAGCCGCTCCGAGTCTTCGGAGAGGAGCGGCATATAAGTCCAAACAAAATAAATAAAAATAAATAAATAAAGCAAACAAAGAAAAGTATTTTCATTCAGTACCAAGGCTATTGTAGGTCAGCATAGAAAATCAGATCAATATGAGGCTGCAGTTAGTATGTCATTCTGTCTCTGTTAAAAAAAGATGTGATGAATCAGACATCATGATCAGCATAACATATAAACACAAATATTAGATTTTGGACATCTACTAGATAGTTTTGTCAATGATAGACAATTTAATTGTTGAACTCTATTTGAGACCACACAGGCTACAAAATATTTTATTAAAATGATGAAAACTAATTTCATATTTGTGCACAATATCATATCTCCCTTGCATGTTAAACTGCAGTTCTTTTCATTTCTTGGTAAACATATTTGAAAATTTAGTTCACTGAATTTGATGGCTATGGTCCAAAATATAAAGAAGGTATCTAATAGCAGAAGGCTGCAATTTCTGGTTTTGCCCTGAATTGTGAAGCATATAGAGCCAATTAATAAGATTCACAAATATTGCCTCACAGGCTTCCATTTTTCCTGAAGTCATATTTTTCTGAGATTTATTTATTAATCAAATTTGTTTGTTCTCATTTCTAGCTGCCGTCTACATATTTCTTTGAAAGCAAACAAGTAACATTTTTTTGCAGGATCCAATCTGGGTTGATTTATTGAGCAAAAGAGGAATTGTCTCAGACTGCAGATAAAATATATAATAACAAACTTCCTTTATTTTTTTAATATTTTTATTACAATGTTGTGGGACTGCATTATTAGCTGTCATGGCCACATGTGGCCTGCGGCCTGTGGGTTGGAACTGCTCTAGGCTGTGAGAATAACCTTGAGAGGCAAGAGGAAGAACTGCAGCCAAGATGAAATATGAATCCAAAGCAGGAATGTAATTTGAGTAAGCAACTCAGAAATGACCTTCCTCATTCTCTGGAATGTAAAGGCAGGAAGGGGAGAGACACATTCAGATTTCCAGGATATTGCAACCGTATAATAAATATGGTATTAGGACTCATAATTTTGGTTTCTGGTCTGAACTACCTTAAAAGGCTGATATCAATCAAATGGATTATAAACCTGAAAAAATATTATCATAATATTAATAGTAAATTTGGAAGGGACCTTGGAGGTCATCTAGTCTAACCCCCTGCTCAGGCAGGAAACCCTATACCATTTCGGACAAATGGCTGTCCAGTCTCTTCTTAAAAACTTCCAGTGTTGGAGCATTCACCGCTTCTGGAGGCAGGTTGTTCCACTGGTTAATTGTTCTAACTGTCAGGAAGTTTTTCCTTAGTTCTAGGTTGCTTCTCTCCTTGATTAGTTTCCACCCTTTGCTTCTTGTCCTGCCTTCAGGCGCTTTGGAAAATAGCTTGACTCCCTCTTCTTTGTGGCAGCCCCTGAGATATTGGAACACTGCTATCATGACATCCCTCGTCCTTCTCTTCATTAAACTAGATATACCCAATTCCAGCAGCCATTCCTTATATGCTTTAGCCTCCAGTCCCCTAATCATCTTTGTTGCTCTTCTCTGTACTCTTTCTAGAGTCTCAACATCTTTTTTACATTATGGTGACCAAAACTGGGTGCAGTATTCCAAGCGTGGCCTTACCAAGGCATTGTAAAGTGGTATTAACACTTCATGTGATTTTGATTCTATCCCTCTGTTAATGTAGCCTAGCACTGTGTTGGCCTTTTTGGCAGCTGCAGCACACTGTTGGCTCATATTTAGGTGATTGTCCACTAGGACTCCGAGGTCCCTCTCACAGTTACTACTATTGAGCAAGGTACCCCCTATACTATACCTGTGCATTTGGTTTTTCTTACCTAAATGTAGAACCTTGCTTTTTTCACCATTGAATTTCATTTTGTTAGATAGTGCCCAGTGTTCAAGTCTTTCCAGATCCTTCTGTATCTTAAGCCTGTCTTCTGGAGTGTTGGCTATTCCTGCCAGCTTGGTGTCGTCTGAAAATTTGATGAGTTCCCCATCTATCCCCTCGTCCAAATCGTTGATGAAGATGCTGGAGAGCACTGGGCCCAGAACAGAGCCCTGGGGCACCCCACTATACACTTCCCACTTGGATGGATAGATGACATCAAAATAAAACTTTTTGGCTTGAATGAAAAGTTTTATGTTTGATGATAGGCAAACACTGCATTCTAGCACCTTGACCTATTAGTGAAACATGGTGGTGACAGTATCATGATTTGGGTCCCCCTTGCCTCTTGTGTATGATTCCTGTGTATGTGTTTTTTATGGTTGCAACCACATTGTAAGGTTCACTCTCTGGCACTTTTATTATTGTCCTTTAAACCATTAATTAAACAGACTTTTCCAAGACCCAATCAACCAAAGGAGAAATGTGGGTGATTATTTGGTAGATGAATAATTTAAAATGTACTTACTAGTCTTCTTCTCTCTACTACAGGGGAATCTGAGCAGAATTTTGGTCAGTTTATTTCCTTGAGGAACTACAGACATAAGTCATTAATATATTTTTTCCCCAGGAGGGGGATGGATACTTAAATTGAATTTAGATTACTAGCTAGATTACTTACAAAATATTTTTTTAAAAATCCATGACCTCCAAATGCTTAAACGTATGGTAGGCAACTCTCCTGATGATTCCTTCTAGTTATCATGGGAGAGGCATTGCCTAAGTCAGGGGTGTCAAACTCACAACATCATGTGACGTGTCATGACGTATCACGACTTTTTTGCCTTTGCTGGCAATGGGATGGGCACGGTTTTGCTATGATGCATCCGGCCTGCAGGCCAACAGTTTGACACCTCTGGCCTAAGTGCCTCTAAAAAGTTATTTCCTTCTTCATCCTTCTTAAGAAATGCAGTTATGACTGGCAAAATGGAGAGCACGGAGGTCTCTGTAGACTTTTCTAAAGACTGAGTGTCAGTATGTTTCAGCAATTCCAGTCAACTAATACTGAAGTCTTTAGATAAGTTTAGCCAAGCTGTAACTATCAATTGTATGTGAAATATCTTTCAGCTACTGTGCCATGAGTTCAACTGAGCAGATGGCATATATTTTTAATTCTTTCTCACTTACTAGTACTATACAATGTTTTTTTGTAATTTTATACCAAATTGCTTATATGATACTCAAACCAAAATGGAATCCCCCTTTTTCAGGGATTATTTGAAATAATCTTTATAAAAAATATTTTATTATATAAATGATATATTTTTCTTTAAGTATGCAATTATTTTCTTCACTTTTCCTTCACATCTTACAATTTCTATTTTGTGCAGGAAATAGCGCGTTATCTCCGTCCTGGCACTCTCCGTGCTCGCTTTGGTAAAAACAAGATCCAAAATGCTGTCCATTGTACAGATTTACCAGAGGATGGACTTTTGGAGGTAAGGCTAAGTACATTTTTAAAATTATACTAGATTACAGGGTTTAAATTTTTTTTAAAAAATGCACATAGAAAATTATTTGAGTTTATATTTAACATGACAAATGTGTTTTTTTAAATAATCCTCTCTCCCTCCATGTACATATTGCAACTAGCTGCAATAGGGAATTCTATTTCAAATTAGCATTTTAGAATTAATTATCTTGAATCTATCAGTAGAGTGCATGCTCCTACTATTCCAGAAAGCATTGCTATACTCCACGTACCCTCTAGTTGGTAGGGCATAAGCAATAGTATGTTGTCTTGGAAATTAGATTCTGGATTAGAGATCTTGCATAGAAAAGTGTGACTATTCATGAGGTAAATCTGAGTTTTGATAGCACTTGCCAAAATACTGGCCAATATTTTAAAAACAACAATTGCTGTGTGTGGCACAAGTATGACTGAGACTGGTAACTTAGTCTACACCTTCTCTACATTTTTGAAAAGCTTTATAAGAAAGCCTTGATTAATCAAAACCATGATGGATTTTGGATACCTGTTAATCAGTCTGATGATAACCATGGCATTGCAGTGCTATATTTCCTTTTCTTTTTTTCTGATCTCAAGCCTAATTTCTTTGCTTTAAAATTTATTATTAATTAATTTTATTATTATTTTTCCCCCAAATCTTTATTATGATCATAAACTAGGATAGGAAGACTAAACTTTAAAAGCCTAAAAGAATATAAAATATTCAAAGTTAAAAAAAACCAATGCACACATAAACACGCACATTCACACACTCTTTTTAAAACCTTATAAAAAGAGATTATGAAATATAAGTATAAAACACATAAAATCAATATATGGTTAACTAAATCTATCAATACAAAACTCAACTAATAAATTAAATACTCATTAAGGATAGTTTGAGGCATGGATTCTGATCACTGCTGTGCAAAATCTAGCAATGATATATGTATGTTGTGTCAGAATTAGTGTCTGCAAGCAACAGGAAGAAATAAAATTATTTGGGGTGCTCTGTATTTCACCAGTACGGTATTGGTGAGATGAGGCTAGTATCAATGATTTGTCTTCAGATCGTATAAATCTTTCTCTTTTTACTGGGTTTTTTTGTTGCACTTTGCATAATGTTGCTTAATTAAAAAGGTACACATGTATGTACATAACAATATTGCTACATTAACTACAACTTAAAATAAATTTACTTTTGCTGATATTGTAGGATTGATGCCATAGAATTATTGTCTTACCTAAATAGGACAGATGTCCCCAGTTTTTATTATCTATCTAGCACCTGGTTTTTCTGGATAATTAATCCCCAAGGGAAATGTCATGACTTGCTATGCTACCATAATTTCTAATGTGATTAGCATGGTAGCGCTGGTTTTTTCAAGCTTTCTGATTTGCATTTTGCATTTGCATTTTGCTTTAATATTATAAGCTTGATATAGTGTTGCCTTACTCAGCTAACCTGAAAAAAAGTGCTTTATATATTACATACGGTACTTTTCATCTCACAATTGCACGTCATCCAACACTGGCAATAGATGACTTATCAGTGTTGCATAAATGTATATATAATTGAAGTACTGAATACTCTTCAGATTTCTTGATGATTGAAATTCATTCTTTGAGATTCTTTGCTGAAATAAATATGTAATGCTTACCCCTTGCTTGTGACTTCAGGCAAATGTCATAAAAATGTGGCTTGTGTTAAACACAGGCACTTCAGAATTGGTCTGCATTGTTAAAATATATTGTAGTACTTGCTATTATCTTCCAGTTTGTCATTACGCATTAGAAAGTCACGTTTGTGTAATTGCTGATTAGGCAAGCTTGTACTATTCTCAGTAATAAAGAGGAGACTGATGGAAGTGAGTGTTTTTTCTTTTAACCAGAATAGGGAAACCATAGCTGTTTTGTACTATTATTGATTTAAGAGGTGATTAAATGAATAGGTTTGGCATTGGACATTTAGGGTTAACTTCTTTAAAGTGAATTTCTTTATGGACTACCATACTTGCTAATAATTCAAATGGCAAGAAAGCAGATTGGAAGTTACAGATTTTTTTTTTACTTTCTTTTTTTTATTATATAGTTATAAATGTAAACAGAAGAAACAAAGAAAAAGTCAGGTTGACTGCAGCTCAACTTAATACAAACATTATCAACTTGTAAACATTTTTCACTCAGTATCTAAACGTTTAACTATAGGCTAGATACAGTTTCTTGGATTGATATTTCCCTTGTATGTAATCTATCCATTTTTTCCAGACCAACATATATTTTTCATTTGAATGATCCTTCAAATATGCAGATATTTTGGCCATTTCTGCCAAATTTATGACTTTCAAAGTCCAATAATTTTTCTACAGGTCCACCATACATGAAAGTAAGTAGCACCCATATTTTCACATCTCCAACATTTAGATTGAAGGTCAGGATAGATATATGATAATTTTTTCGGATCTAGGTGCCATCTATAAAACATTTTGTAAAAATTCTCTCTTAAATGTTGCGCTTGGGTAAATCTTACATTTTTCACCCAAATTCTCTCCCATGTTTCCATCATAATAGGTTGTCCAAAATTTTGTCCCCACTTTATCATACAATCCTTGACTAGTTCAGTTTCAGAATCAATCTCTATCAATACATTATACAATCTTTTAATATGCATAGACCTTTGGTCTCTAACTTGTTTAATTAAATTCTCATCTGTTTGCGATATACCCACCTTCAGGTCTTTTTGCCATCTAGACTGCAATTGTAAATATGCAAACCAAGTATAAACTATTCCTTCATCTCTTAGCATATTCGAGGACTTTAATGACAACAGGTTCCCTTCTTTAGTTAGGAGTTTACCATAGGACACCACGTCTTGAGCTTGTGCTATGTTTATATTCTCTATTGCGTGTCTGGGGACCGTCCAAACGGGAATCTTTTCATTTAGTAAGTACTGATACTTTTTCCAAATCCGCAACAGAGATCTTCTCAGTAGGTGGTTCTTGAATCTCCTATCCACCTTTTTGTCATAAACTAGATATGCATGCCAACCATATGGTATATCATACCCTTCAATATTCAGTATTCTATCATTAGATAGATTAACCCAGTCACTTAGCGCAACTAAAACCGCAGCATGGTAGTAAAGCTTTAGATTGGGCATTTTTAGACCACCTCTTTCCCTTGTATCTTGGATAATTTTTAATTTAACCCTCGGTTTCTTGCCATCCCAAATAAATCTGTTAATACCCTTCTGCCACTCCTCCAGGTTCGCATCTGTTTTAAGTATAGGTAACATTTGACAATATCAGGTAGTGGTTTAACGTGGCCCTTAGTAACATTCACTTTTCTCAGTGGAAGTAAGTGAAAGTGAAACAATCTGGGTAGTGAGGTTCAAAATAAATTAAGATACGTGGATGGATCTGGTGAAATGAATAGAGAGAATAAATAGTGAAGTATAAGGTTTCCTGCTTGAGCAGGGGTTGGACTAGAAGACCTCCAAGGTCCCTTCCAACTCTGCTATTCTGTTAAGTGGAGGACTGTGGACTGAAAATTTGGACTGGATTTTGTAGTTAAGCAAAGTAGTTCTAGGTTCAGAAGGATTGCTTTGAACATTATTCTGGATCAGTCTTGCAACTCAGTTAAAATACAGTATGGAAATATGGTGAGTGCTTTGACAAAAAGAAAGCATAAGAAAGAAAGTATACCTCAAAATTATGTTTTATGCATGTGCACATATTCTGTATTATACTCACACGCTTTGGACACATGCATATTGATCATCAGCAAAGCCTTCATTATAGCCTGACCCTGAACTTTTGGCTTTTTCCTTGTGAAAATGATTTCATTTAGCAGAGTGAAGTTAATAAATAACTCTCCCATGATTTATTTGAGCTGGAAAATAGGAGTAGGAATTAAAATGCTAATGGATTTCTCATTATTAAACCATTTTCATTCATAAAAGTTGAATTGCTATTCTATTTCTTTTTTTTAGTATCATTACAGTAATGTCACATGTATTTTTAGATCATCTTTAGCTTCCTGAATCAAAGACTGTAGTTAATATGCATCTTAATATCTTTTGAATAACATTTTCACTTGAAAGTCATGCACTTTGACAATGTAGATTCCAGAAATGCTTATGAATTAAAAATTGGAATATCCAAAAGAGGTAGTAATGTAAGTATATTCCAAAGTTTAGTATTATTTTTTAGATAAGTAAACTGGTGCTATAGAGAAATGATTATCCTTTTAATTTTAATTCTGATGTGAAATGTGGTTCTTAGAGAAAAAAAATAATCACCTGGGCCTGTAAAAGCAGTTGGATGTTCTGCCTGCCAGCACAGAAAAGAATTTAAAATCCCTCTCAGATTTCTTTGCAACTTCCCAGGGGATGTTGTAGCCAACAGAGTAAGAATTCTAAAACTATAGGAAAGTAGATTCTAATTGAATATAAGGGAAAAAAAGTACCATTAGCAAGAGGACTTTGATAGTAGTACCAATAGCCCAGAGAGATTATATACTCACATTCAGTGGTTAATGACTACACAGCCTTCTCTTGCAGAAATTTTTATTTAGATTCCTACACAGAGCACGGGCTTGGGTTCAATGGGCTAAATGACCATTTCTAATTGTATGATAATATGACTTCATGCTTCTAGGAAAGAAAATAGATATCATTAGTATTGTATGGTTACTTTGATATGATGGCAACAATTTTTGTACATACTTTCTCAGAATTAATGCTCAATACAACTTGGTCCAAGTCAGCATCAGATGCCCAGCTGAATCATGGCTGAAGCACAGTCTGAAGTATCAAGTACATTAACTTATTGTCATCACAATAATTCAAAATAAGATAAGGAGTCAATGCATTCAGCGTTAGAGTCGCTCAGAGGGTTAAGGATGAACAAAAGCAGGAAGATTAGAGGGTATACACAAGTAGAAATGTGCTGAAAGGCACAAATACCAAAACATAATTATTACTATGAAAATAATGATATTTTTTTTTGCAATAGTAGAAAAGCATTTAGCTTCTCAGGCATGCATGTGTTAAAAAGAGAATCATTTTTATAACTTTAGAATTTTCCAGTGTTTTGACAGTGCTTTGGCTTTGTTTTTTTTACTTTTTAGTAAACATTTCTAAGTTTGTATATTTAGTGGATCAACTTTATGATGCCCAATCACTTGTTGATATGGGCAACTAAAGAAATCAAATAAATAAATAAACTTTTGGCAGAATATTTTTTTTTAAAAAATAAAGCTGGGGTTTCTTTTTTGTCAATTTCAGATATAACCTTACCTCAATGGGATTTACAGATATATTATTCTAGTATAGAGATATCTTGACAAATGTTGAAGCTGGTTTAGATTCAGATTTATTAGCAAAAAAATGCATGAAGGATTTTCTAGGCCATTGCCAAAAGTTGCCTCTCTCAATGCCTCTACCAATGCAGGAAAGCTAATTGGCTTCCTGTCACAATTTGGTGTTTCCCTTGTGGCTCTCCATTTCAAGGTGTTTTCCAATCATGCTCTCAGTTCCTTGTGATGCTCTCTGAGCTTGATTATTTGCTTGAAGATGTTTCATTACCTAACTAGGTAACATCAGGACTCCACTAGGGTGCAGGTGTCAGAAGGGAGAGATCTGTGGCAACCTCTTGCTGTTTTAATAATAGTGCTGTCCATGTGGTTCTCAACAAACATGAACAAAAAATACAACATGATCCTTTTCCAAAGAGGTTTTGGTATACATCAGTAAGCTTTAGAACTGCTTAACCCTTCCGAACCCTAGATATGGGAATCTAGGAATTGTAATGTTTATGGAAGAATAAGGAGCTTTGTTAGAAAAATATCAGCCAGTCAGGTATCCGTAGTCCTTTACGTTCTTTTGGAAAAATGATGAGACATTAAGTTTCAGTGTTTACTGTGGAGGGGCATCTTACGTAAAGCCTTTCATTAGTATAGTATTGGCACTTATTTTACTGTTAAGAAAAAAAATTAAGTTCCTCATGCCCGCTCTACATATATATCTGAAGATTACTTTGGTTAAAATCTGCAGGGCAAACTTCTAAGTCACTATACATAAGAACTACAATAGAAAGCAGAGAACTGAACCCAAAATACTGAAGTGATTTGATTCTGTGTGGTCTATGCTGCAAAGTGGAATTGTAAATCTTTTGGAAAAAGCCTTTCAAACCCATGATTAAATTAAAATTATAGTTTGAATCCAAAAATTGTACAATTTTTCATGTAAATCAAAACGCTAGCTTTTCTTTCAGAGCAGCCTTGCATCGAAAATGGCAACTGCTTTTAAAACTGAAGGGGATTTCAAAAGCAGCTTTCAGAAGAAAGTTGGAACAACTTTTCAGTAGGGGAAAATCACATTCCATAATGAGCTATCTCAGCAGCTCTTCTAATTTTAAACAGGGGAGGGGTTCATATTATGGGGGGGCACTGAGGAAGCAAAAGTCTTCCCTTTTTGCATTATATTTGATCTAGCCCTCCCTATGTATCAATTAGATAGGACTTTTTCAGATTAAACTAGAAACATAACTTTTGTTGGGCATAATTTTAAGATGATTCTAAACTCTAATGTAAAATGAGTTCAACTACATCAAAAGAAATATTGAAATCATTTTTTTTCCTGCAATTTTCTTTTATATAAAGATAATAAAAGTGTGTAAATGATTAACTCTACAAAGTTTCAGCTGGCTGAAAGCCTACACTTTCTTTGCCTAACATTCCATTAGGTCATATCCTGAACAAAGGTCTTTTAGTGCTGTACTGTGTCTGTTCAGATGTAAGCTCCACTGAATTCAGTGAGGCTTATGCCCAGGTAAGTGGGTCTAGGATTGCAGCTGAAGGGTGCTGTTACATATTAACTTCTGAACAAGAATGCAACCGAGTCTTTAAGCAATTTGGAATTTATTCTTCTTTCCTCGGCAGTGCAATTTTATTAGTAAAACAAGAGAATCAATCATGTGAAGTGAAGCAATGCCCGGTCTTGTCATGGGCTCTTCCTTCGTACCACATTTCCCCTTTCAGAGGCCTTTAAATAATTAATAACAAGGCCATTGTACTTCCCAGTCATCTGGTGATGTTGCAGTATAGCCTTTCACCAGGGGTTAAAACTGAGCAGTATAATTCTATCTCCGATGCTTTAATGTTCAGAAAGAAAAGAAAATGCTTTGGGGGCTGATGAAAGCAATGTCAGACCAACTCTCCTTTTCAATATCCCTACTATTAAACTTTTTCCTATTCTGTTGATTTCACTAATTGCTTCTGTGATTTCTATTTCACTAGGGCATTTGTTTTTTGCTCTTCTATTTGTGTTTTTGTGATTACAGTGCAATCTTGTTTTATATTGATTTTGATATGATATTGTGAACCTCTTTGTATGGTTCAAGTAGAAAAAAAAATACATTTGATTTTTAGAAAAATGTAAAAACAGCCAATTCAACTGCGATGATGATTGCTTATGCAGCTATTTCATATGCTTTATCATCATTTCTAATTTTGGTAGTAGGAACTAAAAATAAGGAAAATCCTTGTTTGCATACAAGAGATTAAAATATGAATTAGACTTACTTTAAATGTCACATTTCTGTGATTAATTAAGCATTTGCTAATGTATATGGCGTGGGTCTCCCCACTTTGCGCTCCATATACTGAGGCTCTTCCTTTCCCCCAAATTGCGGAAACATTTTCTTTGTTTCTATCAGAACCTAGTTGACCGTAGCTAAGCAAGATGAAAGAGACTGCATCTTGGATCTAGCAAGTAATCTGAGGGCTTGCAGACTAGACTAGACTGGAGAATTGAATAATTTTTTAAAATATGTTTGTATTACTGCCAAGAGAGCAACATAGGTATGCCACTAAGAGTTAAGTTCCATTTACAAGCTTATCTTAGGGCTCATACTACAGATTTCATATTTATATGGCACCAAGATTCTAAGCAATTTACAATACAAGATTAAAACAATCAACAATCTCCTTACCCAAATGCCAGTGGAATCCAGTCCAGCTTAGCAGCATTATTAATCAAGTTATAGAAAAATTGAACACTTGTCTAAAGAGGTAGTATTCACAACCATCCTAGTTCATAAGTAAGATATAAGTAAGTAAGGTATTTCATTTCATGAAACATGAAACTCCATGTCCTTCTGATTTCTTGTAAAGAGAGGACTTCAAAGAATTTCACTCCCTAGACATGTATATGGGTGTCAATGCAGCAAAATTGCTGTTTAATTTGAGTATCAATCCTCATATCATTTTCTGAGTTGGTTTAAAGACATGTAGTCTGCATGATGATAAAAATATATACTAGCATTACCAAGGGTTCTCAATCCACGTAGGTGCACAACTGGTATGTTACAGTAGGCTAAGCAAAGGCCTTGCCTTTTTCCATGGTTTCTACTTGCTGATCTAGTAGTATTTGGAGAACTTCTACAAACCTGTTTTTTCAGGAAGAGGATGACCCATCAAATGAATTAAGGTCATTATAGACTCAACTGCTTCTGTATAAACAGTAACACTGAGATTTATTGTGAGCTTGATTTGGCCCATCTTCATGGTCTTTTTTGTATATTATATTTTTTTTCAAAATGGTGGGAGAAGATTTTCAATAATTGTTATTGATATGATTTGGGGAACTCAAAAAGAAAAGCTCCTTAGCCAGTGCAAATAGCTATTGAAAGGCCAGAATTTAGTAGAGCTCTCATTTTTATTTATTGTCAAATATATATCCTGCTTTTCTATTTGTGTAAAACTCAAGATAGCATACAGTATTTTTTAAAAGAGAAAGCTGGGTGTATTTTAAAATTGAGTGTAATTGCTTTAATCTCAATTTGATGACTTCCAAATATATTGGAGTATATATTAGAAGTCTATTCTTCTGATGACAATCAGATTTACAAAGGATATTTCATAGTCTATAGCAACAAGTAAGTATTGAAGAGAGACTGCCCAAGCTAGGAAGAGGAGTCAAACAGGGAGTTAATCTGGAATCCCTATGTGGGCACAAGAGGACAAAGTCTTACCCCCCTGAATGCTGTTGAAACGTATCTATGCTTATACAGGTGCAAACCATCAGTTTGAGAACTTGAACAATAAAAAGCTAATTGAATTCTTTAAGTGTGAATCTGGTTGTTCACACCTGGCATTAAGATATGTAAAGAGGTACAGTCATCCTGCATAGGATGAAATCTGTATTACAAGACTGTTCCCAATTACCATCTACCAAATATGATGACATGTGATTTCTTGATTAGAAGATTGAGACAACTGGTCTTGTTTCACCTCTCAAGATTATAAAATACTATTGTTTTGGCAGTCTCCTTGTAATAGTATGAGGGAATGTCTTTGGAAGTTGCTACCTAGGGAACAGTCAGAAGAAAGGGGGAGGAGCCCCCAGCTGCAAAAGAAAGAAAATCAGAAAGGATCCTCCCTAACTTATCAGACTGTAAAAAGAGACAGCAGGAGATTTGTAATTTCATACATATAGGTTTAATGTAACCTTACAGTAATGTAGAATTAGCTCATCCGGTCTTTTTCTATGTAGGAAGACTGACATCAGTCTTCCAAGTCTGAAAGTACAAATATCCAGCTGTTCTGCACTAATTATACCTTTCTTGGATTGAAAAGCCCTTCTTTCTTTCATTCATACCCTAATTATGGGGCTATTGCCATGAACTCTACATGGGACTACCCTTGAAGAGTATCTGGAAGCTACAGCTAGTGCAGAATGCAGTGGTGTGAGCAGTTTTGAGTGCCACTCGAGCTGCACATATAATGTCTGTAATATGTGAGCTGCATTGGATGCCATTTTGCTTCCAGGTTCAATCCAAGATGTTAGTTATCAGCTTTAAAGCCTTCATCCCATGGGACCAGCTTATCTATGGAACCATCTTGTCCAATTGCATCATCCTGTCCTATCTGGTCAGGCAGGAAGGGTATGCTGTGGATCCCATCTGTTAAAGAATTTTGAATGACAGGATCCAGGAAGGGAACCTTCTCTGCCATTGCCCTCATCTTTTGGGATATGTTTTCCACAGCAGTGAGATGGGGCCCCACACTTCTGGCCATTTGAAAGAGGGGTTAAGACTTGGCTCTTCCAATTAGCATGGAGGTTGAAGAGTGATACGAAATCCTCAAAGCTCCCTCTGCCTTTATAATCTGTAATATTTTAATTTTAACTTTGTTCTTAATTCTGTTTTATTTTTTGTGTTTTTATTTATTTATGATTTCATATCACCTTTTACGTTTTTACTGTAAACTGCAGAGTCACTCTTGTGGGACACTCTGGCACTAACAGTTCGACGGGCCCTTACTTTTCTACTCTTTCAGAAGGCCATTAAGATCTGGCTTTTTATTGAGGCCCTGGGATTATATGGGTAGAAGGTATGGAAGTAAGTAGCTGAGTTTGCTTGGGCCATCCCAAGGGGAATGATTACAGCACAGGATTTTTCTCTAATGCTTTACTGTTATTGTTTTTATTATTCTTTTATTTATTACTTTTATGGTCATTGTAAAAATTGTAAATTGCTAAAGATGGGTATCCATATAAATATTTTAAATAAATAAATGTATCACTTAGGAATGGCAATTCCAGCACTCCGATACCATTGTTAATGTTAACTGAATTCCACCAGTCATTAGGCAAGGAACCACCCTGATCCCAAGTGACTCTCAGCTTAGTCCCTCCCATCTCTGAGCTGTGGTAGCGTAGTGGTTGTGATGCAGTATTGCAGCCTAATTCTGCCAACTGCCAAACAATTCGATTCTCACCAGCTCAAGGTTGACTCAGTCTTCCATCCTTCCAAGGTCCGTAAAATGGGGACCCAGATTATTGGAGGCAATATGCTGACTCTGCAAACCTCTTAGAGAGAGCTGTAAAGCACTGTGAAGCGGTATATAAGTGCTATTGCTATCTTACTTCACAAAATGCATTTAGAGCAGCGGTTCTCAACTTATGGGTCGCGACCCCATTTGGGGTCGAACGACCGTTTCGCGGGGGTCGCTGGACACAGCGGTCCGCCATTTTGTTTTTTTGTTTTGTTTTTTTGTCGCGCGCGCGCCGCGCATAAGCGGATCAGCCCGTCGCAGTCTGCCATTTTGTTTTTTTTTTCGTCGTGCACGCGCCGCGCATGCGTGGATCAGCCTGACATGCGCGCGCGCGTGCACCGGGGTCGCGCCGCGCATGTGCAGGGCAAGTGGGGTCTCAACCTGAAAAAGGTTGAGAACCACTGATTTAGAGTCTGCCAATTTGTCTTTCATGTTCTGGCAAATTCATGTCTATCTGTATAATTATACAGACAATGCAAGGCCTTATTTCCTTTTTCTTTATTTTTCCTCTGGGACTTGGAAGCAGCTGAATTAGAATTAGCTGGACCAAACCTATGCTTCACATACAAAAGCAAGTATTTGGAAGCAATATTGTGTTAGAGAAGGAAAAGGACAATGCTGCAAGTAAAAGTTGCAAGTGAGAACTGAGCAAAACAAAAGACACTAGGGCAAAGATGACTTGGTATGTGGGACTAGAGCCAGCCTGCAGAAATGCAGTGGAGGGATGGGGGAGAAATGGGTTCAGAAGCATGCACAGCCACAACTGAGCAGAGGAGCAGAGTCAACAGCCAGGCCAATTTCTGCAGTTCCACCTAGAGCCAGCCAGCATGGGGGAGAAATGGGTTCAGAAGCATGCACAGCCACAACTGAGCAGAGGAGCAGAGTCAACAGCCAGGCCAATTTCTGCAGTTCCACCTAGAGCCAGCCAGCATTGCTGAAAGAGCTCTTTCAGCAAGAAACAGAGACACCAAACTTCTAATGGCTCTGTAGGCCAGAGACAACAGACACTTGCTAAACAAAAGTTTATAAAGTTCAATGAGTTACACCAGTGGTGGCGAACCTATGGCACGGGTGCCAGAGGGGGCACTCAGAGCCCTCTCTGTGGGCATGCGTGCTGTTGCCCCAGTCCTAGGCCTTCAGCTGGGTTTTATAAAACCTTTTCGCTTTAGGCCTCCATCGCCATGTGCAAAAAAAAAAAAGTTCAATCAATCAGTCAATTTCAACTTCTTGTAGGAAAAAAAAAGATCTTGCAAAGTTGGAATTGATTGAACTTTTTAGTCCCACCCAGTCTGCGTTACCACCACAGCCACACCCAGCAATAGGCCACACCAGCCAATTGGCCCACACCCAGCCAATGGGCCACACCAGCCAGCACCCAACCATGCATAAGTGGGTTTTGGGTTGCAGTTTGGGCACTCGGTCTGTAAAAGGTTCGCCATCACTGAATTACACTTTCACAATGTCCCAGAAGTAGATGATGCTCCCTATAGTAATTTGGTCAATAGAACTCCTTGACAAAAGAACTTTTTGCATCATAGGAGAATGTATAGTAACTTTGTCTGTTTCAGCAAGGCTGGGAAATGTCTTCCTCCTCCTCTCGATCAAGCCCTTTATGCTTCCCCTCATTCCCATTCCTAACCAGGATACCTTATAGTATTACTGTGCTGTACTCAAGTACACTATCCAAATATCCCCTGTTTAGGGAAATTAGGGAAAAACTTGTTTTTTATGTAGGTGGCTGATAGCTTATTTACCTATTTCACCAACTTCTTTTCTTGGTAGAATTGATACTCAGAGCCCTCTCTGTGGGCACTTCTCTGGTGGGCTGCGGAGCCCCAGATTGCACCGGTTGAGGGGCCGGCAGGCTATGGCTGCTGACGGACACTGTCGGCCCCCATGCGTTCGCTGGCCTCTGTGTGCGGAGGTCGATGGTGTCAGGCAACAGCTACCCTGGCCCCTGCCTCGCCTTGCCCTGCGACAATGGCACCCCCGCCCTGCCTCACCTCACCCCGCAGGATGAGCCTCCTGCCCACCACCCCACCTGCCAGAGACCCCTGGATCTCCCCCAACCCTGCCCGGCCCCCACAGGTGTCCCTCCCCACGAGCAACATCAAGGTGACCACGCCCACCTTCGCCACACCCACCCAGTCTGCCATAACCACCACAACGCCCACTCAGTGGGCCATGTCCACCTGGCACCCGGCAATAAATAAGTGGGTTTTGGGTTGCAGTTTGGGCACTCGGACTCTAAAAGGTTCGCCATCACTGCTTTAACCAGACCTTTTTTTTTTTCAGCTTCTCTGAAGAAATAGTAGACGCTAATTCCAGGGAAGCTGTCCGTATGCAATAAGGCAAAACAGAACAAATACTCTTCTTTCATTTTTATTCAGGATATGAATTCTATTACCTGTCATCTCTTGCTAGTATTTGAATATGTTGTTAGCCTTGGTCCTCTTCTTAATTGTGAATGAGTTTGGCAGCTGTTTTGGAATTGCACTGTGTTTTCTCTCCTTCCTAGAGAAAAAGAAAATGCCTCCTTAAGGAGCATTTGAACTTGTGACATCCAGTTAAATTGTTACTACCCTAATCCTTATTAGTCCTTGTTCTTAACTCTGTAGCTACTATATACTTCTAATTACTGTGTTTTAAAGTTATCTTTTTGGTTATCACTTCAGCCCTCAGGCTCTGTTATTATGCCTAACTGTAGTTACCTTTTCTGTTTTGCACAAAATAATTACATTTTTTAAAAAATTGTATTGTCATTTCAACTCAAGTCTGTCTTTGGTATGGCCTACATTTTGCTACATCACCACAGCACTATTTCCATGGTTTGGATATTCATGAAAATCATGGCCATCATCCTGGAAAGAAAGCAACTATTCTCCAAACAAAGTGGCTTCCATTTGGAGATTTGCAAATTGGATCTCTGCCTTGATGCACTTTGTCTTTTATTGCCAGTTAAGGGTTCTCCATGACAAGTCAGGCCCTCCTCTCTAATGACCTTTTTGATGGCTCTATTTTTGCATGATTTATGCAGTTCTCATCCTTGATGTAGTATTTCATGTCGCAGTGCAACATAGCAGTTGGATAGCAGAACTATGAAAAATAATACATTGGGGAAAATGTGTTATTTTCTGATTTCATGTAATAGAGCATCTGTCCTTACCTGCTATTTAACCGTGGGTGCAACATGCAGAGAATACAAGAACATGAGCAGTTGCTGTGGTTCTTCAATTAGTCATCCTATACTTACACAATCTTGCTCCATTTTCATATAGTGTTGAGGCAGCCTTGAGAAGTCTGGGACAATTGGATAAGTAGGGATTTTGCCCATAATCATGTGCATTAACAATGTGTTTGCTGCCAAAAAGTCCTCTATGTCTGTTAAAAATTCTGATGTGGCTCTGGCATACAGCACCATGCACATATGCCGTTTAGCAGGAAATGTGAATCCATCCCATATAATAAACTTTGTAAAAATAATCTGTTTCTCCCGGACTATTGTGAATCAAAACCTTAAGTTCCACAGTGTTCAAGTAGAACTTGTGATGGGTTTCAGCCAATCCTTCCTGTTCATTTTTTTTTCCAAGCAAACTTAGAAAAAGATGGACAGAGTGGCAGCTTGCTAGAACCAAAATATGATTCTGTCAGTATGTCACATATTCTACAATTACGTTGTTTTGGTTTCTTTTGCAGGTGCAATACTTTTTCAGTATCCTAGACAGCTAACAGAACATTGTGGAGTAAAACTGCTTAGAAAAAACAAACTGCAAAATGGGAAATGTATGTTTATTCATTTATTGTCCAGTGTTTAACCTGAATGAAATACAAGGCCCACAAGAGCACTGAACTCCTAGCTATTACATATATTAGAACATAGAGTTTTGCACTTTAGACAACACTTAACACCAATTGATGGGATAACTGCATTGCTTCTCAAAGTTCAAAATAAAGATTTATTTTTAGACATGTGGCTTTGGTTTATTTTTATACATTACACCTTTTTCTTGCAGAAAAAAATTGTACAACTGCATAAATATAAAATTCTTCCACCATGAAAATGGTTAAAACATTCAATAAAGACAGCACCACAGCATGTGATGCTTCTCACAGGAAAAGAAGATAATATACAAAGCAAAATAATTATTCCTATCACTAATGAAATTGATAGGCTGACATAGATGTCACACACAATTTTAAAACATGGTAGGATGAAAGAGAAAGAAAAAGACACCGGTTGCTACAAAGCACAGTACATAATCACTTACTCTCCATTACTTTCAAAGTTAAAGTAATTTTTTCCCTGCCACCACATTTAATTTAGTAACTACTGAGGAATAGAAGTTGGGGGAAGCTTCATGGAGTGCTATTGAATAATCACAGTTGGGCCTTTACCTTTTCAAAACAAAAGAGCCGGTTTGATGTAGTTAAGGTGATCTAGAAATCAGGGAGCTGTGAGTTCTAGTCCCATTTAGGCATGAAAAACTGGAAGGGTGATTTGGGCTAGTCACTCTCTCAACCCAATTCATCTCATAGGGATGTTCTTGTGGGGAAAATAGGAGCAAGGAATATTAGGTATGTTTGCTGCCTTGAGTTGTATATGAAAAAAAAAGTTTAAAAAAATCTTTAAAAAATGAAAAAAGTACTGTGCCAGTTTTAATCCCACTGAGTATTTACACCTTGTGCAGCAAATCTATGCTCACAGAAAGTAGAAAACAGTACAATAATACATGGCTTGAAAAATGACCAGAATAATGCACCTAAAGTACTATACACTAAATAAAATTCACATGGCAGCAATACTTAAGGGGCAGAAACACTGCTTACTACAAGTCAGTTATGGAATCATAATTTACAATAGAAATGGGCGTATCCCAAGGCTCAATTCTGTTTTTCATCCTTTACAATAGAATAAATATCTGTCACTATTGCTACACTTTTAGTTTTACATTCTAATCTATTTAAATGCAGAAAGCTAGTGTAAAGCATATAGATTATGTGTAGGTCCCATATGTATGAGTTTTGTTCAAGACTAGTAGTTTTGTCTCTTTTTATACTTTTTAAATGGCTAAGAGGAAAAAAGAAGAAACAAACTGTGCTTATGATCAGCTGCTTTTTATCTCAATTTTCATATCAAAACGTCCCTGGAAACGATCTTTGTCACTGTAGTAAATATTTTGACCATAGGCCTTGCACTCGATACGCAGCTCCATATCAGTAGTCAGGTTGGTGAACTGTACTGCTATAAGGGGTTGAAGGTATTCCTTCTGAACGATCCTGCCATAATATGGGTAGTATTGTAGAGGAAAGCCACCATAGCCAGCAATACCATAGTATTCCACAGGGCCAATTTTGTCCAAATCCTCTTCTTTCTAAAGAAATAAATGAAACGTATTTTTTAAAAAGCATATTTCCTGACCTGTGCTCCAACTTGAGCTGTTCTCTAACTGAGTAAACGTCCAATTATGCATTTTCTAGTACCCTTTTAAGTGAATTCAGATAATTAAAATAGTCATGTCTCCATCAACTTTAATTGCCTTAAAATAAGGTTCCATGACAGTGTCTGAATCACTAAAATTTTACATCCTTTTCAAACATTACAATAACATAGATGATGCAAAAAAGTAAGAAACATATACCCACATAACAAAGTGAATGTCTACCTGAAACAAACACGTGGACAACTTTTTGTGCCATTAGAGTCCCTATTGTTCCTGGTTTTTTTTTTACTAAGAATGAGCATAAATCCACAATCACTATAGATCTTAAAAACAGGAGCTTCCAAATGCAACATACCGTGTTTCCCCGATAGTAAGACACCCCCGATTGTAAGACGTATCGGGGTTTTCAGGGGGTCGGCTAATATAAGCCGTACCACGAAAGTAAGACATATTACTCCTGCCCACTTCCGCCTCCTGCTTAAAATACTTAAATACTTAAAATACTTAAAATACTTAATATACTTAAAATACTTAAAATAAAACTGACAATTGTTTTCCAATCAATATAAGCCGTACCCCGAAAGTAAGACATAGTGGGGCTTTTGGGGATAAAAAGAAAGTGTGACCCTGTCTTGCTTTAGGGGAAACACGGGGTAGCTGGTCTCCAATAAGACCATTAAATTTAGAATGAATAGTCATAAAAATAATAGCAATCATGAACTAAATGAAATTTCCAGCTTAACAGGCAATATGTCTCTAAAATGGGAGGGGGATGTTGCTTTTACTCCATCTGTATCTTTCAACTTCAAAATCATTCAAATTCAAAATACTGTGCATACTACTATATGTAAGCATTGGAAGAAACTATTAGATAAACCAAAGCCTTAACTGCCATCCAGCTTCCTTGGCTATCTATAAGCTTCCTAGGAAAATCACAAGTACATCATGTTAGCAACAGCTGTCTCTTGGTATTTTTCCCAGAATTTTCACTGGAAAGGTAAAATCTAATATTGGAAATTATAGATAACCATTCTTATAGTAGGCATTTTAATGTAGATCTGCCACAGAGAAATCAATAGTAGACCTTTAATTGAGTTAGCTTTCTAACCCTACAAAAGGAATTTATAACTAATAAGGCTGAATTCTTTGGCTTCACTTTTCAAAAAGGAGAGCACAAAAAAGTAAACTGGCAACATCTTAAAGCAGTTGCATCTTCTCCCAAGGCAGTGTTTCTCAACCTTGACAATTTTAAGGCATGTGGACTTCAACTCCCAGAATTCCACAGCCAGCATTGCTGGCTGTGGAATTCTGGGAGTTGAAGTCCACATGTCTTAAAATTGTCAAGGTTGAGAAACACTGTCCCAAGGTATCACTGCTCTTTTAAGTTACTGTAGAAAAGTATTACTTTTGCTCTCCTATGAACTCTGAAGTACCTGAGCATTATGAGTCCCTGATAAATATTATTCATAAAATATTCTATGCTGTTTGATAGATGTTTTCATGACTGCCTTGTGAATTCATCTAGGCTGTCCAATGGTCTGTAATCTGTCAGGGCTTTCCCCATTCTTTTCTGCATGTTGAAATACATACTGAGTTTATAAATGTGGGCAGGCTGCCAAGCATCCACTTTTTTTATCAGGTGACCACAGGGACACTGCATTGGCTGTAACTTCAAGGAACAGTCGTAACTAGCATTCATTCAGCCACTTTGGAAAATAGCTTGACTCGCTCTTTTTCGTGGCAGCCCCTGAGATATTGGAATACAGCTATCATGTCACCCCTCGTCCTTCTCTTCATTAAACTAGACATACCCAATTCCAGCAGCCATTCCTTATATGCTTTAGCCTCCAGTCCCCTAATCATCTTTGTTGCTCTTCTCTGTACTCTTTCTAGAGTCTCAATATCTTTTTTACATCGTGGTGACCAAAACTGAATGCAGTATTCCAAGTGTGGCCTTACCAAGGCATTGTAAAGTGGTATTAATATTTCATGTGATCTTGATTCTATCCCTCTGTTAATGCAGCCCAACACTGTGTTGGCTTTTTTTGGCAGCTGCAGCACATTGCTGGCTCATATTTAAGTGATTGTCCACTAGGACTCCGAGGTCCCTCTCACAATAGCAGATATGATTCCAATACCTGATCCTAACTAGCAGTACTATTTTGAACCACCAGGTCTGTCTTTAAGATAGATCTTACAGACAACACATTTCATTAGAAGATTAACTGTTTTACCTTAGCAGTGCAATGAACGGGAATGACATTGGGATTATATTTTGCCAGCAGCTCAGGTGGGATGGAATTATTTTGTGGAAGCTGAGGAAAAGAAACACATTTCAAAAAAGTTTTAACAAATTTTCAAGTTGTTGCTACTAAATAACTCCCATATTCAATATATTTATTTCCCACATATTATATTCTCTATAAGCAAAACAGTTTGGAAGTGAAGCTGCCTTGGGAATGGAAGGGAAGGAAAAAGGAATGGAAGGGAAGGAGAAAGGAAAGGAAAGGAAAGGAAAGGAAAGGAAAGGAAAGGAAAGGAAAGGAAAGGAAAGGAAAGGAAAGGAAAGGAAAGGAAAGGAAAGGAAAGGAAAGGAAAGGAAAGGAAAAAAAATCTATGAAGTTGGAGAAAGATACATTGGGATAGATTTTGTATATGTGTGTAATGAACTAATATATGTTTTACAAAGAAATACATTACACTCACACATAATCCACAAATACAAGATAAGAAAAAAGATTAGTGTAATTAATTAGTGAAATTTTGAATTTACATTCAGCAAAACTACAACTTCTGCATTTGCTGCTCCCTAATCACTGCTATTCTGTGGCCAAACCTGTCTATCTCTTGTTCTATGCAGGTAGCTCTCACTTCTATCTGAAGAAATTGGGTTAGACAGCTAGGAGGGCTTTTGAAAAAGCAGAAATCAAACGATCAAGACTAAGGATGGTTTTAGCTGAAACATCCAGCAGTTGGGCAATGTTGGGCTTTTGAATTTAGTGACTCATGGTTTAGATAGCAGATTTTCTGATGTTTCACTAGTAACTTTGATGGCGTCCTCAGAGGCCAGGTGATCTGCGTGGCCAGTGAAATATCAGGAAACATGTTGTCTAAACCCCAATACTGCCCTACCAATACCAGCTGTGAAAACTTACACCAATACATTGCTCCCAGCAATATTGATTAAACCTCATTACATCCAATATATTTCTCTAACTTAACAGTATTTTTTGAGAAATAAAGATATGATCAGCATATTACAGATGGAAGCAGATCTCCAGAACTGGTTTAAATATCTGAGAAAAGATAGGGTTAGGGTTACATATATGTGAAATATATGCTATTGAAGGGTTCAATTGAGAAAAGAAAGAAACTAGAATAGAGAAATCCAGAGCTGGATTTTAAAATGTTTTCAGTATTTTACGTTAGTGTCTCTTCTATTCTGGATTAGAATTTTAATCACCCCATTTAGAACATTCTGTAGGATATAATAAAAATAATAGACCAAGGCTAAATTTAGATCAAGCCCAGTGTCTTTACATTGCCTTAGAATGAAATAAATTATTCCTTCCTTCTCAAAATAACTGAGTATTAGAATATCTGTTTGCATTACAGCACATATTAAAATTTGTAAAAAAAAATTAAAATATCCCAATAAGACAATAGGTACAATTATTTCCAGAGGCATTTCACTACTTTTTTGTTACTAGATTGATCAAGTGAAAATACTGTATAGAATCACCACCATTTATCAAGAGTTCCAAGTCCTTCAAGGACTGTATTAATTATTGCTTCACTGGATGACCAGTAGATGAACAGTTCTCAGTTAAGAGAGAAAAAGAAGCAAGCTTGTCCAAGCTGAGATACACTATTTTCCTAGGAAATCATGTTTCCTTCCTTTGTCTCATATTTATCTCATAATACTTGCCTTAGGTATGAAACCCAGAACTCTGTTGAGTTTAATGATGACACATGGTTTGCCATCTTGGTAGCCATAATTTTGATCTTCTAAGCCAGAGCAATTTCCCAGCCAACTGCGAAAGAACTTGCAAGATTGCAGAGCACCTTGAGAGCCATCAAAAGGTCCTCTTTCTTTGGGAGGAGAAGGATCAGCTGATGGTGTGGATTGGGGAAGAAAGAAGGAGTCAATAATACCTATACACATTTTAGTCAATACCACATTTTTTAAAATTAACATGTAATGGCTATTGCCTTAAGATTCAGAGAGCAACAGATTTCCTCCTCCATTTTATTTTTAAACAGAATAGAAGTGTAATATGTATTTTACAGTTTTGCATCTCTGTGAACTGGTACAGGATAATTTTTGCCAGTGATTGCATGCCAACACGCACCGATACCAAAGCATATAATGCTACTGATCATATATTTTTCTCAGTCTGACTATATTTAAAAATGATTGCACATAGAAATAAGCAGCTTGAAGGTTATAGGAAACTTGGTTTTTTACAAAGAAGCTTCTTCAAGATCACTGTTGGAATATTAGATACACAAGAGACTGCTAGCTTTAAGACCATCAACAAACTTTCAGATTGATCAAACAAAAATAAATTAAAAATAACGTCTACTCACTGCCACAATTCTCAAAACCGACTTCTTGCTGAATATTACTTTCATAACTCTTTAAGAATGTATCAATAAGGTTTATGTATCGCTTGTATGAGTTTGGATCAGAAGGGTTGAAAGAAATCTCCATTTTAATGGCATGGGGAACAGTTGTCAATCCTGGAAGGAAAAGAAATATAGCTGTTAACCTATAGGAAGAGAAGCCAACTAATAGGACTTGTGGCAATGAAGCATTTCTAAGAACAGGAGAGAAAGATGAAAACTCTCTTCTATCAACTGATTGATAACCAACAATCCACAGTGTTTAAATCTATTTGCCTCTCTTCTCCCTGCCTTTTTGTTCCTGGCCACAAAGTCCTGGCACAGAGACTCTGGCCACTCAGCCTGTGATTCAGAAATATGTATCGTATTTCAGGCAAATGTCCTTATATCAAAGGAAATCTTGAAGAGGCACTATACAGGTATTCCTCAACTTACAATAGTTCATTTAGTAATTGTTCAAAGTTACAACAGTATTGAAAAATATGACTTATGATTGGTTTTCATACTTACAACCTTTGCAGCATCCCCGTGATCATGTTATCAAAATTCAGATGCTTGGCAACTGGTTCATATTTATGACCTTTGCTGTGTTCCAGGATCATGTAATCGCTTTTTGCGACCTTCTGACAAACAAAGTCCATGGGGAAACCAGATACACTTAACAACCAGTTTATTAACCTATTAACTGCAGTGATTCACTTAACTGTGTGGCACGAAAAGTCATAAAATGGGGCAAAACTCACTTAACAAATGTCCCACTTAACAACAGAAATTTTAGGCTCAATTATGGTCGTAAGTTGAAGACTACCTGTATTCTTTGCATATGGACTGGGTTGCTGTATGTGAAAATGGTACATGTAAACTTTTTTGAATCTTATTTTTTTTAGAATTGAAGTCTATGAATATAGGCAGCTGATATAAATTGCATGTCCTCCCCAGCCCTTTGTGTATGCATCCCAATATCAAATATATCTTCAAATAAAACATCAAGCACAGCAATTAGTAGACTGGGGCTTGAGATGGGGAAAAGAAGAATAATTGAAAGTTATAGAGGAAAATAAACAGGGTAACAATAACCACTAATTTGCTGATTCCTACTTATAACCTCTCCCCCTTCATCACTATTCTGTATTGCAATTAATCAGCAAACTCACTTTAGAAAATTCTGCTTTTGTATGCCACCGCCCCCATATACTAAATTTGGGGACAGCTGAAGGCCATGCTGGCTGGGAGCGCTTTCCTTAATTCTGCTTGTTAGAAGCTGGCTATGAAGCTCGCCAATGGTGATCACATGACTGCAGGCCAATGAGATGATTATAAACAAGCTCCAGTTGCAAAGCGCCAAATCTCAATTACATGACTATAGGAATGCTACAACTATCATCACGCAAAAACCAGCTGTAAATTTATTTTTTCAGCACCATCATAACTTCAAACAGGACAGCTGCTAAGCAAGGACTACCTGTATGTGTGAAGAGCCAAGCTACAAATACTTTAAGAGATCATTTGAACTACAACATTGTTTACTGTTATATCATCTACAATATAACTATAAACATTGTTGTACAGTAGTTCAAATTATAATCCAGAGCAATAACATTTTAGTTTCCAAATATATTTTACAGATTGGAGAAAAGCTAGCATATGACTGATTTCTCAGATTTTCCCCAGTTTCAGATACTCAATTAGTGCCAATAATTTAGTCAACCAGTCAGCCTTTGCTACTATCCAAAGCTTTGTATGGATGATGGCAGAAGTAAACCAATTATGAATTTCAAGTTTCTCAATTTCTTAAGTTTATGACTGTATTGCCCTGTTTCCACATCAGGCTCAGTCACATAACAAACAAAGCATATGCTAATTTTATGTACATTCCCCTCAAGCATTTAGTTTGATATAAAAATGCAAAATTTGCACTCTTCTGAATGCTATTTAGCAGAACATAAGCAATAGCACTTACTTATATACCGCTTCACAGTGTTTTACAACCCTCTCTAAGTGGTTTACAGAATCAGCACATTGCCCGCAACAATCTGGATCCTCATTTTACCAACCTTGGAAGGATGGAAGGCTGAGTCAACCTTGAGTCGGTGAGACTTGAACTGCCAAACTGCTGTCAATTGGCGGACAGCAGAATTAGCCTGCAGTACTGCATTCTTAACCCACTGCGCCACTATGCACATAAGGTAGAAATAGTACTTATGTGCATAGTGATGCAGTGGTTAAAATGCAGTATTGCAGGCTAATTCTGTTGACTCCCGAAATAGTACTTTACAAGCAGCTTCCAACATTACTGATTTTTTAATTCAATCCTAGGAACTTTCAGTAAAATGATTTAATTTATTACTATAATGACTATTTTCTAATCCTGCCCATACTGTGCAAAAGCCAATGACATCTCAGCTCCCAGCATTTCAGTACACTCAGAGCATAGCTCCCATCCTATCCCAGCCAGGTCTCTGTCTATTCAACAGGCAATGAAAGCTAGTTTGAACTGAAATTCCACATACAGGGAAAAAGGATATTCTGGCTACATTTTCTTGTATATTATTTCTCGCTGTGTATACATTTTCTTTTAATGGCTAATTTCTTTGAAAGTATAGGAAGGAACACAGGATGATTTGTGCATTGCTACTGGTATAGTGGCTGAATTACATTTTTGCAAAGGAACTGATTCTATGTTCCAGTTAGGAGGGCACCTGATGCAGCTCAGGGTTTTGCATGCCAAGTACATGCAAACCAGTGGCCAATTGAAGCATTGGAATAACTGGAGGGAAGGGGGAAGTTGAAACTAGATGACCTCGTCTTTATACTTGGATTGTTTTGGATGCTGGCCAGATACAAATGTAATATTGTTTGTCCAGTGCAATCACTTCACTGGATAGTCTATATTGTCTGGGACTCTCAGCTCCCATTTGGGGAGGGAAAAGCCCCGGCTCTATTCCGGGATTAATTTATCCTGCTTACTCTTTTCACACTTGTCTTACTCATTCCTCATGAGTCCCATGGCTAGAGATTACATTATATATGCAACTGGAAAACCCATGACATTGGGTCATCAGTTCAGAGATATTTCCTTACCAGATTTCTTGCCTTCTAATGTACTAGAAACGTTTTTTTTTTAAGAATTCAAGAAGATATTCAGAGATCTATCTGCTTTGAAAGCAGCCCATGTTGAACTGTAGAGCACAGTGAAACATCACCAGTTAACCACAGGAAATGTTTTATGACATCTTGTTTTATGTCATAAATTACTTTATGATAATGTTTATGTCATAAACTTTGCCAAATTTGAATTCCATGAGAGCCATGGATTATGGATTTCGGATGCATTTTGTAAGATGGCCCATTTGAGGTACCTTGGCTGAAATGTTTTGTTCTATGGTACCTCATTTTGCCCAGTTAAAGGTTAGAGAAATCAGAGTTTTAATGATAGAGATGGTAAGTAGGTAGGTAGGCAGGTAGGCAGGCAGGCAGACAGACAGACAGACAAGACAGACATAGATGACAGAGACATAGACAGACATGACGTGAGACTAGAGAAGCCTGCTTTATATTCTCCTTTTTCTCAGAATATAATGCAATAAATATAGATTCAACTACTTTAGCTAAATCTTTATTTATTGCATTAAGAAAAGACAAATCAACCCAGGTCAGTGTGTTTCTGTATACTACTAAAACTGCCATTGTCATGACCTTTACCTGAGTGAAACGGTGCATCACAGGCCAACATTTTTTGAACCAAGATACTTCAAAGGGGCTAATCTTACAGAATGTGTCAAAATCCTAGACCGATCACTCCCAAGGAAATGAAATTTGGGAAAGTTTTGGCTGCTTCAGTGCTACTGAAGTACTGGGCTGCTGCTGTATTCGTGTGATCTTCATTTTCAATGTTTCCCAGCCAGTTTCACAATCCCTCACTTCCTCTGCCATTCAGCAGCAGTCACTTACTTGCCTGCTGGAAAAGGAAGGGAAGAACAGGGAGGAATGAACCCCACAAACTCTTCCCTGCCCCTGTCACTTCTATGCACTCCTCTGACCTGTGTTATCCACCTCTGTGCCTTCCCTGACCCATGCAGCACCTCTTGCCCACCTTCATGTACTCTCCCCAACCTGTGCCCCTCCTGTGTGCCTTCCCTAACGCACACCGCACCTCTTACACACCCCATGCACTCTTTCTAATCTGTGTTCCTCCTGTGCCCTTTCCCTGACCCATGCAGCATCCCTTGAAGCCCCCACAACTTTCTCAACCCACCTACCACAACCCCTTCACTGTCCCCAACCTACAGCCTAATACTATGCAAGAGTCGAGCAGCTGTCTTTGATGTAAAAATATTAATTCTGTGATTTATCCATTACAATAAAACTTACATTTTGTTAATAATGAAATATATTTGAACAAATTGAGTGCTTGACAAAATCCTGACTATTAAACATAGAACAGTAAACCTATGTAATTTATTTGTCTCAGATGATCTTATGCTACTTAGCAACTTAATTCTTCATTTCTTACCTTCTGTAAGTTTGCATTACATGGCTACGGCTACAAAAATAAATAATTCTTGCTTGGCACTGCTAAAGGGCAAACAAGAATAACTCCTTCCAGCAGCCCTACCCTTTTCTGTAATCATACGCCAACAATGCAGTATGGGTATGTGGTCAGAAACAGGATGAGAAAGTTACACTAATGTTGAGAATGATTCAGGAAATAAATATTGTGCCAATAGCTTATTCAAATCAGTGAAAATCAAGTGTGTACATTTACGTACAGACATGCACACACTGATTGTCCCAAATTGTAAGGCTATTTCAGAGACAAATTAAAAGCATATTGTTACATATTTCTTATGAGTCTTGCCTGAATTAGTCCCCATATGATTGGAGTTGGCACCTTACACAACAGAGTGTGTAAGGCATACTCTATGCTTGAAGGTCCAAGTAATTAAAGAAAATTTCTCAGATGGGTTGGCAGCAGACTGGTCCTACTAACAAAAGATTCATTCTTCTATCAGGGTGAGATATCCCTAGAAGGCTCTAGTGTAACTTGACAACTTTTCTATACAAGTTTTAGATTAAGGAACTGACATATAATCCCTGAGTTTTATCTCTGGATTAGAGTATTTCTCTTCCTAATACTGTGGTTTCAAGAACCATGAGTCACAAATGAAGCCGAGTGAAGAGCTTCTGATGGATAATTCTATTAATAAATGCAGTAGTTTCAAGCATGAATTGATGGATTCCAAATAAAAATAATTGATGCAAACAGTAGATAACAGCAGGAGTAGAATAGATCAGGCAAACATCTTAGCATGCTCTGCTTTTCTTTCATTTTTATTCACCACCTTGAGTTATTTATCAAAAATAATAAAAGCAGGATAACAATACATAAAATGTATGTATTTTTATCTTTTCATTCTGTTCTTTTTTGTTCCTTATCACCATTTTCAAAACAATAGCAATAAAATACTTAAAATTTATAAAGATGACTTTTGATATTACAAGAAAATTGAATTCTGTCTTGAATTTTTTTCCTGAGTTTTGATATTATAAACTTTACAATACAAGTGACTATAGTATAGGAATGTATATACTATAGTTATTATGAATAGTTTCAAACACTATTTAAATATAATATACAGAATACTTTTTAAAATGAATACCAATTTCTGTGGTATTCATTGAACACTACTGTAGGGATAAAACTATATGTAACACCAATTTGCCAATATGCTACTTGCTACCTTTCCCTACCAGCTCCTGTTTGTATTTCTCTTGTTACTTGGAGGATGGAAAACCAAGCATAGTAATCTATGAAGGCCAGGGGTGGGGGGTGATGTTTAGCGATGTGATCATACCAATGTCATCATATGCATATTTGTATTAGGCATTAGGTCACAAGTAAAAAATATAGAACAAAAAGAAAAGAAAGAAGAAAAATTAGAAACAAAATTGAGGAAAAATGAATGTAGAAAAAAAGACCAAAGAAATATATAAAGAAATGATTTTCCCATTCATCACAAGTATAAACAATTTTAATAACTTATTATCTTCTTTAAAATATGATAAATGATCTCTTTTCTCCATATTTCATCTCTTATCTATAAATAAATCCTTAAAGCATTGTCATTTAGTCCTGATCATCAAAGGTCCATGAAGGGGTACCAGAGATAATAACATATCTATTTTAACCCTGATCAAATAAACCACCTTTATATGCCTTCCTATTACTTTTAACAATCTTGATCTTTGGTCTCTTCAAAACATGTTCTAGAATTTGATTTTATTATTTTTAATCCCTTCTCACAAAATTCTTCAAAGCTTTAACAAGTCTCTTTTGTAAATCTAATATATGAAAGTTATCCAGGTCATTCTTTTGGTTTGTTATTTGTGCTGTATATCCACTTTCACTATGAAGATATCAGTGGGCTTCAATTATATGTCCAGTTTTTATATCATGCTTGTAGCCTGTCATTTTTCAATCCACTTTGATATCAATCTCAATCTCAGTTAAGAAAAATCAAGCTTTTGATAGTGTGTACAATACCATGTGCAATCATGCTTACAGTTTAGGCAACAAACTTTGTGAACTAACATCTGGTATATCCAGGGATAATTTGGATCTTGCTGCAATTACAGGGTTCAGGGATTCCAATGATTGGGATGTAAGTATAATAGGCTATACCAGACATGTCAAACACAAGGTCCAGGGGCCGGATGCAGCCCGCGAAGTGGTTTCATGTGGCCCACGAAGCCATCCTGGAAACAGTGAGGGAACAGCCCCCCGCTGCCTTGGCCCTGGCCCAGGCTGGCCAGGAGCCAATGTACAATTTTGTGGTGGCCACCTATGCTGAAATGCATTCAGTCTTAGCTCCACAAGGCCATCTGGAAACAGTGAGGAACTAGCCCCTGCCACATCGGCCCCCTCCCCTAGGTGCATACTGGGGAGGTGTCACTCTTTATGAGGAATGAAGAAATGCACCTTCGCCTGGAATGACCAGCAAATGGCCCTCGCCTACTTCACATATACTGCTTGATGGGCTCTGCCCTGGCTCCACCCCTTTCTGCCAGAGATCCTCAATCTGTCCCACTCCTGCTCAGGCCCCCACAGGCACCCTTGACATGAATGATGTAGAGATGGCCATGCCCACCCAGTAGGCCACACGCACTCCATCCACGCCCACCCAGTAGGCCGCACCCACCCGGCCCCCCCAAGGGCAACCACAATGCTGATGCGGCCCTCAGTGAAATTGAGTTTGACACCCCTGGGTTATACTATACAAAAAAGACAGACTAAAAAGATGTGTGTGTGTGTGTGTGTGTGTGTGTGTGTGTGTGTGTGTGCGTGTGTTTGTGTAGAGTTGCCATTTGTCAAGGAGGTCATAAAAGCAATACTAATTCAGAAAAGGCATGATTTACTTCAAACCTTCTAGGTTTGCTTACAACTAAAAAGTAATCAGCAATCAGAACTGTGTCATACATAGGCAGCCAGGACATTTAAAGGATTATGATAGCATTCTGGTTGAGGAGATAACCCAGATGGCAGTAAAAGGAGAGGTTATAATCATGGGTGACTTCAATGTGCCTGACATTAACTGGAATCTTTCAACTGCACTTACAAGCAGGAGCTGAGATATTCGGGGCATTAAACGAGAGGCATTAAATGATGCCTTTCTAAAACAGTTAGTAAAATGCCCAACACGAGGGGACCATGCTCTAGTCTTAGTTTTGACAAATGGAGATAGGGCACCAGAAGTTGAAGTGGGGGAAAAACGTAGGTTACAGTGATCATCAATGCCTTTGGTTTGGCATTAAAACTTAAACTGATATAACGAAGACTACTACTAATGTTTTAGACTTTAAGTGGACAAATTTTTATTGAAGTAGAATATCTAAGACATATTATACTTGAAGGGTAGCATAAAGTGACAGGAGTCAGTACTCAGTACACAGTGGACACTGATAAAATCTGCCATCTTCAAGACAACTAGCTTCTATGTGAGGCACATTATTAAAAGCAAAAGAAAGAGAAGCCCACCCTGGTTCACAGCAGATTTACACAGAATAGTAATGGAGGAAAAAAAATCAGCATATACAAATATAAGAATGACAGAAGTGTAGCTGATAAAGAGGTGTATAAGAATCTACAGAAGGAAGCAAAACAAGTTATTAGTGCTGCTAAAGCACAGAAAGACGAGGAACTGGTTACATCTATTCAAAAGGGAGATAAAACTTTTTTTAGGTGCATTAGTGACAGAAGGAGAAAAAAAACTGTTCACTCACCAAAATAAAAAATGCAAACAATTCTTATTTTAAGGGAAGCCTGGCTGTAGCAAACCATCTAAACAAAGCCTGCTCAGGCTTTTCAGAAGTAGATGCCAGTACAAAAGCAGATTGGAGGATCATACTAGTTCTAGCAGGACAGATTCTTTTCCAGGGTTTTTAGAGGTGGAGGTGTCAGGTGAGTTAGCCTGCTGAAAGCTTAATAAAACAATGGGCCCTGATGATATTCATCCCAGAATCCTAAGGGAACTTCTAGGTGTACTTGCTGGACTATTAACTGATCTTTGTAACCTGTCTCTTCTAACAGATGAAGTTCCCCAGAATTGGTGAATAGCTAATATTGTACCCATGCATTAGAGCTAGGGAAGAATCTGGAAACTATAGAACTATAGAACCTGAGCTTAATATCTGTTAGTAGTGATGTTAATGGAATCACTCTGGAAAAAAAGGATTACCAAACATTTAAAAGCACACAACTTGATGGACCCAAAACAGCATGGCTTTACTGAGATATATCATGTCAAACTAATCTGACTGACATCTTTAACTAAGTCACAAATGTTTGGACGAAGGTGCTGTAGACATAGCCTATCTGGACTGTAGCAAAGCATTTGATACAATTCCACATAATGAGCTCATAAAACATTGAACAGGCGCTAGGGCTTAACCACTGGGTGATTCAGTGGGTCATAAGTTGGCTTAGGGATAGATCCCAGTGTGTGATTATTATTGGGGCACTGTTTGAATAGAGACCAGTCACAAGCAGTGTACAACAAGGCTCAGTCATAGATCCTGTTCTGTTCAATGTGCTGGTAAGCGATATAAAGAAGGATTGCTAGGTGAAAGTTTGTTTTTTTGCTGATGACTCAAAGGTATGTAATAGAGTTGATGTTCCTTTGGGGTATTTGTAACATGGAAAATGATTTGGCATTGCTGAAAAATTGATTGAAAATGTGGAAACTGCAATTCAATATTTCTAAATGTAAAATCATGCACTTAGGGAAAAACAATCCTCTGGCAAGGTACAGTATTGTGCATACAGACAGAACAATAGAAGAAAAGGATTTAGGTGTGCTCATAGCAGATGGCTGCAAAATGAGTAAACAGGGTGGCCAGGCAGCTGTGAAGGCAAACAAAATTATGGGATGCTTCACTAGAGGGATCAGGGCAGGAAAAAAGAGGTCCCAATCCCGCTATACAGGGCTTTAGTCAGACCCCATTTAGAATACTGTGTCCAGTTCTGGAGAGCTGACTGAGTGAATCCGGAGACGGGCAATAAAAATGATGCAAGTTCTGTGGGACAAAACATGTCGGGAGAGATTGGAGAAACTGAATATGCATAGCCAGAAGAACATAATTGAAGGGGGAGACATGACTGAAACCTTTAAATATATTAAGGTGTGAATGAGATTCTATAAGGAAGGATTTTCAATATTAAGCAAAAATCAAGAACACGGGCTGACAGGAAAGATAAAAGTAATGCTAGAAAATATTATTTCACAGAAAGAGTAAGGGAAGCTTGAAACTAACTTGCAGCAGAGGTGGTGGGTCAATCATCAGTAACTGAGTTTAAACATTCTTAGAGTAAACACATGTCTATCATCTGATAAAATTTAAAAATAAAAAACCTCAAAAGGCAGACCACTATGTCTTTTTCTGCCAAATATTTTCTATGTTTCTGTCTCAATCTTGTTCAGTAAAATATGTTCCTCTTCCATAACATCTCTGCAATACAGTCTACCTATAATGGCAGACATTTTAAAATTAACTTCTGGGTCCATTGTTCAAATATATCCTTCAGTATGTGCAATGTTAAAATATTTTGATCCATTCTTATTAGTAAGTCAAATTAAGTTTTCTTCCTCTATAATTGTACTCTAGTTCCTTTTGGTTCCCTTTAACATCCAACCTTCAAAGTCTCAGCCTAACATGTGTTTTTTTTTAAAGAAAACTCAAAACAAAAGCATTTTTCCACAGGAAGTATTCTTATGAGTAATTTCAAACTTTTATTTCAAGTACATCTAGACCCTAGTCAGATGTACTTTCAAAATCAAAGTTCTAATCCCTCATATTCCAAAAGAAAAATAAATAAATCCTCAAATGTATATTTAAAACTTCTTTTGCTAAGGATTAAAAGAAACTCACTCACTGCTATAAAACTTGTGAATACAAAGGTTTCTAATAGCTGAAAAGAAGTTAATGATCAGTTTCTCAACATGATTAGAAAAAGTTGTATGCAAACTCAGTGTCCTTTAAGGTACTGACCCTTCAATTCCCTTGTTGTGTATGCCCTCTTCTCTTAGCGCTCTAAATCTGCCAGAGACTGCTCATGCAAAGAGCAACTGTATGGAGCACTTGTGGGCAATCCTAAGACCTTTCCTTATCCAGAGAAGAATTACAAAGAGACAGACTATTTGCCAGCTCTTCATTCCACTTTCAATTGAGTCATCTTCAGTTTGCTATTTCTTCCTCAGAGGTCATCTGAAACACCTCTTCTAGAAGTTAATTTATTATTAGTAATGAAATATATATGCTGCCTAATTCACAGCAACTGAGCAATTTGTGCAGCTTATATTAAAATCCAGATGTGTCAGGTAGCCACTTCCATTAACACTTGGGTAGTTGACACAGTAACTTCATGTATTACATAGCAAAAAGTCTTATTACATATTACATTGGAATCAGGGCTCCAGGAATCAAAGTCCAGTGACATAATAGCACTTCCTTCATGCAATACTGTTGCATTTAGGGCTGTTCAACTTAACAAATTTGTTATGAATTTAGTCAAAATTGACAGAAGATGAGGTATGACCATGCTAAGCATGCCTATATCAGATTCAATCAAAAGGCTTTCTTTCCTGATTTATATTTTGACTACTTCCAAATTTGAGGACTTCATGTCAGTCTGTCAAATCCTTTAAGGCTGGCAAACTGTGGAAAGGAGAATCCCTTGGACTTCTGGAATGATCATTATTGTTAGTACAGTAATAACAAATCTCCACATGAACTTTTATGTAGTATGATTAAGGCAGGTTTACTGTGTTTCTTTCTCAAACCTTCCCCCATTTCTTGACTAAGGAATCATTTTGTAATGCTCCAGTTCCTTCCTCTGAATTCACAGGATCTGATAGATATTCCATTGTAGAGTTATAGTTATTAATAACTTTTAATTACATTTTAAAATCTAATGAATACCTTATCCTCAGCATTTTGTAGAATACATACTGTTTATATAAAATAATCTCTTATTCTCTTCTCTCTGCCCCTTTATTAATGCAATATCTTGTCCGCAGTTCTTTTTTTTAAAAAAAGATTAGGATCAAGCCACTCCTAAAGAAATCTATTATATACTCAGAAAATATAAATTATTTTTTAAAATTTGGGTGAACACAACTTTCCTTTTTGCAAAAAACTTACATTATGTGTCTTTTTTTTTTAAATTAACTAAGCTGCACCAATCAGATTCTAATTCAGACAGATATAATTAGATATATCTGGAGGACACCAGAACAGAAATAGATGCAGAAAGGGGGAAAGAGTTTTCCCTGATTACCTATAGGTGCTGTAGGGTTGGGTAACAGTAAATGCCCAGCTTCCGGCCAATCTTCTATCTTAGATCACCAATAGCACGTAATTAAAATGAAAAAAAATACAGGAACATGGCAAACTATAAACAAAAGCACAGTTTGATAGCTCTCCTTTACAGAATGTTGCAAAGCTACCCCCCAGCTACTTTAGAACTGTGTAACTACTGAGTTTGAAAAATATGCCCTTTTTGTTCCATAAATAAAGCAATGGCATTGTTTTTCCTCTGCTTAATATGGTTGGAAGCCTGGATAGAAAATTATTTTAGAAATGAGAAGCAGGATGGTGATATCTATAGAAGGAATAGTTTGTGAAAATGTCAGAATTTGAAGAAATAACAAAATTGACCATTTGGTCAGCTAAGAAAACAAAAACTTTTCTGAAAGACTGACAATCTTATATAGAAATAAATTGATGATTTATGGATTTGAAAATTTAAAAAGAAATGGATTAAATGAGTGGTCTGAAGGGACCTGTATAACATTTAAGCAGGATGAGGGACAGTAAGGTGGTAATTATCTGTTGAACTGTTGGAAATCATTCATATATATCTTAACTGTGATTTTTTTTAGCACATTGCCTGGGGATGAATTATATAATAATATGACAAATGAAAATGTAGCACTAGAAGGACAACTTACCTTATGATGCAGAAGGCAATGTAATATTTCCAGGATGCTACTTAACTGCTAAATAAACTGCCTGACTTTAAACCAGCTTTCTTAACTTGATATGCTTCAAATATATTAAACTTCAGTTAGCATCATTCTTACCAATATAATGATCAGTACAAGTTTGAGGAAGATTGTTTTAGCAGTTCTTATGCATTTCTCTCTCTCTCTCAATAGAGAATGACAGAAAACTTTTGAAAGAGGTAGTTAAAAGGTAATTACCCTACCTCTACAACCCTGCATAGCCCTAAAGGCAAACCATATCTATCCCATTGCAATGGGGCACATAAGTAGCCTACCCAGCCGCCCTCATAATTACCTGGGGGTGCTATTCGGTCCTGATACTTGGGTTGGAATTTGCTGACAGTGAGCAGCATGACTTGAATGGTCCCAATGAAGATGCCTGCCAGGCAGCCATAGAAGATCACGTAGAAGAGTAAGATCTTAACTGTGACAAGAGAGAACAAAAACTGCTATTAAGGACAAAGGGTTATTAGGCCACTAGAATAAACATCAGTTTTTCAATATTACCAGCACAGGTCACATTAAAATCAACATTAAAGCCAATTGCTATGAAGAAAAGATAGCAAATTCAAGCAATGGCATCTTTAAATTTAAAGAGACCAGAACAGAGTAATTTTTTAAAGTTGTGAGTTACGAGCATATGCTTTTCATAGAAACTACCATTCTAAATACATTTACTTAGAAAAGACTTGCTTGTTGCAGGTTGTGGGGATTATAATCCAATACATCTAAAAAGTATAATGTTGGGGAAAAGTGGCTGATATTGTTAGAATTAGAATGATGCCTAGCTTAATCTGTGTCCTTAAAGGGACTCAGGAGCAGTGCATTCCCAGCTCCAACATACCTCTTGCTAGCAAACTCAGTGTTAATGGCTTATACTCCAAAATTGGACCACTGAGAGATAGGGAATATGGAGTAGATCCTAAGTATGGTAAGAAGGTGATGTAGTGGTTAGGGTGTTGGATCAAGCATGGAGAGTTTCAGAAAGTTTATTGGGTGACTTTAGGCCAGACATTTTCTTTCAGTCCAACCTACCTCATGGAGTTGCTATTGTGGGAAAACATAGGAGGATAGAGCACTTCTCTACAAAATACACAATATAAATCAAATAAATAAATAAGAGACAACTATTGACATTAATCACATTCAGCTCACACCCAACTTTGTTACAAATGGATCTAAAATGTATACATATTATTCTGAATGTTTCTTACATAGGAAACTTATATATTTTTGGAATTATCTCTGCGTCTGAAGTTGCATAAAAACAAAACTTGCTGTAATAGTTATCTTGATTAAACTCCTTGTTTTCCATTTTTAAAGTCTCTTTCACAACATTTATTTGAACTCAAATCCTCTTATGAAGACTCAGTTCTCAACAGCTTCCTCATATTTTGCTTTTTATATAATCTACTAAGAAAACTATTCCACATTAATCACCCATTTACAATACCAAATTTTAATCAGTCAGATTAATGCCCCAAAACTTTGTAACAGAATAAATTGGGGGGAAGAGGAGTAAAACTTTATTTGTAAAACCGCTTCAGGGAATTTCAGCTTTTGAAATCTGGTTTAATCAGTTTTTAGTTTACAGGGATTATCTCAACTGATTAGCAGCAGTGTTACATGCTGTACTAAAGTCTCAGTGCAAATCTACTAGCAATCCAACTTTTGAATATAAAAGGGCGGTGAAGCTACAAATTACATTTTAAAAGTGATCTTTGGACCAACATTTGTACAGAATGACTGTGAAAGAGCAGTAATAAGTAATACATATACAGAAAAGTTTCTCCTTTTACAAGCTGGTCAGAGCAAGAGATAAGTCCTATTAAAATAAGGTGTTTTTCCACCAAAGAAGGGAAAAATGAAAGTAATCCAGAGAGACCAGCAGCACAATAGTTTTAGCACTCCTGGGTTTAACACACTCTATAGTAACCAGGCAGCAGTAGGCAAATAACTGTGACGTCAGAGAGATTTGAGCATTTTTTCCAGAGTACAGTCATAGGAGGTGCTGTTGAAATGAACTAGAGAAAACCTGCTGACAGCAGGCTGCTACGGGTGGCGCATATGGAGGGCAGTGAAGGGACATACATTTAGATGACATTCCTAATCAGGATCTTAATAGTAACCCACAACCTCAAGGTCCACTGTCTTCTTGAGGCTACAAAAGAATTATGTTCTAAAAGGAAAGACACGGCATTTTTAAAGCAACAGAACAGTGTATTATCTAGTACAAAGATAAAATCCTCCATTGGTCTAACCACTCTGAAAGCGATGTAAGGGGCATTTTATTGTCCCCTCAGTAATTGGGTATCACATGACAGACAAGTACCCCCAGAATAATTGAACTAAATCAACTTAGTCAGAACTAAGCCGTAGCTTGTGATGATGGGAATAATACTGTAATGCAAGCCTTTATATCTCCCTTTTACACAGATTCAAGGATTTAAGCCTGAAAATTTTGGCTATGTCACTTCCAAGATGTCATTGGTTAGATTCAGCCATGAAATGGCACCTGGACAACAAATGCAGGTGGAAATAGCTCTCTAACCAGAACTCTTAAACCAGTGTTTCTCAACCTTGACAATTTTAAGGCATGTGGACTTCAACTCCCAGAATTCCACAGCCAGCATTGCTGGCTGTGGAATTCTGGGAGTTGAAGTCCACATGCCTTAAAATTGTCAAGGTTGAGAAACACTGTCTTAAACTAACATGTGGATTATGTTGATATGCATCTTAACCTTTTCTCTTTCCTCTCTAAGCTCTTATTTCATACAGCCATTCTCATTTATTACAAACATTTTTTTACTGCACAGAATTATTTGTTGCTTCTGGGTATAGTTGATGTTTCTAATTTGCACAAAAAAATTAGAAGAGATTAGAATGTTCTAGATACTGTACTCTGCAGGATCTACAGAGATACTTAAGTTTCAAACTCCAGCAGTGATTGGATGAGACTCAAGGGCAACCTATCCTTTCTTTCAAGGGCAGTCATATCTAGCCATATTACTGTAATGTAAAAGGCCCAGAATGTGCTCTGCACAGTCCATATGAGATTTGTTAAGACTTTTTCCCTTGGAAAAGACTAGAAAATAAACTACATTTCATGATTCTTGGCTGGCACAAAAAGCCTGTTCAAAATAAAGCCTAGGAAGCAAGAAAAGACAATGCTGCCTATTCTGAAGTTAATACTGTTTTATAAATTATCGAAAGTGACAGGGGAGTAGATGGGACCTTTGAATGGTAAGTCTCTGAAAATATACAATGACTTTTGCACTTGAGCTGGCTTGTGCAACACAGAGTCAGTAGTCAGCCAATGAATAGGGCCTTACTCCTAGAGTGGTGGTTGGGGCAAGGATGTCTAAACCAAGCAGCAAATAGGGTGAGTGTAAAGAGGAAGGGTGAAACATTAAATAGTTTTTGTCTGCGTGTGTTCTCATTCAACCTAGGTTTAGTTGCTAAGAGACAGCCTTCAAGGAGTTTATTATTTCTAAACTCCTTTTGCTTCCCAACCTGACCTTTCTGTCTCATTCTCCTATCTCTGCAGCTCTTTAGACCTTCCTCTCTCAGTGAAGGTGTATGGACTGCTAGCAAGTCAGATTTTTCAAGAGATGTGTGTCCATCCAAAGGGTCCTCCCTTAAACCAATTCAGGATTCTCCTTGATGCAGTTGCTCTGCTTCCCCAGGGATCTCATACAAGTCTACCATTACCTCTTTGCTCAGAAGGTATCACCTTGACTAACCTTGAGCTCTGATGCATTATTAACCCTTTGGAGTTGATGGGCTAGAAAACAGTCCCAGCCTTCTCTTTTTCTGTTCCTAATTCCCCAGGATTCGGGTAGCTATTTTAAAAGAGCAAAAGGAAATACTAGGCCCATTCACTGGTATGTCCTTTTCCCCCGTGGTGTCCTTCCTGAGCAAGGGAAAAGCAGCCGCAGTGGCTGCTGTGCTGACAAGGAGTGTAATGGGGGAGGGAGCAGGGCACCCCCTCTCTCCTGGCACCTACCCACTCTGCCCTGCCTACAGTCACGATGCGTTTGTGTCTATCAATGCCCTTCAGTGTGACCTTTGGGGGGGGAGGAGAGGGAGGAAAAGAGAAAATGAAAAGAAACACAGGCTGCTCTTTTAATGCAGAGGCAACAGGCTGCAGTACAGAGATGAAAGTCCACTCTGCAAGGTGACAAAGCAGCCAGCCTTCCCCAATCGGGAAGCCTTCCAAGGATACCGAATGTCAGTTCTGATCACCCTGCCCAGCCCACCTGGGGATGTTGGCACCACATCTGGAGGACCCCAGGCTGGGGAAAGCAGAGAGGCAATCAGCCCCAGGTTTCTCCCAGGAATGTCTGCCATAGCAACACCACTAACCTAATTCCGCAAAAAGAAATCAATTTGATCTTTTTACATGCACAATGCACAATGCACAAGCAGCAAATGATGGCAGTGTTCACACAATAGTTCGTGTTAACATGTTAAGCATGGTTAGCGTTAGTCTTGGTTTGGGGAGGGGGGGGCTTTGTCGTGTTCCATGAATTCAGCCATTGACTCACACATCTGAGGCTTAAAAATAACCCTCAGCCCTCCTTGATTTGTCAGTTCCTGAAAGGTTCTGCCATACTGGAAAGTCTCCGTGGTGGCACAAGACCATTGCTCATCTCTCACTTCCCAAGCAAAGCGTCCTGGAGGTTTTGATTTTCGAAAGCGGGGAAATCGGAGGCTTGGTGTGTATTTTTAAACCCGACAGCAGCACGGGAGATGGGCGGGGAGCGAGGGAAGCGAGCCAGCCACCCGAGCAAGACAACTGATCTGCAAGGTTTACACCCGGCGACCGCATCCGTGCCCTGCCAGTGCGGTAAGGAAAGCAGCTGCCGCGAGCCAGGTGCTCAGACCGACGACCCGGCGAAACCCCCAGGCATGCGAGGCGGAGGACTTTTCCTCCCACGCAGTCAATTAACCCCGCGCACGCACACGCGAGTCGCCTCCAGCCTGCTGCGTCTGGGTTCTAACGGAGCACAAACCATCAAGAAGCAAACCACGGCTAAGCAGATACTCACACCAACTGCCTCCGGTCCTCCCTAAAAATTCCTTCTTCTCCGAGTTCCAGATGAATTTCTTCCAGTTGCCATCCCCTTCCTTGGCTTTCCCGCGAGCCATGAATTAATCAGGAGCTTCCTTCGATTTGCCTTAGGGAGAGCTAGGCAGCCGGGGGAGAAGACGACCTTCTTCTCCGAGATCACTCGGTGCTAGCCGCTAATCCAGAGTACAGATGTTCGTAGCCGCTGAACTGCCGGCAGGCTCTGGGAGGAAACGCGAAGGTCTTTGTGTGCCGGGCTAGAGTCCCACCCTCCGAAGGGCGCTGAACCTCTGAATAATCCTTGTCCGGAGAGAGAAAGAGAGAGGTATACTTGTACCTCTGGTTCACTTAGTTGGGTGGACGCTCTCCCGATGCCGGGAAAACAAGGAAAAGGGGTGGCGAGGAGGCAGCAGAGAGGAAAAGGCTGCAAGCGAGCGTGCCCGGGTGAGAAGAAGCCAAGGGGTGGGAAGAAAGAAACGGGGCTCTGCCCAGGGACAGAAATTAGCTCTGTGCCCTCCCACTCACGCTGGATATATTGTCCACGTCCTGAGGCGAGCTCCGCCTGTCAAATGCCGGTAGCCAATTAGAATTGTGGCCAGGCGGGCGAGGGAGCGAAGCTTGGGAGGCGAGACTAGGCGAGAGGAGGGGAGGGGAGGAGAACCAGGGAACGAGGCGCGGGAGATTGAGGCGGTCGGGTGGTTGGAGGAGCAGATTCTCTGCGGCAGTTTCTCTCTCCCACCCCCGCTTCCCTCTCTTCCCGTGCCCTCTTCCCCCTTTCTGCCGGCCTTTCTTCGCGCCGCCTCGACATGTGCTTCGTGCCACACTGTTGCGCGCAGGCAAAGAAGGCGAAAAGAGACGAGAAAATTCACCTGTAATTCCTTCTTCGGTCAGAGGGGGAGGCAGTGGGAGTCCTGCGCATAAAGTGGGTGGGTGAGTGGAGGACAGAGTTCGGGAACCGAAGCGAGTTTGATCTCTCCAGATTAACAGCTCGAAACGGGAACTCGGCGGCCCCCAAAGCGGCGGGCGGGCGGGCGGGAGGCAGGCAGGCAGGGGAGTGGAGGCAAAAGGTGGCCGCTTCCAGTCAAGTCGGAAGTCGGTGGCCTGGCGGTCAGGCTGTAGGGCTGAGACCAGAAAGGAAGCTCTCATTGACGCACCGGATGGCTAAGAAGCTGAACGGCCTGCCCAGAGAGAGGCCGGCGCGCTCTACACACCCGGGCGCAGCCGGACAAACAGCTTGAAGGAGAAAAATGGGGAGGGGGAAAAGCCCCAAAGTAACCGCAAGGAGAACCAGGAAGCGTGGCCGGCGAAAACTGCCCGTTTGTTTGCATCTGCGAGGTTTCCTGGTTGTTGCATTAGGCTGACATTCATGAACTGCATAAGGACATTAACAAATACTGTGGTGCGAAGAGAGAGTGGCACGCGCGCCTGGCATAATCAGAGGCAGTGTAGCAGTTAAGCTGTGCCCGTAATTGAATCTTCCGTGCCGAGATCGGTTGCCTTCCAAAACAGGCTGTAGACAAGATGAGGCGAATTGACCTTCGAGTCCGGAGCCAAAATCCATCTTTTCAAACGTACCTTGTGCCCCGGGCTTTCCTCCCATTCTTGTCCTCCCCCCTTCCGAAGGTGGAGCTGTTCTGCTTGCCTGCCTTCCCTGCAACGTCATCCCTGCAGCGTTCTGTCCTGGGAATGCCCTTCCCTGGGTCAAGTTGCTACTGCTGCTGCTTGGAGCTACTATCACCACTGTTTGCTGCAGAGAGGTCTTTCTCCAGCAGCTATGGAAGTGAAGCCTGGCTATATATATATACAAGGGACCGGGAGTTAATGCAAGGCCAGTTCTGGGTTATGGATGCAAGGCAGGTTCTTGAAGGTCTATCTCTTACTGTAGAACGAAAGTGCTGACTTGGGAAGAGAACAAAATCCAAATCAGAAGGAGAGCTTGATGGGAGGGAAACATCACTATGGTACCACCTTGGTGAAGGCAACAGATTTGGCCAACCAGAGAAAAAGATGTTGCTTTCTTTGTGCAAATCTTCTCTTCTTTGTATTTGCTATTTGCCCTTTACACACAAAACCCAGCAGAATGCCTGAGACTGAGCAAAGGATAGGGTGCTAGTTTACAGTGGGCACACTTCTTACAACTGTTTTCCTAGCTGAAATTCTTCTGCCATAGCTTTTGTGCTCCTGGTAACATTCTGCTTTACTGATACACAAAGAGGAGAACAGAACAATGCACATTCTAAGCTGTGCCAGCATAACCTTTCACTATGTTTGTATTGGAACACCTGCTAACATTTCAAGGCAAATGACTGAAAGTGTGGGGAAAACATGGCAATCTGACATACTGTATCTGCAAGAAGTTGGGGAAAGTGAATGAAACCATAGAAATTATGGTGTGATGGGTCATACTCAAAAGCTGGATTGTCAGGATATAAATTGAGAACAAGCTTAGGAGGAAGAAATTTAGAAGGAAAAGGTATTTCTTCCTTATTTGACCTTGAACAATGTCACAGACCTCTGCATCAGGATATTTATAGTGGTTTATAGAATGACAATGAAAAAAGGCTGTTCAGAGGCTGTTCATTTTTACTAATTCTAGTAAAAGCATACCCTGACTTGCTTTCCCACTGCAGAAAAATAATAATTCTTCATTTCTGTGGTCTTTAGATTTTATTCAGTCACCTTGGATCAGAATTTCCATTTTATTGCAGTGAAGATAGTCCTGCTAAGTGACTGATGGAGTTGTCAGGAGCAGGTATTATAATGATCATTCTTCATGTACTATCATGACCGACTTTAAGAGGAGCATGTTTTCCCTCTGTTTAGACTGAAAACAATACACGTAGCTACTAACATTCATGAGGGATATTTTTTTAATTAGTCAATTCAGAACATTGGTGGGGGAAAAAAAACCTGGTCAGGGAGGGTAAAATAACATTTGCCTCACATCACAGTGAACTTTTTTGTCCCAAGCAGCCTGCCAGTTTTTGAACAGAACTGAAAGCAATGAACAAATGTAGCACTATTTCTGTTTGCCTGTTAGACCCATATAAGTTGCTGGAACAAGCCCCATGAGGTTTTCAGAATGTTGTATTCCTTCATGAAGCACCTTGTGAAACCATATATAAGCAACCCACTATGCTGCTAGTCTGCCAACTCATTAATTTTATTATGAGGCTCAGAGTGTGGATTCTCTGCATGGATTAGGACCAGTGATTCTGGTGATCAGAAATGAAACTGAAAATTAGAGAACAGGTTCACACAACCTGGTAGGTTGGTTAATTTATGGTTGTGAGTGAATGAGGAATTTAGCCAGTGATGGCATGTGCTGTGTAAACCAGCCAATATGATTAATTCATAAACAGTGATTCAGTTATGGATTGGCAAGCACTGTGTTTCTGTGGTGATTCTCATCTTTTCTCTGTAGCCAGATTGAATCAGTCTTCGTGGAATGGGAGCAGGACTAGTGTACAATTTGGAGATCATCTACTCACAGCTCCCACTCAAAAAGTAGGTGACAGCTATCTCATGGGAGGCCTTTGCAGAAAATTCCTCTGTCAATTCCATCCATTATCTGGACTGGGAAGGCCTTAGGGCAGTCATACAGGCTTTGATCAGTGCATGTTTGCACTATTGCAATGCAGTCTACATAGAGTTGCCCTTAAAGGCTACTCAGAAGCTGCAGCTTGTCCAGAATACATCATCACAGGCAATTATGGGCATATCATGGTATACTTATATATTGCAATTGCTTCATGAGCTACATTGATTATCATTTATAAAAAGGACTTCTTGACATGGGCAGAAGGACACATTGCCACTCTTCAGTAGTTTCTGCCCATCCTATACAATTGGGTAGAACTGACATGCCTTAAATTCCATCAGTTAGAGAGTGTCACCTGATAGGATCCAAGAAGCTGACTTTTTCTTTTGTTGCAACACTTGCTCTAGAAATGATTTCCCCCCAGAGATCTACATGGTGCCCACCATGATCTTATTTAAATGACCTCTTAAAATCTGGCTCTTCTTCCAGGCCTGGACTAGAGGTGGTGGTGAAGTCTTGTGGTATGTTTGGTTTGGTAATGCTGGTATTCTTGTATACTATTCAGAATCAAGATTGAGTTGGCTGGCTTAAAAATTAAACAAATAGGGACATTTTGACATTTATATCATAAAACTAAAAATACAATCTGCTTTTCTAGTATTCATGCACTGTTCATGACAGTTAACCATAATGGAATCTAATTGTAAAGTATAATGTAGTTTCAAAACAAAGAAAATACCATGGCAGTAATAAGCATTTGCAGCAGATAAAATACAGAGCATGAAAAACATGCATATAATAAATCAAATGTTTAGAAAAATAAGTTTGTTCCCATATACTGAAATGTTATCAAAAAGGAGCTAAGAATTTATAGTTTAAATATGTGGCCATTGAGAAGTCCTTTCTTTTCTTCCTACTTGTATGATACAATAGCACATATAATCATGTGAAAAAGTAAATACACCCTCTTTAAGTTCTGTTTTTACATATCAGGACATAGTAAAATCATCTGACCCTTAGCAGTTCTTAAAAGTAGGTAAATACAACCTCAAATTAACAACAATTCATGACATATTATATCACATCATAATTTATTTTACAAAAAGACAAAGAAGTCATATGTGAAAAACTAAGTACACCTTATGATTCAATAGCTTGTAGAACCACCTTTAACAATAACTTGAAGTAATCATTTTCTGTATGACGTTCTCAGTCTCTCACATTGTTGTGGAGGAATTTGGCCCAGTCTTCTTTATAACATTGCTTCAGTTCATTGAGATTTGTGGGTATTTGTTTATGCACAGCTCTCTTGAAATACCGCCACAGCATTTCAATTGGGTTGAGGTCTGGACTTTGACTGGGCCATTGCAACATCTTGATTCTTTTCTTTTTCAATCATTCTGTTGTAGATTTGCTGGTGTGCTTGGGATCATTGTCCTCTTGCATGACCCAATGTTAGTCAAGCTTTAGCTGTCGGATAGATGTGCTCACATCTGACTCTAGAATACTTTGGTATACAGAGGAGTTCATGGTCAACTCAATGACTGCAAGGTGCCCAGGTCCCATGGCTGCAAAAGAAGCCCAAATTATCACCCCTCCAACACCGTGCTTGACGGTTGGTATGAGATGTTTGTGCTGATATGTTGTGTTTGGTTTTTGCCAAATGTGGCGCTGTGCATTATAGCCAAACATCTCCACTTTGGTCTCGTCTGTCCAAAGGACAGTGTTCCAAAAATCTTGTGATTTCTTCAAATGCTACTTTGCAAACCTAAACCGTGCTGCCATGTTCTTTTTAGAGAGAAGAGGCTTTTTCCTGGCAACCCTTTCAAAAAACCCCATAAAGTTCAGTCTTTTTCTAACTGAGGACTATAATCTGAGATGTAATTCTTGGTTTTTTTGCAGTTTTTCTGAGCATTGCATGGTCTGACCTTAGGGTGAATTTGCTGGGACATTCACTCCTGGAAAGATTAGCATCTGTCTTGAATGATTCCACTTGTAAATAATTTTCCTCACTGTAGATTTCCTCACTTTAAATTATTTGGAAATGGCCTTATAACCCTTCCCAGATTGATGGCCAGCAACAATTGCTTCTCTAAGATCATTGCTGATGTCTTTACCCTTTGGCATTGTGTTAACACACATCTCAATGTTGGAGGCCAGCAGACTCCTAAAACTTCAGTTTTTATAGAGGTAGTTACACTTACTGATGATCAGTTGATCAAGGGCACTTGATTAGCATCTGGATGCTAGTTAACCTCTTTATATCTGTGGAAGCAGTAAGGGTATACTTAATTTTTCACACATGGCTTCTCCATCTTGGCTTTCTTTTTGTAAAATAAATTATGATATGGTGTAATATGTGTTGTTCATCTGAGGTTGCATTTACCTACTTTTAAGAAGATGATTTTTACTATGTTCTGATACATAAAACTATAGAACTATAGATGGCATACTTACTTTTTCACATGACTATATGTCCTCAAGTACAGCAATGTTTAGTGCATTAAAATTAATCCAGCTAACTAATATTTCTTGTTGACCATTGATAACTGGACAGTTTCTTTAAAAGAGATAAAATAAACTTCAATGTGTTATGTTTTTCAACTAAAGAACAATAAAAATAAACACAAATTAAAACATGCCCTGCTAATCTTTCTTATAGACTGAACAAAAGCCATAGCAAAAAGAACTCCATGCTGTAATAGGATTTTTCTTCTTCTTTGTATGCCTTAAAATCTAGAGAGCCTGGGAATACCCCACAAAGCAGCTTTTTGAATATATGGATAGTTGTTAAAGATCTGTATTTCTGGACTTCGGAAGACACAAAGCATTCTTCTTTCTATTTTCCTATGGTTGGTTGGAAGGGACACTACCGTATATCATCAAGATGTTAGGTGACTTGGGTTGCCTTCCAAATGTTACATAAGTATTTTATGCTCAGACCAACAATCAGTTTGCCTGGTCCTGTAAAAAGATACCATTGCATTTTTATTAAGTTGCATCAAAAAACTGGTTACGATATTTGTGTGAGCAGCCAAAAGAACTGCAGTTTTGAACTCACACTGAAAACAAGCTTTTCTATATGTATAAAGAAAAGACATTATCTACAATATTGAAGTGAAACAGAGGCAGAAGAATAAATTCTAAATTAAAAAGTATTCTTAGCATCATGTGTAGGTAATTTAAAGTAGGTTCTGTTCTGGCTTTCTGGAAATCTGGGATGGGTGTGGGGTGGGGAAGAGGAAGAAGTATGGTAAGTAAAGTGGATCCCCAATCCTTCTCCAGTTTCCTGCCCCTTTCCTGTGATCTGTCACTTCACAGAGTCTGGGACCAGAATGATCTTAGGTGTGGTTCTGACCAAAGGAAGATCAGTAGTGGATGAAAAATTTTCCAATGCCTTTTTCACTCCCTCTGTCCCTACAGTTGGAATTCCACTCATTCTTCGGCAAATATATTACAATTTGGTAAGAATTCTTGCATTTAAAAAGAGATCCACTGACATCATGTTTGGTTTTTCTTGTTCAAGATGGAAACGGCATGAAAGTAACTAGTTGGAAAGAAGGGGAGTGTTGGGCCTTATTTTCACAGAGACAAGATGATAATACACCAGAATAGAGTAATAAAGTAAGTAGTATACTGGGATATTGTTGATTGTATGCACATTCCTAAGGATGTTATTTTCCACTTCAACCCAAGAAAAAATGTCACTGGAGATGAAGAAATGAGAACCTGCAATGGAATAATACAGCTATATCCCACTGTCCAGTTTTACTTCTCCAATTTCAAAGAATATTAGAATATTTATTCATATTTTTTATTGTACTTTTCCATCCATAAGGAATCTACAAGGTCATCTACCAATAACTTTTTTTTAAAAAAAGAAAACATCCTCACAAGGTATTTTAACTGAAAGAAAATACAATCCCACTTTCAAAAGCCTGAAATCTTGTCATATTAGACGAGATCACTTATTTCTTCTCTGGTCTCCAGAGAACAGGACTCAATCTTAAAGGCCATAAGTCCTGGTGAATATAACCATACAAACATTGGATGAAATTTGATAATGATGGAGACATTATCTAATGGTGAAGTGGGATCTTTTTCAGTTGAGGTCCAAGCAAAAGCTTGGTGAGCCATTTCTTGGGAACGCTCCAGCACTGTATTTTCTGTATGGACAGGACAGGAAGTAGAATTAAACAAGGTCATCTCCGACTTTATGGTTTTCTGGTTCTATGACTCTCTTCCACACACCTCCAAGTGTGTATTGAAACCACATTTCCAATATGTCACCTGCACTGTTACCAGACAGGTTGAAATTATCTTTCAATTAGTTTAATTTCTAACAAAGTTAAAAGGCTGAAAACAGGCAGGGGACACTCCAAGACAATCAATTTTATTTCCAGCTGGCTATTAAGAGAGTTCAAATATGGTATTGAAACAATGTTTCTTTCAGGAACAGTTGCAACTTTGGGAGTACCCCCATTCCATACATTTTACCTTAAAGTCTCACAAAAATTGAGTTTGGCTCCTGATAATTTCATAGACATATTTACATAAATATTTTTTGCAACAATATATAAATACTTTATTACCATCTAGAATTATTTTTTTTTAATTTCCCAGTCTAGTCTGTAGTTCTGGGATTTCCTGGTGGTCTCCCATCTGATGATAAAACAAGCCTGGTCCTATTTGGTTTCTGAAACCAAAAAAGATCAGCCTGATATTACCACACAAATTACACCACCCCTAGCAGCACAGCACCAGCACTGAAAGAAAAAAAAAATTGCAAGCATGTTCCTCTGATTTCTAGTGCATGTTGGGTGCATTTGTTTAATCATTTAAAGACTAAAGCAATTGTTATACAGAGAAAGAGAGGGTATCCTGTTGTGATGATACTGTTCCTTCTTTTCTGTTAAAAAGCTTTTATTTGCTGTGATACTGAAGACAACATTTCTGTAACTAGGCATTTTTCACATTAGTTTTAAACCTGGTTACTGGTTGCTATGTTGATGCTCTGTACTTGGAGGGAAGGAGATGCAGGAAGAGAGCAATGCTTTTTCTAGGTCCAGAGGTTTATGAAAGATTTTGACACCCCCTCCCTTAAACAGGGAAAATCAAATTGCCTTTTTTTTTCATTTTTGAGAGATTATGAAATTGATTAGAAATTCACTACAAGGATTCATATTGGTTCACTTGATCAGATTGTCTGTATTCTTTCCCTGCATCCAGGAGATTAGGTGATAAACAGAACAAAGTTAATTGAAAATTCAACAAGCTGCAATATTGTGAAAAGAAATAAAAAAAGGTCCAACTTTGTTTTGGTTACAGATAAACTGGTGTGAAGTCAAAAAAATATTCATGAGAATACACAGGGACACGGCTGATCTGGGAGAAATGCAAATTGCCTATGAAGGGTTCCTAGTATTCACTAACACCAATTCTAATAATCACTACCAATTTTAAGCAGGTAGTTGGAGTCCATTAATAGGAATTGGCAATTGCCTATCTAAGATGAAGCACAACTAATGGGAAATCTTCTTGTGAAGGATCATGCAGATAACTTTGAGGAAGAAATGGATGAAATATTAAGAGAAAAATGCCATCTGTCCTAGAAAAGAGAAGGCATAAGAAAGAAACTAAAAATAATTCTACCATGATTCTGTTTGATATAAGAAAGAAACTCTGGCAGGGTTTTAAGATTCCATGATTCATTGATTGACTGATTGATTATATGCTACCAGTTTGTTGTCAGGTCTTAAATGGCAGGAGTAAGACAGAAGAGGAATATAAGCAGAGTGAATATGTTAAATATGAAACAAGTTACAGAAAAACAGGCAAGAAAATTACTTCTGTGCTTCTTTCTAACCCCTAAATCAGGGCTTTTCAACCAGTGGTACATTGGCACCTGGCAGATGGTACGTAACCATCCTAGACAAGTGGTAGCGGGGGAGGGGAATGAGCTGAACCGGTGGCAGCACCGCACAAGCCTGAGCGAGAGATGGCTGGAGCTGCAGGGCTGTCAGGGCTCAGCGGAAGCGCCAGGATCAGTGTCGCTTTCCAGCTGATTGGCGCTTCTTCGAGGCTGTCAGGGCTCAGTGGAAGTGCCAGGATCAGCTGGTGCTTCTGCTGATGCTTCTGCTGGGCCCTGAAGAAACACCAATCAGCTGGAAAGCGGCGCTGATCCTGGCGCTTCTGCTGAGCCCAGAAGAAGCGCCGATCAGCTGGAATATTGCAGCATCTCCAGGGTCTTGCGATTTACATTCAGATGCTTGGCAACTGATTCATATTTATGATGGTCACAGTGTCCCAGGGTCATGTGAAGTGACCAAAACCTGCTGCAACCACCCAGCAGATGGGGGGGGGAATAAAAACCAAACACCCCCCACCCCACCCCCACTGCCAAATCTCAACAGAAATGCTCACAACAGTGAAAACCTCGGACAGGAGGAAGACCACCGCTAGGCCGGCAGGCAGGTGTCTTGCTTGGCTGTGGCTTGGAGGGCACTTTTTTCAGTGCCATTGTAACTTCTAAGAGTCACTAAGCGAACTGTTGTAAGTCGAGGACTACCTGTACTTTATCACTTTTTTCATTTTTTTTTTTGGTCATCAAGTTTTTGACATCTTGCTAGGCGACTGATGGTACTCAGATGTTGCCATATCCTAAAAGTGGTACAATGAGTGAAAAGGTTGAAAAGCCCTGTCCTAAATAATAGGTCTTATCTGAGTCTTGTGAAAAAAGGGAGGGAGTAGCTTAGAATGAAAAGAGTGGCAGCAATCTAAACTGCTGCCCAACTACCTGTATATTTCACAGGGGAAAACGTTAGGGATTTTTTTTTTCTGAGCCCCAACTTGATCAGGCTTATTTGTTTTGTTTGATCTTTCTTTTTTGCAAGTTGCTTTCTGTAAACCAAATTTGGTCCTGTTCAGTGTCCCGAGAATTATCCTTCTGACAAGCAGCCAGTCAAAAAAGATAGGCAGGGTCCCATACCTTTACAAAACTTATTTTCAGGATTCTACTGAGTGGAAAGAATTAAAAATAGGTTTATGGGGCCGGCTCCTCATGTAAAGATAACTATAAAGAACAACAGTCTGAATAATAGCTTTTCCATTGGAGAAATAGAAAATGCAGAACAGCTCTCCCTCTCTCTCACACACACATATGCATGCACATGGATACACATAAACATACACTCAGACTAGATCAGGTTTCAATTTTGTATTTTTATGTTATTTATTTATGAAACCAAAGTACAATGAAACCTAACCTGGATAAGTTATACAGCATGGTTTGATGCATATTGGACCTGAATAGCATTAGGCAACTTGCTGCCTTACAGTTGTTTTTGACTAAAACCTCCATAATCCTTTACCATTGGCAATATTAACTGGAGCTGGTGGGAGTTTGGGGAGGGCATCAAATTGCTTTCCTGTGAATTAGAAGTAGGGCTATTTAAGTTCAAAGAGGCTTATCTCTGAGTGACATAATTTAATTTGTTTAACCATACTTTGTTGACAAAGCCCAAATTGGCTGGGTTATGCAATATGACAAGTCAAAACCAAGGTAACCACATTATGTCTGAGACCAGTCCATGAACCCAGGCAAATTATGTTCAGATGATTTCCTTTGGTCTTACACTGGGACTTTACATGGCATGTATATGGCATAATCTATGGATAGACAGCACAGCTACTTTGCTGAAATTAAATAGATTGAGATTTTTTATTTATATTAGCTTGAATTCCATGACAGGAAGACAGGGTATATTAAATGCATTAAGAAAATGTTAACATTCTTTTATTGTTAGAGAGATGCGGTGACAGAAAATATTTCACAAGTTGATATCTATCCATTTGCAAGTACAGTATGAAAAGCTTAGAAGCACTGTCAGGAAAAAAAAAATCCTGGCACTGATTTAAATAACTATCCAAAGAATTGTGGCTTTGTTCTAAGGTCATTTCAGGATATCAGTCATTTGAGGCCCTCCCCATTCTCAGAAGTTAAAATTGGTAGTATATACAGAATGAGTAAAATTTTCAGAAATGTCACAATTTTTACAGATTGACAAAGATACTGCTTTCACATGCTGTGCAGAAAGACTGCAGCTTCCAGCTTTAGCTCTTCCCCAAGTGAACAATTACCTTCCATTCCTTTCATGGTATGTGAGTGGGTGAATGAATGTGGAATCTAAAAATGGAACCTTAATGGTTGCGATGAAGATGGAAATGCATAGATTATGCTCTACATAATGGTTAAGGAATCCCTTTTATTTCCTTTACATTAATTTTTTTTAAAAAAAATCATTGGGAAATGCAACAGATAAAAATTACAGATACAGGTGACTAAAAAAAAAGGACTCTGATCCCTGGGAAGGATAAGCAGCTATTAGCCATGTCCTGAATGGAAGAAATAGTGACATGTAACTTTCTTGTCACAGGGTGTGTGGATGGGGACATGCAAAGTAAGCTATACAGTAATAGGCACTGTAAATCAAAGCCTGGCAATATACCAAGAATCTCTTTTTTCACTGAGTACCTGCTTTTGGACTGTGAAAAACCAGTTGGGATACTTGCAGACCAACTGGAAAATGCTGTCCATGTGCACAACCAAGTGGACAAAAGATTTTCCTATTTTCCATTAGAGATCAACCAGCCTTTCCATGGATCACAGCAATGTTGAGATCAATAAAGGGCCGATTCTCCCACTGATTTTTTGAGACTGGGGCAGTCATGTGCTTTGTTCAAGCTGTAGTTAAACATTAGTGCAGCGGTTTTCAATTTTTTTTCAGGCCACTGAACCGGTTATTATCAAGAGGCAAAGTTGTAAAAATTGGCTGTATTGGAGTAAACATTTTCTTTTCCCTTGCAGTAATCTCTCATAGAACCCCATCAAATTCTTGTAGAACAGTATGAGAAACTTTGGCTTAACACAAAGGGTGATTCAACTATTGACAATAGGATTAGATTATACACCCAGCACATTATTTATTTAAAATGTTCTTCCCTATTACTCTTAATACAGTCAAAAGAAGCAAGAAATATAATAAAGTATGCAGTAGCAGAAAAGTAGTTGAGGAACAAAATATCCCATAGTAGAGAAACAAAAATTAAATCACATTAAAGGCTCTATCTAGACTAGAGGAATAAAACAATAACTCCTGGCAGCATAGACAGGGATTAAAAGACAGGGATTTCTCAAGGAGGAGAGTTCCATAATCTTGAGGTTGCAATAGCCAATTTACAAAAGAGATTAAAATATGCTATTTTCCATAATAGACAGCTACCGGTAAATCTTCCATGTAGATCATATGCAAAACAGTCTGCTACTAAAATTGTCCTATTCTGATTTAATATTCATATAATTTGGAAATATAAGACATACCATGTGACGTTGAACTATATACTGAGAACTTGAAATTTATTGATTTTTGAAGAATTTTGGAATTATCAGTGCTAGAGTCAGCAATATCTGCAGCAAACCTCTATGATGCCAGAAGATGCCATTAATACGACGACATAGTCATGCAAAAGCTACTGTTATATACCTGATGCATGTGTCACCATCTGTCATCATTATGGATGCATAGAATGTGGTTAAAAAGATTGTTCTGCTTTGGTGAAAATATATTGTTGTTTCCAGTGGTGGGATTCAAATATGTGAACAACCAGTTCTCTGTCTGGATGCCTCTTCCAGAAGTCCATTCTGGGCCTGGGGAACAAAAAATTAGCTACCGGTTCTGCCGAACTGGTGCGAACTGGTTGAATCCCACCACTGGTTGTTTCATATTTAAAATCCTGGACTGAAGACTTGTTTTCATTCTTTGCCTAAAAACTTATATTTTGCCAGTATAATGAAAAACCTGAATGAAATTGTTTCATTATCCAATTGTTTCACTTGTTAACTACAACTTCAGTTGCTGTTGTGTCATCATCATAATCTTATTTCAATATACTGTTTTATATTTTATAGTAATGTTTTCCGTCTCTTATACTATACATCATTGTAATATATTAACAATAACAACAGCTCTTAGGTCCTTGCTTTGGACTTGAACTGTTAAGTTTTTATCAGTCCCAGACTGTGAATCAAATTGAAGATTAAATCTTTAACCACAACAACAATAATAATGCCAAATCCAGTCTAAACATCTGACTATGCAATAAACCATAATAATACTATTTTTATTCAAAACGTTAATGTTATATCTGTGCTGAACTTTAGAGAATACTGATTCTGACTATGGAAATATCATCTCTGCTATTTATCTCCATACTATTTAATGCTGTTTAAGGTTGGGATCTGTCAAAAGTATCTCATGTTTTATTGCCAGACAAATTGTATTCAAGTTTACAATTACAAAGATAAAAAACTAATGCAAACTAAGAAAAATATAGAAGAGTTGAAGGAGAGAAAAAGTGCAAGAAAGTGCAAAAAACTAATATATTAAAGAAAAATGATATCTAAACAAATATCCCTTCATCATGACAGGTACACACAATTTCAGTAACCCCCTTCCTATTTACAGTAAACCTGTATCAGTTAAATGTACAGAAAATTCAAATCACATTATAGCATAGGTGATATCTAACACCCAGAAACTTGACTTTAATAAAACCAAAGACAAATCCTATCTAGTAGCTGTTAAATGGGCAGTTTGCTTTTCAGCTGCCCTTTTTGAACATACCTTAGCATGGGATTTGCCTTCAGTTATATAACTATCAGTTCATTTTTCGGAAAGCCTTGAGGACTGGCGGTTTTTGCCAAGCATGAGGGTCAGGAAAGTACTTGAGCCAACATTGCATGTGTGTGATTTTTTTCAGGTGCCAATTTGTGTTTTTAGTTGGTCACAATATGTATTTTTTGTATTGTAGTTTTAAACATTTGTTAGCTGCCTAGAATCATATTAATGAAATGGCCAGTCTTATAAATCTAAATTTAAATAAATAAATAATAAACAAGCTTTACTGAGTTCAAGATTTTTGTAGTACCTCTATAAAGAGAGGATACTATCCTTAAACTAAATCCTGTCATTGATCCATCTACCTCAATATATATATTTCCAGAAATGGGAATCCATTGTGATATCTGTGTTTCTTTCTGCCATTCATCTCATGAAAATAGTTTGGCAAGGTTAATATAGAACTCAATGAGGCTGTCCAAGTCATTAATATAATTAATGCCAAACAATGTTTCATTGTGTTTCCTTTTGTTTTGTTTTTCTGCTCCTGGGAAAGAAGGCTTGTCAAACAATCTTTGAGATGTTTATAGCTGGAATGAGATATTTGCTTAGAACTTGATTACTCTGGCGTGCGTGAAATCATGGCTAGGTAAAGAAATAAAGCTGCCGTTTCAGAGCATCTCTTGAAAATGGCTCTTATGTCAATATAAAGCTCTCTCCCTCTGCTGGCAGCTTGAGGGCGGACTGAATACTGCCTGGAAGCAAAGGGCCGCCCATTTCGGTTGCTTGAAGATGCACAAAAGCCAAACAGCCACCTACATACAAACATAGTTGAAAACATATCTTTTCCCCATGTGCCAAACAGTCTCAAAGCTCAACCCCCCCCATCCTTGCCCAATGCTCTGGGAAAGAGCCAAATCTTCACAGCGCTCTGGAAAGGTAAAAATGTAAGGATCCCCCTGTCTCCAGTGGGAGGCTGTTCCAAAGGGGTGGATGGCAGCAACAAGGAATGCCTCTGAGGCCCTATCAGATGGTAAAAGTTAAGGGAGGGGAGCTGGAATACACTCACCCGACTGAAATGTTTTCTTTGAGTAAGAGATTAATGAAAAATTAGATTTTAGAGGGTTTTAATTGGATGTGCATATACCACGAGGGACAGGCAGTGTCCCAGCTTCAGTTTTCCTGTTTCTTGTTTTTGTGACCATTTACTGAGATTTTGTGGCAGTTTGTATGATGCACGTATTTCAGATATCATATATTGTACCATAAATGTTTCTTCGTAATTTCCCTTATGAAACCAGATTGCAACGCCTTGGTCTCTTCAGCCTTGAAAGACGGCGTTTAAGGGGTGACTTGATCGAAGTGTATAAAATCATGCATGGGATAGAAAAGGTGGATAGAGAAAAATTCTTTTCTCTATCACACAATACCAGGACAAGGGGGCACTCCCTAAAGCTCATAGCCAAGAAAGTGAGGACAAATAAAGGGAAATATTTCTTCACCCAGAGGGTCGTTGATTTATGGAATTCACTTCCAGAAGGGGTCGTGACAGCTGTCAGCCTTGACAGCTTCAAGGCAGGGTTAGATAGATTCATGGATGCCAAGTGTATTGGTGGTTATTAAAACGGATGTCCATGTGCCGCCTCTATGTTGGTTGAGGCAGGCAGGATTCCCTTGAGTACCATTTGTTGGGGGTCAAGGGAAAAGGAGGGTTTTGCCTTCTCTTTCTGCTCAAGATCCCCATGTACAATTGGTGGGCCACTGTGTGACACAGAATGCTGGACTCGATGGGCTTTGGCCTGATTCAGCATGGCTCTTATGTTCTTATATACATTTTCTCCTTTTAGTTCATTTTGGTACTTTATTTTCATGCGTGTGTACAATTTTGTATACATTGGCAAACTGAAAATTGCAAGACAACAATCAATTATTGGTTCATATTTTTGCTCAAAGTCTTAAATTAGATAAATTTGCATTTGAGTCACTGTGGCATAGTGATTATAGTGTTGGGCAAGCACATTCAAGTCTACCTTTAGTTATGGAATTTCATTGGTTAATTTCACAAAGTTTTTGTTGTAGAAAAAAACGGAGGAAGAAGTTCCAAATTTCAAATTCCTTGATCTTCAAAGAATATTAAAACTATCATCCATCCCTTCATCCACCCACCCACCCACCCACTCATCCATCCATCATGCAGCAACATCTGGAGAACACAGGAAAGGAGAAAATTTTTGTATGCTTATGGTATAAGCTTAGAAAAATCATTTCTAATTCTACGGTAGTTGTGCCTACATATGGCCTATGTGTTTTTCCCCATTGGTTTTCTTCAAGCAACCCAAAACCAAATAGTTTGCTTGAACAATTTTGTAAAATACAATTTATCAACAGAAAACAGAAAAGCCAACACTGTGCTGGGCTGCATTAACAGAGGGATAGAATCAAGATCACGTGAAGTGTTAATACCACTTTACAATGCCTTGGTAAGACCACACTTGGAATACTGCATCCAGTTTTGGTCACCACGATGTGAAAAAGATGTAGAGGCTCTAGAAAGAGTACAGAGAAGAGCAACAAAGATGATTAGGGGACTGGAGGCCAAAGCATATAAGGAAAGGCTGCTGGAATTGGGTATGTCTAGTTTAATGAAGAGAAGGACGAGGGGTGACATGATAGCAGTATTCCAATATCTCAGGGGCTGCCACAAAGAAGAGGGAGTCAAGCTATTTTCCAAGGCGCCTGAAGGCAGGACAAGAAGCAACAGATGGAAACTAATCAAGGAAGAAGCAACCTAGAACTAAGGAGAAGTTTCCTGACAGTTAGAACAATTAACAAGTGGAACAACCTGCCTCCAGAAGTTGTGAATGCTCCAACGCCAGAAGTTTTTAAGAAGAGACTGGACAGCCATTTGTCCGAAATGGTATAGGGTTTCCTGCCTGAGCAGGAGGTTGGACTAGGTGATCTCCAAGGTCCCTTCCAACTTTATTATTATTATTATTATTATTATTATTATTATTATTATTGTTATTGTTATTGTTGTTGTTGTTGTTGTTGTTGCTGTTGCTGTTGCTGTTGCTGTTGCTGTTGCTGTTGCTGTTGCTGTTGTTGTTATATAAAAACAAGCTGTATGCTTTGACCAGAACTAAGGAAGGGAAAATACATTTAACTTCCTTTACCTGCTAGCAGCAATTAAATCAGACTAATTTCTATATTAATTCATCCATTCATTTTTGTCTATTTCTCTAGGAAGAAACATATCACTTGTCATTAGATGTGTTTTGGGATGGGAGAATTAAGCACATTATATTAGTCCTTAGTAAGAGTCATAGTCGCTGGAGTGGAAAATATTGTGACCATGACAGACTTACATCACTTCCCATTCAGCTATTAAGCAAATCATGAGACATCACATGACCATGATTTATTATTTTACTACTGTGTCCTCAATTAACGCTGCTCATCAGAAGTTGGTGGTGAAACACAAGAATGGTGATTATGTGACCATGAACTCTTGCGACAGTCGTAAATGTACACCAGTTACAAAGGACCCAAAGAGCAATTACGTGTCTGCAGGACACTGCTACAGTTGTAAATGCAAGGATTAATTGCAAACCTGTTTTTGAAGATCACCGTAACTTTGAACAGTCATTAACATTTGAACAGTCATTGGTAAGCAAGGATTACCTATGCATTCTTGCATCCAAGGCTTGTTGCTCTTTAATTGATTGTAATGTAAATAAATTGTAAATAAATCCCTCAGTTTGCAAACTGAACACAATCCACATTTGATTTTAATTTTGGATTTCGATCTGTTTAGGATTGGGGTGGCTGTTGCTTTTTTTCCCAACAATGAAAGACTGCTTAAACCAGTGGTTCTCAACCTTGGGGTTGCGACCCCATTTGGGGTCGCGAGACCATTTCGCAGGGGTCGCCGGGCACCGCCGGCCGCCATTTTGTTTTTTTATTTTTATTTTTTAATTTTTAATTTTTTTTAATTTTTTTTTAATTTTTTTTATTTTTTTTGGCACGCGCGCCCCGCGCACACTCAGATCCACCCATCGTGCCGAAAAAAAAATTAAAAAAAATTAAAAAAAATTAAAAAAAATAAAAAAAATAAAATAAAATAAAAACAAAATGGCAGCCCGCGACGGGCGTATGTGCGCATGCGTGGCACGTGCGATGGGCCAATCCGTGCATGCACAGATCCGCCCGTCACGGCCACCATTTTGTTTTTTTTTATTTTTTAAAAAATAAAATAAAAAAACAAAATGGCGGCCCGCGACGGGCGGATGCGCGCATGCATGGTGCATGCGACGGGCCGATCCACGCATGCGCAGATCCGCCCATCCCGGCCGCCATTTTGTTTTTGTTTTTTTTTTGATTTTTTAAAAAAAAATTTAAAATTTTTTTTTGCGCGCACACGTGCGCGCCCCCGGTTCGGGGTCACGGCGCGCATGGGCAGGGCAAGTGGGGTCTCAACCTCAGAAAGGTTGAGAACCACTGGCTTAAACATTTATAAAATATGGTTTCTTCATATTTTAATACATATGCATTTCTCTCTCTCTCTCTCTCTCTCTCTCTCTCTCTCTCTCTCTCTCTCTCACACACACACACACACACACACACACACAATCATAATCATCATCATTCTAGCCATTGTCTATCCATTGCAGGATGAAGGCGTCTTTGCTATAGGAAAGAAAAACTGATATTAAAAGTTAATATAATAAAATGTGCTGCCAACTGTGCTTACTCTACACAGTTTCTTTTAAAAAATGCCAACTATGATTTTAGTGTCAACTTTGAAAGACTAAATACTGTCCCATTAATCACATCCAGAGATTGTTTTCTATTACCACAATCACTTTCTATTTTCTGGATCTAACATAATTGAGTGTAATGTATTATTTAAATCAAATCCAATGTTACATTATGATCTGGATTCCCAAAGTAGTCCCACAAATACCTATTTTGGAGCCCATTAGTCTACTTCTTCACCTGATTTAATTAAAAAAAATTAACTTAAAAAAATTAAATGGAAAGTTTGATGTGCTGCAAAGCAATGTGTGAGTCTTACTCAAAATCTTGTTTTATGGAAGGTTTCTTGGGCTTTAGAGAATTCATAGCAAATAAGAAATGATAGGAAGCTGTAACCTAATGCATCACCTGCAGGGTGATCACCTGCTCTATCAAAATACAAAGACTGAGGTAAGCTGAGATAGTAGGAACATCTGCTGTTCAGAGTGGGGTGAGGGGATGCAGTCTCACCAGTTTTTCTTCTGGTAAATCAGTGTTTTATGACTGGTCATGGCCACATGGGGGTAGTTTCTGTGAGAATGTTCATCCCATATCATGTAAGCAAGTTTATAGAAATAAAAGTGTTTGGAACTGCTGGGTTAAAATGCTATAAATTATTCATGTATATCAAGATGTAAATACATTAATAATGTGCATAGATACACGCTCTGCAATTATGATCTAGAAATTAACAAGTTACTTCTGCTGTTGTGAATATGACAGTAGTTTTTCTACTTTAATATTTTATTTGATTTAGAAAATTTTTATTTTTAAAAGCAGGCAAGAATTATATGACTTTGTAATGTCACATTAGCAGAGTACACCATGACAACTAGATTTAAAAAAGAAAGTATTCTGGTTTTCCTATAATATAACTCAGTTGGCTATATGCCCATTTTTCTTGTCTTTTTCCCTGCTCAGGCAGACACCACTGTGTAAACAAATGTGCTGCCGCCTAGTTAGATCAGCTTTGCACAGAATGTCTGCAGAAGACATAAACAAAAACAAAAGAAGGTGAAAAGCCATTCTACTCTATACCATGCCATCTTTACAAATGAAATCCCTTACGAATGGGAAGCCTACCCTAAAGATAGGCAGTTCATTCCACCTGTATTACCTGGGACCTTGAATCACTTTATCTGCCTGTTTATCAGACTTTGAAGTCCTGACTTTTTACTGCCTATAAGGCAGTTAAGGCAAAAATCAGGAATAAGATAATTAATGGCTCCAATGGAGTTCTAAGAGCAATAGCTTTAGCAAGAGAAGAACCCTCTCTTCTCTGTACAGTAAATTCCTAACTTGGGCACATAGAGTCATAGTTTGTAGTTAAACAGACTAAAAGAAGAAAGCAAAATATGTAATTTATGACAATTGTCCTCAGTTTCCATAATGTACATTTAATAATGTTTGAATTTTTGATACCATATTGGCCATCAGAGTTGCTGTTGTGACACAGACAGTAGATGGGTATAAACAAACAAGTACACATTATGCTATCTGTATTCTTCGACTTACAACCATTTGCTTAACAACCATTCAAAGTTACAACAGCACTGAAAAAAGTGACTTACAATTGGTCTTCGAACTTACAACTGTGGCAATATCTCCAAAATCATGTAATCAAAATTCGAGCATTTGGCAACCAGCATATATTTACAATGGTTGCAATATCTTGGGGTCATGTAATTGCCATGTGCAATGTTCCCAGCCAGCTTCCAACAAGCAAAGTAAATGGGACTTTGATTAAAGTAAATGGGATTCTCTTAACTGCAGTGATTCACATAACAATCATGGCAAAAAAGGTCATAAAGGCAGCAGAATTTCGGGTCCTAATTGTGGTTGCAAGTCCATGACTACTGCAGTGCCATGTCCCTAGATGCATTGGATTCATAATTTCCATTCCAAAGGTGGAGTCAAATGCAACTTGGAAGAGGAAAAGCTAATGTTGGAAGCTCTTTCTAAGCACTCCTGTTAGGATGAAGAAGAGGCAAAGTGGAGACTGGAAAGGAATACGTAATATGAAGCTATTGATCTACTGCTTCCAACCCATGACCTTCCCAATACCTCTCCAGGGAGAAACGTTTGTTTAAAAGAAACAAAAAAGTAAGATGAAGAAAAGGTCAGCAACACACAATGGTTTTTTGGCCTTAATCTCATCCTGTTTGCATCAGCCCAGCTGGGCCCCGAATACCTTGACCTTTTGATGTTATGGGATGATGAGAATATTGGCTGAGTTGCCCTATTAAAATAAAATTATTTATTAAAATTAGTTGTTTTTCTCAAAAACATGTCTTGATATAATTAAAAATATGAATCATATAATACCATTTATATAAACAAGCTGAACAGGAACCAAAAATTAACACTTAAATTAGAGAATTAGAGAATTTCCACAAAAGTAATTAATAGGATACAACTTTTTCAATATGCCAGAATTATAATTTTGCTAATCACAAGTTTTATTTGGCTTTACTTTTTAGAAACATGGCAAAAATATTCAAAAATGACTTCAAACACACTTCTAATCTACATATTTTTACTTACTTCCCCCCTGTACATACTGCAAATGCCATTTTACCTAGGTTTTTTTCTTATATTACATATTTTGACATAGTAACCAAAAACATATGCGTTTTTGTTTGTATATTTTGACATGTGAATGTCACAACAAGCTGAAAAGTGTGAATATCAGTGTGCCTGTTCATCTGCCAATCACCTGGGTGATCCAAAATGTGTTTGTATAAAATGTTCACATAAGTATTTTAGGCATTTCTGTGAACAGTTCTCTCATCTAAAATAAGGAGCTCACCTTGCAATCTCAGATGATTTTATAAGGTCCTTTCACCCACATCCCTGGAAGCTGGCATTTCTTCAAATGTGGGGCCCGCAGTTCTGAAAGTTGTTACCAGATTATACTTTAATGGGAAATAGGAAAAAAACTGGTAAAGAGAAGAATCATATTAGCGGGATTAAATGAACTTAACTCAAATTTAAATTAACTCAAATTTATGTTTTTGTCCTTCATCCTACCTACTACTTTTTTTTTTTAATGAATCATGGCCGAGATTACATATTCAGCATGTTCTATCTTCCAGTTGTTATCTTTTATTTTGTGAAGAGAAAAAGCAATCAAAGTAGCTTGAATCATTTTTAGGTGAAGGCCTTTTGTATTTGGATTGCATAGTTTTCTCCCTGTTTTAGTTTAGACTGTTACTAAGCTATCATTTGAATGTGTCTAGCAAAGAAGTCTCTTCCAGCTTTAAGACAGCAAAAGATTTTTTTTTTAAAAAAATAAACAGTTCCAGTCACTGGAAAACTGCAAAAGCCACGAAGACCCAGAGGAATGCATATTATAAGAGCTGATCCTTCTTTAAAGAATGTTTTGTCTGTCCTTTAGCATCACCTGGCATGAGCAAACAATAATTACATTCCTGAGATGAACTGATTATTGCTTAAGCTGTTTTTCTTGATTTTTTTCCTATTTATGTACAAACTTTGTAGAAGCACTCTCTGATCTGGGGCTCAAGAATTCATGAAGGCCTAGAGACACTTGGGACATGATCTGCTATGCTCTTACAAATGATTTTCGGATTTGCATTGTGTATATTGTTTCCTAAAGTTCAGTATTAGGACTAACACTTGTTCATATTTGAATCCAACAAACGGGCAATTTGAAGTCCAATTCTCTCACCCACAAGATCACCCCTGACAATGTTTGTGTGTGGCATAGTTCTTACTTGGAATAATAACACCCCCCCCCCAAAAAAAAGATTCAAGCAAAGAAAGAAGAAAAAGGTTCCCAAACTCCCTCCAAAGCTAGAAAATCTTGGTCCTGCTATGTACATGACATAACTTTGTTCAGTTTCAAGACTGCCCAACTCTATTGTGACGTGGTATATAGATTAAAATTTAAATGAAACAAAAACAATAGAAAAAAAAAAATAGCTGATTGGAAACCAAACCCTAAAAGTCAAGCCTCCAACAATCAACAAAGAGACTTAATTCCCATTCTTGCTTACTGCATGAAAAACAACCAGGTTTTAAGCAGTTTGTGAGAAGTAGTAGTAGTAGTAGTAGTAGTAGTAGTAGTAGTAGTAGTAGTAGTAATAATAATAATAATAATAATAATAATAATAATAATAATGTTGGAAGGGACCTTGGAGGTCATCTAGTCCAACCCCCTGCTCAGGCAGATAACCCTATACCATTTCTGACAAATGGCTGTCCAGTTTCTTCTTAAAAACTTCCAGTGTTGGAGCATTCACAGCTTCTGGAGGCAGGTTGTTCCACTGGTTAATTGATCTGTCAGGAAGTTTCTCCTTAGTTCTAGGTTGCTTCTCTCTTTGGTTAGTTTCCATCCATTGCTTCTTGTCCTGCCTTCAGGTGCTTTGGAAAATAGCTTGACTCCCTCTTCTTTGTGGCAGCCCTTGAGATATTGGAACACTGCTATCATGTCACCCCTCGTCCTTCTCTTCATTAAACTAGACATACCCAATTCCAGTAATTGTTTTAGCCTCCAGTCCCCTAATCATCTTTGTTGCTCTTCTCTGTACTCTTTTTTACATCGTGGTGACCAAAACTGGATGCAGTATTCCAAGTGTGGCCTTACTAAGGCATTGTAAAGTATTAACACTTCACATGATCTTGATTCTATCCCTCTGAAGGGTAGGAGGAGAAAAACTCTCCAGGGAGACATCATTTCACAAGGCAGGGGCAGAAAGGCCCTGCTTCCTAGGTCCTGCAAGATAATACTGCTTAATAGACAGATGGAAAGATATAGAGATAGGCAGTCTCTCGAGATTCTATCCCATACAGGGCTTTATAGGGGATAACAGGAATTTTGAATTGTAACTAGAAGCCAAATGGCAACTAGTAGAACTTGTGAAGGTATTGGTACATATGTGCATCTATGATACACTCATCACTGCCCATACTGCTGCAGATTAAAGATGGAAGACCCCTAGACCAAGAAGAGGGTGTCAAATAAACAAACTGAGGGAAATGGTTGGTTCAAAAATGTGAAAAATACATTCAAAATAAAGCTACTTAGTCTTTTCAGGATTGAGCTCAAAATTTGTTCTTCCTCATCCAGGCCCACACAACTTCCATGTACTGGATTAGGACTTTGATATGTCACTTGGTTGGTCTGACCTTTCAAGTGTATGTTCATCTTATTTTCAGTTGGAATGTGTAAGCAATAGGTGAAGAGTGTTGGTTTTTTTATTTTAGTCTAGTGCTTCCAGGACTGAGGGGCAAATCTCCAGACCACATCTAAATGCCAGCAAAGAGATATGGGAAATTTGGTACCATCTAGTGTTCCTTTTTGCCACTCTGCATCTAGTGGTTCTAGGTTAGGGTTTTTAGATAATACTTGGTTGGATTTGAATAAATCAAGGTTTTATTTTTAAGAGATAATTGTTCAGCTTCCTGCCTAGGATGACGTATCCTTATTTAAAAATCACACTTCTCTATATGAAAAGCTGCCAAAGACCCTTCTGTTTGAAGGTGACTTTTATTCAAAATCCCTATGTTAATTATATTTAATGTTAAAGACCCCTATGAAGGGAAAGCCAGGGACTTTGAACTTACACAATTAATATCTGGACACTATTCAGGCCCCACTAGTGTGATTATTATTACAAATAAATTATGGATATTATTACATTTGCACCTGTATATAGATTTCATCATGCACAATATTTTTGCAAATCATTGCCTAAACTTTGTTGTATTTTTTGTGATAAATAAGGCTGAGTATTTTCTAAACCTTCTATGACAAGCTGCAGTTATAGAAGTTGAATGCTATTCTATGTCCTAATCCAATTCTTATCTGAAAAAAAGAGCACAAGAAAAGTCTTTCCTGGAGCTTGTGGAGAGCAGATTAACAAATACAACAGGGACCACAAAAGTCTTGAGTTGGTTCTAGGCAGTGCTTTTTTTGTAAAAAAAAAAAAAAAAGGTGCTGGAACTCACACACATCATACAACCCGCCTTGCCTATCCTACAAGGTTCTATCCAAAAATGGTGCCGGAACTCTGTTCTGGGTCTTCTATGACAAAAAAAGCCCTGGTTCTAGGCGTCTACTGCATCTGTACTGATAGTATATCTGAATTGTAATTTTCAATGTGTAAGAAAAGAAAATTGATTACATGAAATATTATATGAAACATAACGAACTTAAACTAAATTTATTTTGTGTTCTGGCTTTAATCATTTTTTAAAGTATAGCTCTTAGTGTATTCTAAAAAAAATCATATATTCCTACTATACAAAAGCCAAACTGTTTAAGGCTTTGACAATAATTATTAACTCTGGCACAGAAATTACTGCTTTTCTGTAGGCTGTGGTTTATTTAACTTGTTTCTAACCCACAGAGAGAAAATAAACGCTAGAAAGAGTACTCTTTCTTTCCCATGTTGCTTCCTAAAAATGTTATGCAGCTTCTAGACCTCCATTTTGGTTCCCCCCTGCCACTATGTATTTGGTGAAAGTACAGAGGACAATTCCTTTTTTCTTACAGAATCCAAGATCTCAGAATTCCATTTAGCTTCCTAACCCTTTTAATCAAGTGCTGAAGATGGTTTATTTATTTATTTATTTGGGTTTGTATGCCGCTCCTCTCCGGGGACTCGGAGCGGCTAACAACATATATATATAACAATGAATTACAATAAAAAAACCCAAACAAAGATATCTAAAAAATCAATTAAAAAACACACATTCAATTCAACAATCAACCACAATCATCCCCAGGCCTGCCGGCAAAGATGAGTTTTTAGATTTTTCCGGAAGGCCGGGAGAGTCGGAGAAACGCGGACTTCAGGAGGCAGTTGGTTCCAGAGGGCGGGCGCCACAACAGAGAAAGCCCTCCCCCTAGGGCCCGCCAGACGACATTGTTTCGCTGACGGGACCCGGAGGAGGCCAACCCTGTGCGCTCTTAACTATCTCTGCTTCTCTCTTTTACAGAATATTGTTTTAATATGAATTTGTGTGGTGGCTGTCTTTTATAATATTTCTTCATTTAGCATTTATGTCTTACTGTTTGTGCTCCATATGTTTTGGTCATTTGTATTTATTCATTTATTTTATGGCAAGCTACCTTGAATATTTGGTACAAGGGCTGGGAAAAACGTGCAAATAATTGATTTCAGCTTTTTTAGATCTTTATTAGCAAGTCCTACAATTAACATTTATTTATTTATTTGATGGCTGTCTATTTAAAATTGATTAACAATAAAAATAGCTAAAGTAATACAATACAAATAGAGAAAAAAAGAAAATTAAGATGAACACAGATACCTAGAGCATCAGGATCAAAATTTTCTTCTTATATATTGCCATGTATTGACATGCATCCCCCCCTGGCCCAATGCTTGAGAGAAAAGTCTGGTTTCCAATGTTTTTTTTAACAGTTAGAAGGGTCAAAAACATCTAGATCTGGGGAAGCTATTTCACAGGATGGACAGTGACAGCAAAGGTACACTTTCAGTCTCACCAAAGGACTGGGAACATGTAAACTCTGTCTTATCCCATTTGAGGGCTAGAGACAATCAGTTCAAATATCTTGGTCATATCACATGAAAGTCTTTGCGGGTGGCAATAATTGCTTTGCATTGCAGAAGTCTAGCATAGTAGTGAGTATATCCATAATTTCCATGTTGCATTTTTGACCTGTGGTAGCTGCCAGGTGATCAGACAGTCCCATGTAAAAACACACTGCAGAAATCCAAAGAAGAGAGTATCAAGGCATGAATTACTTTGAGCAGAACCTCCTGATCCAGAAACATGTACAACTGATACATAAGATTAATTTGTGCAAAGTTGTGCCTGCCATAGCTACCACCTTGCTGAAGGAGTCATGTGTCCAGAGCTATTGAAATCAGTTCTGACTGGGACTTTGATTCTGGTACTTCCAGAACTAAAGTTGGAAAATCTCCAAGTTCAAGGTCACAATGATCCCCAGCCACTCAGTTTTGCTAGGGTTGAACCTAAGCCTGTTCCCCCCAACCCCCACTAAGACAGAACTTTGATGTTATCACTGGACCCATGACTGAGATAACCAGCTGGGTATCATTAATGTGTTGATGATAAATACCTAATCCTATGTTGTTGGAAGATCTCATCTACCAGCATCATGTAGATGTTAAACAGAAGTGGAGAAAGTTGTTGAACCCTGTGGCACACCACCACACAAGTACCTGGGACTAGACTTCAACAATACCAACTGGAACTGACCCTGAAAACCATCATAACATCATGACTCTCACTCTCATCCATGGAGCTGGTGCCGAAGAGTAGTATGATTAATGGTAGCAAAGGCAACCCTTAAGGTCAAGAAAGGGCAATATGCACACACTCCCTCATTCCACTACTACGATAAGTCAACAAGTGTGATAAGTGTCATTTCAGTACTGTACTCAAACCTGGAACCCAACTATCATCCATTGACATAAATATTTGTGAAGCTAATACAATCCTATTTATGTTTTGGTAAAACCACTCAATGACATTTTTCTGTATTACTGATTTTGTGAGTAGACATTAATACTTATAATGTTAGTATTAATATCCAGAGCTGTTCATGTGATGATATAATAAATAATGTAACTCCCGTTCCCTGATGCTCAGATAAAACTGTAGTAGAGCAGAAAGAAACAGTCATTGTTTCACTGATCTCTTCAGAACCCCCCTCAAAATCAACAGATATGGTACCTACAATGAATCTTATCTCTGTATCCCTTCTTATTCTTATAATCAAGTCTACCAATGTGCATATGGCAGTCCATTAAGGTGACCAATTTTTTTTACAATGAAAAGGAGGACACAAATAAATTGAAGAAAAAATATCGTAAATAAAAGAAACATTTTATTCATTGCAACAATAATACAGACAACTTGCATGTGCAAAGTTTGCCAGCTGGGTGTTTTGGCGTCCTCACCAGCAATTCCTATTGGCTTTCGAAAGCCAATAGCGGGAGTAGCACAGATCATGCAAAAGTTGAAAAAAAAACCATCAATAAAAGGTGCCGGAATGCCATTCTGAGTGTTCTATGAGAAAAAAAAGCCCTGCAGATTAGTCTTCAAATATCGAAAAGGAGGACATGTAGGAGGACACTTTTCGAGGGAGTACAGAACTTATAAAAGGAGGACTGTCCTCCCTAAAGGAGGACAGTTGGTCACCTTAAATCTATGCAAAACTATTATGTTTATTTGCCTCTTCCAGTTTGGAATAGTATAAGGTAGGAAGAGCCTACCCTGCTTTGTTCTCATGGTGATACATACTGTAAGTGTGTGGCACAGTGGTGAGCAATTATTTCAGTTCATACTTATCATACCTATCTCCTTTAACAAGTGAAGTCAATATGATTTATCATGGAATAATGGGCATATAATTATATAACATGAATCCAAATTGCAAAGTGGAAATTCTCCAGATTTAAACCTCATTTTGCTATGATGTCCTTGGTATTCAGCGAGCCATTCTTGGGGTGACCTCCATGCAGTATAGCAACAGTATACATCTTGAAGCCCCAAGACCATGTGGTTCCCCAAAGCCCTTAGTGTAGCCATCAGCACCTTCCAAATGGTATAGAAAATTATAATGTGTAATGCTATTGAAGGGGAAAAACTTTGAAATATATAGAGAACAATTATAATATACAGAGTTAATTTAATACACTTGTAATTACACTTCCATTTTAAATTTAGCTCTCTCTCTCTGTCTGTCTGTCTGTCTGTGTGTGTGTGTGTGTGAGAGAGAGAGAGAGAGAGAGAATGTGTGTGTGTGTGTATGTATGTAGATATTTGTACATATTTGTTTGTGTTGGAATATTCATGAACAGGAAGAGTCATGTGATAACTCAGTCAGCCAATGTGAAGAAAGTACTACTGAGTCTGTGCAAAAGGTATTGAGTTAGAAGCTGAATTTTCAGTCTCAGGTTTGTCTCTGTAAGAGAGCGATGTAATAAAGGAATTCCGCTTGACAGGTTTTCTGCCAGCAAGGTAAAGGTTTGCAATGTGTGGTATGAGCCAAGAAGTTATAAAGAGGTGTTGGCATTACCAAAAGCTGAAAAAGAAAGATGGAAGGAGGCCATGGATAAATAGATGAAATCCATGGGAGACCATGAAGTATTTAAATCAGTGACTTTGCCACAGGGAACCAAAGCTGTGGGTTATAAGTGGGTATATAAGAAAAAAGTATTGCCAAATAATGATGTACAGTATAAGGCCAGGTTAGTGGCACAAGGTTTTTCACAATTAAAGAATTTGGGAGAAATAAAAAATTATCTCGGTGTAGAGATACAGAAAAATGAAAAAGGTGGTTATATTCTCAGTCAAAGGAGAAAAGTTGAGCAGTTATTGGAGAAATATAATATGAAAGATTGCAATACTGCTCCCACACCCATGAGTATGGATTTTTATAATAGTTTAAGTGCAGACAAAGGTGAAACCTGTGATCAAGAGATATATCACTCAGCAATAGGAAGTTTGTTATATCTATCACAGTGGTCCAGACCAGACATAGCTTGCGCAGTAAGCATTTTGAGTCGTTTTACTGCTGCACCTACAAAGTTACATTGGATGGGTGTAAAAAGGGTTCTCAGATATTTAAAGGGAATTATAAATTTGGGTCTTCAAATACAGATTACTGAGGAATTGAAATTAAAGTATTATGTTGATAGTGACTATGCAAATGACATAAACACAAGGAAATCAATTTCTGGGATTATAATATTGTTTGAAGGGACTTTGATTAGATGGAAGTCCAGAAAACAAACAACTGTTGCTATTTCAACAGTGGAAGCAGAGTTTATTGCTTTATCTGAATTGTGTTCTGAAGTAACATGGTATGTACAGTTGTTGCAAGATTTAAATATTAATGTAAAAGAATCTGTAAAGGTATTTGAAGACAATGCTGCCTGTATAAAAATGGCAACTGGTGACAGGGTGAAGAACAGAAGTAAACATGTAGACATTAAGTATTGTAATGTTAGGGAATCTGTAAAAGGAAAATTGATTAGTTTACATCATTGTTCTTCTGAGGATAATTTGGCAGACACGATGACTAAACATTGGGTGGTGTTCACTATGGAGAATGTATTAAGTCAATAGGTCTGATGTCTCTTCCTGTCATGAAGGGAGGAGTGTTGGAATATTCATGAATAGGAAGAGTCATGTGGTAACTCAGTCAGCCAATGTGAAGAAAGTGCTACTGAGTCTGTGCAAAAGGTATTTAGTTAGAAGCTGAATTTTCAGTCTCAGGTTTGTCTCTGTATCTCTCTGTAAGAAGTCTTCATTGAGCTATGTTGCTGTAAAGAAGAATGTATGGTATTGTAAATATTTTGATATGAATATAAAGAAATTTATTTGAATCAGCTAAATGGAGTCAACTGTGAGAGCTTCTGATTTATTTTTTCACCAATAGAGAAATTAAAATTCTCTAACAGTTTGTCTAGCTAATAGTCAAGCCAGCAATAATATTAATAGCAAACAAAATAAATCAAACAGTAATCATGCATATCTCAGATGCACATTTCATCATCTTCTCAATCCACAAATGCTCATGTAAACAGTGAGCTTTCTAACAGCTGATCTTATTTTTGGAAGGTATCTCTTTCTACTGGAAGGGATTCCCAGAAAAGTATGCTCACATCTGAGCCCTCTTCCACAACAGCTTGCAGGAAGTGGTAACACTAAGCATGTGTTCTACCAGCACATCATGGACTGGCAGATTCTGCTTGGAGTAGGCCTCAAGCCATGGAAAACTTTATAAATTATTATTCTGAGATACATAATGTAATGTATTGAATTGAATTTATGAAACAGGTTACTGAGAACTGTACTGGAACCGTTAGCAGACCACGTGGCCTGCTAGTCAGACTTGCTGTCTACAAGACCAATTAGTATGCATTTGAGCAGGAGAATACTGTACTCTCATTGGCTGATGCCACCCAAAGCTGAATGTATAAATAGGGGTGGAGCAATGCTTGTTAGTTTCTGTTTTGACCTTCAATAAAGAAGTACTTGTTTCTATTGCTGCCTCTTCAATGCTGAACCAAGCAGAAAACAGAACATTGGTGACGAAGGTGGGATTGTGCTGCCACAATTCAAAGAGCTGAGTCACTATAGGGGAAAGGCCTGGCGAGCACTTGGTCAGAACGGCGTTCCACTCCCCCTTACTCTATCCTGCCAGTACGGAAGCGCTGGAGGAGAGTGATTCCAAGGATCTGCCCTGGAAGTCCCACAGAAGCCTGCACAGCAAGAGGCATTGAAAAGACTGCCAAAGACTCACCATGGTAAAGATAGGAAGACTCTCAGAATTCGATGTCGCTCATCCAGAGAGGTGGAACTCCTACATCGCGAGAGTTGAAAACTACCTGCGAGTTAACCAAGTTCAGTAAGACGGATTGAAGGCTGCGATGCTGCTGTGTGTTTGTGCTCAAGCAACATTCGACATCGCAGAGAACTTGGTTGCTCCAGCGCTGCTTAAGTCCATTGCATACGCAGAACTCAAGAAGATGCTCCAAGAACATTTTGAGCCCAAGCTTTCGGTCATTGCTTGGCGGCATGCCTTCGAACAGCAAGACCAGCTGTTTCATTGCCGCTCTTCACCAAGCTGCATGGCAATGCGAATTCAAAGATCTTGAAGAAAGGCTGCGGGACCGTTTAGTTTGTGGTCTTAGGAGCCAAGAACTTCAACAGAAAATCTTTGCTAAAGAGACTATCTCTTTTCGAGATGCGTTGAGGGAGATAATGGCCGAAGAAGTAACAGGCGAAGCAGTTAAGGCTGTTAAGGCTCAATTTACTTCTGCAGAGTTTAAGGATGAATATGATTAGGCATGCCACCTCGGCTCCTTTTTACCCAGCCTCTAACGGCCAAGCGGAATGCATGGTTAGAACAACCAAGGAATCCTTGAAAAGGATCACTAATGGCAATTGGCACCACAGGCTGGCAGATTTACTACTCTGCCAACGCACAACACCCTGCACTTCTACGGGCAAGAGTCCAGCTGAATTGAGATAGGGGTGCCGGTTGATCATGAAGCTGGATCGCTTACATCCAGACAGGGTTGCTTCACAAGTGCTGCAGCCTAAGGCACCGAAGCACTTGCAAGTGGGTGATCCAGTTTGGGTGCGCAAATATGGACAAGAGGCACTGTGGGTGGTAGCTGTGGTTTGCAAGGTGTCAGGTCTGCTCTCATATGAAGTGGCCCTGGAAGATGGTCGTGTGCTTCGCAGGCACATTGACCAGCTGCATTGGAGGTTACCAAGCTACTCTACACAATAAATGTACATGTTGTAATTTTCCATTTCTGCTTAAGGAATAGGCATGTAGAGACACTTAGCTAAGGTACTTTTAGAAAAGGAGATGTAGTAAGTTGGAGGAACAGAAAGGGATTATATACACTGACTCGAAGCATATTTTTATAATAGTGCACACTATTGTAGAATAGCAATTTAAATAAGGTTTATTCTTTAAAAAAACTGACTAGAGTTAGTATTTTAAAGTGTAACTATGAACCAAAGTGTAGCCATGTTTAAGTGAAGCATGAACTCTGTTACATACATAGCTTCTAGATGAAAAGTAGACATTCTTATAGATAAACAAAGGAAGATATAAATCTTTCTTAATTGCAATTATCCAGTTTAGGTAGACAGGCTCACCTTGTAGATAAGCTACCTCCTGAGTTAGCAGGATGTTATAAATCATGGCACAGACAAGGAAGGAGAGATAAGACAGAAACAAAATGGGCTTTGGATATAATAATTGGAGGTTCTGGTTGGTAGATGGTCAGAAATCATGTGACTAATCCAGACCTATCAACTGGGTTTGGAAAGGAAGGATGTGACGTAATTCTACGGGACAGGTTATAAATGTTTATGCTGAAACTGATTCAAGTGTGGTCTCTGGGATTTGCAATTACCAAGAGATCCACCACCCTTTGTAAATGCTTAATAAAACTTGTTTTGTTTCCCAACACCCTTGGAGTTGAATTTTTATTCCTCACATTATGATCGCCTTGAACTATACCCAGAAACAAACTGACAACCACACCAAACCAAACTCTCATAGTACTGGTGCTATACAATAGGAGAAAATTGGTATGTTCCTGTTACTGCATCAACAGCAGCATTTTGTACCAGCCAAAGTTTTGAGTAGTCTTCAAAGACAGTCATGAATTAGAGTAATCCAGTTGTAAGGTTACAAGAGTTTGTTTGTTTGTTTTATTTCGATTTCTAGGCCGCCCTATTCCGAAAACTCAGGGCGGCTTACAACATAATCAGTAGCATATAGAAATCAAATACATTATAAAACCCCTAAATTAAAACCAATCATCCGAAACAAACTCACAACAAACATACACTGGCTGGGGCAAGGTGTCAACTGCCCCAGGCCTGCCGGCAAAGATGTGTCTTTAACAGTTTGCGAAAGGCGAAAGAGTATGTTGTCACTGCCTCCAGTTCCAGGTAGAGTCATAACAGGAACAAAACTTTTCACATAATGGCTCCAATATGCCCAACAGTTTCTGCAAACTTGCTAATATTGGTACAAAAAAGCTTTCTTGATTTTGACACCCACAAGCTTATCTGAAGGTTACAGGGATATTATTATTTTGATGCCTGAAGTTCCCATGTCCTTAAAACCTTACAAATCCAATAAATGTGCAATTTAACTACCTTGTCAGCTATAAGATAAAAACTATTGAAATAACATAATATAAATAGAACTATGGTGATTCATAGTGTGTGACTGACAATAGTCTGATGTTTGCTTCCATTTCTAGTTTAAGGCAGTGGAATGACAGGCAAATTGTGCAGCTTTGTGTTTCATCTTAGGGGGCATAATAAGTACTGGTATTCCTGATGGGATATTTGAATAATTGGAGTGGAAGCCAATTGCTATTACAAAAATCTTTTTAGTCAGCAACTTCAATTTTCTCTGAAGAGCTGGGAGTTCAGCTCCTTTGTCATCTTTTGCATCTTTTCAACATAGAGAATTAAACTGTCAGTTTAATTTATCTCCATGCATTTTATTACTTTACAGATTAGGAATTAGTTATTTTTTCTTTTCAGTTTGACAATATGAAACCTCTGACTTTAGATGCAAAGCATTTTATAAAAACAGGGAAGAGATGAGAGATATTTAAAAAATCCAACATTTTTTTCTTTGGATCAGAAATCGGAATCTACTGTGCTATGGAAAAGAGGAACGTTTTTCCAAGCTCTCATGGAGGCACTCTAATCTTCTGTTATAGAAACATTAAGTTTCAATGTTTAGCACAGTTATTATATGTGTATATGGATCATAATTCATTTGTTGGAGTCCTGTTGACTAGAAATGATCAGAATTATGATTCAAAATACCAGGTGGAAGGGTGACATATGGTTTGTCATCACTGCATGAACAATCATTGTAATTCTCCTTCTGGGAGACAGCTAATTAATTAAAAAGCTTGAAGAAATGATAGAGATAAAAGTAATCTAGGGATTTGTTAAATGCAGCACAAATAAAATTTTAATGGTAAATTCACTGCTCCTGATATATGCTGATCTACAATATAGTTAGATTGATTAAGAATGAAGCAACCACAATTAATTCATTCAGTCCCCTCAAAGTTGGGTTTTGTCTGTAGAGACTTTGGATTGCAAAACAAGCAAACAAACGAACAAGGAACTAGCTTCTTATTGAAAGCAATTCCTTTCCCTTGTGTATGTCAGTTTTTTTTTAAAAAAACCCTTTATATATACTATTTTCTCAATCCCTTCAGTCTGTTTTCAGGTAAGTTGTTATTTTGCCTTTATCTGATACCAGCCTGAAAATTGGTTGGACGTAGATTTGTCTGTTTTCACTTTCCTTTTCCCAGTCTCAAATAGTGCCATTATCTGACAAAAATAATAGAATTGTTTTTCACAAGCATCTCAGCAGTAGCAGTCTCAAACTGGATCCTCAACTCAGAAGACACAATTACAAATTGTCCATTATTCCAGAATACCGGTATGTCAATTACCCCTTGGGAAGTAAGTACCCCCAGTTTAAGAACCACTGCTTTAGAATCATAATTAGCTTCAATTAATTTCAGTGGTCCACCAATAAGTAAATTTGGACACAACCTTATCTGCTTACTTTATTCTGAACATTGAAAATTTCAGTCTAATATTATTAATAATTGTAAATGGGTTATATGCAGCTTAAGACTCATTTTCTGCTTTCTCAAAAAGTCCCAATTCTCTTGTTCAATGGATATTTTCCTATCTTTAGAAAATAGAACTTGCATATCACTAAGTCACCATGTAGTTCCTTGATTCAAGCTTACCATTTATAATTAAAGTAAGGATTATATAGATGGGAGAGAGAGAGAGAGAGAGAGAGAGAGAGAGAGAGAGAGAGAGAGAGAGAGAGAGAGAGAGAGAGAGAGAGAGAGAGAGAGAGAGAGAGAGATTCATAAAATGGATTAGAAACATATACATGCAGGTGGCATTTTATATCCAAGAAAATTACTGGGTAAGCATCACAAATGTCATGAAGTCTTTTGTTATGGTTTATATCACCACTGTTATGATCCTTGCAAACAAAGAAAGCTACATTCGGTGCCTTTGTTGAACAAGGTTCTAAGGCAGGTCCTCCTGTGTGTCTAAGATAAAAAGTCTAAATGTTCTCTGAAATAAAGAACAGAAAACCATTCATCATGGAAGTTTCCTACACAGAAATGAAATGAATGTCAACCGCCAGTTGGCAGAACTGCTTCACTTGGATTTACAAAAGAACAAGTACTGACTATATATATATTGAATGCTACCTTCTATCACCTTCCTGTTGTGTTGGGACCAATTCCCAAATTCCTAGCTAGCCTGTTTAGAGGCAAGTGCTAGGGGAAAGTAGCACGAAACCATTAATCCAGATGCCTCCAAATTGGTTCCACCTAGATGTGATATATGTCAATGGTCATGAAGGGAATTGTAGTCCAATATAGGAAGCAACTTAAGGATATATTTGCCTCTATTTTCATGATAAATGTTTTATTATTTTCATGCAAAAGTACAAGAAGAAAAAAATATAATAACAGACATTACATTAGCTTGTCGAGGAGAAACAAAGTTGACCTTTGTTTTACATGTCTAATTTGTGATGGAATCAGTTTCAATTTCCACACATCTCAACCTTCCCTGAGGTAGCATCCTTTTTGCAAAGCACCTAGAGCAAAAGTGCTGTGTCACAATACAAGTTAGGAGAGTGGAAAAATACTGCTATGAGGTAAAGAAAACAGGCATGTGTTCCTTTCACATCAGAGCAACAACAGAGAGTGACATGCTCTCCGGTCTAACACATTATATCCCCAATAACTACTTACTATACAACCACAATTATGACTTGCTTTTAGAACATGTCACAGAGAAATGAGGGCAGCTAGAATTCTTTGAAGGAGAAACAGCTCCAAGATTTAAACTAGTGTGTTGAAACAAAACTCAAACCCATATAGTTTGCCCCTGCCACTAAGCACTGTCTTCTCTAGTTGGTTGAGGTATATTCTATATTAAATGTTAGAACTATTTTTACATTGTTATCTCTACATAAAATTATCATGTGTAACTTTTTATACAATCCAAGGTCTTTCTTTCTGATATTTTCCTCTTTTTTCATAACACATTTCAAGTGCATTTATGTCTTATTTACAACCGTGGTAATAAATGACTGTGTTAAAAAACACAAACATAGATGCTCAGGAAGTCAGATTTTGCATCAATTCTCCTTATTTTGCACTTTTTATACATACATGCAGTGGTGGGATTCAGCCAGTTCACACCAATTCAGCAGAACCGGTAGCTAATTTTTTGTTGCCCAGGCCCAAAATGGACTTCCGGAAGTGGCATCCACACAGAAAATTGTGTGTTGTTCACATATTTGAATCCCACCATTGCTTACACGGGATTGCAGCATATAGATGCCCTTAATTTATGCAGAGTGCGTGCATGATCAATTTTTTTCTGTTTAATAAATAATGACTAAAAACTATTACCTATTTTCTTTTTCATAATTATTGTTATTTTTTATTTTGAGTGTTCCTTTTCCGCCCTCTTCTTCTAAAATCTCATACATTTTGTACTTAGCAGTTGAGTTATGTTAGTCATGTTTTTCAGTAACTTGTTAAAACTAATACAAAATTTGTGCACAACACACCCACAACATAAATCATTCTTGGGAAGAGGGTTAACATTTTCTTTTCAAATCAGAGATACTGTACAATAATGGAAAAAGATATGAGAAACAGCCTATCTGTAAACAGCAACTGAGTTTCATCAGATCCAAGGAGAAAACAACCTATTTTGCTAAATCAAAGCAATTTGTCAAGCTGACTTGACAATTTGGCTGGCTTCCTTGGCTAAAAACAGCAATTATTTATCATTTAATGTCTCTGCTATTAGAGAGAAGAACACAGGAGCACTGTTTACACATGCATCTCTTTCTACCCAGGATGATGCCAAAATGATGAGACATCTGTGACATCATGATACAAGTTCTGCTCTTTTGTAACTGTGTTACAACATTGCTTACAGGTATATAAGGAGAGAAGTCTTGCATGCTTTGTTGTTTGCTTTCCTTTACAAATGTTAGCTTCATTTGGTGGGCTAATAATTCTTCTTTTCTCTTCCTCATGCGTCAATCCCTTTTGCCCATCCTCTTTATCCTTGTGATTTTCTTTTTCTGTTGTTGGAACAAGGGAGAGAAATGTCTGTCTGTGTGTTGGCTGTGAGTGGTTTGTGTTTGAGACAGAGAATCTGTAATTTATCTGTAATTTATGATTTGACTGATTTGGTGAGTAGGAGACTGAGATCAATATTCTAAATGGCTTCTTCTAACTCTAGGTTTTTAGAAATATTTTAGCACTAAGGGTCCAGCTCTCACTTCTTTACTCCTCTCATTGCTTACTTCAAGATAGTAAATAACTAAGTGTGCCACTAGATTATCAAGATACCATATAATGCATAAAGCCTGAGGTAGTCCAATTCTAACTCCAAAAAATGTAATAAAATTTCACTTGTTCCTACAAGACATGAACATCAACAGTGCCAGATATTGGAAAAAGAATGGAAGTACAGATGAAGCAACAAATTTTGTAGCAATAATGGACGTGTTAAATGCCACAATCCAGAAGCAGTTGCAATCGGCAGCAGTACTTCCCTGCTGGAGTTTTATTTCACTTTGAAATAGAGTTAGCATGCAGGCAACAACAATAAAAAATGCATTGTGGTGCAAAAGTTGCTGAAGGAATAAATAAATTTATTCATCTTAATTTTTAGAGTTAGCTTGGATATTTTAGAGTGACAGTAAGCATAGTTTAAGTGCAAAAGGGGTAATATGTAGCAACTAGCTATAGTCTGGAATTATATTATTAGGTTATCAGATTTCATGAAACAGATGCTGATAAATTAAATTGTGTATTTCTGTTACATTCATGTTGACTGTTCATTGCTGTTTGAGATTAGCTGAATGTTATTTTAATGATTATTGAATAGTACAGTTGACTGTTTGTTAACATTCAAAAACTCTCAGAAGCAATAAAAAAGAGAGAAGGTCTTCTGTTACACATTAGAAATATCAATTTCTGCTCCATAATCCAAATGAATTAAATTGGATGTGCTGTTTAGCGCATCTGAGTTAAAATAAATGGAAAAACAAATACAAGCAAAACTGTTGCTAGGATTTACTATTCTTGCTACTAAGTAGAAGGTGTAGATGATAACTTTCAAAGAAACATGTGATCATAGCAAGTGACTGTGTAATGCTGGGGTTTTGGTTTGAAGAGAAAAATAAAACTGAATAGTGAAACCCAGATTTTGAATATCAAGAAACCAGGCGGTGATGGCCTTTCCACTGATGTGTTATCTTCTGCCTTCTTGTTAGTTAGTGCGTGAAGAGTGAGGATATAATTTTCTTCTTCACCTTAGCTAGCCAAATTCCCTTGGTGAATTCTGAGTGTCAGCATTTTATTTCCTTCCTTCTCCCTTTGCAGGCCAGAGCTTGCATCACCTCAGTAAAGATATGTCACCCTACTCTATAAATTTTCTTCTTCTTTGTCATTGGAAACTGCTGCTGGATGTTGCTCTTGGCGATAATTCAAATGCAAGATATACTGTATGTGATTATATCAAATGTTCTTGAAAAGAATGATGCATTTCTTTGTCCTTATGTGACCATTAAACTGATTCTCAATTCTGCATTAAAAAAATAGAACTGTAAATTCAAGTGTGTGTGTGAGAGAGAGAGAGGGGGGGGGAATATATAATTTTCAAATGAGAAGTCAATTTTCTCCCATTAGCCACAAATTCCTTCATGGCATTAAACTCTAAAATGATTACTGCTCCAATGGTACAAAGGTTAAACAATAGTCAACGTTTACATCTTACCTTTCTTTCCATTAGAAGAATAGCAGGAGAGTAAATTTTATCTGTAATGCCAAGTTGGGAGTAAGTTTGCTAGATGCAATAAACTAATGCAAACAACTTTTGTTTTCTTTGCTCTTTGGTTTAGATCATGTATGTTCTTGAACAGCTCATTGGTTTTACAAATTGAGATGTCATTGTTATCAACAAGTAAATTTATCAGAGAGCCAAGTAAATAAGTTCAAATCAGTTTTGTTAATTAAAAAAAATCCCAGGGATTAGATCTCAGTTGATATTCATATAGCTGTTACAATTTATAAAAGCTAACACTGTAAAATATACATTAGGGTTTTTTTTGCAAGTCAGTCTAGAATATATATGTAAAGGGAACAAAAAACAGTTATTTTACTTAAGAAAATCAGCAGCATTTGGAAGTTTTTTTTAGCTTGGATAAAGCCATTATGAAAGTATTTAAACTTAAGTATGGGATGGCCAGAGACTTTCCTTCCCAATGCTCATTTGGTTCACTCATTGAAGATAAAAGCAGAGAGATTCAAGATTGATCAAGGGAAGTCCTTTCCAAAATACACAGTTAAATTGTGAAATTCATTGCCCTTACATGTGATAATAGCCACCAAATTAAATACTGACGCTTTAAAAGAAGATTGGACAAATTCATGAAGTTTTGGGCAATGGTTATAAGTTTTAATTATACTGTTTATCTCCTGAATCACAGGCAGCATATTTTAATACCAGTTGCAAGAAAATTGCAAGTTGTAACATTTTGTTTATATTTGTGAGCCACTTGTCTGAAATGGTGTAGGGCAGGGGTGTCAAACTGCCGGCCTGCGGGCCAGATGCATCATGCCAAAACCGCACCCATCCCATTGCCGGCAATGGAAAAAAAGTCACGTGACGTTGGGAGTTTGACACCCCTGGTGTAGGTTCTCCTGCTTGAGCAGAGGGCTGGATTAGAAGACCTCCAAGGTCCCTTCCAGCTCTATTCTGATTGATTGATTGGAATACCAGTTTCAAGGAAATCGCAAATTCTAACATTTTGTTTACATCTGTGAGCCTCTAGAATGCTTTTTGTGACACAGAATGGTAGCCTAGATAGGCCCTTGGCCTGATTCAACATGATTTTTCATACAATGCTGAAATGTTTGCGGTATGGTACACTGAACATCTCAACTGAAAAATTTCTTTCCATTCCATAACTGAAATTTAAATCAGTATTTTTTTCAATATTTTATTTATAATACAATTAAAAAACATTGGATATAACATGACATTCCAGTATATACATTCTTATCAGATTATTCCACATTTTATAATTGGTTCTTCATCTCTGAATATACATCTAAATTTTATATACAATACTTACTCTAAAATTACATATATTTCTATCTTAACACTAGCCTATAATCCCAACTGTCCTCCTCGAATCCCTCCAGCAGTAAAATTTATCCCAGGTTTCGAAATAAACTGATCTACATTTGTCTTTCAATACCATCGTGAGCTTGTCCATTTCTGCACATGATAATATTTTATATAGTGTCTCTTCCTCTGTGGGAATTTCTTTACTCTTCCATTTTTGCACAAACGCAAGCCTAGCTGCAGTCAAGACATGTAACAGCAAATAGGGCGGAATAGGGCGGCATAGAAATTTAATAAATAAATACATAAAATAATAAATAGATTGTTCCCTTATTGTATTTCTCCATAGTTATTCCCAATAGGAAAAGTTCAGGTTTTAACTCTAAGTCCAACATTAATATATCTTTCAGCCATCTTCGTATCCTATTCCAATACTCACAGGCCTTTGGGCATTCCCACCACATATGGTAATATGATCCTATTGCTGTTTTACATTTCCAGCATAAAGGCGAGAAATTTGGATCCATTTTGGTAGTCTTACGGGTGGGAAGTGCCATCTATAAAACATCTTGTAGAGATTTTCCTTGTAGGAGGTAGCTAGAGTGAGTTTCCTATTTCTTTCCCACAATTCTTGCCAAATATGCAGATTGATACTGAAACCAAAATCCCTACTCCAAAATAGCACAGTCTCCTTGACCTGTTCTTCATACATTGCCTGATCTAAAAGAAAGTGATATATAGTTTAAATCAGTATTTTTGATATAATAGGAATAATATGAGTATTTCTTTAGTTTATAAGAGGTAAAAAACTTTATGAGTAATCTGACAATACACCAATGAAGTTATCTGATGCAGATATCTGACTTAAAGATACTTTAAGGTGATGCAAACTCTTTGATATTAGGTGAAAAAGGTGATTCAGACTATCTGGAAATGGGAAATGGAAGCAGCTACTGCAGTAGCTTTATGAACCTGAACCTTCATGTGCTTCAAATTTTCAAAAAGCTTCGTATGTTCTCACATGCAACCCAAAGCCCCTCTTTTAAGGATTTGCATATTAACAAAAATGGCTTTTCTCAGTTCCAAATTATGATGCTGAAATGAAGAAAGCTTATGGATGAGATTAATAAATGGAATTTTGTGTGGAGTAATACATCATTCAGATTCCTATATTCGGATATTTCTTTATTTATGAGAATTTATGTGGCTGCCCAACTTACTCTCAGTGACTTAGAACAATTTACAAATACAAAAAAAAAACAGTATAAAAAAACAATAAAAAGCAATAACACTCCCCCCAGGCAACAACAGTCAATCAAATAGGCTATTTGACAGCCACTATTCCATGCTTGGTTTCCAAAGCCCATTGGTAAGGGCCTTGCTACAGAGTGGGCCAGTCTTATCAAAATAGGTGTACTGTTCCATGGAAAGGGAGCCACCATGGAGAAGGCCCTTTTTTGAGTCCTATTAAATGTATTTCCTAAGAGAGGGCACCCGTAGGATTTTCTGGGTCTGGTGGGTCAAGTAGGTGTGATGGTAAAAGACAGTCCTTTGTCATGACTTTGTAATATTTTAGACCAGGTTCTGACTTCCCTTGAGCTTCAGTCAAAACCAATTAGATCCTGCAACCCTAAGAATTGCCACCTACACTTCAACTTGCTGAACTCTGGGGCAGGCACTGGATATTACAAAGTCATGACAAAGGATTTTGTACATTGTGTGTCACAGGAAAAGCAAGAATGTGGTGTAAATTTATTGCAATAAGCCATACAGAAAAGTAAGAAAAAAGAGATCAGCAAATGGTATGTTCATCTTCATTCCTCATTTCTTTGTGAAAGTTGAAGTTAAATACATTTTAATTTCAGTAATATATTCATGGATACTAAGACTAGCACTTTTCTTCTTGATATGAATATTTATATTTCCTTCTGTTTGAACATTGAAGCTTTGCCTAGAATGGGCCACTGGTTGGAACAGAGAAACACAAAGTGATTATTAAAGGTAATGATTCTGAAATATTTTCTCAACTTACATAGATTCAGTTACTTTGGAGCTTCCTGATTCACACTGTAACTTAAGCAATTAGTAGAAATTAAGCTCTTGAAGAAAAGGCCGAGGACATAAAAAGTGACTCTTTTTCAATTAAATAATAATACAATATTTCTCAGATTATTTTGAATCATTTGAAAGTTAAGTTAGAAAATCATGCTGAATGCAAGATAGGTAATGAGATTTACATGCAGGGACTAAAATTAATCATTTTATCTACCTGCATATCTCCTTCTGGGCAGGAGCAAATATTTAGGAGGATTGTATGGACACTTATTTAAAATCAGGAATAGGATTGCCTTTACAGTATTTAGTAATATTAGTAAATTCACTATTTTAAAGCCTAGAGAGAAACAATGAAAGAAGTTCTGCTTTTAATATAGAGTAGGGATCCCAGCAGAAATGTTTAAAAAATGTATTTGATTTTCATATATCTTATAAAAATATCAGAATGATATTATTAGTATTATGATACTACCAATTTTAATTTTAAATCCTTTCTAAAACACCCTCTTCAATGTATAAACTGCCAGTAGCCACACAGAAGAGTCATTGGGATATTTTCATTTTCATCATAGCCCTCTTGAATAGTGCAGACCCTATCAGTAAATAGGATCTAAGACAACTCACTGCAGCCAACTCTCTCTGGCTGATTCATTGGGGCCATCTTGCCATGACTAACTGTTCCTGGCCAACTCATCACGGGACAACTCACTATGGCCATCTTGCCATGGGACAACTTGCTACAGGACAATTCAGCATGGAATAACTCAAGAGAGGGACAAGTGAATTGCAGCGGATCTTCTCTTGCTTTAGATTTGAACTTTCTCAAGTTATAAGACCTTGAGGAGATGAGCTGTAATTCTATGAGGGCAATTCGGAAATAAACCTTCATTTGATTATCAGTGACAGACACTTGCAGTTATAGAACTTTTATTATACATATTAGAAAACTACAACATTACATTACTTTTCGACCTAATCACCATTCAATTAGAGGCACTTGTCATAACATCTTACAAGGTTTGAAATTTCTTAGTAGTAGTCACTCGGCACCAAATCTGGGCTGGGGGGGTGATCATAAACATCCCAATGGAACTGCTTCAAAAGCTCTTGGGTGCATCTAGTGATGTGCGGGTGAGCATTATCATGATCCAACACCACACCAGAACTGGTGCCATAGAAAATCCCGCCAAATGTGAAGATGCCAAAGGAGTACTGCTAGTGAAATTCATGGAGCATGGTTCCACCATCAATTCAGAAGTCTACTGTGAAACGTTATGAACAAGCGTTGGGGCATACTGACTTCCAGTGTGGTGTTGGTTCACGATAATGCTTTCCCGCACACCACTAGATGCACCCAAGAACCATTCTCAGGTAAACATTTCTGCTGAGAAATTTTTGCCTCATATTGCAAAAGTTATCAATTTTTCCTGGTACACTGTTCGTGTCAAAATTTCAGCTCAGCTTCCAACTTCCTCATTTAAAGTTTTTTTTTAACTTTTTACCTCATATATCTAAAGAAACTTCAGGCTGTAATCCATTTAATTTAGAGAAAGGCCAGAAAACTGGTTTTCTGAGATTTTTCAATGCAGTACAATTTGTCATTTACTGTAACTAATCAGTTCAGTAAACTTCAAACTAAGTCTTTTGGTATTGTTTTTCAATGGAAAAGAAAGCAAAGATGCATTTTACAAGATATTATTCACCAACCTAGTGCTAAAAAGCAAAAACAAGCTACTTCTTCCACTTTTTATTATTATGGATTACAATTCTGAGCAAAATGTCAGAATACTCTGAACTGATCGTCTTTGAAGACTCTCAAGGTTTAATTAGGATTTACAAGCCCACAGATACTGTAAATATTGAAAAAAAGCTTTCTGATTTAGGCCTTATCCTAAACCAACCAGCTGTAATTTATTATGTGTCATACTGCTTGATTTGAGCATAGGAGAAGTTTTCTACTATAATGCTAAATAAAGCTTCCTATAATTAATTCTTAACTTGCCTTGTCTTACAGAAAGACCTTCAAATATTACTTCTGCCTCCTATTAAATAAACCTTTGCTTGATCTATCCCTTATGGTTTAGGAGCCAAATACTTCATGAGAGAAAGAGAGGAGACTGTGGATTGACTAAATAAGTAAACACTTGTATGTTATAATGTACTATATGGAGAATGTTAAATAAATCATATCTCTATTTCTGATTCTGACATTTTGACTAGTTTAATGTTATATAGTGGGGCTCAAGTGGAATAATCAATATAGAAGTTCTTCAACCTATATAAATTCTGGAATTTGTGGGTGGGATGACGCACAAACGTGGCTGATCTATTTACCAGAAAGAAGTGAAAGTCAATGTAACTTTTCTTCTTGATTCTTCCTGTTCTAGAATGATATACTCCCGGAAATCCATATTGGATTTTTTTCAGTGGTGGGATTCAGCTGGTTTGCACCACTTTGGCAGAACTGGTTGCTAATTTTTTGTTGGACTTCCAGAAGTGGCATCCACACAGAGAACCGGTTGTTCAAATATTTAAATCCCACAACTGGATTTTTTAATAAAATATTAAAACCCAGTTGTTCTATCAGGCCTTGTGTTAGGATGGAAGTTGAGCCCCTTTGGGTTTTTAATATTCCTTTGACTTTTTTGTGTCACGGGATTCATTTTTCAGCTACTTGTATTCCCTTTTCTTTGTTATAGTGTGTGTTATTTTTGTTTTTAATTCTCTTTTAATCTATAACTGCCCAGCGTAATTATGAATCTGGGTGGCCTCAAAACTGAAATATTGCATCACATTATATTAAAATTAAATCAATACATAAAATTAATACACAAATTAAATAAAGCATATAATGATCAATCAACAGCAATTTCTAATTTAAATACAAATATAAGACTCAGCCTTCCATCCTTCCAAGGTCAGTAAAATGAGAACCTAGATTGTTTGGGGCAATATGCTGATTTTATAAACTGTTTAGAGAGGACTGTAAAGCACTATGAAGCTGTATATAAGTCTAAGTGCTATTGCTATATGCGTCCATTTGGACCTGTACCTCACTATTTGTTATTGTTGGATCAAAGTACAAATGTAAAAAACTACATGAGTAGCAATGTTCTAAAACTCTCTCAGTCTATTCTTGTAAGACCAGAAAGCCATCTAAAGTGTGATTGCTTTTAAAATATTTTTTCTGTAATGGCTCTATTTCACACAGAAAACAAGAAAGGTTGTTTTTTTTTGATGTTGACATTTTTACCATCTATGAAGTATCTGGCTGCACACATCTGTATTCTGTACAGTGATGACCACGTAGGGTATGCAAGGTATCATTAATGTCCTCCTAATTGGGGGTCAATTATGACAAAGGTAAAGAAAATATTTTCCTTCCAATCCTGAATATTTTAAAAGGGTGCGATTGTACATTGGAACGTTTGCAAAAATAAGTTATTGCTTCATTTTTGCTGTAGTACTGCCTGTTCTGTGATGTTACTGGCAGATCAAATCTTCTGCAGAAGTATGGAAGTATGACAGTGGGTTTTTAAAAACAAATAACCAAGCAAAAAAGTGAATCTTTCAGGCTGTCCACTGTGATAGTATTTAAATTATAGGAAATGAGTCAAATGGAATTCACCCTGTTTTGACAGACTCATAGCTTACATACATGACTTTGGCATAACACTAGACAGCAGCTTCATCTTTCATCTTATTTATTTATTTATTTGTTTGTTTGTTTATAGTTAGTTAGTTTATATGATGCCCATCTCACTATCAGGCTACTTTATAAATATACATATTGCTTTTGAAATAACAGGTGCCTAAGTCCTAATATTTATTTGAGGACAGAGTTTCCAAACTAGGAGATCAAACAATAATGAACATTTATAAATCACCTCTGACAGCATGGCCACAGCATGTCTTGAATATCAAGCCACACCCAAGAATCTATACTGGCAACTTCAATAGCTATCATGTTAATTGGAAATGCCATTTCACTGATGACTATTGTCCAACTGGACTGCAGCAAATAAAGTTCAACTAATTTTCAACACTAAAGACAAGAGCCTGTTTAAATTGGTGGCATGGAACTGCGAAACCAATTCAAACTTATGCTTCATCCTTGCTACAGACTGGAAATTTCCAATTTAAAACACAAGATGTTTTTCCGTGGGATAACCTCATATGTTAAAGTATTATTCCTGATCAGGGACTAAGCTTGCATTGAGGGAGACCAGTACAGATATCCACTTGAAATAATAAAATAGTGTTTAATAGTAATAAAATTAATGTATAACTCATGGATAAAATTGTAAGAGTTACCAGCCAGCCTGGAAAGTTTTTCCTTGCATAAGAATTAAACTCTATTTAAAAAAAAATACCCTAGTGCTAATTATTCACTTCACATTAACCCTTTCTGGACATATTACTATTTATTTAAATATTTTTCACAATAATGTACCACCCTGAGAAGTAGAAGTAGAAGGAGGAGGAGGAGGAGGAGGAGGAGGAGGAGGAGAAAAAGAAAGAAAAGTGAGAAAAAGTTCAAGAAAAAGGAAGAAGTAATGACACTGTAAAACTCTAGAGAACTCAGCATTGGACAAAATGCATCAGGAATGTGCTAGAGGGTGCATAATGAAACTTTAATACTTCTAATAACCTTCTTCAAAGATAAGAAAACTGATCTATTGCTTTTGCAGCCTCATATTCAGTTGCTATGATCATAGTTTCAGCACAGTAAAACACAAGCTGAAGTAATGGGAGATGAGTTTTATAGATGCACTGCATCATTTCTCTTACAATTAATATCAGTACAACTCTAATTTATAGCACTGTCAGCTATAATGGCTAAGTATAAGAAAGGTAGGCAGAGTGAAGCAATAACCTTGGACAATCTTTGCTGGGGAAATTGTGATTTCTGGTATTTCTGTCTCAGCACGGTATCATGCAAGATCGAATTGTAAGTGCCATATAACTTGATGGTGACCGAGCCTACTAACTTCAAGTTTTTCTGGACAACACTTATCCTATTGTCAGTATTAGAAGTGTTGACTTCCCATCTAATTGAGTTTTGTAGAGAGTCGCTTTACTCTAGTGTTTATGGTACCAAGCTAGAAACCAGGAGACTGTGAGTTCTAGTCCCACCTTAGCAGTGGTGGGATTCAGCCGGTTCACACCACTTCGGCAGAATCGGTAGCTAATTTTTTGTTGCCCAGGCCCAGAATGGAAGTGGCACATATTTGAATCCCACCACTGCACCTTAGATATGAAAGTCAGCTGGGTGACTTTAGGTCATCACTCTCTTTCAGCCCACGATTTCAGGCTGGGGCGATAAGCTGGTTGATCAATTCTTGTTGCAACCAATGGATCAACACCTGGTTGATCTGAAAAAAGCAGATCCTACACTTGAAGGAAAAAATGCTAGGAGAAAAAAACCTAGTTGGGTTTTGTTCATGGAAATGAAAGCACCTTACAGAGCTACCATTTAATAAGTTTATTTATATATTTATTATGCCATCTCAAACACTAAGGCAACTTAATCTTTTTTTTTAATTTTTATTAAAAATTATTTTATTAAAACCATCAACATTATTCTTAATCTTCCCAATCCTATGCAACATGAGAAAATAAAACTGAAAATATACTATAGCAAATAAAAATGAATACATTAAATATATAATTCTATATTTAAAATGGCATCATCTAATCAGTCTGGGCCAAAGATATGAGAGAAAAGTATTGTTTTAATTTGCTTCTGAAATGCAAGGTGAATCAAGGTTTCATGTATATCCAGATGAAGTGTTCTCCAAATTGGAGGTAGGGTAGTTAGGAAATCCTTATGATTTTACTTCTTTTGGTATTGAGTTAGCTTTCTGGTTGGTTGTGTTTCTTCTTATGTATGTTGTTTTATCTCTCTTAACTATAAGCTGCCAAGAATCATTAAAAAAAAGTCAGGCACTTTCAAAATTTTATTAATTAATTAGCCTACTTCTCTTGCCTAACCACCAAGTGGAACCATCCATTCATAAAGGAGAAGAATCATTGTAAAACCATGTTTTCAATTTCCACTGCCTCCAGTTGATCCAAAAGGATATCATGGTTGATGGCATCAAATGCTACTAAAAGGACTAAGAGGATGTGCTTCCCATATCAAAATCCCAATGAGAATAATCCACCAGAACTATCAATGTCATTTCTGCTCCATGACCAGACCTGATTCCTGACTGAAAAGTATTCAAATAATCCATTTCTTCTATTTCCATAAGACATAGATACATTACTATTTCTACAAATCTAGCTTTATTATTTTCAAAGTTATCAGCCATTCTATACTATTTCATTAATAACTGTGTTAACTTTCATATTCATAGGTGTAAGACTAAGCAGGAAATTTTCCTCATTCTAAGACTTTACATAGCAATGCAATATTTTTCTGGAATCACTGGATATGTTCTGAGTATAAGAGAGAAATCTGATTCTTAATATCTGCCAAAATAGCTAGTTAGAGCCTCCCTTTGGGAAATAGTTGAGGGTGTAGAAAGCATTCAGAGCTATGATTATTTCCTAGCAAGAACATTAGCCCACATCTTATAATTAGGCTATTTACTTAATATTCACAAAATTTGTCAAGTGAATTGGTCTCTTTGGGTCTTTCAAATGCATCATTTTCTGTATGTTAAATATATCACAGTGGTTTCAATTTCTGACTAGTTTTTAAAAGAATAATTAAACAAGTCTTTTATAGTTTGGAAATGGTTCTTCTCAGTGGCATTCTTTCTTTTCCCTACATGGCCACTTTCCTGACACTTTTAACCTTGATACTGTTTCCACAAACATACAGTACATGACAACACTTCAGAATCAGAAATAGGTTGTATTTTTTTCAAGAGGCCTTGTATAGCATTCAATGCAATGTTATTCTTATGCAATGATGTATATTTGATCATTCATATCTTAAATGTGCAGTCTTCACATATGTCTTAGCAAAATGGATTTGCAATCCGAGTCTTCTCAAACCATAAGGTCTATTATTTAATAAATAAAAAGGTAAAGGATTGGCTATACACCAAAGGCACATAGGATGCTGTTACCTTCCCACCGAAGTGATACCTATTTATCTACTTGTATTTGCATGCTTTCAAACTACTAGGTGAGCAGGAGGTTATTATTTATTATTAATGAACAATAAATAACCAAGCAGGCTCTCTTTACACATTTTTTGCCGGTCAGTATAAAGCATATATAAGCCACGTTTCCTCCACTATTGACTACAGGTAGTCTTCAACTTGCAACCATTCCTTTAGTGACTTTTCAAAGTTATACGCCACTGAAAAAATAACTTATGACCAGTTTTCACACTTACGATCTTTGCAGCATCCCTGCATCACATGATTAATATTTGGATGCTTAGCAACTGGTACGTATTTATGATGGTTGCAAGGTCCCAGGGTCATGTGATCATTTTTATGACTTTCTGACAAGCAAAGTCAATGGGGAAACTAGCTTCGTTTGACAACTATATTATTAACTTATTGCAATAATTCACCTAAGAACTGTGGCAAGAAAGGTCATAAAATGGGGTAACTAATCAATAAAATAAAATGTACATGAACTTATGGAACAGGAATCCCTGGAAATGATAACTCATACCCTCCTCACCATATGCCTGGACTGCTGCAATACACTCTGCCTTGCAAGGTAACTCAGAAATTGCATTTGATGTTTTTCAGTGATGGCTTATGTTTCTTGGAAGTTTATACCATGGCCCTTCAAAGGCTTCCACCGTACAGAATACAGAATAATGGAGTTGGAAGGGACCTTGGAGGTCTTCTAGTCCAACACCTGCTCAAGCAGGAGACCCTATACTATTTCAGACAAGTGGCTGCCCAGTCTCTTCTTAAAAACCTCCAGTGATGAGGCACCCACAACTTCTGAAGGCAAGCCATTCCACTGGTTAATTGTTCTCACTATCAGGAAGTTTCTCCTTAGTTCTAGGTTGCTTCTCTCCTTGATTAGTTTCCATCCATTATTTCTGGTCTTGCCTTCTGGTGCTTTGCAAAATAGGTTGACCCCTCTTTGTGGCAGCCCCTCAAATATTGGAACACTGTTATCATTTCACCCCCTAGTCTTTCTTTTCTCTAAACTAGCAATACCCAATTCCTTTAACTGTTCTTCATATGTCTTAGTCTCCAGGCTTAATCATCTTAGTTGCTCTTCTCTGTACTCTTTCCAAAGTATCAACATCTTTTTTTATAATGGATGCAGTATTCCAGATGGTCTTTAATAAGGTTTTATAAAGCAGTACTACTGCTTCTCATGATCTTGACTCTATCCCTCTGTTTATGCAACCAAGGATTGCATTTTTTCACTGCTGCTGCACACCGGTGGCTCATATTTAAGTGATTTTCTACTAGGACTCCAAGATCCCTCTCATAGTTACTGCTTTTGAGCCAGGTTTCACCTAATCTGTACTTGTACATTTGTGGGGGGAGGGGTTTTTGTTTTTTTTTGTTTTTTGTTTTGCTTTTCCTGCCTAAGTTCATTTTGTTGGATGAGGTCCAGTGGATCCATGATGACACTCTGGCAATTGGAATCTTTTCTGGCCAGCTTTGGAGAATGATGGGCTAGCACAGTTTGTACTTTCATGGCTGCAGTGTTTTTATGAGTTGTATGTCCATTTTGTTACAAGTTTTTTAATGATGTTAACGCTTAGGACTCTTTATTGGCCATCATAGGGAATAAAAGCAAAAAACCAAAAACCAAGATTTCAATAAATCAGCTGAACTCATCAATTTCTTCCTGGAAAAATGCAGTCACCTAATTGACCTGATATATTTTTTGTTGAATTAAGGACACTTTTCAGTCTATAAAAGTGTATGTTTAGATGCCAAAATTTGTATTACATTAAAATTCATGTGTATAAACTCTTTCTTATTCCATGCCTTCCCATACTCTTGAACATGTAAATTATGGTGTTTTAAAAGCAATTTATGCATAATAGTTGTTTACTATTATTTTGTAAAATATCTGTTAAATCCTCTAAAGCTAGATGATGATGAAGCTTACTGGCCTACCAGTCCTTATACAGATATCAGTATGTTTATACTGAAGATTCAACCATACTATTTAACAAAAGACACTAGTTTTGTAAATTCTACAATAATAAAAACTTGCCATCTAATCATATTAATTCATCTAAGGAGGTGTTTCTCAACCTTGATAACTTTAAGATGTGTGGACGTCAACTATGTGGTAAAGTTCACATGTCTTAAAGTTGCCAAGGTTGAGAAACAATTATCTAAGACACCCATTCCACATTTCATCCAGGCCCTCCAACAAAAAGATTGCTTTGCTATTTTACCTCAGAATTCCTGAAAATGCTAATTTAGCATGAACATAATGATGAAGCTAGTAATAATGTACTATTGCATGGCATGTCTCTCTAGCATTTATTACATTCATGGTGTAATTCCATATATTTCATTTCTTAAACAGGCCAAATATTTCTTAGTTTCTGAGTCCAAAGATGTTCAACCAGATGCTGCCTTTTTGTTATAATGATCTACACATGAATCACCAACATTTAAACTTAGTGTGCAATAAGTATCTCTCTGTACAATGAATGAATGAACGAATTAACGAATGCTGATAAGAGAACTTTGGATTCTTAGACCACAGTCTACAATACCTACATGAGGGTCTTCTGACATGGGATGGGCAATATTTCACAATAACCAAGAAAAATGTCTTTGGAAGCCAACTGGCTCCCCTTATCCAAAGGGCTTTGAACTTATAGTAAATTGGAGGAGGAGAGAGACAAGCTTTTAGAAATTAATCCCACGTATAAATCTCAGGACAATCAACATAGTGCTATGAAAGAAGGGGTACTCAAAACAAAATAGGAGATGTTGAAAGTAAACATGGGGTCAGTCAAAAAGGACTCCAGATGCCTATACACTAACACTCAGAGTATGAACAAAAAACAGGGTGAACTTGAAGTCCTAGCACATGAAGGCAGAAACAACATTGTTGCTGTTACCGAAAGTTGGTGGAATGAAACACATGACTGGAATGTACAGCTCCAGAGATTTAAATTGTTCAAAAGAAACAAACCAAATAAAAGAGGAGGTGGAGTTGCATTATATATATATGCCTCTATAGAAATGCAAAAAGATAAAAAACTTCTTAAATGCATGTCGGTTAATATAAAAACAATGATATTCTCATAAGTGTATACTACAGAATACCAAACCAAACAATGGAAATAGATGAACTTTTTAGTAATCAGTTAGCTAAAGTGTGCAGGAAACACATTGCAATAATAACGGGGAATTTAACTATCTTGACATCCACTGGGAGACAAACTCTACCTAATGGGACATCAAACAGGTTCCTGATAAACCTAGGAGACAACTTTGTCTCCTAAAAGATAAAGAAAAGAACTAGAGAATCAGCTGTACTGGATTTAATTCTTACTAACAGAAATGAAATGCTAGAAGGGATTAAAGTTGCAGAAACTGGGGGAGAGTGATCATGTCACATTGGAATTCAGTACAATGCAGACACAAGCAATAGAACAAAATCAAACTAGTGTCTAAGACTTTAAAAGAGTTGATTTCAACAAACGCAGAGCTTGGGAAGAATTCCATGGATGAAATGAACTCAAAAAGCAAGGGGAACTCTGAAAAATGAGATTATAAAAACCCAGTCCAGCACAATATCACTGAAAAAAGAAAAATAAGAGATCCAAGAAGAAACCATCATGGCTGTATAAAGAACTCTATGATAAAATGAAAGACAAGAAGGACAAGTACAAAAAATGGAAAGAGGGACACATAACTAAGGCAGAAAAAAGTCAAGGAAATGATTGATCCACTAATGAGAAAAGATGGCAAGGAAATGACAGGCAGAACAGAGAGAAAGCAGAACTGCTTAATTTATTCTTTGCATCTGTCATCATGCAAAAGGAAAAAAATAGTCCAACCTCTGAAAAGCAGAACTGTAAAAGTCAGACTAGGAATACAAGCCAAAATAGGCAAGAAAATGGCAAGACAATACCTGTCCATCCTAGACAAGTTCAAATCACCAGGACCAGATGAATTACATTGCAGAGTTCCGAAGCAACTGGCAGACATGATATTGGAACCACTGAACCAAATCTTTCAAAAATCCTGGAGCACTGGGGAACTACCAGAGGACAAAAAAAGAAAAAAAATGGATCAGGGAAATACAGGTGAATCAGCCTGACTTTAGTACCTTGAAAGATCCTGAAAAGATAATCAAGCAGCAGATCTGTGAACACCTAGTAGCAAGCAAAACTATTACTAGAATCCAACATGAGTTTGTCAAAAACAGAGCATACCAAACAAATATTACTGCATTCTTTGACAAAGTGACTAAATTAATGCAGTGGACATAATATGCATGGACTTCAGTAAGCAATTTGACAAAGCAGACCACAACCTACTTCTTGGTAAGATAGAAAAATGTGGGATAGACAGCATCAGTACGGATGGATTTGTAACTGGCTGACAAACCACACTCAGTGTATAATCCTCAATAGAACTAATGTATGTCTACTTGGAGGGAAGCATGCAAGGTTCTGTCTTAGGCACGGTATTTTTTCAACATCTTCATAAATGTTTTTTTTAATATATTTTATTGATTTTTGGCAATAACAATCTTTGGTGCTTAGTAAACAGTGTGTTGTCTGGATTCATATATTTGAAAAAAAAATCAATAATAATTAATTTCTATAGTTCCATGATCAAAATATTAATTAATAATATGTTTCCTTGATCTTCCCTTCTTCCAATGGTATTCTTCTTTGTTGACATTAAATAAATATATAATATTTTCAATACATACAAGGTTGGATATAAACATTTTTTGTGTTTGTACAAATAACAATGACATTCATATATAACATCTTTTCTAATTAACTTATGTTTCAATTGTATTTGTAAAAGTCATCTTGTTAGGTCACTATGTGTCCTGTTTTCAAAATTCTTATTAAAACTTAATTTCTCCTCAGTATTCAAACCATTCTTATTAGTCATAGTTTTCTCAAAGTTGATTACTTAAATATCCAAATTTTTCATTTACATACACCATCCCAATATTTTCATATTTCATATATTATAAAAATACTGTACTACTTATATATCCTATAACATCCACATATAACATCTTTTCTGAACAGCTTATATTTCAACTATATTTGTAAAAATCTTGTTAAGTCACTATATGTCATGTTTTCAAAATTCTTATTTGAGCTTAATTTCCCCTCGGTATTCAAATCATTCTTCTCGGTCATAATTCTCTCAAAATTATTACCTTTAAATGTCCAAACTTTCCATTCACGTACATCATCCCAATATTTTAACATTTCATATTTTGCAAAAAAATACTATACTCAGTGCTTTTTTTGTTAAAAAAAAAAAAAGGTGCCGGAACTCACACAAGTCATGCAACCCGCCTTGCCTACCCTACAAGGTTCCATCCAAAAAAGGTGCCGGACCTCCGTTCTGGGCATTCTATGACAAAAAAAAGCCTACTTATCTCTCTTATCCCTCTTACTATAGGGTCCCTTTATATCCAAAATTATCTATTCTTTTAACCATATTCAAACAAATATTTAATCATGTAATATTCCATCTGGTAGATCTTTTAAGTCTCACTCTAGCCTTCTTCTTTTGCCAAATAGCTTTCCAAGTTAGTATATTCTGCTTGCCAGGAAGTTCCTATATTTTTATAAGTGTTGTTGGGAGTGAGAAGGACAAGTTGAATAGGATATACGCTTTTTGTCTCCCAGACTCTGATGATTTTCCTGACAGTTCTATAATCCATTTTATTAAATCTTCTTTCTTATCCTCAAAATTTGTTTTGAATTCCTGATGGATAAAATATCTTTTCCATTTTCAAAAAAAATCTTGTAGATTTTTTCTGTTTGTGTTAAGTTGTAGTTCTCTTCATTTGTAACTTCCCTATTTAAGTCACTTTCTTCTAGTTTGTGTTCTGTTATCTGATTTGTTTGTTCATTCTTTATTGTAGTTTTCTGAGAATTTTTTAATTGTAAGTTTAGATTGAAGATGTGCTCATTTATGTCATCAAAGTTGTTTTTGATCTCATCATGGTTTGATACTATTGTTATTTGAATCTGTCCTAGCATTGCATACATTTCCTCCTAAAAAGTACTTGTCTTGCTTTGGAGTATTACTCCTGCAGATCTCTGATGTCCCAGGCTAGATCTTTCAGAAGGGTATATTAGGTGGGGTTTCCTGTCCCTTTTAGATAAATATGCAACATCTATTTCGTATCCCCCCTCCAAATAGTCTTTCACCAGTACCATAGTCTCTGCAACTAGCCTTATCAAACCAGCCAATCCTAAAATCCAAACAACCAAATCTTATATAGTTCTTATCTTTATATATGATTTTTGTAATCCAATGCATTTCCAATTGTCAAAGCATCAGTGAAAGCAGTATTTTATAACAATTCTTCTATTCAGGGGTCAATTATCAACCAGTCAGAGTTGCTATCCACCTTGAAGCCTTCTAGTAAATTCCACCCTAGAAGATTAGCCAAGAGTTAAAGTTTTTCTTTTTCTGCAAAAAATTCTTGAGCTTAGACAACAGTTAAAGTTTTCTTTTTCTGCAGGCACTTTTTAAGCTTATAGATGGCCCAGTATGCTTTTTTTCTTTGTTCCCAGCTGTTTTCTATTTAGCTGAAGGTTATTAAAGTTCAAGGGAACAGATTATTCTTTGTTTCTGGGTGTCTTGCTAATTTCTGAGTCAGAGTTACTGCTGTTCTATGCTCTGATTCTCCACTAGATGTCAGTAGTTAGTTATTTTCCAACTTTTTCAAACAAAAAATATATTTTTAATAATTTTATCGAAGCTCTTTAGGGTGTAAAATCTTAAAGATTTTCTTAATTTTCAGATTTATCTAGACTATAGTGTTATTAATTTCATTTCAATATATTTCTTTCCCCCTTAGAAGTTAATTCGCCACTTCCATCTATGGAAGGGTGGGGATTTAGTCCCCTCCCTCACTTTTGGAGGATTTCTTGCTTTGGGGATCTTTTCCAGGGAATCAGTTACAAAATAGAAGAGAGAAGATCAATATTCTCACCCAGTTTCAAGCACACTGTTCACCATTGTTCTGGTTCATGCTTTTGGTCTTCGGCTGCTGGTAGCTTGGGCTAGACACTGATGTGCAGTTAGCCTTTCTCCTGTCAGGTTGGAGGGCTTCCCCCAGATCGAGCAGATCGACCGCTGTCATTCCACGGTCATCGGGGGCCCCCTCCTTTTTATCACCTCTCCAGGGCAACTTTTGACTCATTTAGGGTCCCCTGGAAGGGCGAAATCAGCTGTAAGGTGTGGAGCCCCGTGATCCCTCAGCTGTGTTAATACAGGGCAGAACCAGAATGATATAAATAATATAGATGATAGAATAGAAGGGGAACGTATCAAATTTTCAAACAACACAAGCTATGGGGAATAGCCTAGCTAAAACTAACACTTTAGAAGATAGGCTCAAGATCCAGAAAGATCTTACAGACTTGAACATGGGGCCCTATTCAACAAAATGCAATTCAGTGACGAGAAAAGAAAGGTTTTTGAGAAGAAAAGCCAAATGCACAAGTACAGAATAGATGCTACCTAGGTGAACAGCAGTAACTGAGGGGGATCTCAGAGTCCTTGTGGACAACCACTTAAATATGAATCAGAAATGTGCTGCAGCTGCCAAAAAAAGAAATGCAGTCCTAGATTGCATCAACAGAGGAATAGTATCAAAGATTACATGAAGACTTTTTACTACCATATACTGCTTTGTTGAGACCACACTTGGAATATTACGCCCAGTTCTGGTCACTGTGATAGACACAAAAAATGTTGAGAGTTTAGAAAAAGTGCAGAAAAGAGCAACAAAGATGATTAGGTGGCTAGAGGCTAAAACATATGACGAATGGTTGCACATCTAGTCTAACAAAGAGAAGGATTAAGGGAGACATAATAAAGGTCTTCCAATATTTGAGGGTGCTGTCACAAAAAGAGGGGAGCAATCTATTCTTCAAAACACCTGAGGCCAAGACAAAAAAAAATAATGATTAGAGAGATCTAATCAAGAACTAAGGGAAAAAACCCTTGACAGTGAGAACAATTGATCAGTGGAACGGCTCTCCTTCAGAACTGTGGATGTTCCAACATTGGAAGTTTTTAGGAAGAGATTGGACAGCCATTTGTCCTGAATGATATAGGGTCTCCTGCTTGGGCAGGGGGTTGGACTAGAAGATCTCCAAGGTCCCTTCCAAATCTGTCATACTGTGTTCTGTAAATTCTGTAAAGAACTTTATTAAAATAATGGACCAACACAAAATAAATTCAAGGGTTCAAAACAACAATCACTGATAATTATTACCAATCTATGGGTAGAGTTAATTGGCATACAAGTGGCAGATTTTTGTAACATTTAAGAAACAAATGTTATCATCTAGCAAATAACACAATTAAAATTCAAGCAAGAGAGGGGTGATCAACTGAATGTGGATATCCTTGTAGAGCTGGCACTAAATAGGAACCTGGGCCATGGTATCTATGACATTTCCATAAAGACACCATAAAGACAATTAATTTATGATTCAGTGTACAGACAAATGGATTGTGAATACAGGCATGGATCTGCATCATGCCTCTGCAGGATGCATGGCCAATTTAGTTTCCTTCTATGCCAGGATACAGCAGACTAATAAAATATTTTCTAAGTAAATTACTTATGGGTGCTGATTTACAAATAGTCTTACACTGCATTTAACTTTCCTAGAGATCTCTGTGCATATTATTACAGATATAAAAAAATCCCCTAATTTGTTGCAAATTTGCACATTTGTACATAGGGATGGAATCTATATATAGTTAGATTTTAATTGTTGCCAAATTAAATAGCTTACTGCTTATATTTATGTTAAGTAGCTAAGTTAGCCTCAAACTTTATATGAAGTTCCAGGGAGAAAATATTTTGTTGAGTTCTTTGGATGGTAATTACATGCAATAAATAAATAAATAAAATCAAAGGTTAATCAAGCATAATCAGTAATATAGCAAGGAACCTAAATAGATGGCAATATATAAATGAGAAAACCACTAGAAAACATTAACTCAATATTCAGCATTGCATCTGTAAACTAAAAGGTCCTTTGACTGTATATTATATTTGCTGGTTGTTACACATGAACAAAGGGACATATAGCTATACCTTTTTTGGGTAGAAGCCTTAATTTGTCTCATTCAATGAACTTTGGTAGGTGATCATATATTTATTCAGCACAAATATATAATTTACCACTGTGGAATGTCTCCATACTTCAACCATATACCCTTAGCTAAATTGTGGCCAACTTTTCTCCAAAATTTGCCCCAAACAAATGATAAATCCATTTATCATTTGTCAGAACCAGTGTAAGTTATAAATTGATTCAGTTAAAAGGGATCCATAAAAACATGTCTGAGGTTACATCCCTTTTTATTTCTGAAGCCAAAGTAGTTGGAATTCAAATAAAGAATGTTTTGATTTTTTTAATTGCTTTTTTTCCCATTGTTATTCCATCCAATGTAATATATTAGAATAGGAAAAAAGAATTGGGTTAAAAATAACTTGGAAAGCAAATAGAAAGCTGAATGTCTCTTAATACCATGACATGGATATTGCCAACTCAAATGTTGTCCACTATGAAAGAGAACATAAAGGAACACCTAAAGCTGAGCAAAGGAGGCAACCAGGACTGCAGAGATTGTTGTGGCTAAGTAATATGGTCATGTCTACATTACTTGGCAATGGAAATTTTGCTCCCAATTGCTGTCATAAGTTGAGGACTACCAGTAAACGGTGAGTTTGCACTGTGATATCAAGATGCAAACCCCCCAAATATCATTGCTACCTTAAACTGATAAATTGTGAAAACAGTGGACCACCACTCTGGAGTTATAACTGGCAGAAGAAATTCCATCAATAGCTCACGTACTATTATGAAGGCCATCAAGAGTAAGTTGAAAAAAAGGTATCGGAGGATATTACACCTGTCTTGAAACATGGCATCAGTATAATCAAGAACATCAAAAGCACAAAAGTGCCTCAAGCTTTACAAAGTTCCATATTACATACATGTAAAATGGTAAAAACTGAACTAAACTAGATGAAAATGGCTTTTTGTTTTCAAAAGTTGATTGAACCAACAAGGTACACCTATGGATGCAATAGGTGAAAAGAATGGAATTGTCAGGACTATTACAAGTTGTCCAATCATCCACTGTTATTTAGATAACATCATTGCCACTTGAGAAAATGATGAGATGGATTTGCAAAATCTCAAGTTAACTTTGCAGAGATTACAGATTACGTTCTTTGCGCGTAACACAGCAAAAGTGAGTTCTTTCAACCTAGTATTGCATATCACAGTTCAACCACTGATCCTTCTTAGATATCATTAATTATATAACTCTCCTCCCCCCAAATTTAGCCACCATAGAGTATTAGTTAAACATTTTTGTCCAAGTGGGGAGGGCATAGCAGTGGATAGAAGAGTTGTTTATATTCGCTCTCACAGATGCAAAGAAAATAGTATCATTAGACTGGCAGTTGACCTACACTTACCTGTGAAATTGTCTTACAATATCTCAAAATACAGCATTGCTACAATTATGTCACATATAATTAGGATGGTACTGCACATTAGATAAACTGTAAGCATGTTAACTGCTAGTTGCACAGAAAAATAATGCACAAATAGATAGGGAAGTGCTGAGCTTGGTTTGAGGAGTGAAAAGTCTCAACCAGTACTTGTATGGAAAGGGTTTATTTTTATCATGTATCATCAACCATTCTAGAAAAAGGATTCTGTTCACATCAGCTGCTTGAATAACAGTCTTGGCCTTTCTTTTTGGACAGCACACATGCAAAATAGGATTCAAAATAATATGTACTTATGTAAATACAGACAGATTCTCTCATTTACCCTTAGAGAGAAAGAATTCTGAAAAATGTGCATTACATGTGGATTTTCTTGATATTTTTTTCTCACAGAAACTCTTCCTATTGTGGCTGAGATGATTTCAAAGAGAAACTAAGAGACCCCATCACTATGTCATGCCTGCATTATGTCAAGCAATCCAGAATGATTCAAGCGCAGAGCAAAAAAATTCTGTTTTATCTGTGCCATGATGTACTTACACATAATAGGAAATGTATTATAAAGAAACTGGGTCATCATATCATCCAGAGTGAAAACTTAAGTGTTGGAAGACTTAGCTGCTGGACATCTCAAAGTAATAAAGATGAAAGCTCATTCTTTTGTAATAAGGAAGATTCAACAGTTCACAAAGATTGCAGTGAGTTGCTCAGGTTGCCAACTTCTCCAAAATCATGTAACCTCATCCATGGAAATGCCTTATGGGCATTTATAGGCATTACTTTTTTAGTCATAGAAATGCATGTTCAAAGTGGCCAGAGGTATTTTCAGTTCAATAACAAATACAAATATCCAAGATGTTTTGGGAATGAAAGGTTTGGAGCACTTCCTAGGGAAAATAGCACATTAAATTAAAAATCTTCAAATTTTATATTTGCATACAGCAATGCATTATATATGATATCAAAATCCAATGCCAGCAATCTTGTTCTTAAATTGTACCTTACATTCAAGGTCACATCTTCTCAAATCTAATATCAGAAGTAGTATTCAGGAAAAATAACTAGAGCAAGTGAAGCAATCTTCTCATACTGAAATATGATGCTTTAGCATTGGACAAATTGTTAGCATGATAGAATAAAGAAGAGTGTAAGTGGAAAACTGGAAAGATCAAAGGATCTCTTTATTATACTGTTCAAATTGCTCCTGATAACACTGGAGACAACACAAGAAAATAGAGAGACAGAAAGAAATTGCAGATTCAAATACAGAATTACTACTAATAAATAGTAGTCCTTGCAAAGTAGATATCCAGGTTTTGGTTGCCCCATGGTTGCCAGTACTAGTGGATAACCCAAGCATTCCTGTATGTGATAACAAATGTTATTTGTTCCTATGAAAGCCATCATAGCAGACTATAAATATTTTAAATACCATAAGGTCTTTATCCTAGAATGGAGTTATGTAATGTATATGATTAGAGTTAATATTGCTAGATCTTGATTGTTGCTTAACTACTTTGAGCTGTCCTCTATATAGTATGTTGTAATACTTGCACATTCACTCATTAGCTGTTCTGGTAGTAAAGCAAACAATAGGAGAACATATTGATAACTTTAACATTCTTTGATCTGTAAAAAAGGTCCGACAGTTATGATGCAACTATGTAGTTCATATTCTTCTATACATGGATTTGCTTTCCAGTGTTGGGCTGCAAAACTGGAAGATACATTCTTTACTGCAAATTAATAGTTGATTCAAATTCTGAATGAGTAGCACAATACTTTCCATGACTCATGCATGGTTCACATGCAGCTTCCTGACATTTTTTTCTGCAGGCCTGGAATCCTTATGTCCTATTTCATTGGTTCATACCACTTGCATTTGGTTACAAACAATTGATTTATAGCAATGCAATTTATTTAGCCTTTTAAAAATCTAAGTGGTAAAATAGTATAAATCTCCAATATACAGTAACTATCGTGCCTACTTTAATATTTCTCCCTTTTCCTCCAAAATAACCCTAAAAAAGTCCCTGAAATTACCATGTCACCATTATGCACCCTGCAGCTTCAACAACTTTTCACAGTACATAAAATGCAGCCCTTGATCGCACATAATAATCAATTTCTAATTTAAAATGATTAGATCTGGGAGCTAGTACCTGCAATTATGATAGGAAAATGGCATGGATGGAAGACAGGAAAATAATCATTTAGGACAGGGGTTCTCAACCTTGGGAACTTTAAGACTTGTGGACTTCAACTCCCAGAATTCCTCAGCCAGCTTTGCTGGCTGAGGAATTCTGGGAATTGGAGTCTACAAGTCTTAAAGTTCCCAAGGTTGAGAACCCCTGATTTAGGAGAAGAAGAATAAAAGGATTTAATACTGGTATGTTTGACATCCATACTTATTTCACTATCTAAAGAGAGACACTGTAAGGCTTTTTCTCTGCAAAAAAAAAAAGGCAGAAGTTAGAAGCAGTTTTTTCACATTCAGCTCAAACATATTAATTTATTTTCAGAGATGACTTATGAGAAAGTAATAGTTCTGCAGGTTTGCACATGTAGCATTAGTTAGCATCTTTTACTAGTGAATAGTTATGCAATTATTTTGTTTAAAAAATGAGTACAAAATTATTGAATAATAAATTCCACAATTTAAAAAAGATAATCTGAGTTATGTATGAGATGGAGTTGTTTACATATGGTAGTGGGGAGACTGATAGCTGAATGAGAGTGTTCATCACTGATGTGTATGTATAACTATCATTTTAGCAGGTGAAGGCAGAAAGAAGCTGAGATCACTCCATAGCTAAGGAAGTACTGTGAAGGATGAATTTGAAGTATATTGTTAATATAGTCTGGCTTGACAGATGGATTTCCTACACCCACTCTACTCTTCTCTCTTTCATTCTTTTCAGTTGCTGTGACACAATTTTTAGAGCTAGAGGTCACAATTTCTTTATGGTGTCCACCTGGGCCACTTTTCCAATTTTGCACCATTAGAATTTGTTCAATCTAAATTTCTAACCTTAGACCTTTATATTCCAAAATGTGTCTCAAAAACCACGAGACTAGAAACAGGCCTCATGAGGCCACTTTCATGGCTACATTTCATGGCTTAACTATTTTCCCAGGCCTCATGAAGCCACTTTCATGGCTACATTTCATGGCTTAACTATTTTCCTATTAACCATGAATGATGGTTTTCAGCCCACATGGAGATGATCCGGTCAAAACAGTCATTAAACAATGTATAGCAGACCGAGAGCCCCTAGGCAGGTTCCCAACCTTTATTGCCAGTAAATTCAACAGGTACTCTGATTCTCCTATGGCATGCCTAATGTCAAAGAACCTAACCATCAGAGGCCCTTACTCCAGCATGATGTCATGCCAGTCCCTCAGCTCTCCTTGAAGGCCAACGTAGGAAGATCCCCTCCCTGGAGAAACAATGCTTTTGTGACTCTGAACACAGAGAAATAACAGAGCATGTGCTTCTCCAGTGCCTGTATTAAAGAGATATTCTTATTAGCTTGATATCACTCTTATTGTATAAATACCCAGGATATTTCCGGATAATTCTACATCTCCCTGCTGCTTTCAGTTACTAATTCTGCTATAATGTATAACATTGCCAGGTTTTGTGCAGCAGCACTTAACATCCATCAGATGTTGACCTGTGCCACAAACTCTCCTTAATGATTATCCAGCTTGTCATACTAGAGTGCTCTATACTGGGAGAGATTTGGTTTGTCACATACTTATCTTATGCTTTCCTACAATGATCTAATGCTTCTGCCCCTCCTTTAAGATTATATATATATTCTTTCTTTTTTAGCTTTTTTAATTATTATTTTTAGACTCCAGTGTATTTTCTATGCTTTTTAACTGACTGTACCCCACCATCCTTATCCTGATCTTTGATTATAATAAAGATTTGATTAATGGATAGGATCCCAAGAAAAATTGAGAGGGGGTTGCAAAGTTTGGGGGGGGGGAGACTTGAACAAGCATGGTAGGTTGCCACTAGAATTCTCTCCCAGTCTGCCCAGACAGATACTTGGCCAGACAAGGTGGGAGTGCCATCTAGAATTGCTTCTCAGGGTTTATAGGGATCCAGTGTCTGTTCTGCAGCTGCATCACTGTTAATGTTCACTCCAGGTCTTCCTGGATGGTCTAGTAACAGGACTGAGACTTTCTGCAGTTGTTATTGTGAGTGTGGACCAAGGTAGGCCTGGATTTCACAGGTTGGACAAGCTCATTCTTCCAATCAAAGGGTATGTTTTTGAATTTTATTGTCTTCTTCTATTGTCTTCTTCTATAGCAGACAAGGTCTTTGGCAGAGGTCTATCAATTGTTTGTTTTTTGAATTGAACATTTATTATTGAGAGTGTGCAATTTATTATTTCTGCAGTTTTAGTGAAATCATCAGTTTTATTGGAGACGTTACTGCATGGATTTGTTTAATGGAATAATAGAATTGTGAGGAACATTGGAGGTCTTCTAGTCCAATTCCCTGTTCAAGTAGAAAACCCTATAACATTTCAGACAAATTGTTGTCCAACTCCCACATCCATGGTTGTCATGGATGTAAAGGTTGCAACACAACATAGTATGAGAATCTTGCCTTTAGAGGATCAGATATGTGGGTGAAAGTCTGATTTTTTCAAGTATTTTATTAATTTTAATGAGCTAAATCCAATGCATCTGAAGAATATGAATTTCTAAAACAATCTGTTATTATTTATAAAATTTGTAAGTAGACTGGTACTGTACTCTTAGTGGAAGATGATGTTTCCAATTTTACACTTTGTCAACAACCTCATTTTAATTGTATTACATTTATAATTTAATTATGAAAAATCTATTCTTAAAAATTGATGTTTCCTTCTGTCTTAGGACCTCAAAACCAGCAAAACTGTTCAGGGAAAGGAATAAAAGAAGGATATAACATGAGTGTCTAGTTGCTGAGAGATAATGGCTGCTATAGCAGGAAGAGTCTTTAATAGTTTTTCTGTGACAGCACCCCGTATAAGAGTACTATGAGTTATCAACCGTCTTTTTCATTGCTAATGATTCATAACAGTTGAAGATAAAAAGTAAGCAATTCTATTTAGTAATGGATGGCCTCTTATAAACAATAGTTTAGTGGGAAACAAATTATCCCCTGAACATCTAGGAGACAGGCCAATGGAGAATGTTTTTAATGCATTTCCCTGAATGTTTTCAATACTAGGTGAGTAACAGCTCTAAGGAATCTCTCAGAATTGTAATGTCTCTGACTTAAGGCTTAAGACAGATCAGTACCTAATAAGTTCTCCCCATACTAGTGTCTTCCAGCTGGCCAGTAACCAGGGGTGGTAGGAGTTATACACAGTGTTTCTCAACTTCAACAACTTTAAGATGTATGGACTTCAAGTACCAGAATTCCTCAGCCAGAAATTCTGGGAGTTGAAATCCATACATTGTAAAGTTTTTGAGGCTGAGAAACTCTGTTATTAATAATAATAATGATAATGATAATGATAATGATAATGATAATGATAATGATAATGATAATGATAATGATAATGATAATGATAATGATAATGATAATGATGTTGGAAGGGACCTTGAAGGTCATCTAGTCCAACCCCCTGCTCAGGCAGAGAAAACCCTATACCATTTTGGACAAATGGCTGTCCAGTCTCTTCTTAAAAACTTCCACTGTTGGAGCATTCACTACTTCTTGGAGCAGGTTGTTCCACTGGTTAATTGTTCTAACTGTCAGGAAGTTTCTCCTTAGTTCTAGGTTGCTTCTCTCCTTGATTAGTTTCCATCCATTGCTTCTTGTCCTGCCTTCAGGCGATTTAACAAAGATGGTTTTACTTAGCTGATAACAATAAGAACTATATTAACTCAATATGAGATAGTAGATATTAAGGGAAAAAGAGAAGAAATATCTAATGTTGTAACTTGAGATTTGTGCTAAAGATTTATTTATGTTATTGAATTATTGATTATCCAGTCACCATATTGCTTTTTAAATGTTTAATTGTAAAATTAGAAAACTAATAAAATATTATAAAAAACAATTTAACTTTGAACTCAGTTTGAAAGCTAACTCTGAGAATGTAAATAAAATGTTCAGGCAAGTCTAATTATTTATATCTATCAGAAAGAAAGGCAGATATTTCAGATCAATGTTTGCCATTGTGCAACCAAAAAAGAGCTACTGTATTTATAGTCTGAGTAGAATATGTAATATGGAAAACACACCGCTCTTTGCAAAAGGAAGACAAGATACATCAACAACACAAGCTTGTCAACTTTCTGCATGAGCACTCAGTCATCAAAACAGGTGATGGAACCTATACCTGAGATCCAGCATGCCTTCTCATAATAATAATTATTTTTAATAAATTTTGATTATTGAAAAATGTTTTTGGGAGGTGCTAAGTGGAATTCTGCAAAAGGGGGCCTTTTATGCCAGAATTGTTCTTTGAGTTATTTGCAGAAACCACATGCCATAATTGGATGGCGCCAGGAAGAAGCCAAAATTGAATTACTGTAATAGAATTCAATTTGAATTTAAATACAACAATTATCAATAGATTTATTATTTCCCATGTTTTTAATCATAACATAAAATAATTTCTCCGCTGACAGTAAAATTACAATTGGGTGGCAATCTTTGGAAGGCCAAATCTTTTGGGGCTGCAGATTATAAATTCCCATACATATAAAAGCAAGATTGATATAATTTGGAATGTAACGTATCAATCAAGTTTAATTGAGGCTGTATGGAAAGATGCCATCAATGGAGGAGGTGCATTCAATGCAAAACAGAAAAGATGTGAAACTATACTGAGATTGTGAACTTAATTTGATACTACAATATAGTTTCTGTGACTGATATCTCCTAAGGAAAGGGAGTTCCAGCCTTGGAAAAAATTCAGATACGTTTCTTCTAAGGAACAAAAGGTGGAACAAAAGAGGCTCTAGTTCCAAGGGAGATGAAGTCACTCCAAACCCCTCCAGGCCATCACCATGCTCTTTGTTCTAAACAATTTTCCTCCCATTAATTATGGTGAGAATAGAACATTAAATAATAATAATAATAATAAACTTTATTACAGTCATAGACCAGCAATAGCCATAACTTTTTACACTATATTAAATAATAATAATAATAAAAATAGTACAAACATTAATAGTAAATAATAACATCCCTGTTAAGAAAATACATGTACTCAAAAGGTTAGGGTCACTCCCTAATTTATGTGAATGGATAACCGATTAATATCTGAGTAAATATAATGTTCCAAATATAATTAGAGATATCTCCCAAAAATTGGCACAAGTTGACGACTATAAATCTGTAACCAATTTTTTTCTTGTGGACATTGCCGCAACACAGTATTTTGCCACTGCATGCGTGATAGAAGAGTTTGAGTCTTGGAGGAGAAAGTCTACATAAAAATTGTCTGCCTTCCCTGGCAATCTCTCTAATAAAGGGAGAATATACGCTGTCCTATAAACTTGGTATAACTCACAGTACAATAAAACATGTGAGATATCTTCAACTTCTCCTTTACCACATATACATACCCATTCTGCTATTGGTGTTCTCTTATACCTGCCCTGTAGGAGTGCTGAGGGAAGAATGTTAAATCTGGCTCTGAAAAAAACTATTCTTTGTTTTGGGAAGGTCAGATTATTCAAATATCTTGCCGCTTCCCACACACCCTGTTTGATTCTATCCCTACTGTGGCTAGGCAACCTATTTAGTTCTTCTTGGAACTCCATGTCCTTTATTCTATTGGGTATTACTTGCTTTGCTTGGTCAAAGCCTAGGGACATTACGAACATTGAAGAGAGCCCATAAGAGCCCAGTTTATGATCTATCACCTGCTTCCAGGGGGAAGGAAAGTTGTCAGTCAGCACTAACGGGGACAATCCCTCTGGAAAGAAATGCATTTTAAGCCAGTGAATGATCATCATCTTCCAGGCTCTTACCTGGATTTGGGGCATGCCTGTCTCAATTCTTAATTGGGCATTTGGGGTTCCTTTGGGTGCAGCTAAGATGGCTCGCAGGAATTTGGTTTGTATGGTTTCCAGCAAGTTTTTCTTTGCAAGGGTTCCTGTTTGTGCCCCATATAGAATTTGCGCCAATGTTTTGGCCTCAAAAAGTTTTAAGGCAGCAGGTACTAATTGACCTCCGCCTGTGTAAAAGTAATGTTTGATTGCGTTTAAGGACCTATTGGCTGCTTGCAATGTGTGATCCAGGTGTGCCTTCCATATCCCTTGCGAGTGGAAGACCACCCCAAGGTATTTAAATGTTCTTTTTTTTTTTAATAATTTTTTTAATTAATTTTTTTAAAAAACTTTTAACAATTATAACGTAATAACATATTGATTCAACTGAGAACAAACAAAATACATATTAAAAAAAAAACAAAAAACATACAAGTAGCTGCTCGGAACCCCCCTCCACAAAACCCTCCAACAACCCACTTCTCTTGAACTTTCGTTCCTCCTCCTCAACGTCTAAAGCGCTAACTAAAATTCTCCCGAGCAACCTACAAAAATTATCTAATCCCTTAAACCCCCAACTACAGTTGAAAAAAAAAAAATAAACTGATATATATTATCTCCCTCCCCCCTCCCCCCAGGCTTCCCAGAATGAATACAGGGTAAAAAAACCGCAAGAAACCCCACTAAACTACTATATTAAAGTATTTATCCATATATCAAATCTAATTCTTTCAACTGATATTTCTTTTGCATGTAATCAATCCATTTCTTCCAGTCCATCAAAAACGTTTCATTTGAGTGGTTCTTCAGGTATGCCGAAATCTTGGCCATCTCAACAAGATGGGTAACTTTTAATGTCCATTCTTCAATAGATGGTATTTCAGATGACTTCCAATATTGTCCCACCAACAGTCTTGCAGCTGTAGTCAAGTTCAAAATCAATTTAGTCTCTATGGTGGAACAGTCCTTTGTAATACCCAACAAAAACAACTGTGGTACAAACTCAATACGCTTTTTCAAGATATTTTGAAGAATCCACCATATTTTTATCCAAAAAGCCTTAATTTTTTTACAAGACCACCAAATGTGAAAATAAGTAGCGTCCATAGAATCACATCTCCAACATTTGGGTTGCAAGTTTGGATACATAAACGATAATTTTTTTGGATCTAAGTGCCATCTGTAAAACATTTTGTAAAAATTTTCTCTTAAGTGCTGAGCTTGTGTAAATTTAACATTTTTCACCCATATTGTTTTCCAAGTTTCCATCATAATTGGGTGTCCGAAATTACCTTCCCACTTAATCATACAATCTTTAATTAATTCAGTTCCAGAATCAATTTCAATTAAAGCATCATATATTCTTCTAATATGCATCATTCTTTGATCTCTAATTTGTATAATTAATTTTTCATCATCCTTTAAGGAAAAACCCATCTTGACATCTTTTTGCCATCTGGCTTGAAGTTGTGCATAATAATACCAATTATGAGCTATACCTTCCTCCCTTAATCTGTCTAATGATTTCAGTTCTAGGCTATTCCCCTCTTTATTTAAAAGTTTATCATAGGGCACCACGTCTTGAATTTGTTGTATACCTACACTCTGTATTGCGTGCCTGGGGACTGTCCATAAAGGAATTTTGCCATTTAACTTATAATAATACTTTTTCCAGACACGCAACACAGAGTTTCTTATTATATGCTCTTTAAAACCCCTATCCAGTTTTTTATCATAAACTAAGTACGCGTGGAACCCGTATACTAACCCATATCCTTCTATATTTAATATTCTTTCATTTGTTAAGTTAATCCAATCACTTATTGCCACTAGAACTGCTGCATCATAATATAATTTAAAATTAGGCACTTTCAAACCACCTCTCTCTCTTGTGTCTTGAATAATTTTAAATTTGACCCTTGGTTTCTTGCCATCCCAGATAAATTTGTTTATACCTTTCTGCCATTCATCAAGATTTCCATCCTTTTTAAGTATTGGTAACATTTGAAATAAAAATAAGAATTTCGGCAATACATTCATTTTAATAGCGGCTATTCTGCCCAACATAGATAATTGTAATTTTTTCCAATTCTCCAATTCTTTTTGTACTTTGCACCATAAGAGTTCATAATTATTCTTATATAATTTACCATTTGAAGCTTCTATATAAATTCCTAAATATTTAACTTTTTTAACTATCTCTCATCCCGTGCGGGATCCGGTATTTAAATGTTCTAACCTGTTCCAAATTATGCCCTTCTATTTTCCAGGAGTATTGGCTGGGTCTCTTAGCAAAAACTAAATTTTTTGATTTATCAAAGTTAAGGACTAACTTGTTCTGTCTGCAGTAGCCAAGTGTTGCCCTAATGGCTCTCTTCAGCCCTATAGGAGTTTGCGAAATAATGACCGCATCGTCGGCATATAGAAGAATCAGGATTTTGCGATGTGCTAGGTTGGGCGGATGCAGATCGGGGTTCTGTAAGAGATCGATCGGGGGTTGATATAGAAGTTAAAAAGGGCGGGAGACAGGATGCAACCCTGCCGTACCCCTTTTTGTATCCTTATTAAGCTAGTTAAAGTCCCTTGGGGATTACATCTCACTTTCAAGGTGGAATTTGCATACAATTTTTGTATGAAGAAAAGGAGGCGTTTATCAATAGTAGTGCCTTCTAATTTCTCCCATAGGGTGTTCCTAGATATTGAGTCGAAAACCTGTTTAAAATCTAGGAAGGCCACAAACAGAGAGGATTTTTTAAAATGTATTTTTGTACTAGATGTTGAAGTACCAAGATATGATCCACTGTTGATCTTTCTTCTCTAAAACCGGCTTGTTCATATTTAATTATCCCCCCCCCGAAATTAGCCAATCCTGAAGTTTATAATTTAGATGTTTGGCATACATTTTACTAATAACACTCAAAAGACTAATGGATCTATAATTTCCTGGGTCATTTCTACTACCTTTTTTATAGATTGGTATGATAATTGCTAATCCCCAATCTCCTGGCATATGACCTGTTCTATCTATAAAAGTAAACAGAGATGCTAAAATTGGGGCCCACCAACTGGAATGATTTTTTATTATTTCTGGCAGGACATTGTCAGCACCGGGTGCCTTATTAGCCTTGAGGGCTCCAATCAATCGGGATATCTCACCTGGTGTAACAGGGGGCCAATAAGGGGTTTGGTCCAAATTAACTTGGCTCTCATTAGTTACATAGTCAGGGTCTGCATATAGCTCTCTAAAATATTCTTCCCAGGCATAAATCGGTACCTGATTAGTTGGCGGTAGGGGGGATTTTCCCAAATTCTCTGGTAATGTGCCAAAAAGGGATGTATTTTTTGTCCTGACTGATGCAATTAGTCTATGCCAAGACTCCTTCAGAGCTGCCCTTTTCTTTTCTTTTAGAAGGGTCTTATATTGTGCCTTCAACTGCTTTAAGCAGTGAGTGTGATCCTCAGAAGGGGCATTTTTACTTTTTCTGTATTCCTTGTTATATATTTTTTTTAGTTGCACACAATCCCTATCAAACCATCTTTTATTCTTTAAAACCGGCTTTTGGGGGTGAACTAATATCCTATTAATGAGAACCGATTTCAAATTTAAAATTAAAGTTTCAAACCCCTCTAAGTATGATCCTTCAAACTTATTCCTTAATAGAGATGCATGTAATTCTATGATTTCTGGGGCTAACATCAATTCAGTAACTTCCTTTGCATTTTTCTCTGACCATTTAATTTTTATCTGGGTATTTTGGTTCTCTAACCTAGGTAGATAGGTTGAGCCAGCCCTTAGCAGTTTCTGGTGTAATGTAAAAGTAAGGATTAGTGGATCGTGATCGCTTTCCAGTCACGAGTCTACTCCATCTTCTGCAGGAACTTCAGGAGGCCGTATGATGTTATCCAATAATCAACTGTGGATGTTCTTCCTGCTCCCCGATAGGTATAATCTGCTGGGTAGTCATCCCATGTGGAGCCATTAAGGATACAAAGGTCCAAGCGTACAGTCATCTGTCTTACACACAGACCTGTCCGATTTGCCTTGGTGTCTTTAAATTGTCTGGCAAGCAGGGGTTCTCCTGGTACATTCTCATCATAATGGAGCTTAAATTGATTAAATAACTCTTGATCGTTTGGGCCCATCCTAGCGTTTAAGTCCCCCCCAATAATTATTGCTGCTGTGGGATATTTATCCAAGCAGCCCAGGATAAAATCTTCTATATCCTCCCAGATCTTATTGATCAGATTATTTTTGTTGAATGGGGAATATAGATATTGAAAAGCAAGATCTCCAGCTGTTTAAATAAAAGTAGGGTAGTCACAACCCATGGCTGAAGAGGTGGCAGTGGTATACATTTAAAATGCAAAGATGTATTCACTAATGTCACAATGCCCCCTTTAGCTCTCCCACCCACCTTACTTGGAACTGCTGGGATATAGTTACCCCAGTAACCATCTAGTTGTATTTCTGTATGGGCCCAGGTTTCCTGTAAAAAGAGAATGTCAAATTGTGATATATAGTCCAAAAAATGTTGGTCTTTTGATGGCACAGACCAATCCGCTATATTCCAGGTTATAATGGAGAGGGGGTCATCTTTTGCAGTTCGTCAGGAGATTTGCTTTATACAAAGGGAAGTTGTAGGGTTGTTGCAATGGCTTGAGGTTTGATCCTGCATGAAATTGGCCTTCTCTTGATGGAGGGGAGCCCCATCAAAATTCTGTATAGACTCCTGGGAAATTTGATTGAGGTATGAAGATTTAGCACCAGCTAACAAGGCTTGCCATTCTGGAACCTCTTTACTAGGTGTAGAGCAGGGGGTTATTAGGTCATGCTCCATTCGGCTTTGCAATGATGGCACTGACAGGGGCCCACTCTCGAGAAATTGATATGTTGCAGAAGGTATCATCGGAAAGTCACGTAAGGATGCTAGCATCTCCTTCTCTTTTGGGGCCTCTACTGGCCCCTGTGTATCTTGGCTTCTGCTTTCCATGCACTCATATTCTTGCAAACTGATGCCCCATGGGGGGGGGAAAGAATAGAACATTAAAAAAAAGATTATAATTAGGTGCACAGCTGAATCCTTCTGTAAGCATGACATTTAAAGATCAATAAAGTTGTCTATTAGAATGCTAGCTGACAAACTTGAATGGTAGAATATATTAAGCATTTTTCAAGGATATACAGATTTTCCTTCAGATGATGTTTAAACCATTCTTACAAGAGCTTTTCCAAATCTGGTGCTCTCCAAATATAACAGACCCCTTCAAGATGAACTGGACTTCTGGTCACTTCATGGATTTAACAGTGCATCATTTTCATGGGCATAATATAGAAGAAAATTGCTACTATTTTCCTTTGTCACTTTCCTAGCATTCAGGCAAGTCCTCAACATAAAACTGAAACAGAGCCTGTCCATTATGGTTGTAGGTCATGATGGCTGTTTTGTGAAATAGCTTCACTTAATGACCCACCTCCTCTGCTCTCCCTGGGTCACTAAGCAGAGCACTGGATGCCTTAGGGTGGGGAGGCCATAGGAAGCCTAGTGTAGGTTTAGAACCTCCTCTGTGCCTCTCTAGTTGCTCCCACCCCTGAGACCTCTGTGCTCTCTCCCATCCTTTGGGTCCCTGCAAGTGGGATGCGGTGGGAGAGAGAAAGGCCTGCTGGGATCTGGTGGGAGAGCGAAAGGCCTGTGGAGCCCTGCTTTGCTTTAAGCTGATCAGCTGCTGCCACTTATGAGGCACTCTCCAGATAGAATACAACAACTTCAATGATCCTATATTTTTACCACAGATAATACTGGAGTTGACTTTCATGCAGTTCGAGGCTTCAGGCTGGAGACTGAAGAAGGCTATTCAGCTATGTGTCACTGCACAGAAAGTGCAGCCTCAAAGTTTAAGTCAGATATTAGTTCTTCCACATATTTATTCAGTTTATTCAATAGTAGAAAGCAATTGCTCAGGTTGCTAAATGCAGAGATTAAAGATTAGGAAGGGGAAAATGTGATTAAAGGAACTTCCCTATAAGAATTCTTCACAAAAAATATCTTGTTTTCACTAGCTTGCCACTGCCAACATTTAACCTTATTGTTGGAGATGCTTAAGCAACTTTTGGCAAATTTGTTCTATGGCGGGACTGAAGTCATTGCCAGTTAAGATTACCAAATAGAACAGAAGCAAACATTCTGATATGACATTTAAAGAAGTATTTGGGAAAATATTTGGCAGAGAACAAGCAGAAATAAAATGGAACTAATGATCAGAAAATATAACACAAATAGCATTTTCCTGATATAAGTAATTCCTGTATAGCTGACTGACATTTTGCAGGAATGCTACTTTACAGAGCTTATTCATTTTTATCTGTATTTTTCTGGCTTCTCCTCATAAGCCTCTAATCTCCAGTCTATATTTGAAACACCTTTAAATCAGCTACTATACTGATTTATAATTAGCTATACTGATGTTAAAGCAGAGTTTTGTTGTGGGTGTAATCTGATATGCTCCATCAATTATATGGTCAGAACCACAATCAATGTTCTTGAAATATGATTAGTCCATCTTTTATTGGGCACTTCAAAATAATAAGACCATGCCCCCTTTCTTCCCTCCTCACCCATGTCCTTTGCTCTCCTGGATATTGTCTTCTATACCCATTCTAGTTTGGGTAATGTAGAAAAGTACAGAAATAGTGAAGAAGGAAACTTTTTATGTAAGCATCAGTTTAGCCCACATAGACAGAAGAGCCCAGATAGACAGAAGGGAGTGAGAAAATAACTCAAGATTGTCCTGTCTTCATTCTCTTTTGCATAAGAGAAGGATAGAGAGAAAATAACTATTGGAGTTTTAACATTTTGTTATTATATCTTGTAACAATAAAGTAGAATTCTGGTAGTTCATGTGCTATCTGTTTTTTGACCTGATCTACCTCAAAGGGCTTATAGGCTTAAATCCATTTTCAGTAGCCTGACTTAATAGATCCATGGGGGGCATTACACAGTGGGAAATGATTCCCTCACTCTGAATTAGGTAACTCTCCCAGGCTAGAAAGAAAAAAAAAGAGGAGAAGGGTGGTAGCATCCCAAAGCAGAATATTGGTGCTTTAATATATATACTTGTCCAACCAGATCTGTTGGGGAATTACACTTGATAGGCCCTGGGAGGTGAGCCTTCTCTGTTGTGATGCCTGCATTATGGAATCTTCTTCCCCAGGAAGTAAGGCTATTTCCATCCCTTTCCTTATTCTACAAATCCCTCAAGACCCAGCTGTGCCATCAGGAACAGGGAATCAGGACAATCCTGTGATGGTTTCCTTACTATGGCTAGCACAATCCTTTTTGCTTGTTAGTTTTTAATAGTTTTTTAGAGTCTTTAACGATGACTATTTAATGTATGTATTGGTTTTTCTTTTTAATTCACTGTTGTACACTGCTTCAGAGTCATGCTTTTGGGCAGCAATATACATATGATACATAAATAAGTAAGAAAATAAATTGGTGCATTTTCCATTAATCTTCTGCAACAGGATTGCAGTAGCTACCACAAAATAGGCTTTATATTGTATACATCTTCTTTATTTCAATTTATACATCTTTTTTTAATGTGAAAATTAAGTTTCACGGACAGTCAGTAAGTAAGTAAGTAAGTAAGTAAGTAAGTAAGTAAGTAAGTAAATAAATAAATAAATAAATAAATAAATAAATAAATAAGCACATATAAAAAAGTAAGTTGGTTCTAATAAAGTTTAATTTGACATGGATTCTTTGCCAGTGTAATTGGATTGGAAACTCAGTGGGAAATGTTTAGGAAATATATGAACAATATTTTTGATGCTTGTTCAATATGCTTACATTTCCAAATTGCAGACCTTTTAAGTCTCTATCTACCTGATTTTTAAGTTATCTGAGCTTCCGAATAGCATTTTCATAGCAAATCAAGCCATTTTTAATAACACTCATTGAGAGAATGCATTTAAATGTATACATTCTCAAGTAAAAATTGAAAGAGGTGTAAAATTGCAAAATATATATGTGGACCATATTATAACTGGATAATTTGCAGGATCTCCTTTCTCTGAGAACCTTTATCTATCTCCTTAGGTCCAATAGAAGAGGAATGCTCCATGTCCTGTCTCTCATGGAATTTCATTGAGAGGGACCTAGAGAGAAGGCTTGCAGTAGCTGCCCCCTGGAATATCCTACCAGTGAAATCCAGCTATTACTAGCATTCCAAAAAGACTTTAAAACACGGTAGTGTTCCAGGCATGACAGCTGGAGGATTAAGGGAGCCCATGAGATGGATGTTACTCTAATGCTTGTAGTTGCTCTAGTGGCCATTCTGTGTACATTCAATGCAGTTGGAATGGTGGTTTTTTGTTTGTTTGTTATTGTTATTGTTATTGGCTGCTCTCGCTCTTGGTTTGTTTCTATGGAGTTTTAATTTTGTTAGCTACTCAGGTGGCTAACAAAACAAATAAATAAAATGAAAATTGTCAAGGACAAATTTTTGTTTGTTTCTCTTTTCCTACTTCCCCTCCTGGCTGTGCCATAGTTTACTTTAGGATGGTGTCCAAAAAGCAAGGTTTTTTTTTAAAAAAAAAACCTATAACTTTAAAACTAAAATACTACTATGAATAAACTTGCTCTCTTTTTCAAGCTTTCCCAGTAGGAGGCTATTGAAACAAATGAAGTATTGCCAACTTTAAAATGAGTACTGTAGGACTTTTCAGGAAAATTGTATGAGCATTGTAGGTCTTGTGGAATTAGCATTGCCTCATACTAGTAGCTTCTTCCATATTAAAATACTGATGCAGAAAGAAAGAAGGCATGTGGTTTGTTAGAAACAATCTCTTGTTTGTTTCTTCCTGTTCTTCCTTAAATAACATTGTGTGAGAACAAGGGAGGCTGATTCATGTACTCAGTTGGAGCCTTTTTAACAACAGAATGTATGTGCCAGAAAGTTCAGCATAAGGCCCTACTATACTTACTTCCTACTACATGTTATAGCCATGTAGTGTTTTAGTTTCTGCTTTTTTGTACCATGACCCATGGAAACTCGAGTCTGTATGTAAATCTTACATGGTAAAATAATTCTTGGGAATATTTTTTGCAGATTGGTTTTATTGCTTTGAAAGAAAAGATGTTTTGTTAATGATTTCAAATATTGAAACTAACTAGTAAGTCTTTTTATACTGTCATACCTGAACCCTATTGTCTTCTATGAAGCTCAAAATATGAGATTATACATGCTAAAATATGCTGTATACATTGACTTTCCTATGTTGAGCTGGCTCTTAGAAGGAAAGATTTCAAAATGAAATTCCAATTCCAACTTGAAACTATTGGTGTTTTATTTGTGTTGTCAAGTAGATAGAAATATTAATAAAAAATCTGGCTGACAGGATCTAATAACAGTAATACTATGCTAGTATTTGTTTTTCTCTTTTTAAATATTTTTTAATAAAGCAGCACCTTAAACTATTTTTATTTTTAAATTTTGTTCTAATTTTTATTCTTTCCAGTAACCAAGATATTAACTATTTTGTAAGCCTGCACAAACTCCATACAATTTAAACAAATATGTTCTACTACCAATTTTGCTCTATACAAATTGTTCCTTTTATTGAATCACATCTGGCCTGGAAAAAATAAGTGAGAGCAAAATAAAAACTAATTTGAAATTAATTTAGTATATATTTAGATTTAATTAAATTAAGTAGAATTAATATGATTACTTTTATGAATCTGATAAATTTTAAGTGACACCAAGACTCATTCATGCTGTTCATATGCCGATTAAGGACAAAATATAACAAACATAGCAGTGAAATATTAAAAAACATAATAGGACATAAATATTGAAACAAGCACAGTATAAAATGTAAAATCTGAAACAGAGGTTTGAAGCCCTGGAAACATTACTTTATGATATTGCCTGATTTTTCCTAGGTAATATTGTAGATAATTTAATATGTCAGAATCTGCCGCCAAAGAATTGGAGCAAGATTCTAAGCTTACTTCAACCAGGAGAAAAAGGCAATATTGTAGCCTAATCTTAAAATCTGTTTCTTATATAATAAGATATTTCAATCTATGTGCTAATAATTCCTATGGCTCTTAGTTTCATTACATTTATTAGCATTATTTTTCTCTGCCCTTGATTGACTTTTTATGGTCCTTATGCACCTGTATACATAGTAATAGTTCACTCAGACTGATTTATGAGAGGTGTTAGAAATCTGACATTTTTAAAACAATAATCTGCTCTAAGTGTATTGCTTGCTTTGTTTGTGATCTCATCTCCATGTTAAGATTTAGTTCTCATCCAAAAAGCTTCTTCAGCTCATTCAGAACTGAAGACGCTTCTTGGATGAGAATCAAAATTTCTTCAAGAAAAAATGAAGAAAGTCCAGTTAGGACAAGGTGATGAAATGTTTCTTTACTTTTATATAGCAGATTTTTATCTCATCTTTCTTCCAGTAGCTGGAAGCACGTAGTGCTCTCATATTCCATTTTTCTCTACATCAGTAAGCTGATGAGATATTTGGCCTGAGAGAATATGACAGTCTCCAATGAGCTTCCACAGATAAGTTGGAGCTTCAGTCTTGGTTGTCCTAATTCAGCAGCTTAGCCACTATTTGTTTAAATATCTCTCCACTCTGGCTGCAGCATTTTTCTTGTCTCCGATTCAAGGTTGTGTCTTCAGAAAAGAAAAGCAAGTGAGCCCTGTCTCTGGATATTGATATCTTATTTCTTGCCCTCACTGCTTATCTATTTCTTTTCTACTGCTACTTAGAGACACGTTTTATGAAAAAGGTACCTGGCTTTAACAAAACTTTGAATAAAATAATTGTGGCTACTCTTGATTTACATAAATGACATTCCATAACACCTTGGGCTTGTCAAGATTGCAGGGATCATAATTTAATGGTATCCCTTGGTGTTTATAGCTTATCTTGTCTTGATATAATAAGACCATTTATCTGCCTTGTTTCTTTGATTTTTGTCTCTATGCCTCTTTCTGAGTGCTGATAGTGTTATGTTTGGTGATTGGTGAGGCATCAGTGAGGTAGCAGGTGCAACAACAACTCTTTATTAAAGGTTTTAACAGAAGCCTGGCTAACTGTCGCTCCACCCCTATTTATACACTCAGCCACTAGGTGGCGGCCAATAGGATTCAAGCATTAGTTCCTGCTTTAACACAAGTTAATGAGCATGTAGACAGAAAGTCTGGCCCTTAACAGACATAGTCTTATGACCGTTTTTTCAACATTTCCAAGTAATTTTCCTCAATACATTACACCCTTTCCCCTAGATAGTTCATAAGATCAATTGTTGAACATATTCCCTTAAATACATTGGTGGCCTTTTCGCCCACTCCAAACGCCTTAGAACTGCTGGAGGCCTCCGGTCTGTCAGCTTGCCTGTCAGGCTGACTGGGACTATGGGACCCGTCCATTACAGGTAGAATCGAGTCTTTGTGGCTGGTCTTTCCTGGTAGACCTGAGCAAGTGTCCACAGGTGGAACAGAGTCCACTAGTCCAGAAAATGGAGCCGTCTGCTGGCATTGTTAATCTGTTGAAGTATCAGTATTTGGGACTGACTCACCAGACGCTAGAATCTCGTCCTTTAGTCAGAGGGTTCCACCTTTGCTGGCAGAATCTAATGCACTACTGCAAACATGCTGCTTCTGAGTTTGACTGTCACTAAAGTCATGAGTTATTGGCTGGTTTGCTGACCTCCGCCACAGTTCGTTGATGTGCCTGCGTAGCACGTGACCGTCTTCCAGGACCACTTTGTAAGAAAGTGGCCCAGTCACCTTACAAACCACAGCTACCACCCACAGTACCCCTTGCCCCTAGTTCTGTGCCCAAACCAGGTTGCCAACTTGCAAGCGCCATGGTGTCTTTGGCTGTGTTGTTTGTGATGCAACTCTATCAGGATGCAGGCGATCCAGCTTTGTGATCAAATGCCGGTCCCATCTTAATTCTGCTGGGCTTCTGCCCATGGAAATGCAGGGAGTCGTGCATTGGCAAAGTAAGAAATCGGCTAGCCTATGCTGCCAGTTGCCGGTTACAATCCTTTTTAAGGACTCGTTGATTGTCCTGACCATGCGCTCTTCTTGGCCGTTTGAGGCCGGGTGAAAGGGAACAGATGTGGTGTGCCTAGTCATATTAGCCCTCAAAAAGGACTGGAATTCAGAAGTGGTAAACTGAGCCCCATTGTCAGAAACTATCACGTCGGGTAACCCATGTGTGGCAAAAATCCTGCGCAGTTCTTGGACGGTCCTGGCAGTAGTCATAGTAGGGACAGGTGCAACCTTTAACCACTTGGAATGACTGTCCACCACAATGAGGAACAGTTGCCTTGAAAGGGCCCTGCAAAATCGATGTGGATCCTGGACCAAAGGGCTTGTGTGGTTTCCCATCGATGGACTGGGGCTTGGGGCATCTCTGGTCTACATTGCTGACAAATGTGGGAGCTGTGAACCTGAGCCTCAATGTTTTTATCCAGCCCAGGCCACCAAAGGTAACTTCGCGTGAGTGCTTTCATCCAGACTATTACTGGATGTCCCTCGTGCAGCGACTCTAAGACTCTAGCCCTCAGTGAGTTCGGGACTACCACCCGACTACCCCACAAGATGCACCCCCTGTGAGCTGACAACTCGTCCTTCCTCCTACTGAAACTCTGAAAGTTAGGCCTAGGACTAGTTTCCGGCCATCCTGTGAGCACCCAGTTCAACACACGGCTGAGCGTCATGTCTGAAGCTGTCTCGGCAGCCACGTCCCCTGCATTAAGGGGAGACTCAGGCAGGACCTGGATAGCCAGGATGCATGTGGCTGGAGTGGAGTCGGGCTCTAATTACAGCAGGGGCAGTCTGCTAAGGCCGTCTGCGTGGCCCATTTCCCTGCCTGGTTTATGAATCAGACTGTAATTATACGCTGACAGGAATATTGACCACCTCAACATCTAGGAGATATGATCTGGAGTGTTTGCTTGTTTGTTGTGAACAACCCCAGGAGTGCCTTGTGGTCTGTGAAGACCTTGAAGGACCTACCATACAAATAGTTATGAAACTTCTTTATCCCTGCCACTATGGCCAAGGCCTCTTTATCTATTTGGGCATAGTTATGCTCTGCAGAGGACAAGGTCCTTGAGTAATAGGCTATTGGAATTTGCCTTCCGTCAGCCATTAAATGACTCAGCACAGCCCCCAACCCCATATGGTGATGCATCACAAGCAATGCAGACAGGCAGCTTTTCATTAAAATGCATCAAAACTGAGTTTGAAGACAGCAGTGATTTGACTGCTGAAAAACTCCTCTTGTGGACACTGGTCCACTCCCACTGTGCATGTTTGTCCAAGAGCCAGTGTAACAGCTCTGCCACTGCAGCCTTGTGAGGTAGAAAGGCATGATAAAAATTGAGCAGTCCTAAAAAAGCTTGAAGCTCCCCTTTAGATTTAGGACTTGGGGCCTGCTGATTTGCTTTGAGCTTGGATTCAGCAGGATGAATGCCTTTGGCATCTATGTGGAATCTGAGGAACTCGGTTGAAGCTACCCCAATTTTGCATTTTTCCCATTTCAGCTTCAGCCCTGCTTCTCGGAAACGCTGAAGGGCAGCCTTGAGCTGTTCTGCCAATTTCTCGACTGATTCCCTAGCTATGAGGACATCATCAAAATATGGGCACAAGCCTGGAATACCTTTGACCATGCACTCCATCACTCCCTAGAAAAGCCCTGGGGCGACACTGACCCTGAATTGTTGGTGCTTAACCTTGAAAGCTCCCCTGTGGGTAACTATGGTCTGAGCTTCCGCTGTGGCCTCGTCCACTGGCAGTTGCTGGTAGGCCTGAGCCAAATCTAATTTGGCGAATATGCGACCTCCCTGTAGTGACGCCAAGATGTGGCTGACTACAGGCACCGGATGCATGTTGTTGGAGTGCTCTATTGATAGTGCACTTATAAACTGTGCATATTCACACCTCTCCATTGGCCTTAAGTGGCGTAACTATGGGGGTTTCCCCACTGACTGCTATCAACCGGCTCCAGGATGCCTTGCTGCACCAGCTTATCCAGCTCTGCATCAATCTTCTGCTTGAGGGTGAAAGGCACTGTGCGGCTTGATCCATATTGGAGTTATGACAGGATCAAGCCGAAGGGCTATGGGAGGTCCCTTATATTTCCCTAAGTTGGGGCTCAAAACGTCAGCGAACTCTTGGCAAACTGCCAATAAATCCACTGCATGTGTGCTGTTTATTCCAGTCACATTGATTCCCAATGCATCAAACCAGTCAAGCCCGATGAGGCTTATGTGGTTGCAGTCAACTACTTCCCCTCTAACTGTTACTCGAGAGTTTTAGAAATCTGTTAACACGAGATTTGAGCTTAACGCTTTTGCCACTGCGACTACAAATGTGTTTGAAGGTTCTTGGAAATTATGGATAATGCTGACCCTGTATCTAGTTCCATGTTGCATGGAACTCCATGCAGCTTGACTCTGAGCCGCAGCTTCTCCCAGAGTGGGCGATGGGCACCTGTTCTATGCACACTCCTTCTACTGGCGCAATAGCCAACCCTGTGTTGCCCTGGGGCCCCAGTACTTTCCAAGGAAACTCTTTTGGTGGGCTTTCTCTCTGACGATCCTGACAGACAGTGGTGATGTGGCCTTATTTGCCACACGCCTGGCACGTTGCTGTGTGAAACCTGCATTCCATGTGTTTGTGTCGGCCTCCACACCCCGCACATCGAGAGAAGGGAACTGCCTTGTCAACTGGGCATTGTGGCCTTCTTTCCGGTGGCTGCTGTAACCGATTGATCTCTTGATCCGATTCAGAGTCTTTGATCCTCTCAGTGTCCTCCTGGTTGACGGCCTATACGCAGAGAGTGCTGCTGGAGAGCCATTAGGCCTTGACTGTTCCCTCGGTGGCTTCTTCGGCTGTGCTCTCTTTTAGGGCATCTTGGAATGAAATAGTCTCTTTAGCAAACAATTTCTGTTGGAGCTCCCTGCTTCTCAACCCACACACTAAGCAATCTCTCAGTAGAAGAAAGGGAGAAAGAAGGTAGAGAAGAAAGAGGGTGGATGTGGTGAAGGGGGAAATGGGCGAGCAACACCAAAAGTTACGTGTAGGTATTTATTTCATTTCATTTAAAGTATTGTATATATGAATGTAAAAGAATGTATGGTAACATCTTACAAATATCATGGTATATGTATCGGGGAGAGTTTGGAATGAAATTGATAAAGTCTTAAAATAGGTTTAACAGAAATTTATGATAGAAATGGAATATATTAAATTTATGTTTTTTGGTTTTTTTTGTCTTGTGTGGGAGAGGGAAATAGAAAGATGAAAGTGAAATGTATTAAGTTGATCTGTTTATGTATGTTTTTATTCTGGAATTTTTGTTTACCCAGTCACCACGGTGTATTTTAAGCATTTATTGTTAAAATTATAAAATTAATAAAATATATTTTTTAAAAAAATAAGCAATCTCTCAGTCTTTCCTCAAGGTCTTTGAATTCACAGGGTCGGGCCGCGTGGTGCAAGGCAGCTATGAACCTGGCAGCCGACTCGCCCAGTCTTTGGTCTCTTCGTTCAAAGGCATGCCTCCAGGTGAAGACTGATAGCTTCAGCTCAAACTGTTCTTGAGCATTTTTTAAAGTTTGGAATAAGCAACAGACTTAAGCGGTACTGGAGCTATTATATTTTGGTGATTTCGAACATCGCCTGGCCACAGACACACAGCAGCATTGCGGCCTTCAAACCATCTTCACGAACTTGGTTGACTCTCAAATAATTCTCGACTCTTGCGAAGTACAAGCTCCACCTCTCTGGATGTGCGATGTCGAATTCTGAGAGTTTCCTGAGTTTGTCCATGGTGAGTTGTTTTAGGCATTTTCGGCCCCACAATGCCTTATGCTGCCAAGGCTTCTTTTAATCTCCCAGGAACGGTTTTTTGGGAGCGCTCTTCCTCCAGCATTTTTGTACTGTTAGGAATGGGGGGGACGTGGTCCAACCAAGACGTCGTCGCTTGGCTTACCCCCTTAGTGACTCAGCTCTTCAAGTTTGGCAGCACATCCCACCTTCGTAGCCACTTTTATATTTGGTGATCAGTGAGGCATCAACGAGGCAGCAAAAACAACTCTTTATTAAAGTTTTTAACTGAAGCCTGGCTAACTACAGCTCCATCCCTTTTATACACTCAGCCACTAGGCAACGGCCAATAGGATTCAAGTATTAGTTCCTGCTTTAACACAAGTTAATGAGCATGTAGACAGAAAGTCTGGCCCTTAACAGACATAGTCTTATGGCCATTTTTTCAACATTTCCAAGTAATTCTCTTCAATACATTACAGATAGGTTTTAGTTTCTTATCCTATTAGCATAACTCTATGAAATAAGAATTATCTGGAGGCTGTTAGATGTCATGTTTGCTCTGTTTCCCTATCTGTGTAGTTGCACTTACTTAAATTACAGTTATGGAGTAACCAAAATATTGTACTCTGAATAGTGATTGTGACCTCGTTTATGGACAAAGAAAAGGGGTTTGTTTGGTTAGGAGTTTTCACTGGCATGTAAGCTATGTAATGTTCAAGATGGAGGTTTAGAAGAAATATTTTCCCGTGGTATATAAGAATTCTCAAGATACATTATAGGATGCACGGGCACTATAGATTCTACTCTAATCGCTTGGATCTAGATATTTGAATATATTTATGGATAAAGGAATCTGAATTCCATGTTTGTGTTGACTCTTTATGGCTGGGCAATGTATTATAGCATATGATATATCAGAAAACTGAGTCAATGAACTATTATCTCAATGAGGAATTCTCGGTGCTCTCTGAGCTTGGTTATTTGCTTGCAGATGTTTCATTACTAAACTAGGCAACATCATTGATGTGAGTGAGTGTAGGATTTGCTGTTTCTTAATATATAGTAATTTATTGTGCCCGTTTTGCTGGAGGTGTGATTTTCTCCACCTTGGTTTGCCTCACTACCTACATTCAGTTTGATGAACAAAGATACCAACAAATCAGAAGAATACCCAAGGGATCACTACTCCTATAGGATCGTAGCAGAGACTGTAATGCTGTACCTAATTGGGTAATGAAACATCTGCAGGCAAAGAACTATATTCAGAAAGCACCAAGAACTCCACAGTTCAACTCTGAGCTACAATACATTTTTTTCTATTATACCTGTTCTTGCTCAAGATGAAATGTGATAAAGACAGTTTTCAGTGTTTCTTTTGGAACTATGGTAAACACTACCCTGTCTACCTTTGACTCTTGGTCTCTTCTCACCCTTCCATTTTTCAAAGTGCTGTGGTATCTTGCCACTATCGTTTGCATTTACTTTAAGCAATACTACAGTGGAGATTGTCATGAGGTAGTGTAAAATTATTTTTATGGATTTGAGAAATGAGGACAGTGGCTCAGTAGAAGAACATTCTGTATAAACATCCTTCCAGGCAAATTAAACCACAAAGCCACATCTAATAAACTATTATTCCCAACAATCTCATTTTTAAATTCTGCAAATATGAGGACTAGGATTTACTTCAAAAATATCCTCTTTTAAATTTTCACAAATATAACTCAAGAAGCACAAATATGACTCAAGAAGGACATGGCTGACATGCTAATTCCAAGCTAAAAGAAGGACTAGTTTGTATGATTTCTCAAGTCTTTTATAGCCGTGTAAGTATATTGTTCCAAGTCAGTAATTTTACTGAAGTGTAGGCTCTAGGTTAAAACCAAGGAAGCATTTTCTCCCACAGATTCTCTTTATTACACAATCATTTATTTTGTAGATAATGTCCTTTGTATTTTTAGAGGTGGAAGTTGCTAAGGCAACCAAAGTAGTTGAACATTATGTTTTGCTGAGAACAATATGTGTTTAAATGTTCAGGGATTTTTCCATTGTTCAGTGAAATAACAAGATTAGGCATACTAGAGGAGGCAGTCTAAGCTGACCTTAAGAGAGAGGAAAAAAGAGAAAAGACAAACCTTCTCTATATGCTGACAGTCTCCCTGGCTATTGTCAAGGCAAATTCACAACTGATTTATGGAAGGTAATGCACAGGATAGAGAGAGCAAAATATATTTATTTTTATTGAAATATCAAGTAATACATTATTAGTAAACCTGGAGAGCAAATTTGTTGTGCTACTGCAGAGGACAAGAATAGAACCAATAAGTGGCAATGATATGAAAGTTGATGCCAACTTTGTAATGGCATGAGTTGTTGGACAATGGGATAGATTATATGCTGGCTGGGAATTCTGGGAAGTTGACTCACCTTAAAGCAGGGGTTCTCAACCTTGGCAACTTTAAGACTTGTGGACTTCAACTCCCAGAATTCCTCAGCCAGCAAAGCTGGCTGAGGAATTCTGGGAGTTGAAGTCCACAAGTCTTAAAGTTGCCAAGGTTGAGAACCCCTGCCTTAAAGTTTCTGAGAATGAGAAATGCTGCCCTAGAAAATAATAAGGATGGATATATTAAGTGGCCATTAAGCAAGGATGCTAGAGTGGAGAAAGTGTAATCTTGTTTGCCAAAGTTTTTTTGTTAGCATTTATCTGACTATTGTAAAAGGCAGTATACTTATTTTGTTTATTCATACATCCACTTATTATTTTTAGTTTATAAGGGGATTTTTGGATCTAGCCCCAGGCATTCCTCCTTTAGACTACCTATTTTTCTTGCATATGTCACACAAGATTAAATCTGCCCCTCAACTTCATATGTTGGTCACTCTACAGCAGACATGTCAAACTCGCAACATCATGTGAATCGCGCAACATATCAGAGCTTTTCCCCCATTGCTGTCAATGGGGTGGGCACGGTTTCCTGGTGACGCATCTGGCCTGTGGGCCGGCAGTTTGACGCCCCTGCTCTACAGAATCACCCAAGCCAAGGCTACGTGCACATGTTTTTAAAAAGCAAGATGAATTAAATATGAAACCTCAATTTGGGTGTAAGCAGAAACTAATTTTGAAAAGTAGAAGAGAAAAAAAATGCAGTCTCTTATTAGCTTTTCTTACTGTTTGTAATTTCATCTATGTAACTACTAGAAACAACTGTGGGTTTTGTATACATGTTTGTTTATAAGATAATGAAACATACCATCTGTCACTGTCACCGAATATCAGCTGCTACTAGTGATGTTCTCCTCATTGACAGAAAAAGATATGAAAGAACATTGATTTGTATGCCCTGAAATATTCAGCAAAGTACTTTAAAACATGCCTCTAGAAAGCACCAGGCAACTACCGTGTGCCAAAATGATGACGTGATAATCTCCCTCATATAGAGATAACGGTATGGATTATGGCAGTAGTGTATCAGTTGATTTCTATGGCCTGCAAAAAGGTGTCTAGTCCAAAGTTTCTAGGAACCATGGGAAATATAGCTTGTAATATATCGAGCATCCCAATTTTGCTACATACTTTTATGGCTCCATTGAAGAATACTGGGAATTATAAAGATATTTCTCAGAATTCATTATTGACTTTGCATATCTGGAATTCAACCTGATGTCCGAACAATATCTAGAATTTACTTATGTATTTATTTATTTATTTAAATTTATTTGCCATCCATCTCATTGCAAGGTGACTCGGCTTACATCAAAATAATACCATAATATTTGCAAATGTATACAATCACAATAAAATTGCAACAAAATTCAGTTCAATCTGGACCCAGAGGGCTATAGCTTCTCATGAGTGATCTGCAGCCTGACTTCATGACATACTTAACAATTAACAAAAGTAAAAGCATAATCCTACTAATAATATCAGGAACATTAGAAGAATTTTACTCCCGTGGAGAGCACAGGATTTGGGGGTTAGGGGATAATACACTTCTTTACTTTTGATTATTTTCTTTCCAGTGAAACTAATGCAGGAGAAATTATGTTTGATGATGCAAATATAATGGTGTTGGACGATCAAAAGAGCTTTGGATTTTATTAAACTACTGCCTTCCACAATATATCTATGACAGTTCTTCTAATCCACCCTCTTTTTGTTATTTCTGGTTTTTTGCTTCCAAAGCTTCAGTGCTAAAGGTCTCCAAAATTTCCTTTGAAGATAAAAGGAGAATCCAAGGTCAACTGTCTCATTCTGAATTAGGCCAATACCTCTTCAACCTTTTGGGAGACCACAGATTTGCAACTTCAATGCAAATAAAGTGAATACATAGATTCAGGACATATCAATTTCCAAAGTACGCTTAAGTTACCTACATACCATCTTTATAAAGCTGAGTTACATTGATTATACTAAAGAAGTCCTGTTGTACAGAAATTATAATGTATATATTATAATGTATACCCAGTGTCCATAACCTGAAGCAGAGGAACACATTCACTTCTCAAAACATATTGCTCCCAAATCTTCTCCAAAAGATGCCAGTAAATTGATTTTTAATAATAACAAAAGGGGGAAATATATGATACGTAATCATATTTTTTGCATTTAATTTAATTTACATTATTAAATCACATTTAGTTTTTGCTTTTGTCCTGTTTATTTTTTCCTTTTAGTAGACTCTCTGGAATGCTATTCAAAGGCTATGTGTAGCTAAAGGCTTAAAGCCCAAGAAAAGTTGTGCCTTTTTGTTCTATCCTCTTGTGTCTACATACTTATAAACCTTGGACATAACAGTGTCTCTTAAAAAGTAATATGTGTTATTTATTTCAAAGTCTGGCAAACCATTCTGTTTCCTTTAAGCACCCTTCAGTTTGTTCTGCTGAAATGAGATTCTGAACCTCTGTTTTCAGTTGTTATCCTGGGGATGCCATTGACAGAACAGCTTGTTGCAACCTATGGCTAGATAGTTTGGTCTCTTCAGGCCCTGAATTGACTTTACTTACTCAGAGAGAATGTGAGTTTAAAACCATTTTTTATCCCAGTTACATTTTGGTTAATCATCAAGCCTCAGATGTCTTTGTTGTTTTTCTTTGATTATGTTTTTCAACTTGTTTTGCTTTTTTATCATATTTTTTTGTTTTACTTCTTGCTGCTTTCTCATGCTTTGTCATTTAGTACTCACTTGGTCACTTGGTCTTGACTTGCTTCTTGCTCCTGATGTTTTCTTTGTAATATGAGGATCGTGCTTTCTGCCTTATCTTTTAATATTGATTTCACTTTAGCTCTTCAGATCAATTTGCTTGTTTGTCCAAGATTCACTATAGCCCAGCGGTTCTCAACCTATGGGTCGCGACCCCATTTGGGGTCAAACGACCGTTTCGCGGGGGTCGCCGGACACCACGGTCCGCCATTTTGTTTTTGTTTGTTTGTTTGTTTGTTTGTTTGTCGCAGATCGGCCCGTCGCGGTCCACCATTTTGTTGGTTTTTTTGTTGCGCGCGTGCTGCGCATGCGCGGTTTGGGCCGTCGCGCGCACACTGCGCATGCGTGGATCGGCCCGTCGCGGTCTGCCATTTTGTTGGTTTTTTTGTTGCGCGCGTGCTGCGCATACGCGGTTTGGGCCGCCGCGCACGCGTTGTGCATGCGTGGATCGGCCCGTCGCAGTCCGCCATTTTGTTTTTTTTGTTTGTTTTTTTTTGTTTTTTTTGTTGCGTGTGTGCCGTGCATGTGCGGTTCACCCCGTCGTGCGCGTGCCGCGCATGCGCGGATCGGCCCGTCGCGGTCTGCCATTTTGTTTTTTTTTGTCGCGCGCGCGCCGCGCATGTGCGGATCAGCCCGTTGCGGTCCGCCATTTTGTTTTTTTTGTTTATTTTTTGTTTTTTCTTCATCGCACATGCACGGATCAGCCCGTCGCAGTCCACCATTTTGTTTTTTTTGTCGCACGCGCGCTGCGCATACATGTATCGGCCCGTCGCGGTCCATCATTTTGTTTTTTTGTTGCGCGCGTGCCACGCATGTGTGGATCGGCCCATCACGGTCCGCCATTTTGCTTTTTTTGTTTACGCGCGCACCGCGCATGCGTGGATCAGCCTGACGTGCGCGCGGACGCGGACGCGCGCATGCGTGCGCGCACTGGGGTCATGCCGGGGTCACGCCGCGCATGGGCGGGGCAAGGGTTGAGAACCACTGCTATAGCCTTTACTTTTAAACAGTGGAAGAAAATATTTCTGTTGCTTTGCTTACTGCTATCAATCTATAATAGGATTTGGCATCGTCATGATGATAATAATGATGATGTTATCTATTCAGTTGAGTTCAGCTCCTGGCAATTCTATGGGCCAGGTCTCTCCATGTTTTCCAATCTTGTGCTATTCCTTTGAGTTTTTCTATGCTCTGGCTGGTATCAGCTTTGGTAGTGTCTAGTCACCTTGTTCTTTGACAGCCTGGTTTCCTTTTACCACTAAAGGCTCAGACTCAATCCCGAGAAGACGGAGTGGCTATGGGCTCTGCCTCCCAAGGACAATTCCAACTGTCCCTCCATTACCCTGGGGGGAGAAGTTTTGTCCCCCTCAGAGAGGGTTCGCAACTTGGGTGTCCTCCTCGATCCACAGCTAAGTTTGGAACATCATTTTTCGGCTGTGGCGAGGGGAGCATTTGCCCAGGTTTGCCTGGTGCGCCAGTTGCGGCCCTATTTGGACCGGGAGTCACTCCTCACAGTCACCCATGCCCTTGTCACCTCAAGATTTGACTACTGTAATGCTCTCTACATGGGGCAACCTTTGAAGAATGTCTGGAGACTGCAAGTAGTCCAGAATGCGGCCGCACGAGCTGTCTTGGGTCTCCCAAGACATGCTCATATCACTCCAGCTCTCCGTGAGCTGCACTGGCTACCAATTGGTCTCTGAACACAATTCAAAGTGTTGGTTATGACCTATAAAGCCCTTTATGGCAACGGACCAGGATACTTGCGGGACCGTCTCCTGCCTCATGAATCCCAGCGACTGGTCAGGGCGCATAGGGTTGGCCTCCTACGAGTCCCGTCTGTTAAACAATGTCATCTGGCGGGACCTAGGGCAAGGGCCTTCTCCGTTGCTGCCCCAGCCCTCTGGAACCAGCTTCCCTCAGAGGTTCGTACTGCTTCCTCCCTCCTAGCTTTCCGGAAAGTGCTGAAGACGCATCTATGCCGACAGGCTTGGGGTATATGAGCTGTGCCCTGCCCCTCGGCCCTAAGAGTGTCCCTCCATCAGCGACTGCAAACTGATTGTGTTTGTATGTGGTATGAATGTTGTTAATTTTAAAATAGTTATTGTATTCTTGTTGTGAGCCGCCCTGTGTCTTCGGAGAAGGGCGGCATATAAGTTTGAATAAACTATAAACTAAAACTATAAACTAAATCTTCCCAACATAATTGCTTTCTCCAGTGAATTCTACCACATGACATGTCAAAGTAAGTGAGACACAGTTTCATGATTTTGTCTTAGTGACATGTTATGCACTCCAGTACTTTGTTTGTTAGTCACCTTTGCTGTCCAAGGAATACACAGAAATCTTTTCCAGCACCACAGCTCAAACAAGTTGATTTTCTTCCTGTCTTGCTTTTTTAAGGTTCAACTTTCAGAATCATAGATAATGGGGAACACAATAGAATGAACTAGCCTACATTTGGTTCCCAGGCTGATATCCTTGCTTTGCCATATTCGATTCATGTTCATCATTGCTGTGTGACCCAGATGCAATCTGATATTTCATGCCCATAACTAAATCCATTGCTATGTTCTGTATCAGCTATAGATTCCAAGTTATCTTCAAGGGCAATCCCATGTAGAGCATACTGCAGTATCCATATGGGAGGGGACCAGAGCATGAATGACTATGAGTAAGAACTCCTAATCTAAGAATAAGTGCAATTGCCGCAAAACATAGATTTGTGCAATGGTTCTCCTAGCTGCCATCTACACTTCAAGCAGAAGACTGAGAAGATTTTTAATTGTGCACCAGGTCTGTTTGGGTGAGTCCTATCTGATTACTAGTGAAGATGGTAAGGCCTCACATGCTGACCTGGCTTTATCCATTCCATTTCAGTTTTGCATGTACTCATTTAAAAGTTCATTCCATCAAATTACTGCATTTTAAAAAATAAAATGTGCATTTATTTATATATTAATCATTCCCTAACCTGTATGCATACTGGTTCATAATTTATAAATTCTGTATAGTGTTCTGTATAGTCCTGATATACTGTACATATGAACAAAAAATGAAGCAGGGTATATATCATATATATACATGATAGATCTGGGATCCTCACTGCAAATTTTCTAAATTTGCAGAAACTCTGCGCTGTAATATTTTTACATTTATTGTAATGCATGTAGTACAATATATATGTGTTTCCTGTTTTAGAGTGATATGAAATATACTGCTTAGTTTTGACCACTGTACCTTTAAAATTTATTAGTGTAATCACAATGAGTTCTAGAATTAAACAGAGAGCTGTAAAAGATGCTGGGTCCATAGATTGTCACCCCAAGTTAGTTGAAGAATTTTGGGACACATTATGAGCATTTTGGGGGACAATTTTAATAGGCTCCATTTCAAAAATAATTTCTTTCACAAGGGGATGCCTAGTAAAAGCATGACCCACCCATGAATATTCTAGAATATGTTCTATATTTTAATTTGGAACTAAATTGTCACTATGTCAGTTGTTTTGTCAGTATTCTCATGACGTTTTAACTCAAGTTCGTATGGCTGTTAATTGCCACCAAGGGGTAAGATTTTTCTTCATAGGTCAGGGATTGGCTTTCTTGGAACATTTAGCTTCTTGCCAATCATCTTTCTAATCCCTAAGAATGCCACTGGTCTTAGCTAAAGCTTGCCAATGTTTCTTCTACATCTTATTGGCCCAATTTGCTGAACTTGCAACTCTTTCCATAACACCTTCCAGATCAACATAATATTTGAACACAATGACCTTGAACTGTTCTTTATGACCATTTGGGATAGGCTGCCAAAAACAGTCCTGTGCACCTGTTATCTTATTTTATGGCTGAAAATGAAATTGTGAAATGATGTCTAAACTGTGGAGAAAGAAAGTGCATTCAAAGCATTGTCAAGGAAAAAAGTGCATATCAAATTTTAGATCATGCATGGCAAGCAAAAAAAAAGAGCAGAAGAGGATTAAACATATATTTACCTGTCAAATTCTGATTCTATATACTTTTCAGTTTTTGCCAGATAAATCAACCAACTCTTGGTTTGATGAATATGTTATTAATCCTATCAAGGTCAAAAGTAAAAAAAAACTTAAAACAAACAGTAACTGTTTCGTTATGAAAAGGAGATAGCCAAAGACTACAGTGATTTTTCATTTAGAATGGAATTAAACTTAGATATCTTTGAAAAGGCCTTAAAAGTTCTGTTCATGAGGGTTTCCTAACAAAAGAAAGCAAAGTGGAGCTTATTATTTACTGAACTGGTTGGAGCTTTTTCTCAATATCATCTTCTGCAGCTGATATTTGTGTAAGATAGAACAAAAGATGAGGCTGAATTAATTCTTCTGCTATTAATTCTTCTGCTTGGTCTTGAGCTCCAACATGGCACCAGAATATAAGAGATGGAGGGTTCAACCTTTTGTCTTCATCTACCTCAGACTGTGCTTGTTCCAGGAGAAAAGTTTTACTTGAACCTACTGGAAACTCCAAATGCCACCACCGAAATCTTCAGTTGACATTCCTGGAAACTGCATCTGACATCAAGTGATGGTACTGGAAATTTAACTGATGTGCTAAAACTTGGGATAAATAAAATACATTCCTTTTCAGATATGATCTGACTTTTCTACTCCCTATATATTTCCAAGCTAGTTTCCTTCCCTATTTATTTGCTTTCTGGTCTTGTACAAGTATGATCTTATCTGCATTATCTTATGAGACAGCAAGATTCTGTAAGTTTTGATAATTCTTTGAGAATAAACATCATGTGGCAGATTTCCCATATGACGCATATAAATTTAATTATATGCTTTAAAAGTCATTTTGTTTATGGAAATAATTCGTGGTATGTTGAGAAGTATAAGTCCCCCTGATTAGTCAAATTTCCCAGCTGCTGTAGTCAACAAACCATTATACTGATGAATCACAAAAAATTGACAACATAAAAAAATAGACAGTTGGTATATATAAGATATAGTAGACCCCCTTTTTTACTTTATCTGTATGCAGAACTTTCAGCATGGTCAAAGAACAGGAATTCTGAGAACTATAGTCTCAGAATGATCCATTTCTTGGTAGGTGTCTCTACCTTTTTAAATCACATTAACAGAACTAATCAGAGATGGGCAAAACTATTTGTTTTTGTAATAAACTATTCCTGAATAGTGGATCCAAATGTTCTTGAGAAAATGGAACATTTTGGGAAAAGCCTGAACATTCTGTAATTGTAACACAAAGTTTTATTTTATTTTTATTTTTCCAATTTCTATACCGCCCCTCTCCCGAAGGACTCAGGGCGGTGTACAGCCCAAAATTAAAAACATCAATATACAAAAATTAAAATAATTAAGAATAAATTAAATAATTTGGCCATAAATCCCATTTTAAAATCCAATACATTATATTTTAAAAAACTCAATCCCCTAAAACAATTTTAACCTTGCAGGTACCGGAGCTACTATGCCAGGCCGGCCTATCGGAAAAGGAATGTTTTTAATTCCCGACGGAAGGAATGCAAATCCATTGTCGTACGGAGTTTGGGGGGGAGCTCATTCCAAAATGTAGGAGCTCCCACAGAGAAGGCTCTCCCCCTGGGGGTTGCCAGCCAACATTGTCTGGCCGACGGCACCCTGAGGAGGCCCTCTCTGTGGGAGCGTACCGGACGGCGGGAGGTGTTTGCTAGCAGTAGGCGGTCCTGTAAATATCCGGGTCCGATGCCATGGAGTGCTTTAAAAGTGGTCACGAACACCTTGAAACGCACCCGGAAGGCCACCGGCAACCAGTGCAGCTCGCGCAGGAGCGGTGTTACATGGGAGCACCATAACGCTCCCGTCACTACTCGCGCGGCTGCATTCTGGGCCAGCTGAAGCCTCCGGGTGTACCTCAAGGGGAGCCCCATGTAGAGAGAATTACAGTAGTCCAGCCTGGAAGTGACGAAGGCATGAGTGACTGTGCGTAGCGAGTCCCGGTCTAGGAAGGGACGCAACTGGCGCACCAGGCGAACCTGATAGAACATCCTCCCGGCCACGGCCATCAGATGGTCCTCTAAGGACAGCCGTGAATCCAGGAGGACTCCCAAATTATGAACCCTTTCCATGGGGGCCACTGAACTGTAGATAATTATTACTTCCAAGTGATCAGGGATTCATATTTTCGGAATTTTGTATAGTTTGTCAGGATCATTATTAAAAATGTGTATTAATAATTTCCCTCTCCAATTCTGTTAAATAATTCAGTTTAATGGGAACTTTTGAAGGAACTTCAAAACTGCATCAAAGACTTAGAACATATGCACCTCTGGAATAAGGCATTAAAATGTCAAAATAATTAATTATACAATTTTGCATATTTGTATTTTTTGTACTTTTTACATTCTAATAGATTATATGTTATATTGCTCATTTTATATTTCAGCAAAAGTCATAAAGCTATGGGTCTCTTGGAAATGTTAGCACCTCAACAATCTGAAAAGGTAGAGCTAAGATAAAGTGATTGCAAAAAATCACCCAGTGAGCTTCATGATCAAATAGGACTTGGAACTTTGACTTCTTTGGTCAGTCCAATTCCTTAGCCATTACATCTTTCTGCCTCTCAGTAAATTGAGTAATCATTGTTATCCCTCATATTGTGGGCAAAGAGAATTGAAAGTGATTGGCTAGAAAGGCACTTTCTATGGCTGTCTACATATTGCTGAAATATTCAACATCAGCTGTTACGAGCAATGGTGAAGGATTCTGGAAGCTTTAGTCCAGCAACATCTGGAACTACAGGTTCCCCTACTTCTAATGATAAAATGCATATAATCCTCTTGCCCTGATCTAATGGATAGTCCACTAGCCCACATCTGTATTTCATCATCCAGTCACATTTGAGTCAGCCTAAGTACAACTTTAGATGTTCCGCTCTTGAAGTTCAATTTGCCCTCATATCTCAGTTATAGATGCTACATGTTACCAGTGAATGGCATGCTTATACTCAGGAGGAAGTGGCCTGAAATACATTATATATCAGCAAACTTCTTGCTCCAATTTGTTCTGCTGGCTTCCAATGGGAGCATCTGGTCTCTAACTTGTTCTCCTGCCCCTGTAATCCTCTTTTGGATGTGAGGGAGACTAGAACACTCTCTGGGGGTGCAGTTAGGAAATATGAAATATAAATAAATAAAATATATAAATAAACTTCAGTTTCTGCATCCTTTTTTAAAACAAATAGTTGAGGGGTCAATGTAGACATATGAAGCCATGACATTGGCTTAAGGTGTGAAATTGAAAGTCTACTTTGAATGAATGTTGCTTGCAGAATCTTTCTCCCTTTCTTCTCCTCTTCTTTTTTCCCCTGCCCTGCCCTGCCCTGTCCAGGTTAGTTTACAGCTTCCACACAGCTTCCTTCAGCTTAATTCCTTTCTCAAAATCCAGCTTTTCAATATTTTTACAAAAAAAATGTTGCTAGCACAACTACAAGCATTAAAGAGTACAATATAGAAAGGATATAGAAGTATAAAGCTATAATATAAAAAGCAAAGTACAATGTGTGGGGCAGGCCTAAGAATGAGATTAAAATATGATAGACATTTATATTTTTACAATAAAATATGTATGTGTGTGTGAAATAGTACAGAAAACATATTTAATGATAAATACATAATGTACAAAAGCAGTTGCCAACATCAGAAGAAAGCAAACACATACAGAAATGAAGAACAGAAATCGGAGAGAGGAATTATTTTGCTAACTTGTGGGCACCAGCATCCTCCTGATTTTACATGCTGCTAGACAGCATTTAAAATGATTTTATATCCCTTTTAATCTTTGATTGGGAGCCACCCAGAGTTGACTGAAGGCTGGGAGGCTATATAAATGTTTTAAATAAATAAATAAAATTTTGCCACATTGTGTGTTATGATGGTAATCAACAACATTTTTCCAGTAGATGCACAAACCCAGAGGAGGACTACAAAACTGCTAAAAATATTTTTGCTGATAGTCGGTAATCAAAAGGTCAACTTCTGATGTTGTTTCAAGAATTTTCTTGGCTGACAGCATAAGGAAAAAAAAAGGAAGAAAAGCAGTGCATGGAGCCACCAAAGCATTGGTGCCACATACTTCCCTTCGACCGGTGAGAGCGCACAGGGTCGGCCTCCTCCGGGTCCTATCAGCGAAACAATGCCATCTGGCGGGTCCTAGGGGGAGGGCCTTCTCTGTTGTGGTTCCCACCCTCTGGAACCAACTGCCCCCTGAAGTCCGCATTTTCCCCACTCTCCCGGCCTTCCGGAAGAATCTAAAAACTTATCTATGCCGGCAGGCCTGGGGATGACTGTGATTGCGTGTGAATTATGAATGTGTTCGGGGGTTTTTTAAACGTTTTGTAGATTGCTTTTTGATTTTAAACTCTGTGATGTTCTTTTGTTTATGTTGTTAGCCGCTCTGAGTCCTTTGGAGAGGAGCGGCATACAAATTTAATTAAAATAAATAAATTTAATAAAAATAAATAAAAATAAATAAATTGTTCATACCAACTGGAAGAGAATTTTCACATGATGAAGGATATTTAGCAGGACTAGAATTTCAGCCAAGTGAACCACCAATAGCTGCCCTTAGAATACAGGTAATCGTTGACTTACAACCACAACTGAGCCCAAAATTTTTGTTGCTAACTGAAACATTTGTTAAGTGAATTTTGCCCCATTTTACAACCTTTTGTGCAACAGTTGTTAAGTGAATCACTGCAGTTAATAACATGGTTGATAAGTGATTCTGGATTTCCTATTGACTTTGCTTGTAAGAAGGCCACGAAAGGGGATTGCATGAGCCCAGGATATTGTAACCGTCATAAATATGAGTCAGTTGCCAAGCATCCAAATTCTGATCATATGATTAGGGCAGGGGTAGGCAATCTTGGCTCTTTTTATGACTCATGGACTTCAACTCTCAGAATTCCTGAGCCAGCACAGCCTACCCCTGGATTAGGGGGATGCTGCAAAGGTCATAAGTGTGAAAAACAGTCATAAGTCACTTTTTTCAGTGCCATTGTAACTTTGAACGGTCACTAAATGAACTGTTGTAAGTCAAGGACTACCTGTACTATGTGTTGTATGAATAGCAGCACAGAACAACCCCATTAAGTCTGCACTTAACGCCCCAAGATTTAGGGTGTCATGATTTCTTGTTTGCTCCAGAACAAAAGAGGAGATGCAGCCATGGGATCCATCAGCTTGGGGGGGGAAAAAGAAATTTAAAGTAGTGGGGACTTCCTGATTCATAACTCACTGGTTCATTAATTACTGCTTTTGCATCAGCTCACACAATGTACCAGAACACATTAAATTCTTACAGCAAATGTTGTGCCAGATCTCTGCTTCTACATCAGTGTATATCGTCATAAAATATAGCAAGTAAGCGTAGGTAGAATATTAACTTCCAACTCTATTTGTTTAAAAGCTTTTTTGCTATCACTATGGTCATGGTATAGTACTGAATTAAAATATAGTCAGTCATTCATTCTTAAAGATAAGGTTCTGTGGACCTAGTTACTCACTTGTCAGTTTTACATGATAGGAATGAAGATATGAGCAAGAAAATGATATTGTAACAACTGCAATGTTACTGCTACTACTGGTAATACTATTAGTATAGCCCAAAGCAGTTCTAAGAACATCACAAAAAACCTATTTGCTGAGACCTAAAGCACGTCTGTTTTAGAATAATTTGTTACACAATAACTATGTCACAGAGCATGGAGTTTGCACAATACCTACCGGTAGCACTTTCATTATTTAAATCAGTATGATGGTTTAAGAAATATAGCCTAATCCTCTATGAATTGTCCAATGCCCCATCCACACTGGTGGCACCACAACACCAGCTGATAGTGAATTCCATACTGCAATTTGCTACAGTTTTACATGTGCTATACCAAGAAAAGAAAGTGTACACTATCATATGCAACATTGTTCTAGCCAAGCACCTTTTCCTATACAACCATATGGTATTTGCCATCAGATTACAGATATTAACTTGCACAACAAATGACCTGACTGTAGTATCCAGATGGGTAACTCAGGAGCTATATATATGCATCAGAAGTTTCCCATATGGCTCAGTACAGGTATCCATGCTGCTGCTTAAATATTACTGACATGATTATGATAGAAAAATTGAGTCATCTTTAAGCATCTTCTTATTCATGCTTCTAAAATACAAATTGTAGAATAATGGAGTGTGTCTCAGTTTCCCCCCTCTTTAACAAGGTTCCCTGTTGCATTAGGAAACAGCTTCAGCCCATATGTTGGATCAGATTGGCCTCTTGGGACCAACTACCTCTCACAATATAGAATTAATACAGAAAATGGTAGGAACTTTGCAAAAGGGGAATGTGTTTTTCCAAACAGGTAATAACATAGTTGTAAAATTGTTTTGCTTAAAATATTCTGACACAGAATACATAATAACTTCTTTTAACAATCAAATATAGAGGTTTGTACCCAGGACCTTAATGTTCTATAGAGAATGTGGTATAGCCAGGAACATCAAACTATTATTGCAAACAGTAGAAAAAGCTTTTGTTATGCTACCTGGAGGTGTAGCTGAGGGTTGGGGCAGTAATAAATGTATCCTGGCAAGATTTGACCCACAATTCTCAAAATATGGCCCAGGGCCTGGAAAGCTACAGTTGATCCCAAAAACCTATTTAGTTTGACCTATTTAGTTCTTTATTGTGAGACAATCAGAAAATCCCAGTGGTCTAGGCTAGACTGAAAAATCAAAAACATCTTGGAAAAAAGCAACGGGAACAACTTTGACATTGCTGCCAAGAAAACTGTAGCTAAGTCCATGATGTCACCAGATGTTTAGTTCATCCACAAGGAGACTTCACTTCATTTATTCAAACCGTGCCAATCCATCCTCAATATTTTTGCTGGCTTTAACGAAATATATAGATGGAAATAAATGCCAAGTGTTTGTCACTATCTGGAGCTACTTCCTTGCCATCTTGAATACTAGTAAACTGATTTTGAAATCTGAAAGATAAATAACAACTTGTCTGCCTGCCTAGTATGTTCCAGCCGAGCACATGAGCTCCAGGTCCCTATCGTTAAATGTTGCCATCTTGTGGGACCTAGGAAACATGCCTTCTCTGTTGCAGCCACTAGGATGATATGCTCTCTCATAGGGTTCTCAAAAGCTTTGAAAACCAAGCTTGTGTTGATATTTAATATTTGTTTAATGGCTCCTGTTTTTGTTTTGTTGGTTTCGTTGTTTATTAGAGCATTATTGGCCTGAGCTGTCTGTTTGATTTAATATTTTTAACTGTTTTATGTGAGGGTTTTTTTTTTTGTAGTTTTGCATTCTGCCCAGGGTCCACTGGAGTTGGATGGCCAATTAAGTTAAGAACAATAACAATAACTTTTATCTGTGTTAAAAACTTTCTTGCCCAAATGGACATTTGATGCAGTGCTAAAATCATGGCCATGATCACACATGAGCCACATTTTCCATGTCTCTAGTGCAGTGACTGAAGTAGTGAACATGTTGGACTGGCAGAAACCCAAAGAATCAAGTAAGCCAAAGTAAACCCAGGCAGCAGTCCAGCTGAATGCTATGGAGTCAAATGTTAATGTGCTTTGAAATTTTAAGGTGGAACAAGAAAAAAGCTTCAGAAATGATTTGATCCAAGAAGCAGGCAGCCTAGTCTTCCAATTGAGCAGATAAGGGTGTAAACCTGTCCCTGTACTAAGAACTAATTATCTATCCACTTCACATTTTGTAGTATTTGCTTTTTTAAAATTTTGCACAAATGTATTCTACCAATTTTCTGAATTACTTGCATTTTTAAAAAGTAAGAGCATTCATATGCTTTTTATATGTGCAACAATTTACACGTCAATCTACATGCATTGCTATTCATTAACTGGGTTATCATATTTCTTCTTTTCCAAAATTTTAAGAAAACTTGTAATTTTTCAATAGTGTTGTTCTCTTCCCAGGGTATATTACTACTGGGTGATAATAATAGTGATAGTAGTAATTATTATCATTTTATTTTATTATTATTTTATATTATTTTATTTCCAATGTACATTTAATGTGGTTTTCTATACCACTATTTTTGTGTATTATTTATCTTTTAAAAAAAACAAAAAAATTCAGAGTAGAAAAATTCATATTCAGAATGTTTAACAGATTTCATGTTAAAATGAAAAAAGGATATTAATTTTGTCTCTGTTCTGTATCTAAATTACAGTACTTCCTGGTTCTTAAGATTTTACAAATAGAAAATACGCTCATTGAAAAAAATCATATAGAAAAATAGCCTTTAAAAGAGACAAAACAGCCTAGAGGTTTAAGCTTCATCATTAATTTTTCTATGTGCAGAGATTTATTTATCTGTGCAAATATTCTATTAATTAACCATTAAGTGGTATGGCCTGAATATGTCTTCTTATGTAAACAATCTGTACAATCCATTATCTCCATTGTTATTTATCTTAACTTTGGAAGTTTTAAACAGAAATATTAGACAAGATACAGAAATTAAAGGACTAGAAATAAAAGGTGAAACATACAAATTGCAAGCATTTGCAGATGGTTTGATATTTATTCTAGAATCTAGAAGAACCTTTGAAGGCAATCCCTAAGCTACTGGAGAAGATAGAACAGTATGGAGAAATAGCAGGAGTGAAAATAAACACAGAAAAAACTGAAGTAATAGTTAAAAATCTCTCAGATAAGCAAAAAAAAATGTCAGAAAAAATACAACTACAAATAGTTAAAAAGGTTAAATACCTGGGAATATACTTAACAGCAAGATGTTCAACAATAAAAAAAGATAATTATGCAAAATTATTGAATCAAATAAGACTGGACTTGGAAAAATGGAAAAATCTGCAACTGTCAATATTAGGAAGAATTGCTACAATGAAAATGAATATATTACCAAAACTTTTGTTTCTATTCCAAACAATACCTATAAAACTTGAGAAAAAATTCTTTGAAGATTTAAATTAATTAATTTTGAGGTTCATTTGGCAGGGAAAGAAAGCTAGAATTAAGATGAAAATGTTACAAGAAGCCAAGGAAAATAGTGGTTTTGGTTTGCCAGAATGGGTGTTATATTATCAAGCATATGTATTAACATGGGTAAAAGAATGGATAACTCTTAGAAACAAAAGGTTTTTATATTTGGAGGGACATGATTTACAACTGGGTTGGCATGCTTTTTTATGGTATGGGAAAAATAAAATCCATAAGTACTTTCAAAACCACTATATAAGAAACACATTACTACTAGCATGGGAAAAAATAAAATGTAAAATATACTTGAAAATTCGAGGACGGCTTTCAACAATGGAAGCATTTGTATATCCAAATTTAGTTAATTTTGAAAAAATTTGGACATACAGAGATATTCTAAATTCGGAAGGGAATTTAAAATCTAAACAAGAAATGGAAAATCAGGGTATAAATCTATCATGGTGGGCACACTTACAAATGCAAGTTAGATATGATAAAAATGTTAAACTGTATGGGTTTTATAAGGAGCAAACCTTGTTTGATAAGATATTATTAACCTCTGATGAGAAATTAATTAACAAAATCAATAATTTTATATTGAATTTGAAAATGGAAAGTGAACAAGTCAAAGAAACAATGATAATATGGGCAAAAATTTTGGGATATAATATAGAATGGCAAAACATCTGGGAAATAAATTATAAATTGACAATGTCAACTCCTTATAAAGAAAATTTATGTAAAATGTTTTATAGATGGCACTTGCCACCAGTAAGATTAGCAAAAATGTTTAAAAACATGTCAGATAGATGTTGGAAATGTAAACACAAGTTAGGTACTTATTACCATGTTTGGTGGACATGTGCCAAAGCAAAGAGTTATTGGAAAAAAATATATATGTGGCTAGAAAAGATGTTGGGAAAACATGCAGATTTTAAACCTGAATTTTTTTATTAGGTATAATGCCAGAAAAGACTGATAAACAAAGCATATATTTGATGTTACTTGTAATAACAGTGGCATATTGGAAAAATGAAGAAATATCATCAGATGAAGAAATAATTAAAAAAATACTAGAATGTGTGGAGATGGACAGACTGACTTTGAGGTTGAAAGAAAAAGAAGAAACAGAATATTATCAAACTTGGGACCTATTTTATCAATGGCTAGAGAAAAGAATAAAGGATTAGGAATTAAATCTGTATTAGTGAATGTAAAACTCAAGACAACACGTTTGTTGAACAAGTACTACCGAATGTATGAAAAAATCAATAAAAATCTTATAAAAAAGAACAATCTGTTTTTTGAGAAGTTAATATTAACCTGAACTGCCATTCATTTGTTTTCAATTCAGATCAGAATTTTTTACAGTTGTGATTTAATAATAATCACAAAATAGGTTAATCAAATTTAAAGCAATATCACATCAAAAAAATAAGATTTCGTCATTATGACATCATGGTTGGTGCTTACAAAATTGATTGCTTAAATAATGTGTTCTCCATTCTTCTTCAGAGTAAATGTATGCGTGCATTAGTTTGATCTCTCCCATTTTCCTCTTTCTGTAACTAATTTCATAATGATTAATTTTATTGTGTAAATTTGCATTTTCCTGTGTTCTGATAAAGAATACTTCAATTTTAACTATGAAAACACACTGTTTAACAGTGAGATAATCAGTGTCATTTTCTTAGTTTACTTCATGGGATAGTTGCAAGAAAAAAGTGAAAGGAGACACCATGACTGAATGGGGATGGATGAATCCTTTCTGATTGTATTGCTGGTTGTATCAAATTTTGAATGTGTTCATTCAGAATTCCATTTGAGCAATTTTTCTTTTACAGCTATGAGGTGTAAGTACTGGCTTAGAAACCAGGTTAGAGTCCTGCCTTAGGAATGACAACTGGCTGGGTGCCATGGGCCAGGCATTGTCTCTCAGCCCATGCACCTTTCTCTTCATTTCAGTGAACCTGTAAAACACTGCAATTCTACACAGAGAAAAAACATTTCCATGGCAGGGATATATTGCACAATATCTTTATTCAGCCTGAAACATAGGACACTCAACTCATAAGCAGAGTGAAATGGGTATCTCTATTTTAATGCTGAAACCAATGGATGTAATAATAATAATAATAATAATAATAATAATAATAATAATAATAACAACAACAACAATAATAATAAAGTTGGAAGGGACCTTGAAGGTCATCTAGTCCAACCCCCTACTCAGGCAAAAAACCCTATACCATTTTGGCTGTCCATTCTCTTCTTAAAAACTTCCACTTCTGGAGGCAGGTTGTTCCACTGGTTAATTGATCTAACTGTCAGGAAGTTTCTCCTTAGTTCTAGGTTGCTTCTGTCCTTGATTAGTTTCCATCCATTGTTTTTTGTTCTGCCTTCAGGTGCTTTGGAGAATAGCTTGACTCCCTCTGCTTTGTGGCAGCCCCTGAGATATTGGAACACTGCTATCATGTCCCCCCTCATCCTTCTCTTCATTAAACTAGACATATCCAATTCCAGCAGCCATTCCTTATATGTTTAGCATCCAGTCCCCTAATCATCTTTGTTGCTCTTCGCTGTACTCTTTCTAGAGTCTCAACATCTTTTTTACATCTTGGTGACCAAAATTGGATACAGTATTCCAAGTGTGGCCTTACCAAGGCATTGTAAACTGGTATTCATACTTCATGTGATCTTGATTCTATCCCTCTGTTAATGCAGCCTAGCACTGTATTGTCCACTATGACTCCAATATCCTTCTCACAGTTACTACTATTGAGCAAGGTAAGTAGTTCTTACAAAGCAAGGTACATTTGGTTTTTCTTGCCTAAATGTAGAACCTTTTATTTATTTATTTATTTATTACTCGAACTTATAGCCCTCTTCCTTGAGGGCCAGAGAGGCAGCTGCTTTTGCTTTTGCTTGGGCAGAGCTCTTTCAAATAAGGAATTAAAACAGGAAATAAAAGGGGACTAGAGAACTTGGCAGGAACCTTGGGAAGAATTACCTGCTGAGCCCTGGTAAGTTTGTGGGGTTTCTTGATTAATTACAAACTCACCTTTTTTTCTTTTTTTAGAAGCCATAAAAGAGGTTTCTCCTTCCCCTTTCTTCTAAAGTTTGCCCTCAGCACAGGTTTGGAGGGGGTGGAGCTTTCTGCTGCAGCCCCCCTGCTGGCTAATCCCTGGTAGCTGGGAGCAAGCAGCTCACTCTTCCTTGTGGGGCAAGGAACCTGCTGAGCCCTCGTAAGTTGTGGGGTTTCTTGTTTAATTACAAATTCACCTTTTTTAAGCAGCCATCGCACCCCTGACGGTGCGTGATAAAATCCTAAAACAAGTAAGAAAAAAAATCCAGAAAGTAAACTGAGACCAAAACAAAAAATTTGAACAACCCAAAAAAGCTGTGTGTTTTTTTAAATAATTAGTATAATAATAACAGCAAACATATAATAACAAGAAATGGAGATAGATAGCCAGCAGACGGAGGGGAGCTTCCCAGTGTTTTGTATTGAGTGTCACATGTATGACTATCTGTCTGCTGGACAGAAGTCTTGGGTGTGTGATCGGTGCAATGAGCTCCTGGCTCTCAGGGAACAGGTTCTTTCCCTTGAAGCCAAGGTAGCAGACCTGGAGAAGCAGAGAGAGATAGCGAGGCAGGAGAAGATCTTCAGGGATGCAGCAGGAGCGTCCCACTCCATGCTGAGCAGCTCTCCAGCTGCTTTGGAGAATGGAGATCTTGGGCAGGGAGGACATCAATCTGTGGAAGAGGGACAGGCTCCCTTAGTTGAGACCCCTTCCCTGGAGGATGTGCCCATATCCTCTTGCACCGAGGATACTTCTCCGCGGGTGGTGGGAGGGGGGCTTCTTGTAGTGGGTGATTCAATTGTTAGAAATATAGAGAGACGGGTTTGTGATGGAAGCGTTGACCGCATGGTAAACTGCCTGCCGGGTGCAAAGGTTGCGGACATCATGAGGCATCTAGACAGGCTGATAGACAGTGCTGGGGTGGAGCCAACTGTTGTGGTACATGTCGGTACCAATGACATTGGAAAAGCTAAGCGGAAGGTCCTGGAAGCCAAATTTAGGTTGCTAGGTAGAAGATTAAAGTCCAGGACCCCCAAGGTTGCATTCTCAGAAATGCTACCTGTTCCACGCGCAGGGCCAGCTAGACAGGCAGAGCTCAGGAGCTTCAATGCGTGGATGAGGCAGTGGTGCCGGGAGGAAGGGTTTAGATTCATTAGGAACTGGGAAACATTTTGGGACAAGCCACACCTGTACAGAAGGGACGGGTTACATTTGAACCATAATGGAACCAGACTGTTGGCGATTAATATTTAAAAGGTTTCAGAGCAGCTTTTAAATGGATTCATAGGGGCAAGTCGACAGGAGCTGGGCAGCTTCCGGTTCGAGAAGGCGCACTGCCTAATATGGAGGGAGGAGGGAGGAAGTTATGCACACATTGGTGAGTCAACAGGAAAACTAAATTGTAATAGTCAAGCAGAAGGACATGGTAGACCATCTACAAATTCTACAACCAAATTCTACAGTCAAAATCCACAGTCAAAGTTGAAAGTGCACCAGAAAATTACATATAAAGGTCTGTACACAAATGCTAGAAGCATTCGAGCAAAAATAGGGGAATTGGAATGCTTGGTGAAGGAAAATAATATTGATATTATCGGCATAACAGAAACCTGGTGGACAGATGAAAACCAATGGGACACAAGGATTCCAGGTTACAAATTGTATAGGATGGACAGGAGAGGGAGAAATGGTGGTGGCGTGGCCTTGTACATAAATGAGGAGTTAGAATCTCATGAACTCGAAATTCAAGAAAATTCAAACTCACCCACAGAAACATTGTGGATAAAAATCCCAGGAAAGGAAACTAATCTGACGTTAGGGATCTGCTATCGCCCTCCCAACCAAACTCCAGAGGCAGATTGCTATTTGGAAAAAGAATTTAAGGAGGCCTCAAAAAGAAATAGGGTAGTCATGATGGGGGACTTCAACTATCCCCAAATAGATTGGGTAAATTCTTGTTCTACACATGAAAGAGAGACAAGGTTCCTCGACATGTTAGCCGATTATTCCCTTGAGCAGATGGTCATGGAACCTACCAGGGGAAAGGGGATCCTGGACTTGGTTCTAACTAATGCACAGGATTTGGTTCATGATGTCCTTGTAACCGAGCCCATAGGAACCAGTGATCACAACACAATAACCTTCAACTTAACCATGGATAGAAAATTGTCAGTGAAAACTAACACAGAGACCTTAAACTTTCACAGAGGAAATTTTGACAAAATGAGGAAAATAGTAAAGAAGAAACTAAAAGGAACAGTAAAAAAAGTCAAATCCCTCCAAAATGCTTGGAAACTGTTTAAACATACGTTACAGCAGGCTCAAATAAAATGCATTCCTAAAAGAAGAAAGAGGATTGGAAAGTCCAAGAGGATACCAGTATGGCTTACGAATGAGGTAAAGGAGGTTATTGGAAAGAAGAAAAACTCATTTAAGAAGTGGAAGGCTCTTCCTACCGAGGAGAACAGGAGGGATCACAAACTCTGGCAGACCAAATGCAAGGCGATAGTCATGAAAGCCAAGAGAGACTTTGAGGAGCATATAGCCAAGAATATTAAAAATAATAGCAAAATCTTTTTTAAGTACATCAGAAGCAGGAACCCAACCAGAAAATCAGTTGGGCCACTTGATAACAATGGTCAGAAGGGGATAATCAGAGAAGACAAGGAGATTGCTGAGAGGCTAAATGACTTCTTTGCCTCCATTTTCACCGAGGAGGATAGAGAACATTTGCCTGCCACTGAATTAGTTTTCCCAGGGAGGGAAATAGAAGAATTAAACCTGATAGAGATAAACAAGGAAGATGTTCTTGCATGCCTTTCTAAACTAAACGTCAACAAATCGCCGGGTCCAGATGGCATCCACCCTAGAATTCTCAAGGAACTCAAGTGTGAAATTGCTGAACTTCTAGCTAAAATATACAATCTTTCTCTAAGATCAGGCACTGTACCGGAGGATTGGAGGGAAGCAAATATAACCCCGATCTTCAAGAAAGGATCCAGAGGTGATCCAGGAAACTATAGACCAGTCAGTCTAACCTCAGTTCCAGGCAAACTGATGGAAACCATTATTAAAGATAAAATTACAGGGCACATAGAAAAACAGGCATTGCTGAAAGAAAATCAACATGGTTTCTGCAAAGGCAAATCATGTCTTACTAACTTGTTAGAATTCTTTGAGGGTGTAAATAAATACATAGATAAAGGGGCCCCAGTTGATATTGTATATCTTGACTTTCAAAAGGCTTTTGACAAAGTTCCTTACCAAAGGCTCCTAAAAAAGCTCTCCAGCCACGGAATTAGAGGACAGGTCTTGTCCTGGATTGGTAACTGGCTAAATTGTAGGAAGCAAAGGGTGGCAATAAATGGACAATTCTCCGGATGGAAAGAAGTGAGAAGTGGTGTACCCCAAGGTTCAGTTTTGGGACCTTTACTTTTTAATTTATTCATCAATGATCTGGATGTAGAAGTTAATAGTGAGGTAGCCAAGTTTGCTGATGACACTAAATTGTTCCGGGTTGTGAAAAGTGAAACTGATTGTCGGGAGCTCCAGAAGGATCTCTCGAAATTGTGTGAGTGGGCAACAAAGTGGCAAATGCATTTTAACCTAAACAAGTGCAAAGTTATGCACATCGGGGCAAAGAACCCCAATTATACTTACCAACTGATGGGGACCAAACTTTCTGAGACAACCCAAGAAAGGGATCTTGGGGTTTTGGTGGACAGCTCGATGAAGATGTCAACCCAATGCGCAGCAGCAGTAAAAAAAGCAAATTCCATGCTTGGCATGATTAGGAAGGGAATCGAAAATAAGTCAGCAAGTGTTGTATTGCCTCTGTACAAATCGATGGTGAGACCACACTTGGAGTACTGTGTACAGTTCTGGTCACCGCACCTCAAGAAGGATATAATGGAACTGGAAAAGGTGCAAAAAAGGGCAACAAGAATGATCAAGGAAATGGAGCGCCTCCCTTATGAAACCAGATTGCAATGCCTTGGTCTCTTCAGCCTTGAAAGACGGCATTTAAGGGGTGACTTGATCGAAGTGTATAAAATCATGCATGGGATAGAAAAGGTGGATAGAGAAAAATTCTTTTCTCTATCACACAATACCAGGACAAGGGGGCACTCCCTAAAGCTCATAGCTAAGAAAGTGAGGACAAATAAAGGGAAATATTTCTTCACCCAGAGGGTTGTTGATTTATGGAACTCACTTCCTGAAGGGGTCGTGACAGCTGTCAGCCTTGACAGCTTCAAGGCAGGGCTAGATAGATTCATGGATGCAAAGTGTATCGGTGGTTATTAAAACAGATGTCCATGTGCCGCCTCTATGTTGGTTGAGGCAGGCAGGATTCCCTTGGGTACCATTTGTTGGGGGTCAAGGGAAAGGGAGGGTTTTGCCTTCTCTTTCTGCTCAAGATCCCCATGTACAACTGGTGGGCCACTGTGTGACACAGAATGCTGGACTCGATGGGCTTTGGCCTGATTCAGCATGGCTCTTCTTATGTTCTTATGTATGTTCTTATATGCCGCCCTTCTCTTAGGACCCAGAGCGGCTTACAAACAATGCAATAAAATTATAACAATAAAATTAATCACATTCATACAACATACAAGCACAGTCAACTCACATTCGCTGATGGAGTAAGAAAAAATTAAGAACCTTACTTTTTTCACCATTGAATTTCATTTTGTTAGACAGTGCCCAATGTTCAAGTCTGTCCAAGTCCTCCTATATCTTAAGCTTATCTTCTGGAGTGTTGGCTATTCCTGCCAGCTTGGTGTCATCTGCAAATTTGATGAGTTCCCCATCTATCCCCTCATCCAAATCATTGATGAAGATGTTGAAGAGCACTGCGCCCAGAACAGAGCCCTGGGGCATCCCACTACACAGTTCCCTCCATGTAGATGCAGTTCCATTGAGGACCACATACTGAGTATGGCCGGTCAGCCAGCTACGAATCCGTCTGGTGATGATGCTGTCTATCTTTTTTTCTATCTTATCAAGTAGTAAGTTGTGATCTACTTTATAAAATGCCTTACTGAAGTCCAAGTAAATTATATCCACAGCATTCCTCTGATTCAGTAATTTTGTCACTTGGTCAAAGAATTCAATAAGATTTGTCTGGCATGATCTATTTTTGACAAACCCATTTTGGCTTTTAGTAATGACTTTGTTTGCCTCTAGATGTTTGATGATTCATTGTTTGATTATCTTTTCCAGAATCTTCCCAGGTATTGAGGTCAGGCTGATAGGTCTGTAATTTCCTGGATCCATTTTTTTTCCTTTTTTGAAGATGGGAACTACATCAGCTCTTTTACAGTCTTCTGGTAGTTCCCCAGTGCTCCAGGATCTTTGAAAAATATAGTTCAGTGGCTCTGAGATCACATTTGCCAGTTCCTTGAGAACTTTGGTGTAATCCATCTGGTCCTGGTGATTTGAACTCGTCTAGGCTGGACAGGTGCTCACTTACCATTTTCTTTCCTATCTTGACTTGTTTTTCTATTATATTTTTTATGGCACTAGTCTTATCAGGTCCAAGTATTTTCACACAAGGAGAATGCTACACTGTCAGAATCTTTGCACTGTATACATAGTTGCGTATGCAATGACTTCATTCCTATGAACATTTAAAAAGAGGATTACAGTAGATGTGCGATATAAGGGCCAAGCTAATCCACTAATGTGGTAAACCATAGTGTATTTCTATATACAGAACCATTTCTATACATGTAGCTGCCTCTATAACTTAGGATGTACATATACTATGAAAATGCAGGCTTTCTTGGTGGCATATAACCCATCATATTAGCTAAATTGGGGTAGGGGGAAGGGGCGCATGCAAATAGTTATAAATTGGCATCTGGCGTCTGTCCTGATAGCATCATTGTTGAAAAGTAATTCTACCAATTCCGTCTTTCAAAATGTACATTATATTTCCCAAAGCCAAATTAGGGATAAATTAGGAACAAGATGCATATTGTATTCTTGGTGATAACTGACTGAAAAAACAATTAGTGGTTTTATAAGAAAAGATTTTTGGGGAGAACTCTTTTCAGTATGATTGTTTCAGTACAATTGGTACAATTATGCAGCAATCACATGATGGAGTTATTGTAATTCATGTTCGTACATTATATAGCTACTGCCAGATCTACAAATATAAGATATGCTTGTACATGTGCCAGGTATATTCCAAAAGATTTTTTTCCTCCTTTTCAACTAGTGAAGGTGTTTCCATGGTTTCAAGCCATCTTTCATGGCAATTAATGCTGGTAGAATCCTTACTTTTCTCTTTTTATTTTCAATTTTTTAAGCTTTGTAAATAATAGAATGTCAATAATTTTCAAGCATATCAAATAAACATCACTGCATTGAAATTTGCATTGAAATAATACGATGTATCAAAATTCACAACATTACAATTAAAAAGATATGTGTCTCCAGTCCTAAGAACTATGTTAATTAATCTCAGGTTTCTTATTTCTCTAAAATAAGATATTCTGTAACTTGCTCATACATTTCTTTCATTATTAAAGTGGACTGAATAATTTTTCTATATTTAAATTATATCAACTTGGTTTCTTTGAATATGGTAGACATCTTATAGGAGATCATAGTTAAAGTATTGTTTCTTTCTTCCATGGGCCTGCCTATTCTTGAGACTTTATAGAAGTATTAACATCTGGTATCAAAAATAAGGAGTCTAGTAACACCTTAAAAGTGTATGCTTTTTAATAAAATGTGTTAATTGGAAAAGATGTTACTAGACTCTTTCTAATTTTATGTCTCTGACAGCATGTAAAATAAACCTGCTGTAGCCTGGTAATCATTTAATTAAGTATAGTATTCAGTAGAAATTGTGTGTTCACATAAAGTTTCTGTAAACATTTAAAAGGCTTGAAGTATGCAATTTCCCAGGACTGAAATTTTGCTATTTTTAAAAATTATTTTCTTTAAAGTCTTTGCTGATGTTAAAGGTTGGGGGGGAAAAAACCCGTAATATTGACTGTCCATATATACTTACATCTTAAAGTGATTTTGAAGTACATATATGGAAAAAATAATAATTTGGAACAGTACACCCACACTAACCATTCTGGAAAGACACCTTGAAGAGCTATGTGGAGAATAAGCACTCCAATATATTTGATAGAAATCTCCACCAACTGAAAGGAATTTCCTCCACAAGGGTCCTCTGTATATGGAATTGGAGCCTTTGGATTTCTCCCTCCAGTGAATTACATCATTCTTTATAGAGAGATCATTCTAGCACACATTGGCAGATAAGTATAATATGAAACTGTCAATATAAAAAATAAATGAAGTGCATTTCCCCCTTGTACAGACAATGTATGAAACTAGACTATGACATGGAAAAATTTCTTCCACAGATATTTGGAACATCAAAAATGTGCTTTTGATTCATTGTCTTTACAAGTGAATCAAAATTATTTTACTTCCCAGGCTGGAGATTTGTTTGTGTTTTGCTCATGTAATAACTTTAATGACTACTTGGAGAAGAAGAGTTGTTCAGGTCAGATGGAACATGCATCAAGCGTTCTGGACATTCTTTCTGCTGAACATTTGGAAGGTGGAGACATGTATAGTGGGTGTTGTCCCATATATTGCCTTCACCTATGTTTCTCAACCTTTAAGATTTAAGATATGTGGACTTCAGTTCCCAAAATTTCTCAGCCAGCAAAACCATGCTTTTAAAAAGCAATTTAATAAGTCTTCATTCAAAAAAGTGACAGAAAATGTGGAAAAATGTGGTCATTTTCTCTTCATTTTGAATTCTACTACATAAATCTTTCTTTCTTTAGGAACAAGCAAACAATGATGCTTACTGTAATTTTTGAAGGTTTTGTCAGACCCATATGAGAGCTACAACCCAAAATGACAAACAGTGTGGATCATAGAATTACTATACATACTTATATTTCTGTGAAGTTTTAAAGCTAAGGGATTTATTTAAATATGTGTGAAATAGATGCTTTAATTTCCATGATAGATGGACTTTTCATTTCTTTATTTATCATATAAGTCAGTTCAGCACACAAAAAATATGTTTAATATAGTTAAAATCATTCTGATAAAGTAGCAATTACAAATTTAAGTACCTCAGGGAGGAAAATTAAAATAACACAATAATATTTTTTATGAGATTTTACCAAGTCATTTCCAGCCTTTCAGCACCATACACAAAAAAAACCCATTATAACCTATAAATATGACCCAGACTTCATTTGAATTGGTATAGTAGAGTAAAAGAAAAAGAAGGGGGCAATGCTTTGATGTCCCCTTTGAGCTGGAGAGTGAGATCCAATAATATTTCTGCCCTCCTATCCATTAGTTCTCTACTCAGCCAAGTACAGAGTTCCACATATATATTCTTCAGTCGATGAGGAACATCTTGAAATCCTCCTGTGATCTAGAAAGTGCATTTACCAACTGTACATGCAAATTAGCTGGACTTAGTCCATTATTCCTGTTTATTTATTTATTGTTTGCTTGTTTATTCTTTCCCACTAAATTGTTAGTATTCTTACAGAGCCCATGTGTCCAGCTTAATAGTTCATATAAACATAACAGAATCAGGGACTGTGTCAAAACAGCTTTCATCACATCGCAAAAAATTGCAACCTGACATTTCCCTGTGATTCCAAGAATTCCATCATTCCACTACTTAGAGTAACTGAAATGGCTTCTTTCTTCTCCCACTTTAGCTACTGTACAAACATATGTTATTAATTTCCTTACATATGGGATTATAAATGATTTATAGTCAAAGGTTATCCCAGTCCTGATTATGCAAAGGATAGAGTGCTTATAAAATTCCACCTTAAAACTAATTAAATGTATCTGCAGTCAGTTCTTTTGCTCAGACATCTTATCTAAACAGTGACACATAGCATTTGGAGCTAGTTATTCCACATCTGGAATCCAAATGTTAGAGATGATTATAAAAAAATCAGCACAACCACACCACTCAGGCGTTTAGCAGCCAGAAGCTCAAGTAACATGGACCTTGTTCTTCTCTGCATGTTGCTGCCTCTATTCACAGTGGCATGGGGCCATTATGGGAACTTTTACCATTCCTATGATGACTATGGGACTAATGATGACTGGGTTAATGTGTACCGGCAGGGTTTCAACTTCCAGTGCCCTCATGGGCAAGTGATTGTAGCGGTGAGGAGCATGTTCAACCAGAAGGAAGGATCTGACAGATTGTGGAATTATGCCTGCATGCCCACCCCAGATACACTTGGAGAGCCTACTGAATGTTGGTGGGAAGAGATCAACAGAGCTGGACTGCAATGGTAGGAAACCAAGTTTAAACCTAGACTCCTTGTCATGTGTGGTTAGGCTGATGCAATGTTTCAGACGATGGATGCAAAACTGCATGTTAACACCATAATAACTTGTTAAGTTAGTATCATCGGTTTTGTGTACTATAATGGTGATGCTACTATTCTTTTCTATGAAGCAGTTGTAATATTTTCTTTATTTTATGAGATAAATGGAGTACATTTATTGAATTAATTTCTAATTAAATAATTAATTGTTAGTTCCTTAATTTATTGAATTTATCCTAAAAGTTTGATTGGGTAAAATTTTTCATCTTTCTAAGACATTTGAATTATTTTTGTTATTTTTTTGTGGATAGAAGAAAAACAATGCTTGTCACGTAAATTATTCCCTTGTTTTGTTCCATTATTGGCTCCAGTCAAACAAATTTCTTGAAGCACCAGTAGTACTTGTGAAACTTTTTAAAAAATAGCCAAATGAAAACATTATGGCAGCATAAAAATAAATCTATGTAAATATATATAAGCAATTATAGCTTTAATTATATCATAGTTAACTATCTGCAACAATTATTGTTTTTCAGGCATTTTAAGGACTGGCCCATGACAAACCAAATTTCACAATATGGGGATAGTGGTAGTACACAGATCTGGTTCATGTCTTGTTTTGACATCACAGGATAACAAATATTCAGTTATTTAGTTGACAGTTAATAAACTTCAGTCTTAGATTTTAAGTATACAGATGCCAAGAAAGATGTCTGATTAATTAAACATGTATGTGTCACTATTAAATACCTCTATTATTCCCCAGCGTCATCATTTTTCCTTTATTTTTTAAAGACAAAAAGAAATTAAAATTTAAAAACGTATATATTTGCAAGGTTCAGATCCCAAGGACTTGGAATTGAATTCTATTATTAATGAGCTAAATATTTAAGAGAACACTGCAAGAATCATCTGTCTGTTGTAAAAAGAAGCTTTGAGTGAAAACTGCTGTTTTTGCATAATGGAATTATCTAATTATTTATATGTTTATTTGGTTAATACCCTGACTTTGTTTTGTATAATTCAAGCTAATGTATGCAATGCACTCTCCTCCTATCTCCCCATCACAACAATACTATGAGGTAGGTTGGGCTGAGAAAGAGAGTGACTGGCCCAGAATCACCCAGATTACCTTGTGGTAAAGCTCAAGATTTCCTGATTTCTTGCAAAGCACTTAATCCATTTATCTGATATGGCATTTTAAATTTATATACTAGTAAAACGCTCATTGTCATGACCTTTAACTGGGTGAAACATAGACAACAGTCATTGAAGCAAGGTACCTCAAATGGACTACAGAATGTGTCCAAAATCTGGGATCCCTTACTCCAAAAGAAATGACATTTGGGAAAGTTGTGGCTACCTTAGTGCTACTGAAGCAGATATATCCTTCCGTTAGAGTAAATTTGATAGCATACAGAGGGCTTCAAGGGAAAGGAGAATGTCCTGCCTAGACTCTTCCTTACCAGTATAATATGGGATACCACCCCAAGAACTGATGTGGGATACTCCTCTCAAGCTTTTCAGCCAACTGAAATGCAATCCATAGCTTTAAGTGCTAACTGTCTTGCATAGAGTGCTAGTGTGAAAAAGGAACTGCAACAAAGAAAAACAAACAAAACAGCTAGCCTCTACTATGGAAGCACACAAAGAGGACAGATTTTTTTTTACCTGTTTTATTTGGGGCAGGGGACAGAATTTAGAGGCTATTAAACCATTTTAATCCTTAAGAATTCTTAGAAACATCAACATTTGGGCTTCTAATTAGACCCACTTTGGAAATACAAAGACCGGAATGGACTTCTAGTTTTCTACCTCTATTGCACTCACTAATTCCCCTGATTGTTTGACTTCTATAACAATCTGTCATTTATCATAGTAAAACCTGAAAATCTTGTTATCACGCCAAGTATTTATCAGACCAAGGAAGTGCTAGTTCACTTTGGCAAAGAACACCATGCCTCATAGTCTTATAGTCCATCTTTCCCACCTAGCTCAGAATCCCAAAGTTAAGTCCCTTATTACATTCTTGCCAGACTTACATGAGGAAACTGCTTGTGTGGAATACTGTTTAGTCAGACATTTTTACATTTCTGATTATCAAAATATTGAAATGTAAAATGCCGTAATAAGAAACAATCTCACCTTCACTTAGCATTTTAGGTTAAATGAAGACATTGCAGTATCTAAATACAAAATATTTTCACATCTTAACAATAGTATTTATGATTGCAGAAAATGCAGAAAAGAAAGAGTAAAAAAAGAGAAATAAAAAATTCTTTTAGCCTTTTTTGTTGTGTTTTTATGGTGTAATTATAATTATAATTCTTAATATAATTACTATAAAACAATAGTATTTATGTTTGCATATGTCTTTGGGCTTTGTTTATTGAAACTTACATAGATTTGATGCCAAGGCTGCTGAGAAATGGGATTGACAGTTTCTTTGATGAAGGAAGATCTAGATGAGTGTTATTTAAAGTGAAAAAAAGATACAAACAATTAAATATATGCAATAAATATTTACTTGTATCATTATGGTTAGGAAACAAAGAGGTTTATTCCTAAACAACGGATATTTTGAACAATTTATCCTCACAAAAACCTTGTAAGCTAAGAAAGTGCCCAGGACTTCCAATCGTTAATAAGGGATTGATGATTTCAGAGGCCTGTTCTGTCTCCATTATATCATCCTTTTCCCTATGGTTGAGTCACAGCAGAGAATTTTATTTTTGCCCTGCAAATCTGCTTAATTAGATAGGATAATGGAGCACAAGTATTTCTATTGTGTCACCTTTAATTTTGTTTTTAAAAATCATAGAAACCTCAGAAACTGCCTTACTCTGAGTCAGATCTTTAATCCTTCAATTCCAACATATCAGCCTTGAAGGGCAACAGTTATTTAGGATTTCAGGCCGGGATTGTTCCTGACTTCTTGGCAATTTCAAGGACTGAAGCTGGAGCTTTCAGAATAGAAAGTCTATGTTCTACAGTCCCTTCCTCATTACTGGAGATAATCAGAGGGAAATAATAAAAAGAAAAATGTTCTGTTTTTATTTTGTCAAAAACATTGGATTTCGTGATAGGACATTTTCTTCTTGGTGGGAGTTTCCATTTTATCTTGGCTTCTCCTTCTCTTCCACATGGCAAAATGAGCTACCACAGCACTATAATATCTTCACAATGATTTTCTTAAATCAATGTGGTTTTAAAGATTGCTTTACTGCTTATCTTCTAAGCAGTCCTGGTTGTTTTTAACTGTTAAGGGGGAAATAGTACAAGAAACAATACACCAGCATGGCAAATGTTGATTTCTGCACTCCTTTTTGCCTAATGGTGAGGAATGCTGATTGATTCCTGCTGAGTTCTCTACATCTGAAAGATAGTTGTGGTGAGAATAACCCCAAGCCATTTCAAAATGATTCCAAGGGATTGGAGAATGAAAATAGAGGTTTTATGTGCCCAGAGAATATGCAGATATGTATCTGCATATCTATTTTTCTTCTTCCAAATCAAACAGTGCAGAGGATGAAGCCAAGATTTTCATGCACTGCATTTTTTAAAAAATGAAAGAAGATGGTTTGGCTTCTATTCCCCAAAAAACAAAAGAGGCTATAGCTTTTCAGGCAAGAAAAATGGCAATATGAGGAAATGTTTCACATGGTTAGATGTTTGACTTAGTAGACTTATTAAAAATAAAATGGAGGAAGGGAGCAGGAAGAATCTCTTTATACTGGCTTTAGGGTGGCCACTTCCATTTTCCCAAAACAAAAAGAAATGCATATAGTAATTTGTAGCTCAAATGTAATTTAAAAACAAACAAACAAATGCTATAATTTAAATAGAAAGAAACCTATCTGATGGATAGCTTCAATAACTTCACAATTTTATCTCCTTTCTTATGTTTCTTTAAGAGAAAAAGTTATTTATGAAAATCTGGTCATTGTTCATTCTCATCACCATTGTCACTGGTTTCTAATAATCTGCAAGTCGGGATTCTAATTATGATTTTTATTTTCCTAATGTTTATGTGTTTTAAAAAGTTATTTTTTCCCCTCTCTCCTCCCCCACCCTCCCAGGTATCAAACATGTTCAAATAATGGCCTAGTGGCAGGATTCCAGAGCCAATATTTTCCATCTGTGCTTGACCGAGAGTGGCAGTTTTATTGTTGCCGCTACAGCCGGAGATGTCCATATTCATGTTGGTGAGTTCACAAAACTGAACTGTCTATCCATATTAATGCAGTATCTTTATTATTACAATTCAAGCTCTGGAAAATGATTGTCCAAGTCATTACATCTTCAGCAGACAAAATGGCAAAAAGACAAAAGGAGGGAAAGATTGGCAGAGATGGACAATTCCACAGAATGTACTCAAATCAATACATTATTTTTTTACTATTTTGCCATTGATATGATTACTATGAAACCAACCAAAGAAGAGATAAACTTGATTTATTATATTTGATGAAATGTTAACTTACTTGAACTGTTCGGAAACAATGAGCTGTAAATATAATTTATGTGTATAGAGTAAATTACCAAGTCAAAAATTGTTAATAATTTGATAGCTGGATTTTATATTTCTTGTGTTTTTATCTTGCTACCAATCCTTGGAGAATCTTTTTATTAGCTGAGCACTTGAATGTTGCAGAGAAAAATCTACACTTATCTTTCCTATAAGACAGAAAAATAAAATATTTGTAAAAGGCATCTGTTGAAACTACCTTTTCCTAGAGTAAGGACAAGGTGATGAGGACCCAGATTGTTGGGGGCAATATGCTGACTCTGTAAACTGCTTAGGGAGGGCTGTAAAGCACTGTGAAGTGGTATATAAGTCTAAGTGCTGCTGCTATCTGCACCCTAGTCCTTCCAAACCAATCCATCTGTTTATGCAGATATTCTTAATAACCTATTTGGATTTGAAGGACAATATTTTAAAACCTTTACCAATATGAATTGGATTTTTATAAGCAAAGATGAATGACAGATCTTATACATTTACACAAATAATTTGTGGAACCCAAAAATGTAATCTCTCTTTCTGGATCATAGAGTACATTTATCCATTTTATTATAAAGGTGATTGAGCTCATTCATTATTACAAAAATCTCTTTTGAACTCCTTTATTTCATTATCTGTTAAAGATCATTCTAGTCATCCCAGGTAAATGAAAGTATTTATTTGCTACTACATTACTTTTCATGTTAGGGGGAGAGGTTGCTCCTTTGTAGGTAGATATGTCTACTCAGAAATAAGTTCTAATGAATTGAGGAGAGTATTCTATAATAATATTATACATAGATAACTCTGCCAATTAGTCACTGCTTTCTGAAACCTGCAACAAATCACTCAATATCACAAATTCACAGATTGTTAATGCAGCTGCAGTAAAGAGAATCTGATCCAAATTTTATCTGTCCTGTTAAGAGGAACATTGACAAATGTGTCCTTAAACTAACTGAACAAAACTCATTCAAGTTACTTAGACAAACAGAACTATTTATTCAGTTACAGTGTTAAAAACTGGAGTTTCCTCCCCACCCCATCTTTTAAAACAGCTTTTGGTACTTAACGGTTTCAGCCATTCAGGAGCTGGGGTAAAAAAATTTTTTCTCACTGTGTGAAACAAGCAATAATGTAGGAACTCAGGAAAAAAAATACTGATTACAAACATGTTTCAACTATACTCCAAACCAGCAGCATTCTGCATATTACATAAATGTTATAAGTACTGCATCGCTGTGACATTTCTGCAACAATAGCTGGTAGCATAGATTAGGAAGCCACACCTGACAAATGCAAGACAGTTTATTGTGTGTGTGTTTTATGCTTTTAATTTGGAAGAAGCATACCTTTCTGAAAAGTGTGTTTAGGAGGATTTGTCTACAGAAAGGAAAGAGATGGGCAATCACTTTCCTGGCATGGAAAATTAGGAAATTGCAGCAGCAGGTAAATTGCCCAATGGGGGCGATGATTGCTGGCAATCCAAACTGAACACCTGGCAATCATACTAAAGCATCCCAATCTGGACAGAATGTTCTTACAGGAACTTAGAATCCATCTGGCATCATCAGAGGACTGGAGCAGTTAAGACAGCAGTGAAGAAGTGCCCTTAAATCATACATGAAGTGTCAATGGTAAACTCAGGCAGTAGTTGATCTGACCATCTGTTAATGTTCATGAAGCTGTAGCGTGTATGAATTTGAATAAAAATAAGCCTAGAGCTGGAAGATCAAGGAATGTTGAAACAAACTAAACCTCTGAACATTCTTCAAGGGTCAGCTGATATATCCTATCTTCATTTAAGGTAACAATTGTGCATTATGAAAAGTAGTTTGTTAATATTATTGCTGAAGCCTGTCATAAAGATCTGTGCTTAATATGAAACAGGTGTTTCAGTTCTTTGGTGCTAATCACATTTTAAACACCGTATAGCTCCTTTTAGAAGACCTGTGCCAGGATGCATATTCAGGACTACGGTATCTAGCTCAGTGATGCCAACCCTTTTGGGGCTCAGTGTGTCAAAAATGCATAAAATGCCTAACCTGATTCTGCTGGTGTGTCCACGCCACCTTCTTCCTTCCCCAGACACAAGAGAAACAATATGTAACATACATAACTGGAAATATTTTTCAATTAGTCTTTATCCCTCAGGAAAAAAATTCCTATTGGAGGCAGCTCTAGGTTGTATGAGGCCTGAAAACTCTGGAGAATTTTCTTGTATGGTCTTGCAGCTTCTAAAATGAGTGGGAAAGCACACCTTGTTCTCAGGTGATTTTTGGAGGCTCCAGAGGCCTCATGGGAGCACACCCCATTCTTGTGCAGCCTCTGCAACCTCAGAAAACGTAAGAAAGAATGGGACATGGTGGCATGTCACCAAACAAAATGGGCAGATTTTGGAAAAAGCAGGAGGAGCTGCTAAAAGGTGATATTAATTGTCACTACAGTATTACCTTTGTTTCTGTTCCTCTCAAGTTCAGCTTCAGGGTTCCTTCAGGCAAATTATTATGTCAGTTGCAGATTCAGATTCTCATCTCTTCTTTGTTAGAAGGGTGTAAAAACTTAGTTCAGGATTGCACTTAGTGTGTCAGTGGATAAAATTTGAAATAATGGTCTATGTCAAATGGTGAAAAGGTAAAAATGTGTTTACAAGCTGTATTCCCTCTATCACATGCTTGAGTCTGCCTTGACAAAGAACAAGCCACTATAAAGCAGCATTTATGCTGCACAGAACTCTGCCATATGGAGACTCTTCTGGAGACCTGGTTAAGGTGACGGGAACAGTGTGCAATTTTAATCAAATAAGGAACAAACGTTTTCCCAGATTTTATTGCTTCCATGTGCATTGCATAGACAAGTTGAAAATGCCTGACATAGTACAATCAGTCTGAATTGTAAATAGTTCCAGAATTTCAGAGTTCATTATTTTGTGCTTTTTAAAATATTTTTTCCTCAGAAATGCTATTCTGTTATAATACTTAGACAATACATTGAATGTTCTTTTGAAAAAAAAGAACAAAAAAGCAGATGAAAAAACAGTAATTAAATCACATATGCTGGGTTTATGAAAAAGTAAACTTACCCTACAAAGTTGGTGCCTATATGCTTAATTATGGAGAAATATAGAGTAATTTTATTCTCTGTAATTGTTAGGGAGGCATGGACAGATAGACGCCACTGCCCTGTGCTATCAAAATGAAACTTCACATTCTTCATTTCTGTTGGTTAACACTTTGGGCAATGTACCACAATGTACAAATTTTTCCTATGTCAACTTATTGAACACTATAAAAATATGCAACTCTCTGGGGTGATTGGTATATGGTGGAATTTTGTGGATTTTTTACAACAGATATGCCATGGGAACTGTGGCTGGCCAAAACTTGACCACTAATCTGCACGCAAGCTGGTAATGTTATACCCTGCTGACTCCTCTAACTTATAAGTATTTTCAGTGGTGGAATTCAAATACCTAAACAACTGGTTCTCTTATTTGATGCAGGCCTGGGCCTCTGATGCCTAGAACGGACTTCCGGAAGTGGCATCCACGCACTTCCAGTGGGCCGTTCTAGGCCTGGGAGGTTGTCTCCGAGGCTTAGAACGGAGTTCTAGAAGTGGCATCCACACACTTCCAGTGGGCCATTCTAGCCTGGGAGGTTCTCTGAATGCAGTAAAATTTACCTACTGGTTCTGCTGAACCGGTGCGAACCGGCTCAATTCCATCACTGAGTATTTTGCTATAACTCGTCTACCCCTTATTTTTTTTTACTTTTCAACAAGCAAACCCATTACATGACTGTATCAAATGTAAGGAGCTGGGGTGGCACAGTGGTTAGAATGCAGTATTGCAGACTGACTCTGCTCACTGCCAGGAATTTGATCCTGACTGATTCAAGGTTGATTCAGCCTTCTGTCCTTCCAAGGTTGGCAAAATGAGGACCCAGATTGTTGGAGGCAATATTCTGACTCTGTGAACTGCTTAGAGCGTGCTGTAAAACACTATGAAGCGGTATATAAGTATTATTGACTGTGCTATTGCTATCTACCCACAGTTATCATTTTCTAAGAATGTAGATGAAGCAGTCCCCAAAATGAAGATATGTTAAAAATGATACAATGTGGATATTTCCAATTTCATTATTAAAAAATTAAAGTCAGATAAGATAAACATCCTGGTAAGCATAATGTTGTCTATTCATGAAATAAAAGAATGAAATTGACCTATTGCAGAAAAGAATTTTTATTATATCTCCCCATCACATCTTTGGATAATAGTAACCTCTCCCAGATGGAAATTCAATTTCATTATTGAATAAACTGAACACCATTATACCACTCAGAACAAATCAAGATGTGACTATATGCTTACCATTTTGTTTAGTCCAGTTTTCTGTACTACAGTCTTTAGCTTTCTTTCTGATGGAGAAACTGAGGGGATGTACTGAGGCATTCATTTCTCTCTAGAAGCACTGATTGGCTGATAGTTCTCTGTCCCCCACTATTGTTTCTGAAAAGCAAATGTTGATTAACTCTCAGTTTTTCCTGCAGTATCCAAGCATGCTAATAAATGTGGAAATAGATAATCTATACAATCCCAATTGTATTTTAATTGTTAAATCAGAAACATATTGATCACCTTGGATGCCATAGAAATAGGAATCAAGAATTACTAAACATTTGAGTATTTCACTACCATTAGTAAACCCATGTCAATTTTGGTCTATAAATCTAGCCTCTGATTCTCCCTATTCCTTTAAATTTTAAACCATGCTTGATTTAGATTAAGTACTCCTGGTCATTCTGAAGTCATCAGACTTTCTGGAACAGAATCTACAATACTTTGCTCTCGACTTGCATACATTTCTGACCTATTTGGATTGAAAGCCAATTTCTCTGAAAACAACAGCCTCTGGCCCAACTCATTCCAAGGTCTGACTCATATATAGTATAAGGGGGAAAGGACAAGCCTATAAGTGGATTGACAGATGAATTTTGTCCATGATCAAGATGGACATTGTATTCATATGTTTATTTTGGATAGTATAGTATATATATTGTTGCATTCACCAAAGACTTAAAACTCCTTATTCTAGTTTTAATGGAAAACTCATTTCTTTGGCTAGCTATGACTAGTGACCTTAAAATACCACTTTAAAGATCACATTTTATGATTAAAGGTCACATTTTTACATTCTGGAGAGAGAGAAGTTCCCTGAGAATGGGAGCATGAGTTTGAAAGCTTGGAAGATTAACTTCTGGTCCCAGTGACCAAATTGGATCCTATCACATTTTAAGACACACAATAGAAAATTAAACTCATAGGTTTTTTATGTCTCCATTCCCAGATCCACAGGAATTGGTATCAATAGGAGAAGAACGGATTCCTAGGATCTACTGACTTGTCTTTGGGGAAGCATTATTTCATGCTTTTAAAAAGTATTAATATTCTGACCAAGGATAGTCACATTCTGTAATTAAAATTTTTAAAATAAGATTGAAACTTCTTTGAAAAAAGAAAGAACACTCTACTCCTACTTGCTAAAGATTACTTACAATAATTGTTTTTCAGATCTGAGATTTATCAAATATGTGTTCAATAATCTGAATTGAGTCTCAAGTATCAATGGGTTTTGCAATGGGCTATTATTCCTGTACAAACCGCAGAAATGATTGTTGTTTTCTTTTTTCCTGATTTATAAGGATGACATCAGAACATCCAGAGCACTATGGAGAAGATATGGACATGATGTTGTACGCCTATGATCATTATATCCGCGGAGCAACTACAACTTTCTCTGGTGTGGAAAGGTCAGGTTCAAAAATGCTGTTGAAAGCTGAATCTTTCCCTTAACACTAAGCATGAAATATTAAAGGAAAAAAAAACCCAAAGATGAAATAATTGCCTAGGTGTGATGGGAGCAATGGATATAATGGAAAGCATGATGACTTTTCTGAGAGGCAGAAGGACAATTGACCTTAAACAGTTAACAATTAGCTAACAGCCAGGCAGATATCAACCTTTTTTTACCCCCCCCCCAATATTATCTTAATAGACCTCCCTCCAGTTATGGCAATTCCAAAACAAATACCTTAAGTGTAGAAAGAGCGTAGCCCTAGACATTAATAGGAAAAGGAGACTTTATTATATATTAAATTCTGATATTGATATTGTAGAGTAATTCAAGTTATTAATTTCAATATTTTTAGAATATAGAATTATAGTTCTGTACTTATTTGGGTGAAGTGGTTTTGGCACTTTTTACAGAATTAAAGGAAGATTCTTTAACAACTGAAGCAATTTAAAGTAATAGTTTGAAGCTGTAAAACCAAAAGAAACTGCAACTGAATTCCTGATATTGTGCTGTAAACTTTTAGAGAGGATAACCTTGTTTATTTAGTGAATTAACACTATAATAAAAGAATCACTATATGATGGGGCCAGTTCTTGACCATTCTTTACAACTGAGAGCAAAAGGAAGCAATACCAAGCAAATTGTACATTTGCTTTCAGAGTAGTTTGAACATTCTTGAGATAAAAAGCAATTCAAATCAATGGATAATCAATACTGTTATAAAACTTTCTTTTTGGGGTGTGTCTTCAAGTGATGATTAGCACCTGGCAACTGCCTGAATAAGTCCCAACAGTCCCTGTTGGAAAAAATTTCTGAAATGGCTTGCCATTGCCTCTTTCATGGGGCTGAGAGAAAGTGACTGGTCCAAAGTCAACTAGCTGATTCTGTGCCTAAAGTGGGATTAAGATTCATACTTTCCCGGGTTGTAGCCTGGTGATTTTAACCATTGCACCAAACTGCCCCCACTTAATCATTACATCTGAGCTGAAAGAATATAGCCATAAAATATGCTCATTTTTAATAATGGAAAATGTATTTCTCCCCCTTTTTAAATGCAACATATTTTGCTTTAGTTTGATTACAAGCAGCATTGCTCCTGGATGAAATTGCATTTGGAAAAATTCTATGAAGTATCATTAATAGCCATTTTAAATCAAATTTCCAATTTTGTTTAGGCTCAAGGCCCAAGTATTTTAAAATCACGCTAGAGACCTTGCTAGTTGTTTTTCTTTCGCTAGAAAAACCATAATTCAAAAAAAATTACTGTAAATAAATTTAATTCATAATCTTAATATATTTGGTATTGTCTTCTTATTTACAGTGTATTAAACCTTATTTTTATTTCTCTTCCTTTGCAGAGATCGTCAGTGGAAATTTATTGTCTGCAGAATGACAAATTTTGATTGTCAATTTCAAAATGCTTAAAAATTCTGAATATATGCTACACTTTGGAGTTTGGGTAGGAAATATAATAAAAGGGTGAAAGGAAAAAAGGCAGGAAAGTCAAATCAGTAATAAATGCATCAACCTCTTATAGAGGTTTGACTCTTGTATTCAAAAAAGGCTGGTAAGTACGATATTGAGTTATTTCTTTACTTTCTGCAGGGGAATTCATAGAGCTCTTAATTAGAGAATAGAATTTCTGCCTCCATTCTCACAACCTCTGCAGAGCCTGAGCACATAATACTTGAATTTCCATTGCTTTCCAGTCCATTACCTGCCTAGTCAGTTGCACCTGCAGAATTAATGTTAATTTGGGAGTATGCATGGCCAGTCTCTCTTCCCATAATAGTAGAACTTTTACCCTTATATTGGTGTCACTTCTCACATATATCACTATTATGACCTGGGCATATGAGTAGCTGCTGGGCAGAGAGCAATCTTTGAGAAAACTGCAGATCATTTTCCTGATTTTTTTAAATGGTTAGATGCTTACTTGTTTAAACTTGGATAAAGTTACTTCCTTTGTTATTTAGCTACTCTGTACAAATACAGCTTGGTTTGCATAGCAACCTTATATCCACTGCATCCACTTACTTACAAAAGGGCAAAAGCTCCTTAACTTGAGCTTTCTTCATATCTGTTCACACTGCTGAAATTAGCAAAAAAACAAATAAACCATATCATTATTATATTATAATAATGCATTATTGCAAACCATATCATTATTATATTATATCCATGATAATAGCAAGGTTGGTTGGTAGCAGTCACTTTTAAAGATTGTTCATCTACATTTTTAATTGTTTGACTGTTTACACTTCAAGTGAAATAGATTAAAATACATTCTGAAGACCATAATATCTCCATGTTGAATGTTATCAGATTATTTTTGTTAACTGTTATACATCCATGTTGCTTCCCTTGTAATTAGAGACCATAATAAATTCTAGAATACTGAAGCCCCATGGAAAAGAGCAATGGCAATTGTGTAACTCTGTACAAAAACCGATTATATTCCAGTGGCTTTTGCTTTGTAGCTCAAATGTGAATATAATTTTGTTGAACATTGTTTAAGGCTTAACTATGAAGGCAGTCACTGAGGGAGTTACTTAAGAATCAAATATAAACAAATGCTGTGCAATTTATTCTAAATACCTGTATCTATTATTCAAGTATATTATGAATTATTTACAATTAAATGAATAAAATAAATAAAATTATATGGCAATTCAGTAGCTTTTAAACAGCTTTCAACAATTGTTTGTGCATTTAATAATTGTGAACAAATTAGCTGTAGACATTCTGTTACTAATTGCTCAATATAAATTAGCAAAGTTCTACTATATTCAAAAACAATAGATATAAATGATTGTTTATGGATTTGTTCTCACTCATTATGAAAGTATTAAAATTGTAATCAGCATGCCTTTGAGAAGGATTAGGAAAATTTTAAAATATGAATAAGTTGTACAAAATGCATTTGAAGTGAATTCCATCTATTCAAGAAAGAATTAAAGTGAAATACCTTGTATCTAGCAAGAATGAATAGATATTCAGGAAAGGGCATCATTTTGCATTATTAATGAATCAACCCGTCCATTAATTAATGCAGCCTAAAGAGCATACTCCCGTTAACACTTAAACACTATGCTTCAGTTTTCATGTGAAAACAAGAGAAAGAAAACTTTCATAATTGGGATCTGGTTCCCTTCCTGAAAATCTTTGCATTTCAGAAGGCAGCTTTAGTAATGTCTCTCCTGAGGAATCAAGATTAACTTGGCTGAACCAGTAAAACTCCAGAATTTCCTCTGAAGTGGAATCTTTTGTGAGGAACGTGATATTGTAAATCACAAGAACAATTTCTTGGAAGTAAGCAGAAAAGTGAATATTAATGGTGTATTAATTATATACAGGAATGGGTGATCTATATGGGAAGAGTTTATGATCTTTGCAATATTGTATCTTGCGCGTGCACACACACACACACACACACACACACACACACCTTGATTTAAGATATACTTATGAAACAAGAAAGGATACTGTCTTGAGCCAAGTTTTCCTACAATAGGGCTATGATCTAATCTTTATCAGGATTGTCCTTAGCTGGAAAATGCTAGGAATGTTCAGAAAGCCTTCTAGTATTTCTCTACAAATGCTGCAGTTCTGGAATTTGCCAGAGAAATTACCACTAAGAAAAATATTTCCTACGCCATGTTTCTCTGAAAGAACAGAATACTCATATATTGTATATTTACAGAAATAATAGCCTTATTATCATTTCTTTGAAAGGTATCTCACATATGAGCTTAATTTTGGCTTCTGTAATCATTGCTATGCAAGAAGTTAGATAAAACTTTTTCTGATCATCTGGAATTTTTTTGACTAGAAATGACAGAGGTTGAGCTTGGGAATTTCTCAACATAAAACATATTCAACAGAGATGCAGGTCCTACTAATTCTTCTTAGGATTTTTTTCAATCCATCTTGAAACTGTGTGCGTGCAAACATTTAATACTAGTGGGTGAAAGAGAGAGTAATTCAGAACTCATTTGCATCTAAATATGGCACACATATCCCTAGCAACGTGTTGTTGTTTTTTTTGCTGGTTCTTCATGATGTTGACTTCATCTGATCACCATCTCTTAAATGAATCAGTCTTAAAATCATCCTTAGCTGAAATAGTATCAGCTGTATTACTGTGACACAGGTTTCACCGCAGATATATTCTGATACTTTTAAGCAACCATTTTGTAAGTGATTCACTGAGTGGTATGGTGAAGACACATGGCTCCCACTTGATATCTATTGGACATTTTAGGACCTCATTCCTCTACACTGTATGCATTTTCTTCTGTCATTCTGAAGATTAGATTGGAAGAATAGAGCTGGAAGGGACCTTGGAGGTCTTCTAGTCCAGCCCCCCACTTAAGCAGGAGAATCTATACCATCTTAGACAAGTGGCTGTCTAGCCTCTTCTTTAAAATCTCCAATGATGGAGCACCCACAATTTCTGGAGGCAAGCTGTTCCACTGGTTAATTGTCCTCACTGTCAGGAAGTTTCTCCTTAATTCTAGGCTGCTTCTCTCTTTGTTCAGTTTCCAATCATTGTTTCTTGTCCTGCCCTCTTGTGCTTTAGTGAATAATGTGACCTCCTCTTCTTTGTGGCAGCCCCTCAAATACTGGAATACTCCTATCATGTAGCCCCTGTTTCTTCTTTTCTTTAGACTAGCCCAGGGATAGGCAACCTTGGCTCTTTTATGACTCGTGGACTTCAACTCTCAGAATTCCTGAGCCAGCTATGCGAGTCATAAAAGAGCCAAGGTTGCCTATCCCTAGACTAGCCAAACCCAAGTCCTGCAGCCATTCTTCGTATGTTTTAGTCTCCATGCCTTTGATCATCTTAGTTGCTCTTCTCTGAATGTTTTCCAAACTCTCAACATCTTTTTTGTGATATGGTGACCAAAATTGGCTGCAGTATTCCAGTTGCGGTCTTACTAGGGTTTTATAAAGCAGTACTAATACTTAGCGTGATCTTGATTCTATGCCTCTGATTATACAACCCAGGATTGTATTTGCTTTTTTTGGCTGCTGCTGCACACTGCTGGCTCATGGTTAAGTGATCGTCCACTAGGACTCCAAGGTCCCTCTCACAGTTACTGTTTTTAAGCCAGCTCTTGCCCAGTCTGTACTTGTACCTTTGATTTTTCCTGCCTACATGTAAAACTTTGCTTTTCTCCACATTGAAACTTATTTTGTTGGACAGGGCCCATTGTTCAGGTTTGTCAAGAACTTTTTGGATTCTGAGTTTGTCTTCTGGGATGTTGCTAATCTTGCCAGTTTGGTGTCATCTGCAGATTTGATGAGTTCCCCTTCAATTCCCTCATCTAAGTCATTTATGAAGATATTGAAGAGTACTAGGCCTAAGATGGAACCTTGTGGTACCCCACTGCTTACTTCTCTCCATGTGGATGTAGTGCTGTTGAGGACTACTCATTGAAGTGCAGCTCCCCTGTACCTATTATATCTCTGAAGTTATTCCTGGTCTGGTACACCTTGAACAGCAGCTGATCTGCAATGGTAACAAGGAGTGGGATGCACAGTTTTCTGCAACTTTCCCTGCCAGCTGTCAGATATGTTCAGACTGCTTTTGAACAAGGTTTTAGTACTCTTCTGAAATAGTACTAAACTTTGCTCCAAAAGGAAATTGACTATCAGTTGACATCAGCTGATAGCCAGATTCCCTTTCTATCAATCTGTGCAAAACATTTGAGAAAAAAACAGAGGGCATTCTAGGAGAGTTAAACTCATTAGTCTTGGCTTAGGTCCAAATTCCTTCCCAAGCTTCAAATCCAATCTATATTAAGAAGAATGATTGGCATAGGTTTTCCTCCTGGTTATGTTTGATGGAAGGGATGGGAAATACACGAATCCTTGGTGCTGACATTTCCTGTAAATTGTAATCAAGGACAATGCATTTGTTGTCCTTGATTACTAGTGAAAGACACAAGTTTTATGCTGGTATAGCTTTTTACCAGTTCCATGTGTATACAATTAATCCTCAACTTATGACTGAAATCAAGCCTGAATTATGGTCACAAGTCATTGCAGTTGTAAGTCAAGACATCATGATTTTTCAATATTTTTGCAGTGGTCATTAAGAGAACAGAGTGATCATTAGATGAACCAATTTTCCCCAAAGAAATCAGAAGCAAACACCTGAAACCAGCAAAAAAAAAATGATGCAAATTGTGGTCATGTTGATATCAAGATCCTGCATATGGCCATAAATGTGAGCTGATTGTCAAGTGCCCAAAACATGATCATGTGACTGTAGGGGTGATCCTCATAACTTGGAAAATAAGTCATAAGTAGTTTTGGAGAATCCAAATTTCAAACGGTAGCTAAATGACAAGTCATAAGTGAAACACTATCTGTATTACTTTAACTTAGCTGAAGGAAGAGCTGAGAAAAACAAGAGACACGGAGGAGTGTTTTAAAGAAAAGATGTCTTGTGATTCACCGATCCAGTATGTGCTAAACTTTGACAAATGTAAGCTTGAATAAATCATTGCTGTTGTGCCTATTTATAGGCAATGTACTTTCTTTCATTTTAATGCACATAGATTACCCCCCTCCTGCAGAGTTTAAAACTGGAAATTGAAGCCCAATGGAAATTACTTTTACAATGTCCATAGCTGTTTACTAAGAAGCTCCCTACTGTGATGTGCCATAAATATTAGATACTCTTGATGCTTCTGCAAAAAGCTATAATGTAATTTTTATTGATGGCATTCTACTGAAAATGGTTATGCTGTAACAAGAGAAGATAGTTTAGATGATGCCAAAGGAAGACAAAAAGCGCTCTTCAGCCATGTATGGGGATGTACTTCTTATTTTCTAAGTGTCTCCATTAAAAAAGATGTTCATTATGCTTTATTTTTAATAGGATTTTGTCCTTTATAAGTATTAGACAGCCACCCTACCCTAGTTTGATGTCATCTAAAAATTTAATGAATAGCAATTCAATACTATTCTCTAGAACAGATCATTTTAAAAATTGTCAATTAGCATATGGCCAAACCTAAAATCTCCCACTTGATACTGCCCCCTCCAGATCAGAGCAGAACCATTTATGAGTTGTTCAACCATTTGCAAATTCTCTGTTTTTATACCTCTTGTTTACAAATGCATAATACATTTTGTCAAGACTCTGACTGAGATGGAACTTCCGGTGGCTCCGCCGGCGCCGCTAGAGTCTCCTCTGTGAGGCTCCGTTCTCTGGGTATGTAAAGCCGCAAAAAACAGCGAACACCAGCTGTTTTTTGTGGTGAAAAATCCCCTCTTCGGGCGAAGAAGAGGTGTAGAGCATTGGGAGCAACAAGGGTTGAGCTCCTCTGAAATCCCTGAAGTTTTCAGGGATAAAGAATGTGAGCTCCCCATAGCTCCTGAAAACGCTCCTGCCCAGAGACGCTTCTGTCATCGGACAGAAAAAGACGCCGCGACCGCCTCTGCTTTTAAAAATAGAACACAAGAGAGAACTGTTTGCAGACTGAGTGAATACAGGAGTTCTTATTGGATTGCAAGTATTTTTTATTGTTTTTCTGGCTATATATTTCTAACTGCTACATTCAACATAATGCATTCAAAATGGCGTATAGCTTTCACTACTTTTACTACTTTCACCGCTAAAGGAAAGTGTTTGAAAGTGAAAGTGAATTCTCCATTTTTTCCCCCTCTTTGTTCTCGTAAGCGAAGCTAGAGGCCAGAGTGACTGCTTTAAAACTTAAAATGGATTGGAATTTACGTTTTAATGTCGAACCTATTTTGGACTGCATTGATAAATTTAAAGAAGAAACGATTGCAATATTGAAAGAGACTAATGCAGAAATATTAAAACTCCTTTTTCCAAATGAAATTGATTTGCAACCGTCTGTTGAACATTTTATACAACAATCCAAACAAGAAGAAGACAGTATTGAGAATAAAGAGAATAATTGGGAATGGATCTTGCTTGATAAACAGTTCATTTACGGAGTGGAGGAAGAGGATTTGTTTCAAAACAGGAGGGGATGGTTATTCCTCTCAGACAGAAAATCAAGGAGTATATGAAATCCCATGTACTGCTTGCCCCACTACATACATTGGACAAACCAACAGAAGGATAAATGCACGCATTGAAGAACACAAAAACTCAGTCAAAAGAGAGGAACCAACTTCTTCCCTGGTCCAACACCTTAAAGCCACAGGACATGAAATTGATTTCAAAAAGACCAGAACAATTGCCAAAACTGAACATTTTAATAACAGAATAATCAGAGAAGCCATCGAAATAGAAAAACGCCCCCACAGCATGAACAAACGAGATGATACCTCCCGCCTACCAGCCATTTGGAAACCCGCCCTTATTGACAAACGTATTCCTAACTCTAAGATTGACACCAGAACCACACAGGATGCCACCTCCACACATCCACGCAAAAAGCAAACCCAAACCAATGATGAGGCAAGACCACAGACCAGGAGCCAGACCAGAGCTGCAACATTGGCCACTTTGAACCTCTCCAGCACAACAAAGCCCCCACCCAAACAGAACACTCCCCCAGCCAATCAGAACACAGCCAACCCCCCAGCCAATCAGAGCACAGCCAAGCCCCTAACCAATCAGAACATAGCCAAGCTCCCAGCCAATCAGTTCAAACCCCCACTGGCAGTTAAAAGGAAAAAACAGCTTAGACCACACATTGCTCCTAGAAGCAGAAGCCAAAAGCACCAGCCTGAAGATGATGAATGAGATTTCATCGAAACGTTGCCAAGACACTTCAAATTCTAATTCTATATATATATATTGATGTTTAATGGTTTGAAATGATTGTTTAGAATGTTAAAAGAGATGGATTATTGAAAGATATATATTTAATTTGATTGTTTGGGTGATTCTATATAACCTCTCAATGAACTGAAGTGATGGACTGATTCTTAGATTGAAGGTTTAGATATGTAAATGAATATTAATATTCTTAACAAGATGATATGTTTGTTCTGTTTAGTGGATTGAAATGATTTAAGGCTTGACACTAGATGGAATGATTGAGGGATTGGATATATATTAGAACTGATAAGGTTGAATAAATGTTAGATAGAGATTGTATTTAGTATATAGTTCAAAATTCTTGTTAGGATTATATAATAATTTTGTTTGAAGTAGTGGGTTTTCTTTTGTTTTACCCTGTACTCACTCTGGGAAGTCAGGGGGGGGGGTTAGGGAGGGTTTATAATTTTATATACTATGTTTTCTCAACTGTAATTAGGGTTGATGCAAGAATGTGTAATTATTGTTATTAAGGGGTTGTTCGGGTGGCCTCTGGGCACCACATCTGATGGAAAGAGGAAGGAGGAGTGAAGGCTGATGCAAGTAGAAAGTTGATAAGAAGGGGGAAGAGAAGGGATAGTAGGGCGGAGTAGAAGGAGGGAGATAGAGAAGGAGGGAGGAGAGTAGGTAGTTAGATGGTAAGTGAGGGGGGAAGGTTAGGGTTAGGGGGATGTGGTGGTGGGGGTACCGAGCAGCAATGTTAATTGTTTGGAAAATATGGTTTATGATTAGTCTTAGTTGAGTTATTATTAGTAGATTTATTGAAATAAGTACATATGTTATGTTTATGGATGATTTTGAAATATGTATTTATATTTTGATTATGTTTATTGTTTACTTATTATGATCTGATTTGAGTATTTTTCCTTTGTTAAAAATTAAAAAACCAATAAAAAATTTTTTTAAAAAAAGACTCTGACTGAGATGAAAATCACTACTCCTAGAGTATTCTCCTAGTCTTACAGGCAAGTCATTCTGTCATAAAAAGAGATATCATGTTCTTAACAACATTCAAAATGCCATCTTTTCTGATACCTTGCTTAGTACAAGGCAAGGTAAACTGATCTGTCTGAATCCTTTCATTTCCCCTTTTGAATAATGAGACTAGTCTCTTCTCCAATATTCTTGTTTATTTCCAACTCAATTTTCATCAAAAGTTGCATACAGCAATTCTGAGAAGAAATTTTGACCATTTCTTTAACATCTTGCGATATAATTGCCTTAGCTCTGGAGAAAAGAGTTTATTTAAGACTGCAGAGTTGATTCTAACAATACTTTTATCAATCCTGAAGTGTGTTTTTCCTTGTTTGCTAAATCGTATTAGGAAATGCTCTTTCGCTCTTTTGAGAAAAGACAAAAAAGATGTCAAGCAGTTCCACCTTATCCTCTTTTTTATTTATCCTGCCTTTATTAACTTTATATTATATATTTCTAATACCTCTTCCTCCTCCTATGTGCAACAGACCAACAGCTCCCATGGTAACTTTATTTCAGAATGTCTCAAACACCAACAGTTACAGTTTGCATTTTCTTAATTCAGCCAAAGCCAATTACTCTGCACCCAATTATGGGAACTTTCCCAGCTTAATATCTCTCCAGTGTGCAAGATTGCAGTCAAGTGAGAAAGAGCACTTCTTAGAAAATCCAGACGCTGTGATAAAAAGCTGCTTGCAGATAACAAGCTGGAAAAGGATCAGAGAGATTGGTGAGATAAGTGACTAATATTTGAAGACACCTTATCTGAACTTTGTTGTCTTTTACTTCTACCAATGGCTGGAAATAGCTCATGATGAGACTCTTCTCCCTAGAGAGATTGTAGGCAGACTCAGAACTGCCTGGCAGTTGAAAGGACATGGTGACATGCAAATTAGTTTTTTTAAAAATAGCTGGATGAGTGGATCAGGATTCCTTTGTAGCCAGGGAGATATACAGTAGGAAACAGAAAGATAATGACTGAGCCTAAACTGATATGTCTACTCTTATATAACATATGTAATAAGTCATTATCTGTTAATATGAATATAAATGAGAATCAGGGTTTCACTGAATGGCCCACAATTAACTTAAATTAATGGCAAGCAATTTCTTTTCAATTTTATTTATCTAATGTAAATTGGCATAATGATATATCTAATGTAAATAGGTATAAAATTGCCTTCTCTAGAAGACGAGGTCTGTTGACCTTTGATTCCTACAAACTTTAAGCAATGAGTTGTAGAAAAAATGGGCTAAATTTTAGTTCTAACATCTAGCTATTTCTTAAACCGCAATCTTATATCCTCAGAAGAAATATTTATGATGTTATGGCCAAATGCTTCTTAAAGATTCATTCCCACATCCTTCTAGCCTTCTAACATGACAATGTCTTGGAAACTATTTTTTAAAAAAACAGCTCTCTTGATTTTGCTTCCATCTTACCTTCAGCCTGCCTTCAAAGTTGGCCTAAAATCATACTTATTTGTTCAGTAATTGCATTTTTTGTCTTCTCCTGACACAGTCTCGAGCAATCTCTAATTTTTTTATGATAGCGATAGCAATGACATCATCAAGAACTGTGATCTTCCCTGCTCATACTTGAGCACTTGAGGCTGCTACAGGTACACCTCAACCACTGGGCACTATTGTCCATGGCTATTTTAGTTTGATTTGCAAGCAAAACTAACCAGATGGCTTGTGCACAGGGGTCTGCCTAGTTAATACTTCACCTACATTTAAAAAGTGCTAATTAGGCATTGTGTGGACTTAGCAGTCTTGTGGAACAAGAGCAGATTTGTCTTTTTTTTTTAAAAAAAAAATGGAGCTTTGTTGATTGAACCTGAAAAAAAGATCAGGATTCTGCCACTGGGTTCTTAATACTTCTGTCTTCTATAGATTTTCATCTGCTTCTGTTCATAAAGAGATTCATAGAGTTGTACACTTAATTTTATAACTTTGGGAAGTAGCACATTTTGATTAGCTAACACCATTTTGCAAGAATAGTTGGAGGTGGGGGGAGCTACCAATAGTGGTCATTCACTGCCAGCCTTGCATTTCCCATGTAGCACTTAGTGATTTGGCATCTACAAAAGTGGGGTGAAATTCTTCTGTGTGTTTCCCTTTTTTCATCTTGGATTTTTCCTGCGTATGACTCTACTATTTTTCAAGATCGAGATTCCAATGATAATATCCCAGCTCATAGTTCAGTGGATCATACAAAGGGCATGTGACAGGATAAGAGGGAACTCTGTCGATATGCCTGTGAGTTTATTCAAGCATCAACCACCCTCCACCCTCCATACACAGCTATATCCCTCTACCCCACAGACCTGAGAACTGGGAAGTTTTTAAAATCCTTTATACACCTATGGGATGGAAGGTGACCACATCTTCTATCTCAAGCACACATTTAAAGTGCCCCAATCCTGCCTCATGATATATAATTGGTAATTACTTTTCCCACTAGCAGATAACATAGAGTGGAAGGGGAAAGGAAGTTGACAAATATATCAATTGCTGCCCCAAAATTATCCCATATGTTGTGTAGCGGAGCTAGGGTGAGAATGGGGCCGGTTGAGAGGTTTTGTGGGAGCCCTGCCAATCCGGCAGGGAAATGAGGAACTCCAGCAGCCGCTGTGGGTCTTGTGGCTGGGTGTGGCTCTGAGGAGGGAAGAAAAGGGAGGAGGAAGCCAACGGGAGGGGGGAGAGAAAGAGACTGGAGGGAGGTTTTTTTTGGCGGGAGATCGGGTGAAGCCAGCTGAGGAAAAGGAGAGAGAGCTTAGCTTAATAAGCCTGCCATCCAGAACCAGGAAAGAGTTTGACCAGGTTGAGGGTATGTCTTTTAGTGGGAAGTAGAGGGGTTTTTATGGAATCTGCTGGAGGAGGCAAAAAGGGGATAAGGAAGAGAAAGGGGGGATTACATATAGTAAGGGCAGAGAGAGACGAGAAGAATGGATAAAGGAGGATCCCTGTGAGCTCCAGAGAGGGACTGATTACCATTGTCTTAGGCAAGTTGCTGTCACCAGAGACTGATTACCATTAGCTTAGGCAAGTTGCTGTCATCAGAGACTGACTAACATTGTTATAGGCAAGTTGCTACTATCAGAGAATGGCTAACATTGGCCTAAGCAGGTTGCTGTTACTAGGGATCAACTACTATTGTTGCACGCCAGCTGCTGCTACCAGGACTTGACTACCATCGTCTCCTGTAAGTCTTACTGCTTGAGGTCAACTATTATCATTCCACATAAGTTACCATCAAAAGAGATCGACCATCACTGCCCTATGTGCGTGGCTGTCAACCATGACTGAACATCACTGTGCTACGTGCCCTGTCAGGTAGAGGTGCCAACGTGAGAGACCCCATAGATCGGCAGCCATCTGAAGAGGAGGCCAGGAGGGCCTGGACTTTAGTGGTCCCTTCGGGGGTGGCGCTACAGATGTCTAATAATTGTTAACTGCTCATAGATAGCTTTAAGGCTCTACTTTTCCTTCCTGTGTTAATGGTTTCTTTGTCAATAAGTTAAATAGATTTGATGTCTCATTGCTCAGAGGATTAAAAAATAACCTTCATTCTCAACTTTCCAGGAAACTCAATGGTCTCAGTGATGGTAATAACTGAAAGAGATTGAGAGGCCATACTTAAGTATTATTCCATCCATCCAGTACTGTTGGCTTTCTCTTTAGTCAGACATCATGAAAATTATTATTTTTTTCAAATTGCAGTTAATGACAGCAAACATGAAACAGAATTTATCACAATGCTTGCTTCTATCAAAATAGAGAGGAGGTTTTCATTTGCATTTTTCACCAATAAGTCCTAGAGATATTTGGTTTGGGACCTCCTCCAGTTCAGCAATTGAAATGTTGAAATTTGAGATAAGTCTGCCAAGGACTTACTGTAGTAAGATTCTCAACTGGCTGAAAAAAAGTGAGTACCTGGCACTAGGAGGCCTTTGGCAGAACATCAGCTGGCTCTCAGGAGAAGACTTGATTGCAAAGACCTGGCCCTCAGCTCTCTGTTGGCTGTAAGTAAACAACAAACCTATTTCTACTACGGGTCATATCAATGGGAGGTTCCAGCTGGCCTGTTTAAATAACTACAGTTCTTTTTATTCTTTGAGGAATCTGAATTAAAAACTGAAGACATATACAATAGCAATAAAAATCGCACTTAGACTTCATAGTGCTTTACAGCCCTCTCTAAGTGGTTTACAGAGTCAGTATATTGCCCCCAACAATCTGGGTCCTCATTTTACCAACCTCAGAAGGATGGAATCTGAGTTAACCTTGAGCCAGTGAGATTCTAACTGCTGGCAGTTGACAGAATTAGCCTGCAATACTGCATTCTAACCACTGCACCATCATGGCTCTTGTCAATACAGATAAAGGAAAATGTACAAATAAAGGAAAATGTTTGTAGCTCAGGGTTGAAATGAATGTCCTTTGGTGGTCTCTGAGTTTGGTTGCTTGATGATGTTGCCTAGTTTGAGTAATCTGCAAGAAAACAACCAAGCTCAGAGACCACCAACAACAACCCGTCAAACAAAAGTAGTTCCAGTCACTGCACTGAATCAAATTTCCAGCTCTATATTTAAAGCAATTATTTCTGTTCTATAGAATAATTCTGTTAAAAGGTTATTAAGCCATTCTGAAGCTAAGTTTAACATATATTCTCTATAATTCCTTATATCCTAATTGTGCTTCATTGAGAATACTATATGTATGTGTTAACTTTTTTGCTTTAGCAGCTTACACAGTTCTCTCAGGAACATCTAGGCAGACATTTCCTAGCCGACAATTGCCCATATAAGATGAGCCTTCTTCATTTCAATCATGTTCTTAGTTATACTTTTGAAATCCGTGTGCAGAAATTTTAATATGAAAGAAGTGACCAGCTAGCTTCTCTTCCTTTCCTTTAAATTCTTTACTCAAAGCTTGCATTCTGGGAGAAGTATACTTATCAATTTCCATTCCATTCCTTTCAGTTTTTCATTATGCAACTGGACAGGTTGGTTGCCAAATTGTGAATATATAATGTTTGGTTGATCATTTTTTTAAAAAAAGAACATACTAAAAGGTCTATGTAGCTTGGTGCACATTTCCTCAAATGTATGCTTTATTCTTGGCCTTTCTATTTAATATATTTTTTCACAGTTTATTTATTTATTTATTTGGGTTTGTATGCCGCTCCTCTCCAAGGGACTCGGAGCGGCTAACAACATATATATAACAGTGAAGTACCATAAAAAACCCAAACAAATATATCTAAAAAAAATCAATTAAAAAAACATACATTCAATTCAACAATCAACCACAGTCATCCCCAGGCCTGCCAGCAAAGATGAGTTTTTAGATTTTTCTGGAAGGCCGGGAGAGTCGGAGAAACGTGGACTTCAGAAGGCAGTTGGTTCCAGAGGGCGGGCGCCACAACAGAGAAGGCCCTCCCCCTAGGGCCCGCCAAACAACATTGTTTCGCTGACGGGACCCGGAGGAGGCCAACCCTGTGCGCTCTCACCGGTCATAGAGAAGTATGTGGCAGAAGGCGGTCCCATAAGTTTTACTACACAAGTAGTAAAATTACTTTACCACACAAGAATTTGTATATTGTTTTCATAAAGACATACACATTTGCACAGCCTTTTCTTTAATAAACTTATTTTATTTGGCAAACTATTCCAAAATTCTAGAAAGTGTACATTTTGAAAGATGATTAAATTTCACTTTGTATCAGTTAACAATGCAAAATTAGAAAAGTTTGCATTGCAATATTGGTCAAACACATTCCAGACAGCTGAATCTTTGCTCTGAAAATCCAATTAGACTAGTACTGGCATTGACAGGACCCAACATTTGGGCTAGAGATTTAAACCCAAGCTAATAGGATTCCATTGCTGTGTAGCATTGTGGAAGATCTCCTTAAATACTTAATGTATTCTTAGATACTGAATAGCTACTGGAATGTACCAGAATGTGTTGCTGCCAAGGTTCCATTAATGTTCAAGCAAGGCATTTATCTGAACTTGTGAGGAATGAAAGTATTTAAGGTATAAATGATAATTTCACATATTGTTGAATCACAATTCCCAGCATACTTTTTCACTTGCCTTTGATGAATATCTGTAGATTTCTTTAACCTCCACTGCTTGATTTTGTTTTGCCTGTCTTTCATTTTGCCACATAACCTCTATATCAGTGGTTCTCAACCTTTTTCAGGTTGAGACCCCACTTGCCCCGCCCATGCACGCCGCAACCCTGACCCGGGCGCGCACGCGCGCGACGGGCCGATCCGCGCATGCACGGCGCGCGCGCCGAAAAAAAATAAAAAAAATTAAAACAACATTTTAAAAAATGGCGGACCGCGATAGGCGGATCCGCGCATGCGTGGCGCGCGCACGCCGAAAAAAAAATAAAAAAATTTAAAAAAAAACACAAAATGGTGGACCACGGCGGGCATATCCACGCATGTGCAGTGCACGTGTGACAGGCCGATCCGCGCATGCGCAGCGCGTGCGTGCCAAAAAAAAATAAAAAAAAAATAAAAAAATATTCAAAAAAATTCAAAAAAAATATGGCGGACCGCAACGGGCGGATCCGTGCATGCGTGGCGCGCATGTGACGGGCCAATCCGTGCATGCGTGGTGCGTGCACGCCGAAAAAAAAATTAAAAAAATTTAAAAAAATTTTTAAAAAAACAAAATGGCGGACCGTGACGGGCGGATTCGCGCATGCACGGCATGCACGCGACAGACCGATCCGCGCATGTGCAGTGTGCGCGCACCGAAAAAAAATAAAATAAAAAATAAAAAATAAAAAAACAAAATGGCTGACCGCGGTGTCCGGCGACCCCCGCGAAACGGTCGTTCAACCCCAAATGGGGTCGCGACCCATAGGTTGAGAACCGCTGCTCTATATAATACTAAACTGTCATCATTTTGATTTTTAATTGAGCAAAATAGTACATTGCAGGGCAACTATTTTTGAACCAAGGTAGCTCAAATGAGCTAACTTACAGAATGTATCCAGAATCCAGGTCCAATGACTACCGAGGAGATGAAATCTGGGGAAACTGTATCTGCTTTAATTCTTCTGGCTGCTGCTGTAGTTACATAATCCTCATTTTCAATGCTTTTTGCCAGTCTTGCAATCCCTCACTTCCTACCTCACCCACCAGCTACTCCTCTCCTTGCTGGGAAAGGAATGGAAGATTTAAATGCCATAAATACATTCTCCAATCTAATTATTGGGCTGGATATCATTATATAGACCCACATAACAATAAACCCAAAAACAAATAATTAAAAGGAGGTACCCCACAATTCCATTGCAACAATGGAGGTATCAAGACTAGCCTAAATACAAAAGTTTTTATTCAGAAAATAAAACAAAATAAAATAAATTAATACAGATAAAACAATGTATATTTCTCCAGGAAGTGTATTCGTCTATTAGCCTTGTAAGCCTTACTAGTAAATCATGCATCAAGATCTTTAATGTCAATCTTAAGGCCCAGACAAGTTCAGATAACTTGTTCATTGGGTAAATTAATAATAAACTATTTTGAATTTTGAAGTTCAGACCTAGCCCTTTCAATGGAGCTTGGCAATGAATAGCAAGCAATTAATCTAATATGCTATTAGTATTAATACAATAGTAGTGTATTGTGACTCAAATACATAGCAATCAGCTGCTTTTCTTACAGCAGTCTCTGCTTCTGAATGATCTTTAAAGGGATGATCACCTCTTCAATTCTTTCCATAAGTGTAAGGCATGGTGAAGATTGGTTCTCTTCAGAGTACAGTATTAAATATTCAGGCATCCCCTGTACTCTACATGGAATTACTGCTTCCCTGGGACTTGTTGGTTAATTGGTGGAAACTAAACAAGGATATAAGCAACTTACACCTAAGGAGAAATTTTCTAGCAGTAAGAACAATCAATCAGTGGAACAATTTGCCCCAGAAGTTGTGAGTGCTCCAACACTGGAGGTTTTTAAAGAAGAGATTGGACAACCATTTGTCTGAAATGGTATACAATCTCCTGCTTGAACAGAAGGTTGGACTAGAAGACCAACATGGCAAATCATGTCTTACTAACTTGTTAGAATTCTTTGAGGGTGTAAATAAATACATAGATAAAGGGGCCCCAGTTGATATTGTATATCTTGACTTTCAAAAGGCTTTTGACAAAGTCCCTCACCAAAGGCTCCTAAAAAAGCTCTCCAGCCACGGAATTAGAGGACAGGTCTTGTCCTGGATTGGTAACTGGCTAAATTGTAGGAAGCAAAGGGTGGCAATAAATGGACAATTCTCCGGATGGAAAGAAGTGAGAAGTGGTGTACCCCAAGGTTCAGTTTTGGGGCCTTTACTTTTTAATTTATTCATCAATGATCTGGATGTAGAAGTTAATAGTGAGGTAGCCAAGTTTGCTGATGACACTAAATTGTTCCGGGTTGTGAAAAGTGAAACTGATTGTCGGGAGCTCCAGAAGGATCTCTCGAAATTGTGTGAGTGGGCAACAAAGTGGCAAATGCATTTTAACCTAAACAAGTGCAAAGTTATGCACATCGGGGCAAAGAACCCCAATTATACTTACCAACTGATGGGGACCAAACTTTCTGAGACAACCCAAGAAAGGGATCTTGGGGTTTTGGTGGACAGCTCGATGAAGATGTCAACCCAATGCGCAGCAGCAGTAAAAAAAGCAAATTCCATGCTTGGCATGATTAGGAAGGGAATCGAAAATAAGTCAGCAAGTGTTGTATTGCCTCTGTACAAATCGATGGTGAGACCACACTTGGAGTACTGTGTACAGTTCTGGTCACCGCACCTCAAGAAGGATATAATGGAACTGGAAAAGGTGCAAAAAAGGGCAACAAGAATGATCAAGGAAATGGAGCGCCTCCCTTATGAAACCAGATTGCAACGCCTTGGTCTCTTCAGCCTTGAAAGACGGCGTTTAAGGGGTGACTTGATCGAAGTGTATAAAATCATGCATGGGATAGAAAAGGTGGATAGAGAAAAATTCTACCAGGACACGGGGGCACTCCCTAAAGCTTATAGCTAAGAAAGTGAGGACAAATAAAGGGAAATATTTCTTCACCCAGAGGGTCGTTGATTTATGGAATTCACTTCCTGAAGGGGTCGTGACAGCTGTCAGCCTTGACAGCTTCAAGGCAGGGCTAGATAGATTCATGGATGCAAAGTGTATTGGTGGTTATTAAAACAGATGTCCATGTGCCGCCTCTATGTTGGTTGAGGCAGGCAGGATTCCCTTGAGTACCATTTGTTTGGGGGTCAAGGGAAAGGGAGGGTTTTGCCTTCTCTTTCTGCTCAAGATCCCCATGTATATTTGGTGGGCCACTGTGTGACACAGAATGCTGGACTCGATGGGCTTTGGCCTGATTCAGCATGGCTCTTCTTATGTTCTTATGTTCTTATGTTCTTATGACCTCCAAGATCCTTTCCAACTCTGTTATTCTATTGTATCCATTACAAGAACAATTATTATTATTATTATTATTATTAGTAGTAGTAGTAGTAGTAGTAGTAGTAGTAGTAGTAGTAATAGTAGTTTTGGTGGGTGATACTAGATAAGCCTGTTCTGCATATTACATTGATACACTGTAGTCTCATAAATAAAACCAGAAGGGCATCAGTCTGGGAGCTGAGAGAATACTGGGAATAGATGACTATGACTAATTGGTTAAACAGCACTTTGACAAATAATTACATAGCTGAGAAAAACTAAATGCAGATATAAAGGATGCTTATTGAGAGGTTTTGAGAAAAATGTACAGTTCCCATAATTTTCACGATCACCCATGTACACATTAAATCAGAGTCGAAACTAGTTGCTCTCATTTTCCCCTACTTTTTCATTTTCAGCGCATGGGTCAAGTAAAGAAACCAGAATAAATTGAAGGCATTTTAATTAAATTCAATAGATGGGAAATCATACTGGAGAATTCCATTTCAAAATTTCATCCTTCCTGTCAATCTAAAGGGTAATTTTATATTAAAATTAAATGCATGAAGAAAAGAAAGTTATAGAAAATACTTCCCTTAATTGCCAGTTGTCAAATCCTAACCAAGTTTATTCTTAAATCTGGATTCTTGTCTTTGGACTAAACCAAAAAAGCATCTTGTGGCACCTTAAAGACTTGCTGATTTCTTATCATATAAACTTTGATTATTCAGAGGACACTTCATCAGTTCAGGCTTAATCAGACCAATTCATCAATTAATTCATAACCAGAATATCAATTGCATCATGATATCATAGTGGAACCTCCATTATTTCACACTTGTGTCACACATATGTAGGTAAGGGGCTGAGTTTGCCTTGTATTATTATGATGGACATTTTTTCATTTATCTCATATTGCCCAACTCTTCCGATAACTGTGTTCATTAGATGCATAGGGTATGCAATAGAGGTATAAATAGGAATATAAAATAGAGCATTGTCTACACACATCTGTTGCTGAAAGAGATAAAGATAGCGAAAATGCTCAAGAATGATGGTTAAACAGAAGGAGTTACTAACAGACAATGCCTGGTGATCTAATGTCTGTTAGACTGACAAGAATCAAAGCAAAGTGAATGACTCAACATCAGTGGGGAGACTCATTCAAGTCTATCCCCAATTGCGGAAGTTCATTGAGTGACTTGGGACCTGACCTATTTCAAAGAGTTCTTGTGAGGAAAATGGGAGGAGAAAACATAAAGTGTGCAACCTTGATCTCCCATTGACATATAGTAAATTATTCCTGGGAAGCAGTATGACCCTGAGTTTAATTTCAATGAGATATCATAGTTTGAGAAATTTTGAATTTAAATTTAGTCTTTTGTCAAGCAATTTAAATAAATGCAGGTGCCTTGTATGTCTTGGTTGTAAATGATAGTTTTTGTGGTGGGTTTTGCTAGAAATCTGTAGCAAGTAAGCCTGTGTGGTGATCCATTGGTTGTCTATATCAGGTTTACATGATTTAACATTGTGCAAATACATGGCATTATTATTACATACCAACTTCCAAATTTTACTACTAAATCCATCACTATTAATATTCTTGTTAGTATTATCAACGTTCAGTTTCACAGCAAACAAGCTAAGTGTCACAAATTCTGTTTTCTCTTTGAACCAAACTTCTGAGCTTCAGCTGAAGTAATGAAGACAATTTACCAAACAAAATATTGTACCACTGACTGTGATTGTCTACTCCTCTACATCCCTCCACCCCAGACATATTAGGCAAAGTTAGGCAGTGACTATCAAAGGAGAAAATGTTATAGCTAAGGAAAATGTGAGCATACGTTGGAAGCCAGAGTTCTCTATATTTGCTCTATATGCAGGCTGTTGCTCTCAGGAGCAATGGAACATGCATTCCTCTCTCTAGGTTTGGAGTAAAATTCACCCCTCCTTCTGGTCAACTTTCATTTGCGGGATGCAAGAAGTGCCGTTTTGTATTAGGGTGGTACAGTTCTTGAAATAATTTGAGACCTGCATTTTCTTTCCAAAGAAAATAGAAGAATCCTTTTCAGTAAAGCAGACCCTTAAAAGAAGAAATCTGGGTACTGTGCTAAAAATAAGAAAAATGTAGAGGTTTTTTTCTCTTCTTTTCTTTTTGTGCTACAAAAAAATATTTGGAAAGATTCTTGGTGATGTCTTGCTGAATTAGTGGGTGTTTCAGTTTCTCTTGTACAAATGGGAGAGAGCAGAGGCAGATGTCAGACTTTTTATAAGATATCTGTGCTACAACAATGTGATATGACATTCAGCAGCTATTCTACTGGCCACTTGCTCATTTTTACATTCTTAAAGTAGGGAAACAACAGATGGCTGAAGAAGAAATCCAAGATTTATGTCCTTTTTCTCCAACATGTTTTTATTAAGTTTATCATAGCGCATATATGGGAAAAAAACAACCACAGTAAATTTCAGCAACATTGCTGAAATTTCCTTCAGCAATGTTACTTTTTAATCCAAAATTCCAACAACTTTTGTGCTTAAATTTAATGGAATGTGGGTTTAGTTCACATAGAATGGATCATAGAACAAACCAATCCAGAATTATTATTCAAGGCAGAAATGACCAGCCTCAAATTATTATGTGAAGATCCAACTCCTTTGAGAAATCCATCATGCTGAGAAGGATAGAGAAGTCCAGCAACAAGGCAGCCATACAAATAGATAAAGGAAGGAAGATGGGTTATGCCCATGTATACACTATTGGAAAGACCTGAAGGGCCAGGCTGGAGAGAAATCACCTCAGAGATTGTTTATCTGTGTGATTGTTAAAATTTGATACCAACTTAATTGCACATTCAAAAAATACTCCCCCATGCATAAACATAATTTTATATTTTTAAATTTTATTTTAGCCCTAAGAAAATCCTTACTGAAAGTGTCTTAGAGGGCTGTCATTATTAATTTAATAATAAATATATATTGATCTCCTCTGTACAGAAATTCTGAAAGATTTCTTCTTTTCTAATATATAAAAATATGATTGTGGAATGCAGTGACAGGTAAGACTAACACAAATGGCTCATAAACCTTCTTAGCACATAGTCTCCTGAATGTATTTTTAGTTAGTTAGCTGGTTAGTTTACTTTGGAGGCCACCTAATTTTATGATGATTCTAAGCTGTTTACAAATAAAAGGGGGGAAAAACACATTCAAAAGAGAAGACAGCCAACCAGAAGAATAAACACCCAGTTTTAAACAGACTAAACAAAGCTAAACTAAAAGGGAATTTTGTTTATTATATGATTAATTCTTTGAGCAAGCAACAGGTATGTGTTATTTGCTCAGCATGTATTTGGAATTTCCTGTCATGAACCTGGTCTTAGCACAAGTGCTTCTCATCTGTAAATATTTTCAGAAAGTTATTTTTTTTGGGAAGGGTGACATAAGCTGACCTGTAGCTGGTGGCTTGGCTGCTCTTTGGATTTATCTACTCTGTATGTAAATCAATGTAGCATACTTTTAAGCAGAATTTGTACATGATTTGTGTGGTTCTAAATTAGAATGAGATACTACATAGAGCAATAGCCCCGTAATCTTTAATACATGTGTAGAAAAGAGACTTTTAGCTGTCTAATACCACACCTGCCATCTTGCATTATTTATATGCATATTGAATAAAGTCTTCTTTGGGTCAGGAAGATTACTATTCCAAAGATCCTATCTTTGGAAAGTACTCTATCTAATGCATTATTAAGAAGAAATCTGGAACTGGATACTTGGCAATATATTTGAAAATGTCAGTGATAACGTGAAAATTCAGTCACTGTTGTGTTTTTAAAAACCAGACATAAAATCTACTAGTAAAACAAAAGAAGAATGGAATTGGAAGAATTTATTTCTGCTACTCAGTGTTTTGACTGAAATATAGCATTAAATTTTGAGGTGAGTACAATAGCTTAGTGTTTTCCCAACAATGAAAAAGAAAGAATTATATCAACAAAAAATAAAATTAATACCCAAATACTTTTTCTATTTATGAATGAGTTTCATATACCTTTTCTTTTTTTCCTTTTCTTCTTCCTCTTTCTTGTGTTCCCTTTTTTGCTCCTTTTCCCCAACTTATTTAGCAGTTATTCAAATAGCTATTGTTAGGCATACAGTATTGGAAATAACATTTGTTTAAGGTCTCTTCTTCCAGCTAGCCAGCCAAAAACTATCTCATAAAAATCTCTCACCAACGAGGGTTTCAAAACATGAAATCCAATCAAGGAGCATTCAAAGAGCAGGAGATATCTCTACTTTGTCCAACGGTATTAGTTACTACATACATACAAGTTTTGTTTCAGTTGGTGGCTTCCCATAAATCACAACAGTTTCACAAGAGTCAATCATGACCACAAATTTCCATTCATCTTGGAAGACAGGTACTCTCTGTACTTGAATTACAATTAGAACTGCAGTGCAGCTATCAGTTATTGGCTGAATGCAATTTTTGTTTAATTTTGTTTCCTGTTTTATTAATTCAACTGCTAAGAAAAAAATCTCACTGAGCATACCTTCATTGATTTACTGCATAACTGCTATTGCATGTTGGCATTAGGGATAATGTTGGGAGATACTTTGGGGGAGACAATTACAGTATTTAATAATGGTAGGTAATATTCTAAACTAATAAGAAGTAAAGTAACTTTGCATATATTCAATATATGCAATTTATTTTACAATGAATACATTTATAAATGCATATTTAGTGAGAAAATATATTTAAAATAGGATAAATGAAGAAAAATTATGTTTTGAATTTTCTATTTAATTTGGAATAGTTTTGAAATGTAACATTTAAAATTAAATAAGATGAAATAGTTTTATAAAATAAACCATCTTAACTTGAAAATCAACTGATCATTTCAGTCATAGATGGTTCAAAGCTTGGCTACTAAACTTTAAATAAATAAACTTTAGAACAGTAAAGAAAATATAACTATCATATGATTTTTGAAATGGGCATACTAGTTCCTTTATTATTGCAGATTGCAGGATTTCAAATTACTAATTACTGAATTAGTCATACCTTCTTTTTGACACATATTCACTGTTTTAGTGCTCTCACTGACCACACATTCTTCAAAATAGCATCTGATTTGTTGTGTTCCTCCTTTTCTACTCTGGTGAGCTTCTTCCAAGTAAAATTATGTTGGCAGGCACAATGGACTGATTTTTAGCTCTGCCAGCAGGTAGCAGTTGTGCCAGAAAAGGAAAAGACACTGCCTCAAATAAAAAAAAGGGGGGAGAGGGGGTGCCGGCAAGGAAATGGTGAAAGAAGAATAGTAAAGGAAACTCCAGCAATAGAAAGCAAATGAGATAGCATCCCTTTTGTCTGAGAAAAAAACTTTCTAAATATTACATAAAATGATGAAGAAGAAATCCTTTCTCCCTGATAGTACTTCTGTTTTCACTTTTGCTGGTGAGCCGTGGAAGGAAGGAAGGAAGGAAGGAAGGAAGGAAGGAAGGAAGGAAGGAAGGAAGGAAGGAAGGAAGGAAGGAAGGAAGGAAGGAAAGAAGGCAGGAAGGAGGGAGGGAGGGAGGGAGGGAGGGAAGGAAGGAAGGAAGGAAGGAAGGAAGGAAGGAAGGAAGGAAGGAAGGAAGGAAGGAAGGAAGTTTGGTCTAGTGGTAAGGCTTCAGACTAGAAACCAAGAGAATGTAAATTCTAGTCCCACCTTAGGTATAAAAGCTGGCTAGGTGGCAGTCACATCCTTTCTGAACCTTAGGCATCTCACAGGGCTCTTGATGTGGGGATATTGGAAAAGGAGGGAGTTTGGGGTATGCTTGCTGCCTTGAGTTATTTAAAAAAAAATGAAGTTGGAAAATAAATAAATAAATAATAAATAAATACTTAGAGTTTCGTTATCAATATCACTCCAGAGACTGCCTGTCTTTAGAAGTAGTTTATACTTCAGAACTGTTTCTTCCAGTTCCTCATGATTCTTTTTCTCTGCATTTTCCTGAACCCATGTAACCTCAGTCCCCCAGTACTGACATCAACACTCTTCCCTTCAGGCAGTTTCCACTGAAAATGTTGGGCTCCATTCCATGCTCACATTCTTCTTCTTCCCTTCCACTCTTGGACAATCATCTCCCTGTTCTTTCACCTTGCTAGAAATCAGAAAAGTTGAGGGAGTCTCGTTTTCATTCAGTTGTGACCTATAAAGATTTTGGCACCTTTGTGATTATGAGAAACAACAGCTGCAAAATCCAAAACATGGGAGTGGATATATGTGTTGTCCTTGATCCAGAAGGACTTTTCAGATTTCCTGTCCCAGAGGCACCAGCTTCCAAGTGGAATAAAAATCACAGGAAACTGAAAGGTCATGAAGGTTGTATAGGGTTTCTTTTAAAATATCAAAGAGGTTCACATTGAAGCAAAACAACTTTATAAAAAGGATGATCTCATTAGCCTTCTCCTCTGACATCTAAACAACTGAATTATATGTCTTGAAACAGTTACTTTGGTGTCAACTAATAACATATTGAAAATTCAGACAATATGGAACAGGATCCTGCTGCATCATCCATTCCACATGTTAATATGTGTTCCTTCAGATCTTGAGCTGGCAAAAGTATCCTGACATAAAATTTTCTACTTTAATTGTTCCCTATTATGCCTCACTAAGGAAAATAATTGGACCTTGTAGATTTGATGGAGGAGGAAGTAAAGAAAATGATTGGTAGATTCCTTACCTTTATTTCCCCTCCCATAAAACATCACTGGCTGGCAGAAAAACATTCACCAATCACTCTCCTTAATGTAGGAAGGAAGTGAGTTTTGACAGATGGCTAGATTTGGGAGTTTAGACCATCTGTCAAAACTGCCTCTGTTTTTTATATCTTTTGTGTAGCTGCCCTTGAAGGAAATCAGCTAATAGTGAGGCTCTTTTTGAACATAATAATAGCGGTATTCTAGAATGGTTTATTGTTTTAAGAACCTATGTTTAAAATAGCCCTTAAAACTATGGGGCAGGGTGTCAGAGACAAAAGTAAAATAGGAAGGATCTCTCCCACATTATATACCAAACATGTCCCATGCCTGCTAGTTCTTTTTGGGTTAATTGATAAGCATTGGTAGATCATCTGCACGTGCCACCTCTTCCACTTCTGTCAGGTGTTTGGTTGCATGAACAGATTATCCCAGAACAGAAATAATACAAGAGTTACTTACTATCTTTCAAATAACCTTAGGCACAGTCCATGAAAATCAGTCATGGACTCCCCCTTTCCTCTAGCATGCATAGGAACCAAATTGTTTCATCTCCACTCAGTCTTCGGAGAGGAGCGGCATACAAATCCGAATAAATAAATAAATAAAGTAGCCTTAGTAACATTATGCACGTCAGTTAAATTATTATTATTATTATTATTATTATTATTATTATTATTATTATTATTATTATTATTATTATTAATTTGACTTCTATGCTGCCCTATTCCGGAGAACTCAGGGCGGCTCACAACATAATAGTTAGATGGCTCAAGAAAAAAATCTTGTACAGAGGACTCCTGGTCTCTTTCTATTTGCTCAGCATGAGTCTGGTAAATGAAAGGATAAATGTGGTATCCTCACATACTGCTGCTTTTCAATATACACACTTTTGTAGAGAAGAGATGCTTGAGCTTCACACAAAAAAAGACTTTCAGAACAGCTTAAATGTGTGCACATAAGGACTCCCTTATATGACACTTCCTACACAGACAGATCTCTCCAGAGAAACCAGTTATCTAGTCTTTCCTGCAGGCTTCTCCAAAATAATAATAATAATAATAATAATAATAATAATAATAATAATAATAATAATAATAATAATAATAGTAGTAGTAGTAGTAGTAGTAGTAGTAGTAGTAGTAATAAAGTTGGAAGGGACCTTGGAGATCATCAGGACCAACCCCCTGCTCAGGCAGGAAACCCTATACCATTTTGGACAAATGGCTGTCCAGTCTCTTCTTAAAAACTTCCAATGTTGGAGCATTCGCCGCTTCTGGACACAGGTTGTTCTACTGGTTAATGGTTCTAACTAAAATAATCTATGTTGTTTAGCAAAATACATTTGACCATGGTGTTCAAATACCAAAAATGATTTATGTGCTTACTAAATGCTTTCAGCTACGTTCACCTACATCATAAGGCAATGATACCTTGTCTACTACAAGACTCTGGTAGATGTGGGAGTTTGTGACATGGTGATTGGAGATTGAGTTTGACGTTGTGGACATCATTGGATATAATCATGCTTCCTGTCATATCAAGGGAGCAAGTGGACTGAATTTGGGATGGGCTAATTTAAATATTACTTTTAGGACATCATAAAAAGAATTTAAATGAGACCAGCCTAAATCAGATCAGTGGCTGATCTTACTGCTCCAAACCTAAAATAACAATTGATTACAATGCAGTTTAAATCAATCTTGAGATGCAATGGATGTGAATGTACACAAGAGAATCTCACAGTGAAAATGTCTCAAAATGTACAACTGCATTAATGAGGATGACTCAAAACTAAGATGTTACATAAATTTCATCCGTAGTTTTTGAATTCTAGTCTAGCTACCTACCTTAGTATAAATAATTCCATTTGAATTATTCTAATGAAAAAGAGTTACACTCTTTTAGAACAACATTAAAGGGGAATTTTCTAGCTGATCTAATTTGGTTGCTTTATGGAATTGCTAGGGTAGGACTTCAGCCAGGTGACTGTAATAAGAGCTGGATCTTATAGTATTGGATGGAAATCCCAGGGTTGTAGATTTGATTGGGGGGGGGATACAAGAAGGCAGTAATGGCAACTTATTTCCATAATATCACTATAACAAAATTACATGTTTGTATACATGGAATGATTTGAACAATAAATATTATGTAGGGTTTGGTCCCAAAAGAAATTGAACTTCATTAAATTAGGCAGAGACATGTTTGTCATGAGACATATCCCATGATCTCCACAATACCAATCCACAATAACTGTCCATACCACTATAGTGTGGACTTATTGCAGTTTCCAGATGTTCTTCAAGGACAGCCTCCTGCAGACTACATTGCAGTAATCCACTAGGAGGTGACTAGAGTATGAATGAGTAATGCCTTCCAATCCAGAAAAAGGTTATTAAGTGCACAAGACTAAGTTGTGCAAGACCCTGGTGACAACTGCCACTTGTTCCTCAAACAAGAAATGTGAATCCTGGAAGACATCCAAATTGTGTACCAGTTGTTTAGAGTAAGGCAAACTCATCTCGGACTCCCAGACCCTTGTTCCTTAGGAGGGACCATTTTGCTTAGGCAATTATGTGCAGATGGAATAAGGGCAGATAAATATTGGTGTTTTACTGACCTTACTGCTCCAAGGTCTACCTTAGTAATAGCTCAAGCTATTCTATAAATTCTTGGCTCATGTAAAGTTTCCAAGATGGCCTTTGGAGCTGAGCTGGAAAACATTGCTGAAACATAGTTAATAAGTCAATTTTCTGAATCTGGAGTTTATGCAACTCATTGCAGAATACAGTGAGTTATGCATCATGCTATCATCTCTTAGTTAAAGCTCCAAAAGGAAATTCATGAACAAACTGGGAGCTATTAATAAATATACAGTTCAAGAAAGAACAGAAATCATTCAGTTAGGAGGTGACATAATGAATATAGATATAAGACCCTGGAGCACAACAGGCTTGATATCAATATTGTCATCTAATTAAATAGATATAATCTTGCCAACGGCTGGGGAAACATGCAAATATTTTAGCTGGAGATGGAAATTACATGAAGTGATTATATAGCATAGGAAATGAACTCTGAGCTTTCATGATATATGTAAATTGCAAGTATGTTAAGGTTACTTTGATTATATATTTAGTAAACAACCAACAAACCAATCTTAGAACCCTTATAATGGAACTTCTGTTATTAATTCAAATTTGATCTAGGTTTTAATGATTGCGGGGAAAGTCCTGGATCTGGAGGCAAAACCAGATAACCAATGGGGATGCAACTGATCACTATTCTTCTGTGCCTACACCAGATAATGTTACCTAAAAAGGATGATGCCATAAGCAATTTGTTAATCTGCTGCAATATTTCTTGAGTTTTTCCTGCAACAGGTTAATATAACTATCCATTTCAAAACAAGTATCCAGATAATTATACAAGCAATACATTGCCATTGAATTTACACATCCTATTATAGTTTATGGGTGGTGATAGTTGTCAAGTGGTGTAGAAATGCTGATTGTGATCATACAAAATTGCACATTTTGCGCGTCTTTTGCTATACCTATTCAGAAAGATATAGCAAGAAAGACACAAAGCTGCCCAGAATCACTTGGTTGAGTTGGACAACTATAGAAATTGATTGACTGATTGACTGACTGATTGATTGAAATCACTGACAGCCGCATGTCACTTATAACCAAGGTCACAGCCACCTCTAATTAAGCCTTAACTCAGTAGCTGTAGAGCACAGGTATCAAACTCGCCATGTCACATGACATGTTGCAACATATCACAACTCTTTTTGCATTACCAGCAATGGGGTGGGCACGGCTTCAGTATGATGAAACCGGCCCGTGAGCCGGCAGTTTGATACCCCTGTTGTAGAGGGAAGTCTCAGTCAAACATCTGTTATTTTGCAAGTTGTCAGCAGTGTTGATGTACATGGAAAGAAGATCATGTACAGTTTAGTACATCAGGGGGCACCATCCATCTAGTCTCAGAAATTGAGCATGGTTAAATCTAGTTAGCATTGGCTGGATGGTCACCAGAAAATAAAGAGGTGATGGACTAGACATCCTTGAAAAAGGTAGAGGCAAACCATATTGTTGTCACAAAGTCTGCATGGGCATGAAGACATCAAGAGCTGAATGCAACTTGAAGCAGCTAGTAGATTTTCTTTGAACAATGTTGAGTCTTATTTTTAATGTGGGAAATATAACTGAACAATTATTCCAGAAAGCTGGATTAAGGTCCTAGGTTAGAAACTGGGAAATCATAAGTTCAAGTCATTTGTTAGGCATGAAGCCCATTGGGTGGCTTTGGGCCAAGCACTTTCTTTCAGTCCTAGGAAGGAGATAAGGGCAAACCACTTCCAAAAAACTTACTAAGAAAACTGCAAGTTGCCCAAGTTGTCGCTGGGAGTCAACATTGACTTGAAACTCCCTGCCCCCACACACAAATATAAAATACATTCTGAGGCTGCTATGATTAGCTTTCTCCAGCACTGTATGATTTTACCTGGCCGATAAGCACTTTTACTGTAAAAAAAATAGTCAAAGTATTTTATCTTATTTTAAAAGCTATTGTTCATTTGCAAATGCAGCACAGGTTTGTTAAGCTTGAATTGGTACAAGAATCACATCTGATACTGCTGAAGAACATTATGTTCTTTTATCCGTAATTTATGTATACTTACAGTTCTACATGCATAAATACTTTTGAAGAACTTTCTGTAATTTTTAAAAAATAGACTACTTTCACTGTGATTGTAGTCTCATTCACATACCACTGTGCACCATAATTTAGCTTTGGATTAGTGTACTCCATTACCTATGATGGTGCCAAAAAAAAGTTGGAAGGTTTGTCCCAGTTTTAAAAGACACAAACTATAATTAATTTATTGAAATGAAGCAAAATTGGATTGAAAAAAGATGAAAAAGGGCCATTCTACAAGTTTATTTTTTTTGTTTCCTCTTCCCTTTGAATGCTTCCCATTTCAGCTGTTTGTGCTAAGAAATTCAGCTGCTTTCAATACAGTATAAGAATTTTATAGCATAAGAGACAGATTTGTCTTCATTTTTTCTTTTTTTAAAATCATTCCATTTTTACAGGACTGCTGTCTTTTTATATTCTAAAGGAACTTTTCTTTTAAAAAAATAAATTGCTCTGAGAAACTATTTACTGTGAGATTGAGGTACAACTGCTTTAAATAAATACATACATGAATAGTGAGGGAGATGACTTCTTTGTTAACCTTAAGCACAGTATTGGGTCTAAATATATATGAATTGTGATTATTGGAAACAACACAGTATTTACCTGTATCAAAAGTAGAATGGGGAGGAGAGCACAAAAAACAAAGGTTTAACTACAGTTTATTCAGGTTTAAAGGCAACCTGTTTTCTAATTTTTCATTACAATATTTCAGGTTCTTCACTTCTAGGAACAATAGAAATCTCAAGACAGCTTTTTGCAATTCTTTTGAAAGAAACAAGAACTGAAGATTTATATGTGCATTGTGATATATGTTTTCGATGCACAATTTGAGCAGAGGGGAAAGTAAGTAACTGTACTAATTTTTAAAGCAGCATCAGCGTTGCTCAAAAGCATGGCCTTTGGAGGCTTCTCTACAGCTCTGTCTTGCCAACCAGATGCAAAACTGAGAATTTAGCCTTCACTGGCTACAGTCAGACTGCCAAAGTATTTATCTATACATCCCATATAATCAAGTAAGAAATATATTCAATGCTATAAACCTAAACTATCAATCAATATCAATAAATCTAATCATCAATAAACAATATTTATTTTTTAAATATCTTTGACAATTAGAAAATGAGAAAAACAGTCCATCTTACATGATGGTAGGAAAAAATCCAGAAGTATATTGTGCAATTATTTGGCTAGTTGTAATGGTGAGTCAGGGAGACTTTGAGCAACAGAGTGAAGAGATGCTGCCTAGGGAACAATCAGATAAGAAAAGTATCGCCTGCAGTTACATAATGAGTGAAAAAAGAGGCTCAGAAAGGATCCTCCCTAACAGCTCAGGCTGTAAACAAAATGGCAGGAGATTTGTACTTTCTGACTTCCAGGATTCTGTTAATGTAGCTTTACAATAAAGTAGAATGAGTCATCTGATCTGTTTTGTATCAGGAATACCTGAGAATGGTGACACTAGTGTACTGAAAAGCTTAATATATAGAAACCCAGGTTGAGAGTTGTCCTGGAGGCATAAAAGATGCTAAGAAACATTTGGTGTTACATTGGTCTACAGAAAATTGTTTTCACTTAAGAATGTCATTTGTTCACAGGAAATGAAAAAAAGAGGATATATAGTCATTAGAATTAAATATCCATATTTATAAATAGACTAGAATAAAATAAAATAGGCAATGCAGTTACTACCTCACCTTATTTACATTATTTCATTTCATTTTTTTTTAAAACAGAAGACAACATGGCAAATTCTTCCTTTGGAGGTGATTTCAATTAATAACAATATAAACTCCCAATCGGAAGCACTTAGGCTAATTCAAACAATGTGAAGTGCTGATTTCTTACACCATATGGATCAAAGGGGACACATACAGTATCATATCCTCCTTTCAATTTTGTAGCTAGTGAGCCGTTTGCTTATAAAATTCCCTCCTAATATAGAAAGGGGAACTTTCTTGTCTTGCATGCTTTTGGTTACAGAAAGGTCCTGGGCTATTTTGATCTATTGCAGACATGCCAGGAAATGCAAGGCTATTGGCAGCCTCTTAAGTATTTGGGAACAAGCATCTTCTGGAGATCCTTTAGTGCTGGTAATGTGGGTACTGAACAATCACCTTGACATCTCAAAAATGTGTTTATTGGTTCGATACAGTTCTTAAAGCCTTTTTATGAATGCAGTCTTTCCAAGGTGTCCTTAATACAGTTCTATGTCTATATAGAAAAATCACACAGTCATAATTTTAATAATAATCATTTAGCAAAATGAGAATGCACATTTAAATATTTGAAGTTAAAAGGAACTCTTCTCCAGATAAAAGGAAACCCCACTAGAAAATAGCAATAGATATGGCTAATTATACATCTCCTTATAAAAAAAAATCCATAATTGAAAAGCCATTACTCTCCATCTTAATAGAGCATGGCTCTGCAAAATGTTAGGTTAGCTTTTCCTAGCTAGATTTCAGCTGATTACCTGATAAACTTATAAAAGGGAGCAGTCAGTGACAACTGATTTCTCCTGTTGAATAAAGAAGTACTCTAAAAGTTGATTCTTTGGGAACTGTACAGCCTCCATCCAATATCAAATGAATCTTTCTGTCCAGTTAATAGATTTCCCACCCACAATATTTCCATTTGGTCTAGAAAAACGTCAGTTTATTTTTCTTCATTGATCTACAAAAATTTGAAATCATTTCCTACCATCTTTTATAGATTATATAGTTCCCCAAGAATTGGTACCTAGTAAACAAAATTAAGGCACTGCATCATCATGGAAATACTCCAGCCTATATCTATGCAGCATGCTATTAAATAAGAGAAAATTACAAATCAAAGGATGAATTTACAACAGTAAGAATAATAATAACAGGGCAAACTATCTGTGGAGATTCAAACATAGCAATCTTGTCATTCCATATGTTGCAGGAATATTTGAAAAGCTCAGGAGGATTTTTAACCAAGACAACATACCGGTATATGTACACTTTAAACCCAAGAATACACTAAGGCAGAAGCTTGTCCATCCCAAAGATAAAACACCAGACAAAAACTGAGCAATGATATATATGCAATACAATGCAGTGAGACACTGAACTATACATTGGTGAAACAAAACAACCACTTCACAAACCCATCAGGACAAGATTCAGATGTCCATCTGCATTTGCAAGACACATTTTGTGTCTTGAAGACACATTTTGGATAGAGAGGATCATTGGTTTGAAAGAGGTATAAAAGAAGCCATTTATATTAACACTGAGCAGCCCTCTCTCAATAGGGGTGGGGGAGAATAAGACATCACCTATCTCCAGTCTACCATGCAGCTCTTGCTGCAGTGCCAGGAAGATTTCACAACCAACTGTAAAGATAGACCCCCAAGAGCTCTCACAGAGAGTGCTAACGGACCAGACGACTGCAAAGAAATAAAATTCTTCCATTCCCCCACCACCACCATCGGGTCAGAACCTATCCTCCATCCTTCTCCCTTATCACAATTGATGAAGTTTCTTGGATCAGAAACGAAATGTTTTATTCTTCTTTTTCAAGGAAAAAATAGTCCAGTTACCTTTTGAAAAAGCACTTTTGAAACAACAGTGCAAATTATTATACTATGTAATAACATCTGATCAGGCTTGGCTATTACATAGAGTTGTTAAATGTGAGTGGAACTTGTTTGCTTGTTTGCTTGCTTGCTTTTGCTATTGTATATCTTCATATTTTTCTATATGGAAAATCTAAGCTATTATCTGATCGCTAATTTCTTCTTGTTATAAAGCTTGGTTTACAGGCAAATAATAATCCGCAGCATTAATCTTGGTACTGTGGTAAACAATATTTAATAATTCTGAGTTATCTTAAAGAATAGCTTTTCCTAGAATTATCCACTCTGGTATTTCTTAAGTTCACAACTTTAAGATGTGTAGACTACAGCTCTTAGAAGGCAGCCTCTTAAAGCTGCTGAGAAACACTAGTCTATTTGAATTTAGGACCTCTTTCTTTTAGGCACTTACCTAGCCATTTTAGCTTCCATTGTACACCTTTGCCAGTCCCTTACTGCAGAATTTGAGAAGTCCTTTTTACCTAGTGCTGCATCAATATTATTGCCATTTTGCATTACAAAAGGATCAAGTCCAGTCTTCCCTGAATCGAAACCTTTATTTCTTGCCTGAAATAGTAACTCTGGCCTTACATTATATCATTGGTTGTTTGGATCCTCTTCCACCTGGTCTTCTTTCTGAGCCTTGAACTTTAAAAATACATGTTTGGAGAACAGTTATTCCTTGGCATGACAGCTGCTCAAGTTAATCACTATGTGCTGCACTCATATTACAAAAGTTTAAAATGTACAGCTGAAGTAGGAAAATAATACTGATGTAAACTTGCTTAACCTCAATATTGTTATTTCTTCCCTATTTTTTTTATTTCTTCACTGGGAATCTGGAGGATCATCTGTAAATAATGTAAATGATTAATGTAAAATATTGTAATGTAATGTAAAATATTTAGATCCAGGACTCAAGAGCAGCTTACAACAATTAAAGCTGCAAACTAAAGAATTTCTATGCCCAAATCACTAGGTTAGGTAGAATTAAAAATACAGTGAATAAATATTTAAATCAAACCTGATGTTCTTAACATCTATTTTATAGATTTGGGGCAGGCTGCAAGAGAAAGTGCCAACCTTTCTATAAATCTTGGGCATCAGGTACCTAGATTGGTAATATCAGCTTCTTATCAACTGCTGAATAACATGTATCATGAGTCACCTTGACCCAGAGTCACTTTGTAATCGAGATGGGTGGCATAAAAATTAAATAAATAATTAGATGATAGATAGATAGACAGACCAACAGACAGACAGATCACACAAGCATTTCCAAAGATTTTGTTTTAGGATTCCATGTGCAAGCATCTCCAAATGTCAATTCTTTTCCTTAAATATTTCTATAATTCTGTTGGTGTTGCAGTCAGGTGATTCTAAGAATAGGGGAGTATTTATTGGGCACTTTAGGCTGGTATTGGGCACTTTAGGCCATGTCCTCCAGGCCATCCTGCTTCAGCCCATGGGATAATTAAGTCCAGGTGGACTCTTTCCCAGTAGTAACTAGGTTTCCAAGCCAATTTCAGTTCAAAGGCCAGATCAATCTAATCTAATCACAGCTGAACATCAATGGTGGTGGTAGGAACAGCCTACTGAAACAGGAGAGAAGAGTCGGCTATCTTTCATTTGCTTCAAACACAACTCTCCTTGCACGTATTATTATTATTTATTATTATTTATTAAATTTCTATACCGCCCCTCTCCCGTAGGACTCGGGGCGGTTCACAACCCAATAAAAACATAAAAACAATAAATATTTAAAAATAAATTAAATTAAATTAATATTAATACAAGGCTGTTGCTAAAAACCTGTTAAAAACCCAATTCTAAAACCCAAACAGCCTTGTTTAAAAATTTTAAAACCTGAGGAGATCTAGGCCAGGCCGGCTTGATTGAAGAGATGGGTCTTCAATTCTCTTCTGAAGGTGCGGAGATCATGACACATCCGGAGTTCTGGGGGGAGCTCGTTCCACATCGTCGGTGCCCCCACAGAAAAGGCTTTCCCCCTGGGTGCCACCAGCCGACACTGCTTAGCCGATGGCACCCTGAGGAGGCCCTCTCTGTGGGAGCGAACTGGTCGATGGGAGGTATTTACTGGCAGAAGGCGGTCTTGTAAATAGCTGGGTCCTATGCCATGGAGCGCTTTAAAAGTGGTAACCAGTACCTTGAAGCGCACCCGGAAAGCCACCGGCAACCAATGCAGCTCGCGCAGGATGGGGGCCATTCGTGCCCGCCAGGGTGCCCCCATTACCACCCGCGCGGCCGCATTCTGCCCCAGTTGAAGCCTCCGCGTGCACTTCAAGGGAAGCCCCATGTAGAGAGCATTACAATAGTCCAGTCTGGAGGTGACGAAGGCATGGGTGACCGTGCGTAGCGCATCCCTATTTAGGAAGGGGCGCAACTGGTGTACCAGACGAATCTGGTAAAACATCCTCCCAGCCACGGCCGTCAGATGGTCTTCAAGGGACAGCCGTGAATCTAGGAGGACTCCCAAGTTGCGAGCCCTTCCCGTGGGGGCCACTGACTCACCCCCAATAGACAGCGATGGAGTCAGCAGGTTGTACCGGGACGACGGTAACCACAGCCACTCGGTCTTGGAGGGGTTGAGCTTGAGACCGTTCTTCCCCATCCAGATCCGCACGGCCTCCAGGCACTGGGTCAGCACGTCAAGAGCTTCATTTGGGTGGTTCGGGGTGGAAATGTACAGCTGCGTGTCATCAGCGTACTGATGGAATTCCACCCCAAAACCTCGGATGATCTCACCCAGCGGCTTCACATAAATGTTGAAAAACAAGGGCGAGAGGACCGACCCCTGAGGTACCCCACAATCAAGGGGCCTCGGGGTCGACCTCTGACCCCCTGTCAACACAAACTGCGTCCGGCCAGAGAGGAAGGAAGAGAACCACCGAAGCACGGTGCCCCCTATACCCAGCCCCACCAGCCGGCGCAGCATGATACCATGGTCGATGGTATCAAAAGCCGCTGAGAGGTCCAATAGCACCAGGACAGAGGAGCAACCCCTGTCGCGGGCCCGCCAGAGATCATCTACCAATGCGACCAAAGCTGTTTCCGTGCTGTAACCCGGCCTGAAGCCCGACTGGAACGGGTCCAGGTACGACGATTCCTCCAGGTGCTAAGGGAACTGTCGAGCAACCACACTCTCAACACCTTCACAACAAAGCGGTAATTAGATAGAACAGCCGTGTCCAAGGCGGGCTTCTTGAGGAGGGGTCGCACCACCGCCTCTTTCAGGGTGGCGGGGAAGACACCCTCACTCAACGAGGCGTTGATAATTGCCTGGAGCCAGCCTCGCGTCACCTCACTGGAGGCCAGTACCAACCAGGAGGGACACAGGTCCAATAAACATGTGGTTGCTCTAAGACCTCCCAGCAACCTGTCCACGTCATCAGGTGTCACGTAGTCAAACTCAGCCCAGATAGCAGTCTCAAGACCGGCCTCAGCCACTTCTGCTGGACCGCCTTCATTGAAGTTAAAGCCTTCCCGAATCTGAGCGATTTTGTCATGCAGATATTGCACAAAATCCTCAGCTCTTCCCTCCAAGGGGTCCCCCCTCACCTCCCGATGAAGGAGGGAGCGGGTTACCCTAAACAGGGAGGCTGGGCGGTTATCTGATGACGCAATAAGGGCAGTGACATAAGAACACTTCTCTGCCCTTATTGCCACTAGGTAAGTCCTAATATGGTCTCTTACCCGTGTTCGGTCAGACTCAGAGTGGCTCGCCCTCCAACTGCTCTCTAGGCGTCTTTTCCGGCGCTTCATTTCCCTCAGCTCCCCATTAAACCAGGGAGCTGATCGAGAACCACGCCGGCTCAGAGGCCGCAAAGGCACAACCCGATCCAAGGCACCAGCAGCCGCCCTATCCCAGGCTGCTACCAGTGCCCCAACCGAGTTGTGTGTTAGAGCCTCCGGTATTGGCCCAAGCTCCATCTGGAACCTATCGGGTTCCATCAGTCGCCTGGGGCGGTACCAAATAATTGGTTCCGCCTCCCTGCGGCAGGGTGTGGTGGTCAGAAAGTCCAAGCATAGGAGAGAGTGATCGGACCATGACAGAGGAGTAATAACTATATTTCCCATATCCAGATCACTCAAACGCTGACCAGAGACAAAAACCAGGTCAAGCGTGTTTCCCCCATGTGAGTGGGACCTTGAATTAGTTGGGTCAGGTCCATGGCCGTCATGGAAGCCATGAACTCCCGAACCTCCCCAGACGCCTCGCCAGCAGACGGCAGATTGAAGTCACCCATGACTATCAGCCTGGGGACCTCAACCGCCACCGCCGCAATGACGCCCAGGAGCTTGGGCAGGGTGGTTGACACATGGCAGGGAGCCAGGTACGTGACCAACACAGCCCTCGGACCCCCAAGGTCCCACCTCACAAGGAGGGATTCACAGCCTGCCGTCTGAGGAACAGTGACCTCCCTTGGCCTGAGACCTTCCCTAATCACAACCGCCACTCCCCCACCCCTGCCCTGAGCTCTCGGCTGGTGAAATGCAAGGAAGCCCTGATGTAGGGGCTACTTTTGAAAATATTTTATTATCCCAAAAGAGACAATCAGCCAATAAACCCTTTGAACTCACCTGTGCAAAACCAGAGCATTTCTCAATCCCCTCACATCTTATGAAGACTTATTGGGAATGTTCTTTCACTGGCTGAAAATATCCTATTTAGTAGAAGAGGGGAAAAGCAAAACTAGAGAAATCCAGCAATCTCAGGTCTCAACATAACTTTGTACAGTATAAAAGAACACCACCATTTGCCAGCATTGTGCCTTTGGCAGGATAGGAATCATTAACTGGGGCAGCAATGCTTTCCTGCCATCTCAAGAAATTACAGAAAGTGTTGTAAGGAAGAGCCCTGAGAAAAAACAAAACTGATAGGATCACTCATTCCTACCTTGTACAATTTTCCACTTCTAGTTTTTGCACTCCTTGTTTTGCTTAGAGCTAGTTCCTTGCACTTTGGTTTTCTTAAGAACATTATGTGGCTGAAACTAGGAAAATCCTTCACAACTTCCATTTCTGCCACTTTTCACTCAAGAGATTTCAATTTTGGGATGGCACAACTCTGCGTATGCTTTTGACTATGAGGGTAAAAGTTTCCCCAATTTTACTTTTCTCTATATTTTGGGATATATATGCAGGTAGATCCAGAAATACTTTTCTTACAGGAAAATCTAGTAAGCCAACTCCTGACTATAAGATGTTTTCAAACATACAAAGAAAGAACGCTGCTCTGACCAGCATTGCCTTGGCCTGGCCATGCCTTTCCAGCATGAAACTGGACACAGTTTTTATTTTCCTTGTGCTGGTTGAACATAGATCTGGTTTCTAATCCACTCATTATTTACTATTTCCTGATCATTTGCCTTTGCACCCCTCATCAGGTAGTAGTCTGATTGTAGCTTGAGGTTCAATCCTAGTTACATGGCTCATTTAAGTTAGCAGCCAAGCAAGTTGTCTTCTATATATGAAACAGAACTGGAGGTTTTTTTTCTTAGTTGTTTGAAAGACTATTGTCTTAAACTAGCCTTGAAAACCCATTCATGGCCTTTGTTTGAAACATTAATTTGGCCTAAGCAGCAAGGCACATGGCTTGCACTAAAGGACCTTGTATTCAGAGAATAGAAATGGAAAATCCCTTTACTTTTATCCTGAATAGTGCCTGTCTCTGTCTGCAAATATTAGCATAACCCGTCCTTGCTAGGGTAATATAATGTCCTTATGGCATAACACTATATTGTCCTGATTCCTTTTTCCCCCTCTGTGCAAGGAGTTTTATGACTAATAGTCTTGTCTGCCTGGAGATCCAATGACTACTTTGAGAGCATAGTTTGGTGAATAAAGTAGCAGCATGCCTATTCTATCCTCCTTCCTAAACTATAGGTATCTCCTTTGTGTCTGTGTTATCTGGATGAAAATATTTACCAACAACCAAGGCTGTAGAGGTCACATTACTATACTTCCTAAAGGGGAAAGAAATCTTTCCAAACTCTGTATATCATATAACTGTGCTGGGATTATGGTGGCTTAAGGAGGAAGGACTGGATGACTGGTGGTATAGTGAACAGTAAGGAGTGTTTGCATAAATCGTGGTTTGGGACCAAACATCATGGAGACAGCAAATAAATGCTGTAACTAACTAACAAAGAAAGAGTCTGTATCAATAAAAGACTGCTTCAAAGGGTGTGAAAGGACAGGATGAGAGCAAAGTAATATGAGAAAAAGAAACTGTGTTTATACCAAGAGAAAAAGTAGAAATAGAAAGCACTTTCATCTCTGCAGTTTTTTTTACTTAAGTGAAAATGTAAATCAGCAACAAGCTGGTGATGACTCATGGCTTGTTCTTTCCCCTTTCTGGTAAAAGATGGGCGTAGAGGAAGATCAGTCTGAGGACCAGTACTGAAAGGCAAGCTGCTCAATACTGTGATGAGGAATTTCTCTGCTTCTTAGCTTCTCTCTGTGTCAACACTCAGATCTGTGAACTGTTCAGATGAAAGCAGTTTGTGTAATAACCACAGGAGGGAGGTAACTGAGACTTCTTTCCCTCCACCCACTTCTTCCTGCCACAGCAGCTACTAATAGTTGTTGCAGTCAAACTGTTCTGTGCAAATGAAGAAATGTGATATACATCAGATGGTATTCTGTTAGTTGCCCAGGGTAGAAAATCTCCTGGGGCACGAATAGCTGGTTTCATCACAAATTAGTTGATATTTCTGCCCAGGGCACTTTGTCTTTTCTTGATCTCTGGGTCCCTGCCTTAAAAAGAAAGCTATGCAGTGACTTGAAAACCTTAACTATCATACAGGAGAAGTTCCAAATTGTCTGTCAATGTGATTAGCCAGAGGAGAAATGGAGAAAACAGAGCACACTGGAGGAAGATTTATGATTAGCTGTGGGCATTAGGAATGGGAGCTTTGCCTTTCAGGGACTTCTCATTAAATGGGATCTAGCCCATCAGTGCAACTAAGTGGAGGGCCTAGAATAATACCATGATGTGGACAAAATGTTGCATCTCTGCCGAACACCCATATCTTATCTCTCCCTTAAGATCCAGTTTAGATGTTTGGTATGGTTTATTGATCTGAAAATCATTCACACATTCATTTCATAAATGTGGGCTGACATATCATTTGGTATCTTTGCCAAAACTGAACACTTTAATAACAGAATAATCAGAGAAGCCATCCGTTGGATGTTAGTACATTAGTGAGAGTGTGTAGTTCAGTTTTTAGGTGTTCTTCATCAGCTAGACCAACCACTGTCTATCCAACACATACTTCATCTATAACGGACAAAAATACAAACAAATAGAAGGAGCACCCATGGGATCACCTCTCTCACCTGTCATTGCAAACCTCTACATGGAACACTTTGAAACCCAAGCTCTAGAAAAATCTGATCATAAACCCAAACTCTGGCTCAGATACGTAGATGACACCTTCGTAATCTGGCCACATGGGAAAGAAAAACTGGACAACTTCCTTACACACCTCAACAGCCTACACCCCAAAATACAGTTCACCATGGAAACAGAAGCTACTAATAACCAACTTCCCTTCCTGGATGTCTTAGTCTACAAGAAATCCAATGGCTCCCTAGGACACACCATCTACCAGAAGAAAACACACACAAACCGCTACCTGCACGCACTCTCACACCACCACCCAGCACAGATCAACTCCGTAGCCAAGACACTCATCTCCAGAACCAAATGCCTAGCTGACGAACAACACCTAAAAACCGAACTACACACTCTCACTAATGTACTAACATCCAACGGATTCCCAAGAAATAAGATTTCCAACTTAATCAAAAAAGAAACTCCCACTAAAATCCATGACAGAGAACAAGAAAATGGCAAAGCCCTCCTCCCATACATAAAAGGCACCACAGACAAGATCAGCAAAATCCTGCACAAATATAACGTCAAGATAGCATTCTGCACAAACAGAAAAATATCCACCATCCTAAGAAACCCTAAAGACAAAATTGAGTTAGAAAATCAAGGAGTATATGACATCCCATGTACTGCTTGCCCCACTACATACATTGGACAAACCAACAGAAGAATAAGTGCACGCATTGAAGAACACAAAAACTCAGTCAAAAGAGAGGAACCAACTTCTTCCCTGGTCCAACACCTTAAAGCCACAGGACATGAAATTGATTTCAAAAAGACCAGAACTATTGCCAAAACTGAACATTTTAATAACAGAATAATCAGAGAAGCCATCGAGATAGAAAAGTGCCCCCACAGCATGAACAAACGAGATGATACCTCCCGCCTACCAGCCATTTGGAAACCCGCCCTTATTGACAAACGAATTCCTAACACAAAGATTGACACCAGAACCACACAGGATGCCACCTCCACACATCCACGCAAAAAGCAAACCCAAACCCACACCGATGATGAGGCACGACCACAGACCAGGAGCCAGACCACAGCTGCATCATTGGCCACTTTGAACCCCTCCAGCACAACAAAGCCCCCCCAGCCAATCAGAACACAGCCAACCCCCCGAGCCAATCAGAGCACAGCCAAGCCCCTAACCAGTCAGAACACACCTCCACCCAATCAGAACATAGCCAAGCTCCCAGTCAATCAGTTCAAACTCCCACTGGCAGTTAAAAAGAAAAAACAGCTTAGACCACACATTGCTCCTAGAAGCAGAAGCCAAAAGCACCAGCCTGAAGATGATGAATGAGACTTCATCGAAACGTCGCCAAGACACTTCAAATTCTACATGGGAGAAAACCCGAAGAACCAAAGACCTACATACAAACACCCACGAAAACGAGCAATGTGAGATTTTAGCTGTTTCTAGAAGCAGAAGCCGAAAGCACCAGCCTGAAGATGACGAATGAGACTTCGTCGAAACGTCGCCAAGATACTTCAAATTCTACGTGGGAGAAAACCCGAAGAACCAAAGACCTACATACAAACACCCGCGAAAACTAAAATATTTTAGGGATCACTTTTGACCAGAAACCAAGTAAAAATGCTTTAGTGTATTGTGATCAGGGTGGTTAGTTTCATTACTACTGTCCTTTGTTAATGTAACATCCATGGAAAGTACATGATATTCTTATTTTTTTAGTTATTTTACTCCCATTATAGCAGCTTATTTGTCTGTCTCAGAAGAAAGCAAGAGGCACCAGGCTGAATCTTTTGCAGGGTTTACTTAAAGAATTGGTGGTGCCTTGTACACAATGCAGTCACCTACTTATGCAAAGTGGGTGACTAAAATGGGTGCCTATACTGCCACTGAAGTGTTTCTGATTGGGAGTAATATTTATAACTCACTTCATAAAGAGCAGAAAGTCTGCCAGAAGGCAGATGAATGAGTGGAAAATCTGAGGTAAGGACTGGAAGTTCTTCAAGAGAAAGTCCAATCAAGTGGTTAGGAGGGAGAGTAGGAGTTACAACTTATATCTGCAATAGTTTCCTCAGTGCCTGTCTCTCACCATTCTCACAATGATAATGTGTAGCTGTGTGGAAATTATAAAATTCAAGGGAGACTAGTCTAGTATACAAGGTTACAACCATATTGAGGTACATATGAATGCTAGTTTTTCATGCATATATAAAAAGTCAGCCCAGAAGAAGTTAATAACAACAACAACAATGTACCTGCCACATAACACTCCAGACTTAATAATTGTCAATAAGAAAGACAAAAAAGTTTGTACGAAGACATACAAATATATAGAAATAGAACAACTGTGGCAAGCAAGGGTAGTACTAATAGTAATAAGCATCTTGGTGCAATCCCAAAACAACTGGAGCATCACTTGAACACTGTTGGTATTGACAAATTTGCCATTAGTCAATTGCAAAAGGCACCCTTACTGGGAACAGTTTTCATCCTGCGATATCTGTAACACCATCAAATATCCACATCTGCCTATCCCAAGTCCTTGCTGAGCACCCGATAGGTAGACAAAAATGCCAAACCCAGTTTGAACATCTGGCTGACTATGTGAATAGTAATAATAATAATAATAATAATAATAATAATAATAATGATGATGATGATGATGATGATGATGATGATGATAATGATAATGATAATGATGATGATGATGATTATGTTTTTTCTTACGTGCTTTCTGATCATTCTAAAGTAGAAATGCTTTGGCTGAACTAAGCCTGGGACTATGAAGATAAAGACAAGGAAATCCATTACCCACCCCCTCGAGACACAGGGGTGCCCCAGGGCTCTGTTCTGCGTCCAGTGCTCTTCAACATCTTTATCAATGATTTGGATGAGGGGATAGATGGGGAACTCATCAAATTTGCAGACAACACAAAGCTGGCAGGAATAGCCAAGCCTCCAGAAGATAGGGTTAAGATACAGAAGGATCTTGACAGACTTGAACACTAGGCACTATCTAACAAAATGAAACTTAATGATAAGGTTCTACATTTAGGCAAGAAAAACCAAACGTACAGGTATAGTATAGGTGGTACCTTGCTCAATAGTAGTAACTGTGAGAGGGACCTTGGAGTCCTAGTGGACAATCACTTAAATATGAGCCAGCAGTGTGCTGCAGCTGCCAAAAATGCCAACACAGTGCTGGGCTGCATTAACAGAGGGATAGAATCAAGATCGCATGAAGTGTTAATACCACTTTACAATGCCTTGGTAAGGCCACACTTGGAATACTGCATCCTTTTGGTTACCATGATGTAAAAAAGTGTTGATACTCTAGAAAGAGTACAGAGAACAAAGATGATTAGGGGACTGGAGGCTAAAACATATAAGGAATGGTTGCTGGAATTGGGTATGTCTAGTTTAATGAAGAGAAGGAAGAGGGGGACATGATAGCAGTGTTCCAATATCTCAGGGATTACCACAAAAAAGAGGGACTCAAGCTATTCTCCAAAGCACCTGAAAGCAAGACAAGAAGCAATGGATGGAAACTAATCAAAGAGAGAAGCAACTTAGAACTAAGGAGAAATTTCCTGACAGAACAATTAATCAGTGGAACAACCTGTCTCTAGAAGTTGTGAATGCTCCAACACTGGAAGTTTTTAAGAAGAGACTGGACTGGATATAATGGCACAACAGATTAAACGGATTAAACAGAACTTTTTTGAAAATGCTAACAAACTGGGGAGATGGTTAGCATATAGATTGAAGAAAGAAAAAGAAAAAAGGACAATAAATAAGCTACAAGATTCAAAAGGAGAACTACAGTTCCAGAACGATGCAATGGAAAAAATCATTAATGATTATTATAAGACACTTTATAAGGCAGAGGTAGTTTCTAAAGAGGAAATACAGGCATATCTGAAAGAAACAGATTTGCTAAAAGTCCCAGAAAATATCCAAAATATATTAAATGAGAATATATCAAGGATGGACATTATAGAAGCAATAAAAAGGCAAAAAAAAGATAAGACTCCTGGCTCAGATGGCCTTCTGGCAGAATTCTATGTAGCATTTCAGGATATACTAAGTCTGATGTTGGAAGAAATATGTAATGAAATCTTTTCAGAAACTAAAATACCAAACTCGTGGACTGAAGCCAATATTACTTTGATATCCAAAGAAGACACTGATTCCATAAAAATAAAAAATTATAGACCAATATCGTTACTAAATGTGGATCTTTGCCTCGATAATGGCAGAAAGAATTAAGAAATTTTTGACCGAATTTAGCCATACAGACCAAAATGGTTTTCTACCTAAAGGACAGATAAAAACAACTTAAAGATTATCTTGGATGTTCTGGAATATTACAAAAATCATCCAGGGAAACAGATGGCATTAATATTTCTTGACGCGCAAAAAGCCTTTGATAATCTAAACTGGCAATTCATGTTCCAGCAGCTGAAGAAAATGGACTTTGGGAAAAATTTCACAAATGCAATTCAAGCAATCTACCATAAATAAACGGCCAGAATAATCCTAAATGGAGACTACACAGAAAGCTTTGACATTAAAAAAGGTACAAGACAGGGATGTCCATTATCTCCACTGTTATTTATACTAACATTGGAAGTACTGGCCAGAAATATCAGGCAGGACATGGAAATTAAAGGTTTGGAGATAAAAGAGCAAAAATACAAATTACAAGCCTTTGCAGATGACTTGCTCTTCATTTTGGAGGACCCCACTAGAAACGGCTACTAAACTGTTGGAGAAAATAGAAAAATTTGGAGAAGTGGCAGGTTTGAAAATAAATAGAGAAAAGACTAAGGTATTAACAAAAAACCTAACAGATAAACAGAAATCTCAACTTACAACAAAGATAAATCTGCAAATAGTCAAAAAAAGTTAGATATCTAGGAATTTATTTAAGAGCAAGATGTACAACATTAAAAGAGGACAATTATGAAAAAACTGCTGAAACAAATAAAATTAGACTTGGAAAAGTGGAAAAATCTTCAACTGTCATTACTAGGAAGAATAGCTACAGTCAAAATGAGTGTTCTGCCGAAATTACTTTTTTTATTTCAAACGATTCCTGTAAAATTGGGGAAATTTTTTTTATGACCTAAATGCAACAATACTGAGATTTATTTGGCAAGGGAAGAAAACACAAATTAAAGCCAAAATGTTACAAGAATCTAAAAACAGTGGAAGATTTGGACTCCTGGACTGGAGACTATATTATCAAGCAGCCATTCTACCATGGCTCAAAGAGTGGATAACATTTAGAAACAAAAGATTACTGTACCTAGAGGGGTATGACCTACAAATTGGTTGGCATGCCTTTCTGTGGTACGGGAAAAATAAAACACAGAGATATTTCCAAAACCATGATATAAGGAACATACTTTTTTTGGAATGGGAAAAAATAAAACAAAAAAATTATATTAAACTACCTGAGTGGCTTTCAACAATGGAAACTTTTGCTTACCCAAATTTAATTAACTATGACAAAGTCATTACTTACAAAGACATTCTGGACAATGAAGGAAAATTGAAAGATAGGCAAGATTTGCAACGACAAGGTATTGTCCTAGCATGGTGGCCTTATTTGCAAATTCAAACAAGATATCGAAAAGATGCAAAGACAATGTGATTTTATAAAGAACAGATAGAATTTGATCAAATACTTCTAAAAAGAGATGAAAACTTGATTAAGAAACTGTACAGATTTCTTCTAAATTTGAAGTTGGAAGAAGAACAAGTAAAAGAAACAATGATAACATGGGCAAAAAACTTTGGATATTCTATAGACCTAGAAGATTGGCAAAGGTTATGGGATAGAAATATTAAACTGACTAAAGCTGCTTCATATAAAGAAAATTTGTATAAAATGTTCTACAGATGGCACATTGCTAGTAAGACTAGTGAAAATGTTTAAAAACACTTCAAATAATTGTTGGAAATGTAAACAAAAGCTATAGGCACCTACTATCATATCTGGTGGGTATGCCCTAGAGCAAAAAAATTTTGGCTTAAGATTCATATATGGTTGGAAAAGATGACTAAAATACAGGTAGAATTTAAACCAGAATTGTTTTTGTTAGGAATACTAGGAGCCAAGTACGAGAAGGAGAAGGAGTATTTAATACTGCATATATTGACAGCAGTGAGAATAGTATTTGCCCAATATTGGAAAAATGAAAATTTACCGTATGAAGAGACCATAATTAAGAAAATTTTAGAATGTGCAGAAATTGATAGACTAACTTTAGAGATTAAAGAGAAGGCAGATTCAGTGTATTTTAAAACATGGGACAATTTTTATCAATGGCTAGCCAAAAGATAGTGAGAAATGAATGTGATACCTTATTGTGAATGTATATTAATAAGATGAGGGACATGTACTGACTAACTGACATTGTTTATGATTATTGTTTCTCATATTGACTATAGCTATTTAATATTATATTAATCAATGTTACTGAATACATGTACCCAGAAAATAGCCTGCTTGCTAAAGCTTGAGAATGTTTATGTCAATGGGGGGTAACCCCATTGTCTTTCCCATCCCTGTCCCAACCCTAACCCTGATCCCCATCCTTAACCTCAACTCTCACACCGATCCCATTCCCTTCCTAACTTTATAAAACTCAATAAAATTTATTTTAAAAAAAGAAGAGACTGGACAGCCATTTGTCTGAAATGGTATAGGGTTTCCTGCCTGAGCAGAAGGTTGGAGTAGATGACCTCCAAGGTCCCTTCCAACTTTATTATTATTATTATTATTGTTGTTGTTGTTGTTGTTGTTGTTGTTGTTGTTGCTGCTGCTGCTGTTGTTATTACTTGATCAACTGTTGGCAGTAATAGATTATACTTCAGAACTCATTCGAGTAACACAGTGGTTCTCAACCTTTTTCAGGTTGAGACCCCACTTGTGCCGCCCATGCGTGGCGCGACCCCGAGCGCGCGCGCACACGCACGACGGGCCCATCCGTGCATGCGCAGCGCACGAGCGACAGAAAACCAAAACAAAACAAAAAAACAAAATGGCGGACCGCGACGGCCCGAACCGCGCATGCGCGGTGCGCAATTTAAAAAACCAAAAAAAAAAAACAAATGGCGGACCGCGACGGGCCGATCCGCGTATGCGCAGCGCGCGATGGCGAACCGCGCATGCACGGCGTGCACGTGACAGAAAAACAAAAAAACAAAATGGCAGACCGCAATGGGTCGATCCGCGCATGCGCGGCGCGTGCGCGATGAAAAAAACAAAAAAACAAAAAACAAAATGGCGGACCGCGACGGCCCGAACCATGCATGCGCGGCGCACGCACGACGAAAAAAAAAACAAAAAACAAAAAAAACCAAAATGGCGGACCATAATAAATAATAAGATATAAATAATATCTAAAATGATTCTGGGCAGCTTTTAAAAACCAATGATGCTATATTAAAAAGGAGCATACAACATTATATAAAACACAATAGATGTATGAACATACCATGAATCCCAGCATCACACACACACACACCCAACTAAAAGGGTGAAGGAGGCTAAAACATCCCAGTCCAAGTTCTAGGAGAAAACCCAGGCTCTTAGAGACTACATGGAGGCAAGCATGAGAGGCACCAAATGAATTTCCTGGGGAGTACTTTTTCAAAGGTAGGTGCAGCAACAGAGAAAGCCCATTTCCTTGCAGATTTAAAATGTAATAAAAAAAGGTGATAATTGGATTAGAATTCCCAGGTAGATTCTTTGGGCCGGAGCAGAATCATGGCAGAATGAATACACTTCCAATAATCAATAATTTTCTTCCTTATTTGCCTCTATCGCTCTGTGTCCCTCTTTCTCTGACTGCTAGAAACAGCAGAGAAGTATAGCTCCTTCACAGCATTCTTTGGATTATTGCTTCCTTATTTATCCAAGGGAGAATAACACTTCATACATCAGAGAAAATCTATGCATGTGTGAACTACAATAAATCTTTTAGTCTTTAATGTGCCACCTAATTATGTAAACTTTGCCGAAACAGATTATTTCAGTTGTCCCTTTTAGTTTCTAAGAGCGTCACTGTTAAAATAAATACATAAATGGAACATACCTCCCACATTACTGATAGTGCCATCCAGGTTTGAAGCTTAGCCTACAGTCTAGTGACCATTGCAGCTTCAACACAGCAAATACTTTTTATGCTGTTGCTGATGTAAGGTTGCAAGCAGATGAATCCTGACAGCTTAGATTGAAGAGTGTATTATTGTATGCTTTAAAAGCCTATGCTTTCCTTTGCCTTTTGTATATTTTGTCTGTCTTTGATAGGATTATGATCACCATGATATCTGCTTAGGTTAAGTTAATTAAGTTGGATTTTTTTTTTGTTTATCACATTAAATCGTATCTATCTCTGTTACTGCTCTTTGTGCCTTTTGGGGGAAGGGGAAAGGGGAGGGGAGAGGGGGAGCTGGGGTCAAAGCTGAAGGAAAGGAGGGCAGTGGAATGGAAGGGAGAGGAGAGGGATGGGGAGGAGGAATTGGAGGAGAGGAGAAGAAAAGAGAGGAATTTGTAACTTTGTGATTATTATTCAAAGAGCCTTTGAAATTATCTAAAATAAAAATAAGAACAACTCCAAGAATGATTGATGCAAGTGATAGTACTGCTAGTAGTACTGGTCTATGCTGCACTGGACAGACCACACTTGGAATATGGTGTCCAGTTCTAATACAGTACAAATAGGATGCTGAGGAACTAGAAAGAATGCAGAGATAGTAAGGGGCTTGGAGGCTAAATCCTATAAAGGGCAGTTTAAGGAATCTGGTAAGTTTAACTTAAAGAAGGGACACCATTACACAAAGAGATGTCACAGGAAAGAGGGAATAGATTCTCCCTAGATCAGGGGTGTCAGACTGCCAGCCCAGATGCATCACCAGGAAACCGCGTCCACCCCATTGCAGGCAATGGAAAAAAAAGCTCCGATACGTCGCATGATGTCATGTGATGTCATGAGTTTGACACATCTGCCCTAGATTATTCTTACCTACAGGGTAAGATAAGAATCAACGTAGAAGGTTTACAGTAAGAGTTCCAAATTTGAACAAAAGATGAATTTCATGACTATGAGACTATTAAGTAGTGACAGCCTGCCCCGCTTAAGTTGTGGGTACTCCATCACTAGAGGTTTTCATGAATGACATAATTTGAGCAGCTATTTGCCCAGAACGGCTGAAGAATTCCTGCATTGGGCAGTGCATTGAAATAGAAGATCTCCAAGATCCCTGCCACTCTATAATTCTATCTTGAGGCTGCTTGTTCAAATATCTGAAACATCTACTTTTAAGAACTGTACATACATTCCAGTTATTCAAATAATTACATGTAAGAATATCAAGAGCAGAAACTGTGGTGTGATTCCTTGTTAAATATTAGTGGGAAGTTGGCCCATGCCACAGTAGTAATCAGCAACTTGACTTGTGCATAATAATAGGTAATGATGAAATAGAGGCCAGAAGTAGAATAAAGAGGGTGAAGTTGTTCATGCAATAAGCAGGACAGCATGGTGCATAAGGACATGAAGCCAATCTCCCCATGCATACTTCACTGTGTTCAGAGAGTGACGTGCTGAATCTCTGGCACCCTGACAGCCTGTCATATACCCTGTGAAGTTGTTTGATTGAATCAAGCTCATGTGGGGAAACAATATAATTTAGGCCCAGTGTATCTTCTTATTATCATATATGCTTGCATTGGTTTCGGGCACAAGGGTGCCTTCCTAATAGTGCTTTGTGATCTGACCCCTGAAGCAGAGTTTAATTGAGTTTTGTGCTGAACATAGACTTTTGGAGTTCTAAATATAGAAAGGAACTCTTCTGCAGATGTTATATTTAGCTCTGCTACATCAGCAGAGGAGATAATGTAAAGTGCCAGAGAGCAGTATCAGCATTGTATTGTTATTGGCCGTAAGAACAAATTAACAGTAGGGACCTTATCCTAGAGATGCTGATCCAAATTTAGAGTAACAACAACTGTCTAGTGTAATTCTATTCAATAGATTGATTCAGAAAGCAATTCAGTGGAAATTAAACTATATTATATTATATTGACTGAAAATCAGGTGGTTTATAGAAAACAAGTTTCATAAGATTTGTAAAAGGTATGTCTGCATACATATGACTAGACTTTAAAAGGAACACAATGAACAAGAACCACCCAGTTTCACTTTAGTTAAATTTTGCTCCTATGCATATGAACTGACAATTATCTCTGTACTGATTTACACTAGCTGGGAGATGTTACTGGATTGCCACAGGAATATGTCACACTGTCATTAGATCAGTTAGTTCACACAATGCACATACAAAAGAACCACCTGTGTGAAGCAATGAATGAACAATTATGTTTGTTCTGTTGCTGAAATCATAGAAATTTTATTAGTCATGTCGACAATGTAGACATCAAATTGTGAAGATTCCAGTTCATTAGTCGGGCAGAGATGGTCAGTGAATGGCTTGATGATTATGTAATTTTGGTATACATATGCTTGAGCAATGGTATCCAACTACTTTTGCTAAACCCTAGATCAGAGTTTCTCAATCTTGGAAACTTTAAAATGTGTAGATTTCAACTTTCAAAATATTGACTGGCGAATTCTGGGAGTTGAAGTCCACACATCTTAAAGTTGCCAAGGCTGAAAAATTCTGATCTAGATAGTTCCCCACAGAAAGTTCTTTTTTGAGCCATGGGCTGTTTCATATTTTCATTCATGACTGCAGTGAAAATTATTATCAGAGCTGGAGAGATATCTAATATAGTAAAAGTCTGAAATTCAAAATTATCTTGACAGGCTGGAAACCTGAGACAAAAAAAAAAGACATCCAAATTTACGTCTTTTAATAATGACAGAATAGATATTAAACTACACTACCTACTACAAAATTTTACAGCTTTAAAAACAGTGGTAATGTATTAAGACCACATTCCAGTCTTTCTTTTTTACTTACTTATCTCTATGGTACAGTACACACTGTCCACCCTGTTTCTTCAGCCCTCTTTGAATCTCAAATATTCGTTTCAAATCAAGGTGGGTTCAGGCAGGCCTGGTTTTTATAATCATATTCATTATTTTTACAAACGAGCAAGAATATTGTGTTTTATTTACTTTAGTGTATGAAATAAACCCATGAGGGAATTATATATATATCAAATTCCCTCAGATAAAGTGGCTCAAATATATATATATCAATGCACCATGGTACTTTTAATGTGTTCTGGACACAACCAGAGATCCCTTGTCCTTGCTAAGGAAGTGACTATATGCCCTCTGGTGGTCATAAGCAATCACTTTCCTCCCGAATTTTAATTAAAGCATGCTTGATCACCTTTGGAAAAATATTGACCTTGTTCGTTTGTCAAATATGGTCCTCAGTGCTTCTAAACTACAGAAAATAGAAGGGTGTTAACTCCATAATGCTGGAGAGTTCTGGCTTTTTAGAGCCTTTTCTGTTTCCCGTGATATGAAAAGATGCTCAGAGCTCTTTCTTTTTAGCTAGGTCAGCAGCTTACCTTTATCAATTTTATCAGTGAAATCCCAGCAACATGGTAAATATACTTCAGGGTAAAATTAGCAGCAGTGTGTGTGATTACCTTTAAATGGATCATCAAACAAAGGATACCAAACTGTCTCCAGAAGCATTAATTGGCAAAGGAATTTGTGGGTTGAAATCAAGGACATTTCCAGTCTTTTGTAAGACTCAGAAAAATGCAAAGTTCAGTTACTGCAGTGAAGCATCACTAATGTGCTCAAGAGTTTATGTATTAATTACACATATATGTGTACACAGAGACAAAAGATCAAGCAAAGTACATGTGCTAGTTATGAATAAGAAAACCAGTTCTGAATCATCAATGTTTAGCTTCTTGTATAATAGTTTTATATAAGAAGCTTCTTGCACTCCTGTGGTAATAGAATATCCAGTTCTTAAGTGGCAAAGGTTAATCTTTAATTTTTAAAAGGAGAGACTTTGAGGTTCAAGCATTCCTGAAACGTGACATTTATCCTAAAATCCCTGCCCTTGATTTCAGAAAAATATAGGTCAAAATAGCATGTTTAGAATGGGCGGGAAATCCAACATGCTTTTTTCCACATTTTGGCATTTAGCCACCATGGGTATCTCCCTTTTTACTGTTTTTTTTCTCCTACTCTTTCCCTCACTGCTTCATCTTGGTCAATTATCAGGGAACATATAATAAGTCAGATGATACCACAATGTCAAATAACCAATCAGATTTCTTTACTGGTATTATTTTCAATCTGCTTTTAGTCTGAATGTATGAGAAAACACTACAATTATCAAGGGTTAGGTTTCAGTACAAGTTACTGTGGAGCAATGGAGAAGAAGAGGATTATATTTTGGCCAACATAATGGGTACAAGATATTGGTATGGTCCACTGAAGCTTTACTTATGTTCTTGTAAAATTCCTGATTCAGCAGAGTGAGCCGTCTAGCTATAGTGTTTTACCCAGAAAGGTAGAGATTAACATACAATGTTAATCTTTTCACATACAGTGAAAATCATAGGTATAACACAAAAGTATAAAAATATATACAATTGACAAACATTCCAAATAAAATTTCATATTAATCTATACAAAATTGTCTTAACTGACTTAATTTGATATTTTACAGTTTACAAATTAGACTTAAACACATTCTTCCTGGATTAAAAAGAATCCATATATTCAAGTGAATATATTCCTTATATGAAATTGGTCTCTAGGAATCAGATGGGATGGCTGCTACTATACCAACTTCTCTGCTTTAGAGCAGCTTCCTTACTTGCTGGAAGCCATATCTGTGTTGGCAGAGGAGTTTGCCATACTAATACTATTGGGGAACTTTAATCAATCTCCACTGAATGCATTAATCTGACTTACAACTGTAGTTACCTTCAGACTTGATTTTATTTTAGAACCATGGAATTATGATCTGGAATTGGGGGATATTATCATCAATCCCCTGCAACAGTCAGAGCACTCTCTTTTAGCCCTAAAGTTCTCTGCAGCTATTCCTTGCCACAGAGAAGGAAGGGATGTTTGATTGTTCTTCTTCCTGACTCTGTTGGGTTTCATAGGGATCTTGGGATTTTTCCTGAGGCTTTGATTCTTGGCTCTAGGCACCACTAAGAGTGAGGGGACAGCCATTGCCTATGACTGAATTGTATCTATGCTTACTAGCTCTGTCCATAAATACAAGGCAGCTGCCTGATTTTCTGAAGAGATGAAGTGACAGAAAAGACACTCAGAGCATCAATAATAAAATAATTTATAAAAGCAATAAATTAAAAATAATAAAAGTGGTAAGAGGCAGCTACTTCTGCACTCTAATTGTCTTCACTGAAAGCCATCCATTGACCTTGTTTATCCAGTCTCTCCTGAGGAAAGAAGACAAGTTCATTGACAAGACCTCTCTAGGCATCTGTCAATTAAAGTTGTTCCCCCGAGAGTGTAGGTCCTTTAGAAGAGACTAGGAAGCAGTCTAGTGTAGTTAACTGGGAGAATTTAAATCCATTTGCCCCAAGGAAGTAGATAGGATCCTCAGTCCTATGATTATTTCTACCTGTGTTTACAGCTATGTCTCTCCTTGTAAGTTAAGAACTCCCAGGAGATGGCAAGTAATTGGATCAAGGTAGTGCTATACGAATTTTTGAAAAATAGAGTGGTCCTTGTAGTTCTTTAAAAGGCAATAGTTTCCATACCCCTCAAAAAACCACCTCTAGAAAAATGAGTTAGAGAGAAAGGAATGTGATATGCAACTTTGAGTATATATTAGCAAGAAGAAGATCATCAAGTGATTAATTAACATATTGTTTATGATAATTAACTACTACTCATTGTTTTTTTAAATACATGAACCCAGACACTATGTTATTTGCTAAATATTGAAAATGTTATTTTTAAAAAAAACCCTAACCCCAACCCCAACCCTAACCCAAATCCCAACCCGAAACCCGACACCACCTTATTCCTAATCCTATAAAAACTAATAAAATATAAAAAGCCATCTCTGGATAAAATTGTACTGGACATTTTTTTTGTTGTTCTCAAACCTTGCCTTTAAAGAAAAGATTGTTGAGAAAGTGATTGGTTTACAGCTCCAGAGGACCCTGGAAAAATGGATTATGTGTATCTCTTTCAATCAGATTTCAGATTGGGACATAGTACTGAGATGGCATTGACCATACAAGTAAGTGACTTTTGGCAGGACTAAGATGGGAGTATTGTATCCGTTCTAGCTCTCATTGATCTCTTAATGGTTTTCAATATAATCAGTTCATGCTGTGCTTTTGGAACAGTTTCAGGTCACTGGGGGGGGTGTACAATTTTACAATGGTTCTGCTCCTTCCTTTAGAGCTAATTCCACTTGGTGTTGATGGGAGTGAATTACTATATTTCTACTTCAGCATCTACATGAAGCCACTTAGTTAGATTATTCTTCACATAGGGTCAGATATGAACAATACACTGATGATATCCATAGATGATATCCATAAATCTACATAGGCCAAGCAAATGTTGCAATCAAGGTTTTTCCCCAATGTCTGGAAGCTGTGTAGTCTGAACAGAAAGAACCAATTCTGGCTCAATCCAAGCAAGACCAAGTGACTGTGAGTTTTAAGGTTTCTCCATTCAGGATAGCGCCCCCCCTTTCTGAATGAGTTTGCATTCCCGGAAATAGGACTTGTGCAAAATTTAGAGGTCCTCTTAGATTCTTACTTCTGAGTTGAAGAGCAGACTGTAGCCATGATCAGAAACAAACTTTTCACAAACCCATCTTGTGTACAACTGTCCTGTTCTTAGATCAGGAAATTCTGTTCAATGTTACTAAGTTATGTCCTGGTCACATTCCCCTTTCTATTACAAAACTATGTACATAAGTGCTGCCCTTGAAAAGCACCCAGAAGTTGCAATTGGCCCAGAATGTGGTGACTGTATGTAGTTATAGATGCACCTTGATATGCCTATGTAACACCAGTGTTGTAGAAGCTGCAATGACTCTCTATAGACGTTTAGTGCAATTCAAGGTACTGATTATTGGTTAATTGCAGGATTACCTATCTCTATCCCAGATTAAGTAGAAAGGCATACCTTGAGTCCCTTTCCCCCTGCCTGAAAAATTGTTCTTTTCTGGGACTCTTGTTCGGAGCATAAGATAAACATCCAGAATGAAAGGGTTTTTTTAAAATCATTTCATGAAGTATAGTATGGTTGGCCTCAGTTATTCTGTTTTCCTTTTCTTTTGTTATTCTGTTTTTTAGTTTGTCTGAGAATAGAAATACATAAAATGTTGCCGTCTTTCAATGCCTTCTTTGCTATTCCTGGTATTTATTTTTCAAAAGAACAGATCTGAAAATGGTATCAAGCTATGCTGTCCCATCCCATATTGATGAGAAATAATTGCTTTTTTTCTGTTTCACTAATTTCCAAGCTCACTTCATACAGATGATAGAATATGCAAGGTCTCTAAGGCATTCGTTTAAAAAAAAAAGTCCCTTTCAGGAGGCAAAAGTCTCTGACATTTTACTTGTATGAACTCAAATCTCCTTCCTCAGAAGAAAGAACTTGACAAAGGTCAATTAAACTGGTCCATGTTGGCTCAATCTGGCTTGCATTGCACAGTTAACAAGACATGTGCTTTTCCAGAGAACTTAAAGATTTCAGGGCAGCATTAAAAACAGATGAGTATCAAGTCAGAATTGCTGCATACCAGCTGATGAATGTTTAGCTACTTGGAAATGTCTCATTGAGAGAATTACTCTCTCTACTCTTGGCAAAGTTAATGGATGGTACTTTTAAAGTGGAGATGCTCCCCTGAAACAAATCCAGGTCTTAGTACCTTTATTCTCATAGCCCATCTGATGATTATTCCCAAAACATAACTCTTAATGGGACAGAGTGGCTAAAATTATTAAATGCAAAAGAATAATCATGTGTATCTGCAATTAATATTTAATTTTAATATTCAATATCAATCAAATCAAGTTTACCTTTTGTTATAGCCTCATCTTCTTTCCCATTCCCTCCAGTCAAAAAGATATTTTTTTGTTTTGTTCTTGCAATAAATTGGTGCATTTTCATTTAAAAGAGAGGTGCCACATTTAGTTATGATTTATCTCAAAGAGGTGTCTTGCTATTTTTGTTTTTGTCTTACTATAGATACTCCTCAACTTACAACAGTTTGTTTAGTGACCATTCAAAGTTACAACAGCACTGAAAAAAGTAACCTATGACCCTTTTTCACCCTTACGACCATTGCAGCATCCTATGGTCACATGATCAAAATTCAGATGTTTGGCAACTGACTCATATTTATGAATGTCCTGGGGTCAGATGATCACCTTTTGTTACCTTCTGACAAGCAATGTCAATGCGGAAGCCAGATTCACTTCACAGCGCAGCCAAGGACATGGCAGCCAGGCAGCGTAGACAAGACTCTGCCCTCACACCCCATCATGCACAGTTGATGCTGCAGGGCACGGGCAAAGGGCGTGATCTCCATAGCGCTGCTGGGCTGCCTGGGCGATCTGCGGCGGGCCTTGGAGGCGGTGAGTGGCCCTGCAGGCAGGTGGGGTGGGGGTGGGGGGCGGAGCAGGGGTGGGGCAGGGGGTGGAGCGAGGTGGGGCCAGATTTTGGGCACTCGATCTCTAAAAGATTCGCCATCACTGGTATAAGCTATAAAATATATAGTTTCAAATGCCTATAAAATAGTAGATTTATTTAAAGGTATGATAAAAGCGTGATAAAAGTACATTAACCTTAGATGTTGTAAAATTACGAATTAAATGAAAACATATTCATGTGGCTATTTCACATTGATATACAATATGCATAATTCTTCAATGAACCAAGATTTAAATATCTTTAAATATCCTCAAGATATTATATCTATTGAATTCTGTGATATTTACTTTAATAGCAAATTGGACAATGGATAAGTAAGTTAATATTAAATATTAAATCATTAATGCAATACACAAAGGAATAACAATCCTAGTTTAAATGCCAATTGATAAGTAAGTTAACATTAAACATTGAGAGACTGAAAAAAATACATCATCAGAAAAGAATGGCAGTAACAGGCAATGAACCATACATTGTGGTAAACAATAAGATAATTTGTTTCGATTTAGCTTATTGTAAGATGGCTTATTCAACAAACCATAGTTAAAACAAACTATACATTAATGTAGCATTATCCATCTATGAAGTGCTCCTAGCAATTTTCTTCACAGGAACACACATATCTGTATACATACTTATTTTTAAACTTTTTGCTGATACTGCTTTCTTCCATTTATCTTATAAACAGTAGGCAACGCCTGAGTCTTTTTTCTATCTACAGCCTTCATAATACCAAAATTATTTTGATAATTGGAATACTAAGGGGAAAAAAGTAGTGATTTACTGATAAACTATTCAACATGGTGATATGGCATAGATATTATCTCTGAAAGAAATTTTGCAATGGACACATTCATTAAGAAAGACACATCATTCTCTAAGTGTGACATTCTCATTATTTCCAGAGCTTCTTCCCATTCTGTCAAAAATGGGTATTCCTTCATACCATTGCTTTCTAATTGTGGGAAGCTCTCAGATGATCTAGCAGAGAAATATGAAAGCTACACAGAACAATGCTTCTGCTAAATGAATCTGCTGGAAGAATCAAAATTCTATTAAGAATCCAATCTGGAAGAAATTCTGAAAATAGCAATAGATTTGGTTTGCATAATAAATATAAACCACACACATCTAAAGTAATTAAGCCCAAGGCCAGCACCAAAAAATCAAAAATCAATCTGCTCTTGAGTGTAGCAGTGAATTTATTCCAGTGAAATTTTAATGGTTTTGAACTTTTATTTCCTGTAAGAAATTTCAGGCATTATATAGTTGTTCTGTTGGTCAGGTTATCAGATCCATGTATGTTTCTATTGTTTCTTGTTCTAGGCCTCCTGTCCAATTTTCTGATGACCTTCTTTACCCAGGGAGCATCAGGTGACACACAGATCTTGATTTTTTTTCTGGTAATTAAGCTACAAGAAAATAAAAATCGAGTCAAAAGCAAGCTTCCATAAATTAAACAGTTTTTGTAGTTAATGCTGAATGCTGAAATATAAAGAAGGTTGAAGTAATATTCTAAGGTCTATACCAGCACTAGATTGTGATGGAAAATAATATTATTGGAAGCCAATAAGATAGCCAGTAATTGATGCTGATGCTGAGATATTAAATAATAGATATGAACCAACTACTGTGCATTAAATGGAATTGACAGATTCCATTCACATTCAGTCAAACATTTTTTAAAATCAATTTACATATTTGTTTTGAGTACTTCATTCTATTGTGGTCCGTTTTCTAACATCCTTAAAATCTTGTGTGATGATAAATTTATTCATCTTTAAAATGCCACAAAATGGTATCTTGGTTTTACTGCAAAAATCTAGCAATTAGAAGAATCAAGACTTCAAATATTATTAGACTTATCAGATGTGTTGACTGAAATCAAAAGAAAAGATTGACACAGTGTAAAAGAATTGTTATTATTATTATTATTCCAACTTTTTGTCACTGCAACCTAGTTTGCTCGTCACATCTGCCACATCATTATTACTTGCAAAATTTCCAAATTATGACTAGTTACAAACATTCCAACAACCTGAATTGGACTGATAAACATTACAATTCAGTGCATAATTTCACAGCTGTTTCATTACACATAAGATTAAAACAGCAATCCTGATTTTGTAATAACTATCAGGGATTTGAATAATGGCTGAATTATCGTCCTGTATGAACCTGAAATGAGGCTACCAACTTCTGTCCATTTTCTTGGCTCTTACATTGACTAGACTGATTATTATTATTATTATTATTATTATTATTATTATTATTATTATTGTTGTTGTTGTTGTTGTTGTTACTATACTACTACTACTACTACTATCATCATCGTCATCATCATCATCTAGCTTTGCTTAGTTCCTAAAAGTAGTAAGCAGTGAAAAAGCACTTGGATTATACCAAGAGGTTTGTAGAGCATGTTTGGGTAAACCTGTCAGCCCTAAAGTCAATATGTGGTACCAGATACAGATTAAAAGGTGCATAAGCAAAGATATAGGTATATCTTTATACTGTATAAGTATACTGTACAATATATATGTGTTGTCTATACAGAGACTTTAACTGGCTGGATTAAATATTATCAGAATGCAGCTGGCAAGTACTGAAGAACATAGCAGCTAAGCTATCTTTCTCCAGCTATTCTGAGCTCTAACTCTCACAAACTTCAGTGAGCATAGCCTGTGATTAGAGATGATAGCAATTGTAATTTAAAATGTACCTTTGAACACCAGATGCTAGAGACAAATTAAAAAAAACCTTTAATTTTCACTGTCAGCTCTTAAATTATTAGAAGCATTTGGCTAGTCTGTTGTAGAAACACTTTATAAAGCTGTACTAAAATAATCTGAACAACTTTAGTAGCACCTTTTCTGCTACTAGACACACATTTTATTAAAAAGAATAAACTTTTGTAAGTTGCAGCTCACTTCATCAAAAGCATAGAGTGGCATCTGATAATAGGAACTAAAACTCACAAAATGTTGCTTTTTAATCTGAAAATATGCTACAAACTCCTCCTGATTTTTGGTACCCTAGAGTAATAGGGCTTACCAAGGTGTACTCAAATATTCTTTGGACGTATATAGTGTATTCTAAATGACTTGGGGAACTACAATTTTTATTTTGTGTTGCAAATAAGAGAGGATATATAAGCAATAATATGTGTTCTTGCTTATTTTTCTCCCTGCAATCACCAGAAAATCAATTTTGGGGATTAAATAACTCTTCTGTCTATTAATACCTACACAATTGTACTCATGTGTGTTTTGCTATCTCTTTCCATTTTTGCTGGTGGAACATTCTTTTCCAGGCCTATGACTGAAGATTAGATACTCACATTATAACTTTTTTTGGATGATGATGTATTTCATAATCAGAAAGTTTTTTAATTCCTATTTCTTTTGTATGTAGGTCTACACAGGAGTTATGTGGCAGAGCTTGAGTCGCTAGAGTTCCTAAAAAAAAAACGCACAAAAAATTTGTTGAAAGTCTTTTGTTGTCAAATTTTCAAATCTTACATATGTACCACCTAATTCCTGAAAGACTTTCCATTCTTTAATTTCCTTTGCAATAAATCATAGTAATTCATGACATGGATTATGGCATCTTTGCTCAAGGTTGCACATCTGCAACACATTATATATATTCTCATTTTTTTTCAATTCTGTCTGTTCACTTAGGTGCACATACTCCTCCTCCAGGTATCAAGATTATACCTGAACAGCATCTCAGACATACATACATACATACATGTGTGTGTGTAGTTATATATAAAACTAATATCTAGAGAGATTAACTGCCTACTCTAAAAGCTGTCTCTTTTCTTAGTAATCATACTTAGCAGCATAGGTACATTTATTTTTCTAAAAAAAATTTATGCTCATTAACTGCAATTTCCACCAATTACTCTAGATAATCAATATCATTTGGCATTATTTTGCAGAATGTTCTTTCCAATTCTCTAACAATGCAGGGACACATACTTTAATTTATTTAAAGAATAAGCACAATGAGACTATATCCCACACTGTAAGTAGATCCCCAGATCTATTGGAAAAAATTACCGTACCCAAGGTACTGAATCAGAACTAGCGACAGCACAATTGTGAAATTAAAATTCAAGCTTTTTCAATATAGGAATCATTAAATTTAAAGCATCCATTATAGTTTACCTAAGGAATGCTTCAAAAATGTTTCAGTCAGATTTGAGACCTAATAAAAATGGAAATACTTTATCCATAGTCTGTAAATATCATTGTAAAAGGGTCAAAACCCTACTCATATAATTGTAAGGATCAAAAAGACATTCGTCTAATTCATAAGGGATTTTTTTCCTTATGAATTAGAAAAATTGCTCATGGTATTTCATGAACATTGGGGCTGAATTCCAAGATGTCTTTATTTAATGGAAGAAAGAAAAAAAAGATTTAGACATAAAGATGGTTGCCTATACAGTTGCCTAATTTGGTATCCATTTGCAACCAAGAAATCCAAGGATCTGCTTGCAGAATGGGTTACCAAATCTACACAATTCTCTATGCATTCAAGGAGTTGTGTACACATATGAAAATTGGCACTACAACATTCTACCAGAGCATGCAGCCTAATAGCAAGCTGATAGTCATGGAGAGAGAGAGAGAGGGAGGGAGGGAGGGAGAAAGAGAGAGAGAGAGAGAGAGAGAGAGAGAGAGAGAGAGAGAGAGAGAGAGAGAGAGAGAGAGAGAGAGAGAGAGAGAGAGAGAGAGAGAGAGAGAGAGAGAGAGAGAGAGACTATATTGTCATTTTTTACTGTGGGCACAATGGCACACATTAAAAATGAAATATAGTTGCTTGCTCTCAAAGTGTACAAATACATAACACACATTTAAAAATACTAATATACAACATATGTGTAGATCTACAGACCTACATTTTATACTTTGCATACTTTAAAGGCATTGCACAGCTAATTATGAGAACTATTTGGAGAACTTCCAGGAGATCATGCCATCTTAAGAGACATTAAAGACTTAAAAGGCACAACAGAATCAACTCTTTTACACAAAAAAAAAAACCATCCATAAAAATGTATATCTTAAACTGACAGAAAATGGATCAGAAAGAAATTAAGACCTCACTGAAGGTGATTTTACTCCTGGAAGAGCATGTAGTACAATTATTATCCCAGCTAGGAATAGCAATTCAGATGCTACTCTTGAATTGAAAAGAAAGAAAAACCAAAACATACCTTTGATAATATGGACCTGAAAGTTTTCCAGAAAAGAAATAGCTAGAATGACTGTCAAGTAAAGTCTCATGGTTGATCTTTTTCTTAGAACGGTGGGAAGATGAATATTTCAAGGCTCATTTCAACAGACTTATATACTCCCTGGACATTCCAGAACAAGAGGTGTAATGGTAAGATCATAGGTGGAAAATCTTTTCAAAAAGCCCACCTATTCATATCTTAAGATAGAAGGGGGAAAAAAAACCCTCTTCTGTTCTAGCCCCCAATCTTGAGCTTTTTCCTGCCACAATGTGGTTATCTCTGCAAGAATGTCACCGTTGGTTTTATTCTAAGCCTAAAAGAAAGTTTTCTTCTGTCCACAGTGGAAACCAATAGTGTGACTATGGTTTTATCACTAAGTTGTGGATTTACGCTACACTGCACAAATCAAGAAATCAAACTGCTAGATCAGAAGAAGACCTGAGTGTAGTAATCTAAATTTGCTATCTATTTAGAGAGACATAAAACAGGCATTATTTTCTCAGGGACCTTCAGTGAATAAAATATTACTAATATAAATTAAAATATATGTCTGTATGTGTAGCTCTATGTTTGGTTATATCTTCAAAATATCATATGCCGAACTATTGATAAATTATATTTCTTCATCAAATTCCTACATATGATACCAGTTAATATAGAGAATAAGGAGAATTTGGAGGTACATGCTTATCCATAAGGCTTTGTAGGTAGCCTAAATAAACTTTCAAACTTATTTTGTCTATTGAATGGCATAACTTCATGGATAATGTTTGAATTGCTTGAAGAAAGGACAATATGGGCACACAGTATATCATTAAAAATATTACTTGTTGGAATAATTAACCCAGTATATTATTTTCTGTAGGGTTAGCTAATCTAAAATACATGGCATGAGAATAAAAAAAAGGAAGAAGCAAAGAGAAAAACACCAAAACCAGCAGTTTCTTTTTAGTTATGACCCTTATATAACAGGGAACCAACTTAATAATAATTATAGAGAAGATGATTCTTAAATCCAGTTCCTCCCTTCTATAACCAGACCCATATTTGCACAAACACAAATACTAAATAGTTTGGGAGACACCTCACCATGTAAGCTACACTGAAATATGAGACAACTCCTACATATTTATCTATTTTCAGAAATACAATGGACCAGTTGAAGACACCTGCAATGAAATAGGAGAGGAGGCAAAGCATTTGTTCTCAGAAATGACATTGTGAAAATAACCAACCCTAAAATCCCATAGAAATGGCAGAAATAGCTTATTTTTTTCTGGCCCCTAGCATTTTCAAGAACTGCCCTAAGAACCATTTGTGCCACCTTATATATCATAAATATATTGCAAGGTTTTCAACTTGGCTGGGAAAGGGAGAAGGAAAAAAAGCATGGATGTTGGAGGCAACCTCTCTGCAAAATTCCTTCAGTCCTTTGGGAAATACACAAATATTTTGTTGGATCTTGTTGGCTAGGCAGATACAAATGAAGGTAGACAGTGCCATAAATAAGCTATCAATAGGCCTTTATAGGTGACAACTAATCCCTTAAATTGTATCCTGAAGCTTATAGAAAGGCAGTTTACATATATATATTTTTCTAGAATATTAGTTTTATTTGTTTATAACATAAAATGTGAAAATACAAAAGCAAATAGTAGGGGACAACATTAGAAAAAGGGACAACAAAAAAGGTGTGAAGAAAGGGAGGAGAAGAAACAAAAAGTATTGAGTTCCGACCTTCTCTGTTGCAGTAAAATCAGACATTAAAGTCAAATCTCAACTTTTTATATTTCTATAGTAGCATGCACTAGCCATTTATGTATCGGCAAATCAGTCTAATTGGTAAAACCCAAAATCATGATATCATATTTTTCCATCTCAAGCACAAAGTACAGAAGTGGTTTCCAAGTAGAAACAAAAGTATTCATGTTCTTTTCTTTTATCAGCACAGTCAACTTCACCCTCTCTGCTAATTCCATCAGCTTTTGTAACCATTCGTCCATGGTAGGAATCGAGGCATCCTTTCATTTTTTTGCAAAGAGCAATCTTGCTGCCGTCACCAAATATAAAATCAGAGTTCCAATTTTTTTCCCCCAGTTCTCTTTCCATTAGACACAGAAGGAAAGTTTCTGGTTTAATCTTTATGTTCACTTTAAGAATTTTCTGCATTAATATATGAATCCTATACCAATATTTCTTTGCCTTATCATATGTCCATCATAAATAATAAAAAGTCCCTTCTTTACATTTACATTTCCAACATTCATTTGAAATACCTTTATGCATTCTAGATAACTTATCTTGTGTTAAGTACCAGCAATACATTATTTTAAATAAATTTCTTTTAGGTTATAATTTAATGTTAATGTTAAGCCTTCTATCCACATTTTATCTCATTGTTCAAACATCACATTATACCCCAAATTTCTTTCCCATACAGTGTTTTACATGTTCATTTTCCAAATTCAATTTTAATAACATTTTATAAACCTTGGCAATTATATGATCATCACTACCACATCGTAGGATTTCCAATTCATTTTTAGCAAACTCAAAACCATGGCCTTTTTTGTCTAGTTTAAATCTTTCCTTCATTTGTTGATATGTAAACCAGAGATAAGTGTGACCTTCTAATTCTAATTCTTCCCTAGACTTGAGGATGGGGTCTCCAGAATGGAAAGATATTATTTTACCATACGTCCACCAGTCCTGCTTCACCATTATTTTTTGTCTTTAAAAAAAAGATTCTTGTGGGGACACCCATAGGGGCAATTTCATTAAAAAAAACGTATTTTATATTTATTTCAAAGAAATCCACTGCAGTTTACAACACAGTACTTTTACATAGGTGTACTGTGGCACGCACATGACTTCTAGCACTGACACATTCTGAACCAATTTTAACTTCCCCAGATGGTCTTTGAGAAGAGCCTTAGGCAGACCCTGCTGTGATAATACAAGCAGGAGGTGACTGAAACACAAATGACTTAGAACAGGACTTCCCAGTCTGGGAGTTATGCAAAGACAGTCCTGGTCAGAGCTCTCACCTGCTCTTCAAGCAAGAGCCTTGAGTCCTAGAGGACCCGCCCCCCAGTTAGATACCAGTTCTATCTGTGGAATTGCAGTTCTATCCAGAACTAAAGATGAAAAATCTCCAAATCTAACCCACACATCATCAATATGAGTCATAGATCTGTCATTTATAACATCAGCAGGCCGGATATAGACCTGAAAAGATGTGGTTCTTCTGGGGAACAGGCAAAAAGTTGTATTTCCTTTAGTTTGAAATATTAGAGCTCTACAGATTCTCAAAGGGATTTGTTGGGTCTCTGTATAATGCACCACTGAAAAGTGAGGTATAAGTTGCTGTTTATTTAAACAGCAGCTCAATATTCCTACATGGTGCATGTGCAGAAGTTACAATTTTTTTAGAAGGGACTTCTGATTGATGCAGATTTCCCCACTTTAGCTTGGCACCAAAGGAAAGCAAAGTATCTTCTGAGATCTTCTTCATGTTTAGGGAATGTGACACATCTCTGTGAGCCATGTCCAAAGAAAGGGCATTGTTGTGATATATCATTTATTTATAGATATGCACCTGCAAGGATTATATGGGAATTCCCATTTTAAATATTCAATAAATGATGCTCCTACATTAGCATTTCTTTAAACAGGTTTTTATCATTTAATTTTCAGATTTTTTTAAAAAAAAATACATATTACAAAGAAAACAAAAACAAACTAAAGCAAGGAAACACACCCTTAACACACACCATAGAATTTTGAAAATCAGTGAGTATTAGATTCGATGGCCTGAGTTTAACTCGAAGGCCACTACTGCTGCAAATCCTTTTAAAGGTATTAATTGAAATAATGGAAAGAGCGGACCCTGTGTCCAACTCCATCAGTAAGGTAACCCCGTGCAACCTTACATTAATGGAAAATTTCTTCTTAAGGGGCTTGTGTGTCCTTGTTCTTAGAATGCTCCTGCACGATATGCAGAAACCCACCCTGTGTTGGCTGGGGATGCTGGTACCTTTCTGAAGCAATTCTTCCCGACGTTGAACCTTCCAGCAACCCAAACAGATGGATGCAATGTGGCCCTGCCTGCCATACGCCTGCAAATGGTGGAGCGAAACCTGCAGTCAGCTCGCTTGTGGCGTCCTCCACACTTGAAGCATTGAAGAAATGCTAGGGCCTTGACCGGATGTCCCTTCTGCCTCCTCTCAGCTGGCTGGTGAAGTCTGTCGACCTCCTCTTCAGGATCCACTTCTGATCCTTCTCGAGCATCCTTTTGATGGACAGTAGCTGTGTCTGGAGGATTCCTGGCGGGGCACAAGGCCTTCACAGCCCAGCCTGCTGCTTCCTCAGCTGCCACCTCTGACAACACATCTTGGAAGGAGACATCTTCTTTTGCAAAAATCTTTTGTTATAAGTCTCTGCTCCTTAAGCCACAGACAAAGCGATCTCTCAGCCTCTCTTCCAGATCCTTGAACTCACAAGGTCTGGCTGCTTGCCTTAAGGCCGCAATAAAGTCTGCAGCAGATTCACCCGGCCTCTGGTCTCTCTGCTCAAATGCGTGCCTCCAAGCAATGATGGATAACTTTGGCTGGAAGTGCTCCTTCAACATTTTCTTCAAGTCAGCATATGTTACTGACTCCAGAGGTGCAGGGGCCACCAGATTTTCTGCGATGTCAAAAGCTTCTTGTCCACAGGCACACAAAAGAGTCGCTGCCTTCAGGCCATCTTCTCTAATCTGATTTACTCTGAAGTAGTTCTCCACCCGTGCTATGTAGGAATTCCATCTCTCTGGGTGGGAGACATCGAAATCAGTCAAGCGGCCAATCTTCGACATCATAAAGTTTACGACCTTCACCACTCACTTCCTCTGCAAGCTGCTGTTTGGGGAAAGGGTTCTTTAGCCGAGCTCACCCTCCAGCGACGCTGTACTGGCAGGCTGAGACGCTGATTCAGACGCCGTCTTCCCCTCTTCAGGACTTCCTGGGTAAGTCCTTAAATCTTTTGTTTCAGCTTGCAAAGGATCCCACCTTCGTCGCCAGTGTTAAGTCCTTCATTCGCTTGCGAATGATAAAGACACATGGCGATTGATGAACACACACTTTATTCTCCTTCTACAACAACCAAGCAAGAACAAAAGGCACACAGGCCTTTTTATACGGCCAGAAGCCCGGACAATGTCAACCAATAGGAACAGAGCGCACAAGGCTGGGGCCGCTCTGTCTGGTTCCGGGCAGCTTTTGGAATGCCGGGGACCAATGCAACATCCCGAACCTGATTTTGCAGGCTCAGGACACAACAGATATCATTTGTAATATTCTGTGCCAGGGTTGCATTTAAAATTTAGCATCTCTATTTAATGCAGAAATTAAATAATAGTTGTAGAAAAATATACTACCCTTTAACATCACAGTTCTGTGTGTACAATTATAAATACTGTATAACACCTACTGATGAAAGTTGGAAAACAATTCAAAAAAGTATCTTTATAAACCTCCAATAATATAGGAGCCAAAAAAGCAGTATATGTCTAATATCATTCATAGGATAACCATCAGGACCAGGATTTTTACAGTATTCATTGATTTAACTTTCCAAAAGATGCTTTCAGTGCTGCATTTCCTCAGACTCACTGACTGAATCTGCAGTTCAAGGAGACCCTTGTTTACATGGCTGAATTAGCAAATTCCTTAAATAAAGAGTAAGAATAGAGTGTCATTCTGACAATAAGAATAAAAATCTAAGAAAAGATTTGACTGATTTGAAGCTACTCAGGTTTTTTTTTTAGCCCTAATAACAGTATCACATTTTAGAATGAACTCCGCAACAAATCATCAAAACTTTCCCAAACAGTTGTTTTCCAGATTTATTGGATTGGCTCTGTTGGCTGACAATGAGGAACCTCTAATGGTGAAAAACGATTCCCCTCTTCCCTTCCTTGTGAAACACTTCTAGGAAAAAAGGTGGAGCAGCACCAGGGAATGGCTACAGTGAGGTGAATTCTTTTTGTTACTCTGGTAGAAACCTGGATTCAGGGAAATGGTAAATCTTACAGAGACGACGCTACTTCTCTCCATCAACACAAGTGTCTAAGATGTGAAACCTTTTGTTTATGCTTAGGTTATCGTGTCATTTTTGTTCAAGATAAGTGCTAGCTTCATTTTGTAAGTGATTAATGAGAGAAAAATTAATTGAGAGAGGCATATAGAAAAGAAAACAACATGATCAGAAGTACATTTTGCAAGGGATTAATTCTTTGGGCACTTTCTAGTTCACTATATAATCTTCTCTACTTAAGGAACAACTTAATTTAATTTTCAGGTAAGTTCTTGGAATGTGTTTCATCTGCTTCCAAACCATAGCAATGTAGCCTTCTTTATTTTTCTTGGCAAAGACTCAAGAACTATTCATCTTAATGCAGCCATTGTCCTTTTCCTTACCATGCTTATTTATTTTATTCATCTCCTGGTGTGTTGTCAAAGGCAATGGCAGAGGTTTTCTACTTTTTTTGTTTATTAGTAGACAGTGCAGTTAAGATTACACATGAAATCACAAAAACATTTACATAAAGCAAACCAACATCTACAAGAGTAGAGAAATTTGACAAAACAATCCAAATTTTACAAATTGTTCTGCATTTCCAAGTAATATGCTGAACCTAACCTGAAATGTGTTATAAAATGAACTTCAACACATTCTAACCACACGGTGCTATGATACACTTTGCATTTTCCCCAGGGTTCGATATGCTGGGCAATTAACACCCACATCCTGCCTGACCAGAGATATATGTATTAAGCTAAGAGCAAGCAATTCTTTCTTAGATGACATTGCTCAGAATAGTCAATTGCATTGCAGAGACGAAGGATTTTTTTTTCTTTCAGTGGGCTTTTTTTTTGCCTGCACTGTCTATATAGTAAGGAAAATGTGATGTTTCTTCTGCAGAGAATCACTCCCCCAGAGTGGCCAACACACACCCACATTCTTGCAATATTCCATTTTGAAAGCTTTCCAATGGTCAGTTTCGAATCTGACTTTTTAAATAATCTTGCCTTGCTCTATCACTTTGGGAAGTGTATCACTGCAGGGGTTTTTTTCCCTTTAGGACTGAGAAAGTATCTAAGAAGATAATCTCTGTTTAACTGGACGTAACATGCCAGCAAAACAGCCTTTCAATATATTTAAAAGAACTACCTTTTTGACCATGAAGCAAAAAATAAACTCTATCCAAAATCCACTATGGTTGTCTTATTAGGTGAACTGGAATTTTCTAATAGTTGAAAGCTTTCAGGTTCCTTATTAAGCAATAGGATTAAAAGCCAAAAAAAAGATGGGGTCAGCAGAGGCTGATCTTAAAGCCAAATGTGAACCAATCTGAATTCTTAGCTGAGATTGTCCATATATGAAAACTGAGGCTTATTAAGTATAATATGTCTGAAAGAAGGAATATGGAAACTGAATGATTTCATTTTTAAGAGTATAAATTCCAACTGTTAAAATCAAAATTATTTCTATTCTATTTATGTTTTTTTCTTCTAAAGCAGCCTGGCTGGCTAGGGAATTCTGGGAGTTGAAGTCCAAACATATTAAAATTGACAAGTTTGAGAAACACTGATCTAAGAGCTTATCTGCATTGCCAAATCACCAATTGTCAGTGTAGGTCACCAACCATTTTTTAAAGAGCCATAACAGAGGTCACCTGTTTTTGCTCCAGCCACTGCCAATGCAACCTCTAGTTCCTACTCCACTTGCAAAGTAATATTTTCATATTTGGCTGATGACTTTCATTAGTTCAAGGTTAACCGCAGCAGTTCATTGGTTGATGCACATAGTTCCAACAACATCATCACCAACATCCAATTTGTCTCTTGACATTTAATCTGCATATTACTATTTGTGGAATTTTCTTTTATTTTCTTTTTTAAGAACTTCATATATCCATCATTTCAACAATGAATTGGTTCCACAATTAAAAACTAAATTTTAAATAAGGTATCACTTCTACTCCTAGCTTTCCCTGTGGATATTGTATTCCCAAAGAACCCTTTATTTGTTTCATATTTTAATTTTCCCAACAGCATTAAAATTATTTTTCTTCCTGCTTTAATGAAGAATATTCAGATCCATTTTGTTCTCAGCAGCCAGGAAATTTTTAATACAATTTCTTCTTCTTCTTCTTCTTCTTCTGCTTCCTGGATTGCTCAAGTAACCAACAACTTTGTGAGATCATCAGAAAGTGCTGATAAAGAGAAAGATTCCTGGATAAAGACTCTGCAAATAAACAAACCATAAATCTGATATTACATTTCTCAGATAAGCAATTGAAGTCGCCTAGTTAACAAAACATATCTAGAGAAGCCATATGGAGTTGACTGAAGAACAGTTGTTGGCAGGTCTTTCTTCCCCTTACAGTTCCGGATACATGTACACCTCCAATTTGTCATATGTCTTTTCAGAAAAAGGAACAATTGTGCAATGTTAAATGTGGCTCAATCCATCTGTGCCAAACTCTGGATATCCTGTTATTAAAAAAAAGTATAGAACTAGTAGGATTAGTTTTTCTCTATAATCAGACTATTGTTTCTGAAATCACATTCAGATACTGGTTTAGTTAGATTTTTCTCTATAGCTGGGCTGTTGCTTCTGAATTCACACACTGCTTTACTTACTGCAATTTTAATTAAAAGTAATTAAACTATGTTTTAGAAAAATAAAAGATACTCAAATCTGAAGTGTGCATATTGGAGGGGGCTGGAACATTCTGTATTCCACCATATTTTGCATACTATTCCTTATTTTACTGCTTTTTTGCCTCTGGAGTAAAAACCCATATAATTCTTCATACTTTTTTTAGCCATGCCTTCTCTCTTGCTAAAACCAGAGCAGAACTATCAAGCTTTGCTTTTCTTTCAAATATCTCTTCCATGTCATAAAACAAGCTTAGGCAAGTGGTGAGGATTAAATAGCAGCAGCAACAACAACAACAACAACAACAATAATAATAATGTTGGAAGGGACCTTGGAGGTCATCTAGTCCAACCCCCTGCTCAGGCAGGAAATCCTATATCATTTCAGACAAATGGCTGTCCAATCTCTTCTTAAAAACTTCCAGTGTTGGAGCATTCGCAGCTTCTGGAGGCAGGTTGTTCCACTTATTAATTGTTCTAATTGTCAGAAATTTTGCCTTAGTTCTAGGTTGCTTCTCTTTTTGATTTGTTTTCATCCATTTCTTCTTGTCTTGCCTTCAGGTGCTTTGGAGAATAGCTTGACTCCCTTTTCTTTGCGCTAACCCCTGAGATATTGGAACACTGCTATCATGCCACCCCTCATCCTTCTCTTCATTAAACTAGACATACCCAGTTCCAGCAACCATTCCTTATATGTTTTAGCCTCCAGTCCCCTAATCATCTTTCTTGCTCTTGTCTGTACTCTTTCTAGAGTCTCAACATTTTTTTTACATCCAGAACTGGATGCAGTATTCCATGTGTGGCCTTACCAAGGCATTGTAAAGTGGTATTAACACTTCACGTGATCTTGAATCTATCCCTCTATTAATGCAGCCTAGCACTGTGTTGGCTATTACACTGTTGGCTCATATTTAAGTGATTGTCCACTAGGACTCTGAGATCCCTCTCACAGTTACTATTATTGAGCAAGGTACCACTTATACTATATCTGTGAATTTGGTTTTTCTTGCCTAAATGTAGAACCTTACTTTTTTCACCACTGAATTTCATTTTGTTAGATAGCGCCCAATGTTCAAGTCTTTCCAGATCCTTCTGTATCTTAACCCTATCTTCTGGAGGCTTGGCTATTCCTGCCAGCTTGGTGTCATCTGCAAATTTGATGAATTCCCCATCTATCCCCTCATCCAAATCATTGATGAAGATGTTGAAGAGCACTGGACCCAGAACAGAGCCATGGGGTACCCCACAACACACCTCCCTCCATGTAGATGCAGTTCTATTGAGGACCACACGCTGAGTACGGTCAGTCAGCCAGTTACAAATCCATCTGGTGGTGATGCTGTCTAACCCACATTTTTCTATCTTATCAAGCAGTAGGTTGTGGTCTACTTTATCAAATGCCTTATGGAAGTCCAAGTAATCCAAGTAGTTCTGTTAAGAAAAAGAAAGTTCTACCTGGTGCTTACTTCTAAACAGGCAAAGTCCATGCATGAAGTATTAATAGTTTTATTAATACAAACTCAGGATAAAGTATAATTCATATTTTTAAAAAGCACAATGGCATATGCACATAAAGGAGTTCTTACACACATACACATATATTACTGTTATGCTGTATATCTACCTTTTCTTCAGATAATAGCAATTGTAAGCCTGAGCAGTTAGAGTGAATGCTGGATAATGATTTCTTAAAAGATAAGATGTGGCTAGATTAGGAAATGTACAAACAGGAAAGATTGAATATTGCCAGGATAATTATTAATTTCACACATACAAACTGAAGCAAAGCTTTAAACTTTGTTCAAAGCTTGATTATATTGTATTCTTGACAATGGTAAAGGGGAAATTTGGTGGCATTTTGATTGATCAGCGTACTTTCTTTTGTGTACTAGGTGAAGACTCAGTGTGTCATACATGTCTTCAGTGTCCATTCTACAGTAAGGTGACCAACCATCCTCCTTTAGGGAGGACAGTCCTCCTTTTGTAAGTTCTGTCCTCCCTCGAAAAGTGTCCTCCTACATGTCCTCTTTTTCGATATTTGAAGACTAATCTGCAGGGCTTTTTTTTTCTCATAGAATGCTCAGAACAGTGTTCCGGCACCTTTTTTTAATGGTTTTTTTTTTCAACTTTTGCATGAGCTGTGCTACTCCCCCTATTGGCTTTCGAAAGCCAATAGGAATTGCTGCTGAGTGCGCCAAAACATCTGGCCGGCAAACTTTGCACATGCAAGTTGTCTGCAGCGAAGGTGAATTGGCAGGAACTTTGCACCCCTCCCTGCTACCCAACTACACCATCTCTTAGTTAGTCCCGAAGATACCTGGAGGAGACTAACTTCCATTTAAGGATGGAAAAATAAAAAAAGACGAAATGCCATTTCAATGATAAATTGAATAAGGAATTTTCATTCCTCACATCAAAGAAGGATAACATTGTTTTCTGCAATATTTGCAGCGGATAGTTTTGTATTGCAGTTGGGGGCAGAGCAACTATTACGAAACATTTGACCACCAAGAAACATAAGCAATCATCAGATGCATCTGCTTCCAGTTGGAAAATTGTTAAACTTGTTAAAAAAAACAAGTTTTTTTAAAACTTCAAAGTATTCTGAAGATGAAAAACAGTTAGCTGTTATTTGTATTTTAGTCATTTTACTGTTCGTGTGGCTACTTTAAAACAATTTTGTGAAGAAGCGAATGTTCAATACGAAAAACTTTTAGGATATTCAAAAGTTAGACGGCTTGCTCTAACACCTGCTATAGAGCGTGTTCTACAATTATTTGAGCCTCTCCATTCATGTTTTTTAAGTTTAGACAAATGTCCTAAAATCCTGGAATTGTTTTTCAATAATGAAATATTTGAGATATTAATGTATTTTGTACATAATTAAGCATCTATTTTTCACAAAACGATTCAAAAGATTGAAGGTAAACACATTTCAGCTACAGAAGTTAGTCTTATTTTGAATGACTTTATCCTTCAATATAAAACTCAATTTGAAGAAAATTTTCTTCCTTTAGTTATAAAAAGAAAATTGTCAGACTTAGAGGAATCAAATCTGAACATAACGGAAAAGTTTATCAAAGAAGTGCAGAATTTTTACCAAACATGTTTTCAATATATCAAAGAATGGTCTGAAACAAACATCACAGGAAATAATAGTTTTCAATGATGTTTTTTGACTTCATCGCAAGTATATTGGACAGATATTGAATCTTGTCTTGAGTTTTTATCTAAAGAAATGCCAGACATTAAAATAGACGACAATTGTCTCTTTGAAGAAATCAGAAGACTGAATGTATTTTTAAATTCTGAAAAATTAATACAATGGGAAAATAAACACGTTGAAATTGATAAAAGATGGGTGGAAATATTCAGCCATTTCAAAAATGAACATATTCCATGTGAAAATTTATTTATTCTTGTTCAATTTACGTTGTGCTGCCCTGGAACTAATGCAGCAGTTGAAAGAGTTTTTTCAATTGCTAATGATTTCTGGAAAAGTGAGAAATCGAGATTGAATGTTGATACTCTAGCTGCAGCATTTGCCGTAAAATTCAATATGAAGGATATTTCTTGTTCAGATATTTCCAATATATTGTTAGAAGATGATACATTGACAAAAAATATTAATTCAATGGAAAAGTACTCATTTAAATAATAATTAATAAGCATGTAAGCATAATTACAATATAAAATGTTATTGTTACAAATGTTTTATTATGCATTTATCATATTATAGTGTATTCTGTATTATTGTTGCAATGAATAAAATGTTTCTTTTATTTATGATATTTTTTCTTCAATTTATTTGTGTCCTCCTTTTCATTGTAAAAAAGTTGGTCACCTTATTCTACAAAGTATTAGGACCAGTGTCAGAAAAATTAATATTTTGTGGAGAGTTAGCATATAAAGCCAGATTGAGTTAAATAGGTAATCATATGCTTCTTTATAAAAATATAATATCACACATATATCTTTTGATATATATATTTTTGTAGTACCCTTACAAAAAAAATTCTTTACTCTGCCAGTTTGTCCCTATTAATGATTAATTCATGTCAGAGTTCACACCTTTAGAAGAAGTTTTATACTCAAGAATATATACTCCTTATCTCTCTCTTTTCACAGTAAAGTACAGAATCAACTTGTCAGAATAACAGATAAAGCCTTGGCACAACTCATATTTCAAAACTATGTTTCTTTTCAAGGATAAATAGATATCCTATAGATCAGCATTTCTCAACCTATGGGTCACGACCCCATTTGGGGTCGAATGACCGTTTCGCGGGGTTTGCTGGACACCGAGGTCCGCCATTTTGTTTTTTTTATTACTATTATTTTTTGGTCCGTGCGCCCCGCCCATGCGCGGATCGGTCCGTCGCACGCGCACCGCGCATGTGCGGATCAGCCTGTCGCGGTCCGCCATTTCTTTTTTTTATTATTTTTTTTCCCGTCACGCGCGGCCCGCACATGTGCGGATCGGCCCGTTGCGCGCGCGCGCCTGCGCCCGGGTCGGGGTCGCAGCGCACATGGGCGGCGCAAGTGGGGTCTCAACCTGAAAAAGGTTGAGAACCACTGCTATAGATAGATCCTGTTTTACATTCTAATCAATCCCAGAAATATTCTTTAATATTTCATTTTTAATATCATATTTTCTTCTCTGGGTATTTGTTTGGCTTTGATTTTCCAAGAACAGACACTAATCAGATTGCATGATTAATCCTAACTCCTGGAAAACAATATAGAAGTATGGTACCTAATAAAGTTGCTGAGGCACAGGTGGGGCTCAGTTATCCTCTAAATGTACCAATCCTCAGTTATGCTCTAAATATGTTGGGCTTTAGCTTCTATAATTCATCACTGAATCTACAGAAATCCACTTGTGAGAAAGGGAAGAAGCAGCAGACATTGAGATGCCTTTTCAACTCTTACTACTGTATTTAAATAAAAGAAAGAATGAAAATCAAAGACTTCAAAATTTATGATAAAATAAGTTAGCAACTTTCAATAAAAAGCAGGGAAAACAAGGATAGTACTAAAACAGTATTACATTAATTATTTCATATCACATGCAGGCAGATTCATTATTTTTAGAAACTATTACAAAGAGCCTGCTGCTCATATTGGGCTGGATATAATGTGGCTACATTTCGTGGGAAGAATCCAGAGAAAGAAATATTTGGGAGAATATTAAAAAGGCAGAATATATTTCCCCAAAGGAATAATGGAGAAGATCTTTTAAAAAAAAAGACAAAAACCAGCCCCCAGAAATCAGTCCCAGCCAGAGGACAGCTTTTAGAAATGCAGATGTAATAATCCATTCTGGAAGGTTGGAGCCAGGAAGCTATTAGGGAGACAAAGACACCTAAAATCTGCATTCTCCCACCCAAATTCTAAGGACGGGAGACATAATAGGATTACCCACCAATATCAAAAGGGCACAGTCAGACTCAGGTCAAAGTACATGACACAGGAAATACAAAGCCTCAAACAGGAACAGGAAATAACCCTAGAAGATATAAAACCCACCACTCCTAGCTACATGTGGTCAGTTTTGCCATCTTTCTGTCTGGCTATCCTCTTCAATAAACTGCAACCTTCTTTCTAAAGCAGTCTCCATTTTGATTATTCCCAGCTTGGACTGGACCCTGATGAAGATTTTTCTTTCAACAATTTTGATCTGAGAATAAGGAAATAATGGTCATTTGGGTGACTTGGATATTTTGATAAAAACAGTGCAGTAAGTTTAGTTCACATGTCCCTATAATATTCACAGTAAAGTTGCACCTGACCCTCACTGATGCAGTTGTTCCTTATATGGAATTAGCCCTCCAGTAAGGAAATGGAAAATTAAAGTGGGCTCAAGGAAAGGCTATACAATAGTTGAGCAATTTTAAAATAATGGGATTGTTAACATGTGATATTTTAGCCTATTAAAAACTAAAACTCAGATTGCTTTGCCAGTTTTATCTGTAACTTGTTATTCTTGAGTTTCTCTAATTTGTTTGTATTGCCTTGATAATAAGAAATTGTGATAAAAATCCATATGGTAGTTATTGGTACATTGAGCTTTCTTTCAGAACAATATTTATCAAGAATTATTAAAGGGACCAAGTCCACTGGGGAAAAATAGTTCAGCTTTAACTAGATGCTAAGCTCACCATTTAAGTTTTAGTCTCTCCAGGCAGCCTAGACTCCATATACAAAGCTGCATTCAGCACCTACATAAGGACTGAAACATAGCTTTTACAAACTTGAACTGATTCCAACAAAGTATAGCTGGACTGTGGGGCTGAGTCCATAAAATAGTAAGGGTGTGAACAATTTGATGGTAGCAGGAAAAAAATCATTTAAAAAGAACCTCAGGTTGTGTAGCAATTCTCTGCATTAACAACACAGTAAATTCAACCTGAGCCTTAGTAAACATGCATAGTTATTTTAAACACTTTAAATATGCATAGGTATTTTAAACACAGTAATCGTTTGGTGCTATTACCTTGAATCTGCCAATTTCTTAATCTAAATGTTTTGGCAAATACAATTATTTTTGTTTTTGGGTGATCAGTCTTATGAAGCTTAACAAAGCAATTTTGAGCAAGGGCCTTCAGTGTTCTAAGACCAGTTTGACATCAGAAAATATTATAGGTAGTCCTTGACTTACAAATATTTGTTTAACAACAGTTCCAATTAACAATGGTGTTGGAAAGGGTGCTTTATGATCTGCGAAGCACTTCCGACATCTCAACTCCCCCCCCCGATATCATGTGATTGGGGTGCTTGGCAACCTGTTTGCACAGATGACTGGTTATTAATTGTTCCACAATTATTTGATTGCCATTTGTAATGTTCTCTGGAGGCTTTCCCAAAAAGTCAGTGGGGAAACTGTCAGGAAAAATTGCAAATTGCTGCGACCTGCTGAGAGTGCACTCCCTCTTGTCTCTGGAAGCTGGCTGAAAAAGCTCCCTGTCAAAAGTTCCATGCAAGTAGGCACGAAGGATTTCAGTTGAAATCCTTTGGCATAGAGCTCTTTCAGCCAGCCCCAAACAGAGGGAGTTGAAATTCAAGCAGAATGTCATCATGTGATCTGCTGTCCCTGAGCAGAGAGGCAACACTATAAGAGTGACACACGGTGCTTCAGAGGGTATATGATGGAAAAGATTCCGTTAATTCTCTTGCAGAAATTTCTAATTATCTGAAACTTCATACTAGTGCATAGCACAATTCTTGGTATGTATAGTAGTTCTATTTTAGTCAATGTGGGTTTGCTAGAAAGTTAGAAAACAATTCATAATATAATGATGAAAAAGTCCAAAAAGGTTAATTTACCTAATTATAAAATGTTTACAAATGCATTTGTCCATGGATTTTTTAAAAAATAATAAACACATTGATAAGATAGCAAATTAGGAGCTAATATAATCCACTGAATAATTCTGAAATGGCATAAAGAATTTTAAGAAAAAAAATTACTATCTCCCAAATCTGTGCTATGAATGTCCGATGAAGGGAACATAACCAGCCTATGTATTCAACAGCAAAATTTGCTTTTCACATATTCTAGTTTAAGACTGTTTATTTTTATCTTGGGAGAACAGCCATCAACTGCTCTCCCATAGAAACTGAATTGACCAAAGATCCAAGCTATGAAAACTGATTTTCAGCTAAAGATCACAAACTGCCCCAGTCATTAGGAACAAAATTGACTCTAATTTTTAAAATCAAAAGTCCAGTTTTATTTCTGAGAGTGCTGTGCTGCTATGATGAGTTGTTCTCTGCTCAGGAAAATTTGAACAAGGATTTTTGAGATGAGTAGAATAGGACAAAAAAATAAAAAATAAAATCAGGAATTGTGCTGAGAATAACCTAATCCATCTTCCAAAGCTGGAATCCTAGTACATTTGTTTATTTAATTTAATCATTCTTTCTTAACTTCCTTCTTTATACAGTAATTAAACACTGATCATAATCACTGAAATACAAATACAACAACCATCAAACAATCCATAAGTACATTAGTTAGAAGGAATCAGGAAATTAAATTCAACAAGGAAGCTATTGTACTCATGGGGAACACAGAGGATTGTGGACCAGATACAATACGAAGCACACATTTTATCAACATGTAATATGATATCTGACAATGTTTTTTAAAAATATTCAGCAATAACTTTCAGGTATTGTTTCCCACAATCATGACTTCCAAGTAAACCTAACCATACCTCTTTTTCATAACATTTTTTTGGGGGGGCATATGGATGTTTTTGGAGAACACAACAATTCTGATGAAGAGACAGGCTTCTTTTCTCTTTAATTGCTAATCCTAACTAGAACTAGTTTTGTGTTCCTATATTTCCCTTTCTAGCTTTCTCAGTCACTTGTAGTTTGCTAATCTCTGCTACTATGCTTATTTTCTTGCACATCTGAATTTAATGAGCACTTACTATAAATATAGAACAACTGACAACATAACAATCAGTTGATCCATATATGGGAAGAAGGAAGGAAGGAAGGAAGGAAGGAAGGAAGGAAGGAAGGAAGGAAGGAAGGAAGGAAGGAGGGAGGGAGGGAGGGAGGGAGGGAGGGAGGGAGGGAGGGAAGGAAGGAAGGAAGGAAGGAAGGAAGGAAGGAAGGAAGGAAGGAAGGAAGGAAGGAAGGAAGGAAGGAAGGAGTTTTGAAAAAGATATAAGGGGCCAAAATTTCATTTGCCAGGAACTGCTTTATAAAATTAGCACTGACAGATTTTTAAAAATCTTCTATAAGAGGAGAAGATCATCTGATCAGATTAAGGAATATGCTTGCTTATCACATAATTTTATCAAAAACATTGCTCAGTCCATTCCCTCTAACATGTTAATAAATGAACTTTTAATTAACAACAACAACAACAACAACAACAACAATAATAATAATAATAATAATAATAATAATAATAATAATAAAGTTGGAAGGGACCTTAGAGGTCATCTAATTCAACCCCCTGCTCAGGCAGGAAATCCTATTCCATTTCAGACAAATGGCTGTCCAGTCTCTTCTTAAAAACTTCCAGTGTTGGAGGATTCACAGCTTCTGGAGGCAGGTTGTTCCACTGATTAATTGTTCTTACTCAGGGGTGTCAAACTCGCAAAGTCACATGACGTGTCAAGACATATTGTGACTTTTTCTCCATCGCTGGAGCTGGGGTGGGCGTGATTTTGGCATGACGCATCTGGCCTGCAGGCCGGCAGTTTGACATCCCTGTTCTAACGGTCAGGAAATTTCTCCTTAGTTCTAGGTTGCTTCTCTCTTTGGTTAGTTTCCATCCATTGTTTTGTGTCCTGCCTTCAGGTGCTTTGGAGAATAGCTTGACTCCCTCTTCTATGTGGCAGCCCCTGGATATTATGTTAATACTATATTAATGTATGATAATGATGATGATAATTTATAATTCACTGTTGGTCCTCCCAGTATTTTAATTTTTCTCTCCAGTAAGAAAAATTACCACTTCAATCCAAACCTGATATAAAGAAAGTATCTCTTGACGCAAGGTCTGTCCTTAGATACCAAATCAGTATGCATTTGTCAGTGGAAATAATGGTTGACGTGGAGACCATTGATAAAAATAACAGAGAGAGAAACAACCAAATAATGGAAAGATCTATTGTAAATAGAGATTAGGAGAAAGTGACCAGTAGTTCAAGCTAGTATTCAAAAACTAACTAACAAATTCTTATTCAGATAAGAAAATGACGGCTTTGAAAATGGATTTATTTTTATTACAGCAGCTGACAATCATCAACCCAGAAAAAGTATCATACATGTAAAAATTGCACAGTATCTGAAGAAGTCATAGAAGGAAAGATTTCATTACTGAGTTCCTCTATCTTATTGTGAAATTTAACTGATGACCAAATTGATCTAAATTAAATGCTTATGCTTACATTTTTCAATATATGGTTAAACTATAACAATAATAGCATACTTATGTTATGAAACTTGGTGACAATGGTATGTCAGATATGAAGCCTCAGGTGTTAGATTGGTGCAAAGAATTTCCTTTGTCCTGCACAATCTTCTATCAATTGTACCTTTTGTCCTTATCCCTATGATATGTCAATATTATGTTTTGAGCATGTTGTGGTACTTAAACAGATGTGATCTCTGCTAAAAGAGCTGAACTTTGATCTGATTATCAAAATGCTTCTTGCAACAATATATATATATGCTGCATATCCATCACTCGATTCCTTTTTGGGATAAGGAATATTAAGTAAAGTAAGGAATCACAAGGAGAAGAAATTAAAGGCTTAACATAAGAGAAAAGGAAATATGCTTCACTCTCTGCATCGCTTCTTTCTGTTGTCTGCGGACCATTGATGTTTCCATCATAACCATGTATTCAATTCACACTCATTCATTATCCACCTGCCCACCTGCATCCATCCATCCATCCATCCATTACCCTATTTTGCCAAGGAATGGTCATGGTCATTCCAGAATATGTTTCCCACTTCTGTAATACAATTCACACCTATTGTGCTAATTTGTTTGCTTTGTGTCTATTTATCTGCTGTCTGATTGTCATCCATGCAGTGGTTCAATATCACACCAACCCATGAGTTGTTTAACAAAGCATCAAGCTTGATTTGTAGACTTATTGTTTTCTTACTGAACAATATTTCTTCTTACAGTATATCCAGTTCTTTCTGTTGCTTACTATTTCTTAATCTTTTCTTGAGTATTACATAGCACAGTATGTACCAAAATGGAATGGCACAGTGGATCTGTGGATCTAAATAACCAGTTAGCTGGACAGACACAACTGAGCTATACAAAAAATAAAATAAATTAAAGGATGAGTTTATACAACATAAAAAGCTTAAATCTAACAAATTATATTGTGAAAATGTTGTCTGAATACAGCGTAAATCTAATTATTTTCTTTTCCCGTTAGCAAAGAAATTGTTTTTCTACTAGTCCTATAAACAATTCTTTTACTAATAAAGGAGAATATTTGTTGGTCAAGGTTGAAAGGAGGGGTCCTTGGTGCTCTCTGAGCTTAGCTGTTTTCTCACAAGATGTTTCATTACCCAAACTAGGTAACATGACTGGCACTTATGATGTTACCTAGTTTGGGTAATGAAATGTCTGCAAGAAAATAACCAAGCTCAGAGAGTACCAAGGACCCCACAATTCTTTAAAACCATTACATTTAAGCACTAAATAATGCAGTACAACCATCTGGTAAGGTGAATGAGCCAAATGTACTCAGAGGAAGTTTTTCACCATCAGATATTTACCATGAGTAGCAGCATTAAGAGGTTGTGCAGCTTGTGCTGCTGCGACTGCCTTTCGCTCTGTCTCTGCCTCCTTTTCTTCTTTTTAAAGCCACATTTGAAGACTTCAGGCAAAACATTCTAATCTAGGCCTTTAATAGCACTTTAGTGCTTCAGCTGTATGCTAGGACATTTAGCAACGGCAAACTGTTTCAAAAACTTAGTGTTGTATTGCAGGTTATATGATGATTGCTTTTTGATACGATCTTATGTTTGATGTTGATTGTTTTAATAAAAGAATTTTCTACAAAAAAAACTGGTTAAGGTGCTGATCATGTGAATTTTAAACAGCCATAAGAGCATGCTAAATCAAGATTTAGCTTCTACAAAAATGAAGAAAATGTGATTACAACACTGGGTGCATAATGTTTAATTTATTACAGAAACATAGGTGGCTTTCCTAAATCATTAAAAAGAAAAAGAGAGAGAGAAACATTGTAATTGTAATTTTTTTGTACTCCCCAGCCCCACTCAGGCTCAGGATCTCGCTTTTGCAAGAAATCCATTGGACTGTTCCCAATTTCTCTACATGTTTTTTCTTTAAATAAATTTGGTGTTAATGTAATGCCTCCATCCAGACTGAGGGTTCTATTGGATTAATTCCTAGCTCCCTCTCTGAGAAATCCAATAAAATAAAAGTTATTTCTTCACCGTGAACAACAAACAAATGTACAGTTTTACAACCTAACAGCAGAAAAAGAAAACCTTTCAGTACTGAAATAGAATGAAGCAGGGGGAAAATCCTATTAGAAATATTTAGTTTCCAAAGCTGGGAACTGTGTTGCACAATTAGCTTTTCGTTTCTTTCTTGCATGCACACACATTTCCAAAATAACCCTAAGCATCTAGAGCAGTGATGGCGAACCTTTTAGAGACCGAGTGCCCAAAACCCGCCCTGCCGCTCTGCCCCTGCTCCATCCCCCTGCCCTGCCCCCACTACGTCCCCATCCCACCCGCCTGCAGGACCACCCACTGCCTCCACAGCCCGCTGTAGCAGATCGCCCAGGCAGCCCAGCAGCATCATGGCAGCCATCCACCCGCACATCACAGCATCATCTATGTGGAGTCTTGTCCCTGCTGCCATGTGCTTGGGTGTGCTGCTCCATGTGGGCCATGCCCAGAGGGGACTCTTAACCGGGGAGGCTGCTGGTGAGGAGGGTGCTGTGGGGGGAGGCAGGGCTGGGGCAACGGCGTGCGTGCCCACAGAGAGGGCTCTGAGTGCCGCCTCTGGTATGTGTGCCATAGGTTCGCCACCACTGATCTAGAGGATCTTGCTGTTTTCGTTATTCTGCCCCCGTTGCCTTTCCCTCTATCATAAATGCCACTAAAATTAACCTTCTGTCCAGAATCAAAGATTGAGACTTGAAACTTTAAAGCAACGAAGCTTTAAGGATGAGAGAAATAGATGCCTAATGCAGAGGAATGGGAGTCCTATCGTTCCAAAGGGCACTGCAAGCAATAAAGAGAGATCTATTGGCTAAAAGGGAAGCTGGTTATGGAAATCTGTCTGACATAGAAAGAAGGCCAGAATAAGACTGAAAAGAGAAATTTAAAATTATGTGTAATGGATTAAAAGGCACTGTTGACTTATGGACTGTTTTAAGGATTAAGATTCAGAGTTAGAAGTAAGAAAAAAGGGGGTGATTATTAGAATAGATATCTTAAATAGATTAAGAATGTAGCTTTTGGAATAATAGGTTTATTTTGATGACAATTATTATGTATTAGAATGGAAAAAATTGAGGCTTTTTAATTTGGATTGTTTCAATAATTAATTGTTTTAAATTAGTAAGATGATGTTTTTGTCTGATAACATAGATGTGATAAGGCATGATAATCAATTGGATGAAATTTGAATTTTGTTTAATGACCTGAAATGATTTAAGGCTTAATATTATTTTGTTATTTTAAAGAGATTGATCAATTGATGGATTATATATGTATACGGTAGATTAATATTTTATTTTAATTAGGATATGTATTGTGTAGTGGAAGAAGAAATAAATGAGACTTGTGATAAAATGAGGGATATGAGAGATTAAAAATTAGAATACATCTGGAAGGGATACCTGAATTGATAACTTGTTGATTTAAAGTTAAATTTGATTATGGTAATTGTAAACTTACAAAGTTTTAAAAACAGGTTTAGCAGTTATAGAAATCAAAATTAGAAATGGAACATCTTAAACATATTATGCTATTTGAGGGAAATAGAGAGGGATATTGAATGTATTGAGTTGAGTTATTTATATATGTTTTATTTTTGAATGTTTGATTACCCTACCACCATGGTGTGTCCTGAGCACTTTGTTCTAAGAATGAAAAAAACCAATAAAATGTGTTTTAAAAAAAAATAACCTTCTGTCCCAGGGATACCTTTGAAAGCTGTTTCTGCTGCAGGTTTTCAGTCTTACAAGCACAGTACATGTCAAATAAGCTGCACAGTTTTGAGTCAACAATCGAAAATCCTCTTTTCTCTGTGGTCTGTCTTGTCCATGATGCCTCCACCCGATTTTCCGGTCCAGTCTGTTTTATTGTTCTGTGCTCTTCCTCTTAACTCTTCTGACCATAATCTCTTTCTTCTCTGAGTAATCTGCAAGGGAAAATTCTGCTTTCATGTGCCCCTACCTTGCTTTTTTTCTCTTTTGCAGTGGAGAGGCCATCCTTGCTGGGTAGATTTGCTGTAAGGAAACACCCTCTGCTTTCTCCCTTCTTTGCTTACTTGATTTATCTACCTTAATAAAGATTCAAGAGACCATTATGTAAACTGCCAGCTAAAAGTTACCAGTGAAAAACCCCATCACTTGTGGGATTCATTACACAGATATTCTGACTATCCTTTTATTTTGGCGGTGTCTAAGATAATTATGGCTGGCAATCTTAATTAATTTTTAGAGCCTTTATTGGATTGTAATTCTTATACATGGAAAACGTTAGTAGATTTAAGCTGGAGTTTAATCCATCCAAAGTCCCTTCTGTGAGGGAAATAGATGGTTTCTAAATATGATAAATAAATTAAAAAATTGGTGGACCGATGGTGATCTTTAAATATTTTGCTATGAAAACATGCAGATATTGTAATTATTCACTTAATAATGGTAACTGGGACTGGAACGGGAAAAGTCTCAGGTTATCATCGATGAGCGAATTAACCAAGAACCTCACATGATTGTGACTTTCACTTTCTGTTGGCTTCCCCATTGACTTTGCTTGTGGGAAGCTGGCAGAGAAGGTGGCAATTCACAACATATGATCATGGGACTGAAATCCAAGCTGGTGGACAGTCATAAGTACACTTGTTCAGAGCCATCACAAGTTGGAATGATCACTGAACAAGTAGTTGTTAAATAAGGACCACTTGTACTTTTTTCAGTTCTATATTAAGTTGTTCCTGATTGTATAATTTCTGGATATCTTGCTTCTTAGTTGATTAGATTAATACATGTAATATCAGTCTGATAGCCATATTAGATTGCACCCCAGAAACATTATCAATTACTCGAAGAAATTGATATCCATATTTTCCAGATGGCATATATAAATAATTTTTTTATTAATGGATTCACTTTTTATAAAACAAATGCAAATGAAGGTTTTTTTTACAACCATTCTGTAAATGTATAGTTCTTTGGATCATATTTTTGCTCATACTTTGTAAAAAATAAAAGAACTGAAAAATATCTGTGGGAAAAATTAATTAACTTTAGAAAGCATCTGCAAGACAGTCTACCAGAGGTATGTCATTATATAATTCACCACCAGAATTATGCAGTGTTTTTATGAGTACTAATCAGAAATTCAATTCCCTTTGGGAACAAGATATGACATACTTGTCAGCTTGTCTTGTCTAAAACTGCTGTAGCAATAGCATTTTACTGGTAAGAATACTTAAGGTAAAATATGAAATAGTTTAACTCAATAAATTATTTAAAAATATTCTGAACTGTAAAATAATGTCAAACAGAACACAGGAAGAAATTAATTGTTAAATATAACACAGTTCTTTCTAATATTATGGACAATCTGTCTATTAGTAAACATGATTAAATTTATAAAAATTGGAAAAGATTCCACTTTGGATGGATATCATGTTGAATTGAATAAAAATGTATTCAACTCTTTGTCCCAATGTGATAGGATCAATTATCTTTTTTAAAAAAGTTTTTCTGACCTCTTTCTTTGAGACATTTATTTTGAAGGCTGATGAAGATCCTTCTGACTATTGTTTCATTTTCTTGTTAAACTGACATAAAAACATTAAAGGCAACCCTGATGGTATCCTTGGTTGTCCTCCTTGTAAAATATTGTTCAATTAAAGGTCAATAAAGTATGTACTAATACAGATTACTAACTGATGTTCTGGACACATTCAGAAAAAATGAAATCAGTGTAGTGGTTTCATTTAACATGTTTTTGAAATTGTGCATTGGAAATTTCTGAAATTCCCTGGGTAGATTCTTCAGTTAAATTGATACTTCCTCAACTATAGTTTTTACAAATTGAATTATTTCGTTACTTTTTAAAAAGTCTCATGGAACTCATCAAGGATGTCCCTTATCTTTTTTAGTACTGAAACCAATGACCTATTTTATTAGACCAAAAAAGACTATTTTGGCTATAAACATGACTGAGTTTAATATAAACTATTACTATAAACTGATAATATATTAAATGTCATTGATTGCTATATATTTTCTGTATCTAAACACTGATATCGTGCAGTGTTTTTTATAATTACCAGGTTACTCAGTTAACTAAAATAAGTCCCTTAAAGGTCTCACAGGCTTAAAGGTTTCTAAGGACATTTATAATAATTAATAATTGGGATTTTAATTGCTTGAATTCTTTAAAATATTTCTTCACTTGTGGCTATAAATATATCAAAGATTTTATCCCAAATGAAATTGATTTAAGTGAGTTTACATGGAAAGATGATTATAGTAAACACAATTGATGTATATACTGAGATATATTTTATGTTAATAACTAAGTTATTTCAAGCAGATTGATAAGATGTTAAAAGATTGCTTTATTGGAAGGAAAAATCTCCTATAATTTCTTTATATAAATGATTGTTATCATATGATGATGCAATCTTCAACCTTCCTCTTTCTGCTTTAGCAATTTTTACTTCCAACTGCTTTTCTTTGGATATATTCAATATTTTAACTTATTGATGCTGACATTATTTACTACAGCTTGTAATTTCTGTCAGCAGCAAGGACACTGCCTTTTTTTTCCAGATCAAGCAACTGAGAGGAAGCAAAATTCTGAAGAATGACAGCCACTTCATCATTGCTATGCAGAAATGTATCAAAGAAGGGACACAACATATATACCTACCATAAAAATGTAGACATTAACAGAGTCGGGATGACCAGCCTTGCTGGTAAAGTTTACTTTTGTAACCCGAAGCCCAACCTCTGGGAATCCAAAAACCCTATGACCAATATGCTTCAGACATTTAATTCTCCAAGAAAATCAGACACCAATGTGGGAAGGAACATATTGGAACATATTATCAAACATCTCCTGTTCCAGGAGAAGATAAAAATATATGTGCCAAAGTAAAGCCAAAAAACTTAAATCCGAGACCTTCTTGAAAAAGTAGGAGAGTATCCGTCTGTCTCTCACTTTTAACCTTTATGTCCTGATATTGGCTGCAGAATGAGTCAGGAAAATTATGCAGCAACTGATGGTACCATATGATTTTTTCCCCAGTTCTTACTGTAGTCATCCTTCTAGCAAGCTGAGGAGACAACACATTCTAATTCCCATTTTATGCATGGGGCACATAAAATGAAATGGAGTTACGTTTTATGGAGATATGATTTAAAAAATCAGTTTGTGCAAAGACAGCAGTATACAAATGTCTTGTTTCATTAATTTTCAACCTTGATTTTTAAAATCAAAAGCAACATTTATATGGTCTTGGGAAAATGAAATGCAGTGAGAAGAACCACTAGGAAATAAATGGAGAGATCTGCAGACAGGAAGATATAGTAGCTAAATATTTCCCTGTGTATAAACTGCCCATACTGAATATCGTTCGGACTATCGCTTTATGGCAGGAGCTAGCTTTTTGGAATCTTTTAAATTTCTAGGATAACTAGACATTGGGGCTTGATATAAGGGGCTTTTCCCCACTTGCATCTAACCATAGTATGAACGTACCTTGTGAACCACATTTATCCTTCATGTTCTCATAATGTTGCCCTCATTGGTCCCTCAGCTGGCCTTTTCCACAGAACTTCAGGTTTTCCTTAGCTGCTCTGGTGTCATCAGCTATTTTATTGATAGTGTGCCAGGTCACCCTTAGGGACTGGGAGCAACCTAGTATTTATTGTGCACTGGGGTGTGCTATGAAGCAGAAAAAAGAGACCTCATGTAATTCTTCCAAATCCTTGTTGAGACTGTAAGCTATTCAGACTGAGTGAATCTTCCTGGGTGAAGATTAGTTCATAGATTTGGTGAGAGCCTTTTTTCTCTTTGCCTGCCATCTCAGTGACTCAGGCCACAAACAGGGAGAAGTAGCAGTGAAGAGGGAACAACTTCTTACAAATGTTTAAACCTGCAGGTTTAGCAGTCTTTCAAAACCCTCTCAGCAGTGGTGTGATTGATGGGTGGTTTTCCTGCTGGTTGGTGATTTTGAAAAGCTATAAGGAAGACAGATTTCCCTGCAAGGCAAATAAGGAATGAAGCTTGACAGTTGAGTTTGGCAATACAAGAGCAAATATCTGTGCCAATTTAATTTTTCTGCTGGCTCACAGATAAGAGGGGAGCACTGAGCCATGCAAAAAAGCTAACAGTGTTAACCATAAATAGAAATTCTGTGGCATTATTTCCCACTACTGATTTTAATTCAATCCGATAAAAATAATTTGCTTTTAAATTAGAACAAAATTTTAGAGAAATTTTTATGGATGGAATAAAATGTTCTGGTTCTTATTTAGAAGGTAATTAGAGGTATTTGAAATCTATATCTAAATGTTAAAGCTGTTCTCTTAAGTTGCAGTGGTTGCAGTCACATTGTGTAAAAAAAGTACAGTGGAGCTCAGGTTAGGGTTTGGTTTTTTTTCTAAATACCCATTAGAGGAAAAATGAAGCAAGGCAAAACATGCATGGTTCAGATAAAGATGAACTATTTATTGGCATTTTAAGAACTATAATTAATGAGATGACATCACACAAAGAAAATTTAGCTATTTGTAGAAGTTTTCCTGAAGTTGACCATTTTTATGCTGTTGGAGGTTAAATTGAAAACCAGGCAGGAGCTACTTCTAAATTACTCCTTGAAATCCTCCTCTACCTTTACCCCAAGGAAGTTGAAATGCATCAGGCCAACAAGATTTGCAAGAGGAAAAGCAACAAAAATAGCAGAGAAAGCAATAAGACAATGATTTGCCTTGTGGAACTGCTCTTTCTTTGGAAGGGCTTATAGAACGCTGGAATCTTTTTTAATTTCTGAATTGTGTTGTAGACAACCCATACACTACTGTAAATACATCAAAATTCAGGCTTGGGTTGAAGATAGTGCATCTGGCTCTCCTTGCTCTCTCACTAGCCTTTGGTTAGGATCATCCTCTTGCTGGCATTGCCCCACCTAAGATCAGGGGAGAGGTAGCAGCAGACTGAGAAAACTAAGCAAGAGAATGATCCTCAACATCCTCTGAATGGACATATGCCCCAAGCCCACTGACTCACATCTAAGAACAGCTTTATGGCAAGAACAAACATTATTGAGGGTACACAAAAATTAAAAGATGGAGGACGGAGACTATCTAGCAAGGAATAACATTAAAGGGGGATCTGGCAGATAACAACATGTGTGAATGTGGAGAGAAGCAGAGCTCAGCCCATCTGCTGGCATGTCAGCTACTACCAGAAACATGTATTGATAATGACTTTTTTTGGGCCAACGACAAAGCCAAGAAGATGATTTCACTCTGGCAGAGGAGAAGCAGAAGGAGAAGAAGAAAATGAAGCAGCAGCCTTTGGCATTCCAACCTCAAAATAACAACAACAACCAAAAAACAGAACAAAAATTGCCTTCTGCATAATTTATCATTCTGAATCATCCTGAATCAGTTTGTGCTGTTCAACTACGAATTTGTTGACAATGTCTGTTATCCTCTCCAAGTTCATGGTGACCTAATCCTAACCCTAAGTGGAATTTTCCTCCAATGGGATTTTCCAGTGTATTTTACCAGGACACAGAGATAGGGCAGGCTAGAAAAGCCAGTGCACTCCTAACCATACCCAACCACTTCGAATTTGGTGGTGATGTCCATTTTTCTTTGCAGGTTCATGGTGACCTAACCCTAAGCCCAAGTGGAATTTTCCTCCAATGGGATTTTCCAGTGTATTTTACCAGGACACAGAGATAGGGCAGGCTAGAAAAGCCAGTGCCCTCCTAACCATACCCAAACATTCCAAATTTCTTCACGATCTCCATTTTGCTCTACGAGTTCAGGATGACCTAACCCTAACCCTAAGTGGATTTTTCCTCAGGACACAGAGATAGGGCAGGCTAGAAAAGCCAGTGCACTCCTAACCATACCCAACCACTTCGAATTTGGTGGTGATGTCCATTTTTCTTTGCAGGTTCATGGTGACCTAACCCTAAGCCCAAGTGGAATTTTCCTCCAATGGGATTTTCCAGTGTATTTTACCAGGACACAGAGATAGGGCAGGCTAGAAAAGCCAGTGCCCTCCTAACCATACCCAAACATTCCAAATTTCTTCACGATCTCCATTTTGCTCTACGAGTTCAGGATGACCTAACCCTAACCCTAAGTGGATTTTTCCTCAGGACACAGAGATAGGGCAGGCTAGAAAAGCCAGTGCACTCCTAACCATACCCAACCACTTCGAATTTGGTGGTGATGTCCATTTTTCTTTGCAGGTTCATGGTGACCTAACCCTAACCCTAAGTGGAATTTTCCTCCAATGGGATTTTCCAGTGTATTTTACCAGGACACAGAGATAGGGCAGGCTAGAAAAGCCAGTGCCCTCCTAACCATACCCAAACATTCCAAATTTCTTCACGATCTCCATTTTGCTCTACGAGTTCAGGATGACCTAACCCTAACCCTAAGTGGATTTTTCCTCAGGACACAGAGATAGGGCAGGCTAGAAAAGCCAGTGCACTCCTAACCATACCCAACCACTTCGAATTTGGTGGTGATGTCCATTTTTCTTTGCAGGTTCATGGTGACCTAACCCTAAGCCCAAGTGGAATTTTCCTCCAATGGGATTTTCCAGTGTATTTTACCAGGACACAGAGATAGGGCAGGCTAGAAAAGCCAGTGCCCTCCTAACCATACCCAAACATTCCAAATTTCTTCACGATCTCCATTTTGCTCTACGAGTTCAGGATGACCTAACCCTAACCCTAAGTGGATTTTTCCTCAGGACACAGAGATAGGGCAGGCTAGAAAAGCCAGTGCACTCCTAACCATACCCAACCACTTCGAATTTGGTGGTGATGTCCATTTTTCTTTGCAGGTTCATGGTGACCTAACCCTAAGCCCAAGTGGAATTTTCCTCCAATGGGATTTTCCCATGTATTTTACCCAGAAAGATAGATAGGGCAGCCTATAAAAGTCAGTGTCCTCCTAAACATACCCAAGCCCTCCAAATTTGTTGGCAATGTACGTTTTGCTCACCGATTTCATGGTGATCTAACCCTAACCCTAAGTGGAATTTTCCTCCAATGGGATTTTCCCATGTATTTTACAAGGAAAGACAGATAGGGCAGCGTAGAAAAGTGAGTGCCCTCCTAAACAAACACAAGTACTCTGCATTTGTTGGTGATGTCCATTTTCCTTTATGAGGTCTATCATGATACCTGACACAGATCTGTTCTCCTTTCTTCAGCCAAATCCTGACCTTATTGTTATATGTCATTTAATATAATGAGAATTCTACAATGTCCACCCTCATGATTTATTTAACTTCTAAAAAGTTTTTTTAACCATATACATCCTGTACGAATCAGAGACCTCCTCAAGCAAACAAAATGGAGCTTAGATGATTTATGAACTTGGATTGACAGGCTTTGGATTTCCAAACTCTGCGCCAATAGGACCAACTATGTCTGGTAATAGCAGATTTCTATTTTTAATAAAACACTCATATAGTTTCAAATAATTTTATCTGGTTGATTTTTATTGATCAAAACTTATTTTTATTCTTTCTCTTTTTCTGTTACTTACTTCCCATATTATTTTTCTGAGATGGAAAGGTTTATTTTTAAATTTAATACAAATATATGAGCACAGTCTTTTAAGAATTGTTCTTACTAATTATTTTATGCTTTTCAATGTGATAAGTCAGTTGATAAGGTGTTTGGGTGACATTGTCTGCTAAGGAAAAACTGAAAGGTCACAGCAAAGGACATCTTCAAATGTCAAGTTCAAAGAGATATTTTTACACTAACAGGGTCAGGAATTCAATGTACACTCTATGAAAAGAAACTTTTTACACCAACGTATGCTGTTGTTTAAAAAGAACTGCAATACTGAGAATACATTGACTTTTTCATGGTTAGGACCCTTCATGATATTACATTATATTTATATGTTGTGTTTGTGAAGCTGAGCTTTGTGTCTGTTTCTTAATAAGGCCATTGCTTATCCTATAGCATAAAGATTAAGCTAATCATTATCTGACCTTAAGCCAATTGTTTTTCAAGGTTATTGTGAGGGAAGGTAGAAAGCATGAAATTGACAATTACAGTCTGACACTAATATGTACAAAAAATAAATTAAAACATTTGGAGGACAAATGTATAAAGAGCAGCATTATACAATATGATTAACATGGATTCTACAATATGAGCTTTTATGTTTGCGATTCCACAAATATAGAAATCAACCTTAGCTGCCAATTCCTCATGACGTTGGAAAAAGATTTAACATTCCTAGATTTATATTCAAAGGGGTTGGTTTGATAGGTGGCTCAGCTCCCTTATTTAAAGAACCCATCTACACTAGCTCGGACCCTGCTTCACCACACATTAAACCAGCGGTTCTCAACCTTTTCCGGGGCTTGACCCCGGCCCGCATCACGCATGCGCGGCGCGACGGGGCACATCGCGCATGCGTGGTGTGACGGCCCGCATCGCGCATGCACGGCACAATGGGGTACATTGCGCATGCACGGCGCGACGGCCCACACCACGATAGGGGAAAAAATGGCCGACCAAAAAAAATGGCCGACCCAAAAAAAAATAGCGGGCCGCACCGCGCATGCGCAGCACAATGGGGTGCATCGCGCATGCACGGTGCGATGGCCCGCATCGCGATAGGGAAAACAATGGTCGACCAAAAAGAAATGGCCGACCCAAAAAAAATGGCGGGCCTGCACCGCGCATGCGCGGCGCGACGGCCCGCATCGTGATAGGGAAAAAAAATGGCCGATCCAAAAAAAATGGCCGACCAAAAAATAAATAAATGGCGGTCTGCGGTGCTTGGCAACCCCCATGAAATGGTCGTTCGACCCCAAATGGGGTCGCAACCCACAGGTTGAGAACCGCTGCATTAAACAAAACAATTGTATTTATTTTTCCAAGTTTTAGATAATGTCATTGAAAGGCAAACAAAGGCAGGAGAACCCACCAATTGCTTTCCTGACTTGTCAGCCCTATCAGTGGCCTTATTCCTGAAGGGCTCAGTCATCAGATAGCAAATGATATGCCAGCATCCTTTTCTGTCAGCCTTACTGCACTCTGATACAGCCATTTAGGTGTGTCCATAAAGACCTTTCACAAAATGACTGAGTGCTGCATAGTTACAAAGATGGTTGTCTTGTCAAGTCTTGGTAAGGCTTCCAGAAATGCCATCAACTCCCCCACCATACACATATTGTCTCTAAAAAGCCTTTTCTGAGCTAATGTCCTCCAGATGGATTAGATATTAACTGGTACACCCTAACAATAATCTGTGTGTGTGTTTAATAAAGTACATGTCACAGTTCTGATCAACAGAGACAAATAAAGCAGGCTTACAAATTCCTCAGAGAACATGTTTATTGATATAGAGTATCGGTACTTCAAAAATGAAATCAAGTCTGAAGACATGCATAACAATTCCCCAGTACAAAGTTAAGAAATCCCACCCCTAAAGCTACGCAAGCAGCTACGTTTCCCCACTCAGCTTGTTGGCAGGCTTTTCATGAAACACCCAGCCTGCAGTCTCGGGAGCAGCTGATGACCTTGGTTCCCATGAGAGAAAGTCTGAGAGAGAAAGTCTGTTTTGTCTACCACAACACCTGGCAAACCCCCTCCCTCCGTGCTATGTGGCAACTAGGAATGAGAAGGAAAAAAATGGCTGCAACCTTGCTCGTTCTAAAGTTGACAGTACATTTTCAGCCAGTAGTAACCACAGTTTTCTTCATCCCATGCTAATTCTTGGCTGTATCTCTCTAGTTAAGGTGAGCATATAAATGCCAACTGGCAAATGCTGAAATCTATGTAGATCAGGTCCAGACTTGTGACCCTAACGGTTCAAGAAGGGAACACGTTTAATCTATTGAGAAAAAAGGAACAAAGTTAATGAGGCATGCCTTATTTTGAAACCCAGCTCCTCTGCTCATATTTTGTTTTAGGAGGGGCAAATAATTCCTGTGAAATAATTGCTGGATCAATTTGTTTTAGAAAAAGTATTGAAACATATCAGAGGTTTCTTGAAAGGTGATTACTATGCTGAACCAACATATGAAGAAAAAGAGAAAGAGAAATTATATTTAGTTTTCTTCCAAGATGGAAATCTGGGCCAAATGTATGTGTTTGGGGGTTACCTAAGCTTTTATCAATCTCTGTTACAGCATCTGAATGGTCAGTGCTTGCTCAGGGTTTAGAGGCTTTAAAGGTCTGGATGGGGAGAATCTGGCTGTGATGAGACCTAGCAAGATGGAATAGATGTGGTTCTTGGATTCCCAGACAGCTTTGGTGTGTAGGTCGGATATCCTTCTTGACTTGTGGTTCCTGCTGGAAGAGCACATGGTAGTGCTGGATGGATGGGTCTTTGCACAAATCATTTTGTGTGTCAGTTGCACCCATTTTTGATCAGGAGGCCTTTCTCATGGTCCTTCATGCTTTAGTCACCTTCTTTCAATGCACTCTACATGGATCTACCCTGAAGCTACAACTGGTCAGAATTCAGCAGCACATGTAATTCTGCATGGTCCATTATTCATTCAATTACAACACTGCTATGTGAGCTGCACTAAGTCCCAGTTGCTTTCTGGATAGGTGTTGGTTATTAAAGCCCTGTGTGGCATATGGCCAAGTTATTTGCAGGACTGGCTCCCTGTGAGGCTATCTGCCTGTCCCACTAGGTGAAATAAGATGGGTAGATTCTTGGTCCTTTCTCTTAAATGCTGTCATTTAGTGGGACCTTGGTCTATCTGTAGCTGCCTCAGCCCTTTAGAATAGCCCTCTACCTGAGATTTGAGGAAATACCTTGAAGATTTGGTGCTCCCCTCCCCCGAAATGTTGGACTAAGAAGGGAATTGAATCAGGAGGTTACATTCTGCTTAGTCTGGCACCTGATGGAAATAATTGTTTTGTTTTTATGCTTGTTTTTACTTGTTGTGAGCTGTCTAGGATCATTATATGAGATAGATGGCTATATAAATCTGATCAATCAATCTCTTTTACCTTTTACTTGACAGTTTTCTAAAGATGGGAGCATGTTTTCAAAAATAGTTATTTTATCTATATTTCATTTCCATCCTACATTTGGGCAAATTATAATTAAAATTGAAAGCTATGAATCACGCACAGACCTCTAGACTTGTGGAAACATGCCAAGGCCACTAAAAACTGTCTTCATTGTTCAAATTATACTTCGAAAAAGTGAGACATAATTTATTTATGTCACATAAATATGTTAGTATATGAATCTCTGTTTAAATGTTTTTCATGTGACTGTAGTAGCATAAATAAATTAATGGAAAAAAGCTACAACTTTCATAAAACATGTTCTGTAGCTTTGTTTTCAATATTCCACATTTTGTTTTATGTTTAATTATACCTTTTCTCTTTCTGTTGCTTACTATTCTCTCTGGCACAGATAGATAGGTGTTACAAATCACCATATAATTATAGTGTTGTTATTTGCTATAATTACAATGCTCCTGATTTATTAATGTAATAAATATATGATCATTTGATTCACTAACAGATTCAAAAATAATTAATGGGTAGCTTTATTACTAGCTTGGAAATAATATTTCATTGTGTTTAAAAATAACTCTATAAAACGGAGAAACAAACAAAATTATACCTGACTAATCTATTTTGTTCTTTTAGTTCAGGAAGTTGCAACTTTCCCTTTTAAGTCAGAAAGTCCTGCTTTCTGATTTATGGAAAAGCAGCCATGTTAAATTGGTTTCATGGTTTGCTTTCCTATACTATTATTTGCAGGAGCTGAATCCAGGCGCCTGGATCTTTGTGAATGATGCACTTGGAACTATTCTTCAAAATGACAGTAAGAGTCATAAGAAAGAGCCACCAAGATAAACAGAAATGTGATGCAACTAAAATGGACTTAAATTTAAAAACAGTACATCTATAATAGATAGAATGAGCATGCGCAAGATGGACGCTTATCCCTGAGCGTCTGATGCTTGGGTCCTGGAGATGAGGTCTGAAGGAGCCCACCCAGGGGGTAGAATTCCATCAAACACCCCTGGGTGGCTACCGGAGGATGCTGCCGACCATCTGGCGGTGTGATAGGGCTTCCAGGAGTCCGGATTGAGCTGGGGCAGCGGAGGCATCAGCGCGTCTCTGAAAATGCCGAGGCCTCGAGAATTACAGGGATTGGAGCCCGGGGCTGGCGTGGCTGAGAAGACCTGGAATGTGGAGTTGTGGTGGATTGAGAGCTCCGCTGGTCTCCCCCCCTTGAGAGGAGGAGTGCTCGGAGCAATGGAGCGACGGGGTGATGAGGGGGAGAGCCTCATGGGGGAGAGCCGGCTGCCCCCCCCTCAATGACAGCAGAGGAACCCTGTAGGAGAACAGCTGGCTGGCCAGCCGCCCCCCTCCCCCTGAGAGGAGGAGAGCTCAGAGCAGCAGAGCGATGGGGCGACGAGGGTGAGAGCCTCGTGGGGTTGCCCCCCCCTCAATGACTGCTGAGGAGCCCTGTAGGGAGAGAGCCGGCTGCCCCCCCTCGAGAGGAAGAGAGCTTGGAGTAGTGGAGTGATGGGGTGACGAGGGTGAGAGCCTCGTGGGGGAGAGCCGGCTGGCCCCCTCCTCCCTCTTTTTTCCCTCCCCGCCTTCTCCCCCCTTCAATGACTGCTGAGGAAATGGTGAGGCTCCACCCCAAGACCACATGGAAAGGAGAGGCTCTTTGAGCAGGACACCGGCAGGTGAGAGCCGTCTGCATGGAATACCTGGGGGGAGTTTTTACCCTCCACCAACCTAATGACTGTGGTTGTGATCCGAGGCCCAGGGAAAAACTGAACCATCTGGCCAAATAGATATTATATCTGCCCAAAGATGGACAGACTCTCATCATTGTTTTGTACCCAAGCTGTGACTATGCTGTATAAACACTGGATAGGACATACCTTCTTGCACTGCGAGATGCCCCCCTCTCGCGGAGATGGCCTGCATGTCTCTCAAAGGCCTGCCTTGATGACGGATTTTGGAATCCCGAGAGGTGGCATGCTCAGAAAAAGGGGTTATGGAGGTTTTTAAGTAGGGGTTTTAAATGTTTTTAAGGGGTTCCAGGGAGGGGGGTGGTAAGATTAGTAATGGAGTAGGCCTGGGGGGAGGTCTACGGGATAGGGGAGGGTTAGGGGGAGGGAATAGGGAGGAGTAGAAGCATGGGCCAGGCAACGGGTGGGACCGGAACCATGAGGGTGCGGATTATGGAGGGGGCAGAGGTGATTCTGTTCCCATCGGCTCTGTAAGTGGGAGGGGCAGATATGGCGGGAGCAGGGGGCCATATTCATTTATGGGAGCGCGTCCCCGCTATCTTCGAGCGATGCCACGCTCCGACCCCCATGGCTCCACTTGTGATCTGGGTTGCTTAGAGCCAAAGGGCCCGGGCTGTAGGCTGGTATTGTGCAACGCCAGGTCAGTGGTAAATAAGGCCCCCTTGATACAAGATCTAATTTTGGAGGGGGCTGCAGACCTGGTGGGTATTACGGAGACCTGGTTGGGTCCAGAGGGAGGTGTCCCTCTGGTGGAGATATGCCCTCTGGGCTTCCTTGCATTTCACCAGCCGAGAGCTCAGGGCAGGGGTGGGGGAGTGGCGGTTGTGATTAGGGAAGGTCTCAGGCCAAGTGAGGTCACTGATCCTTAGACGGCAGGCTGTGAATCCCTCCTTGTGAGGTGGGACCTTGGGGGTCCATGGGCTGTGTTGCTCATGTACCTGGCTCCCTGCCACATGTCAACTGCCCTGCCCGAGCTCCTGGGCGTCATCGCGGCGGTGGCGGTTGAGGTCCCCAGGCTGATAGTCATGGGTGACTTCAATCTGCTGACTGCTGGCGAGGCGTCTGGGGAGGTTCGGGGGTTCATGGCTTCCATGACGGCCATGGACCTGACCCAACTAATTCAAGGTCCCACTCACACGGGGGGAAACACGCTTGACCTGGTTTTTGTCTCTGGTCAGTGTGAAATATCCAGTGATCTGGATATGGGAAATATAGTTATTACTCCTCTGTCATGGTCCGATCACTCTCTCCTATGCTTGGACTTTCTGACTGCCACACCCCGCCGCAGGGAGGCGGAACCAATTATTTGGTACCGCCCCAGGCGACTGATGGAACCCGATAGGTTCCAGATGGAGCTTGGGCCAATACTGGAGGCTCTAACACACAACTCGGTTGGGGCACTGGTAACAGCCTGGGATAGGGCGGCTGCTGGTGCCTTGGATCGGGTTGTGCCTTTGCGGCCTCTGAGCCGGCATGGTTCTTGATCAGCTCCCTGGTTTAACAGGGAGCTGAGGGAAATGAAGCGCCGGAAAAGACGCCTAGAGAGCAGTTGGAGGGCGAGCCGCTCTGAGTCTGACCGAACACGGGTAAGAGACCATATTAGGACTTACCTAGTGGCAATAAGGGCAGAGAAGTGTTCTTATGTCACTGCCCTTATTGCGTCATCAGATAACCGCCCAGCCTCCCTGTTTAGGGTAACCCGCTCCCTCCTTCATCGGGAGGTGAGGGGGGACCCCTTGGAGGGAAGAGCTGAGGATTTTGTGCAATATCTGCATGACAAAATCGCTCAGATTCGGGAAGGCTTTAACTTCAACGAAGGCGGTCCAGCAGAAGTGGCTGAGGCCGGTCTTGAGACTGCTATCTGGGCTGAGTTTGACTACGTGACACCTGATGACGTGGACAGGTTGCTGGGAGGTCTTAGAGCAACCACGTTTATTGGACCCGTATCCCTCCTGGTTGGTACTGGCCTCCAGTGAGGTGACGCGAGGCTGGCTCCAGGCAATTATCAACGCCTCATTGAGTGCGGGTGTCTTCCACCCTGAAAGTGGCGGTGGTGCGACCCCTCCTCAAGAAGCCCGCCTTGGATCCGGCTGTTCTATCTAATTACCGTTCTGTCTCCAACCTTCACTTTGTTGTGAAGGTTGTTGAGAGTGTGGTTGCTCGACAGTTCCCTCAGCACCTGGAGGAATCATCGTACCTGGATCTGTTCCAGTCGGGCTTCAGGCCAGGTTACAGCACGGAAACAGCTTTGGTCGCATTGGTGGATGATCTCTGGCAGGCCCGGGACTGGGGTTGCTCCTCTGTCCTGGTGCTATTGGACCTCTCAGCGGCTTTTGATACCATCGACCATAGTATCATGTTGCGCCGGCTGGTGGGGCTGGGTATAGGGGGCACCGTGCTTCGGTGGTTCTCTTCCTTCCTCTCTGGCCGGATGCAGTTTGTGTTGACAGGGGGTCAGAGGTCGACCCCGAGGCCCCTTGATTGTGGGGTACCTCAGGGGTCGGTCCTCTCGCCCTTGTTGTTCAACATTTATGTGAAGCTGCTGGGTGAGATCATCCGAGGTTTTGGGGTGGAATTCCATCAGTACGCTGATGACACGCAGCTGTACATTTCCACCCCGAACTACCCAAATGAAGCTCTTGACGTGTTGACCCAGTGCCTGGAGGCCGTGCGGATCTGGATGGGGAAGAATGGTCTCAAGCTCAACCCCTCCAAGACCGAGTGGCTGTGGTTACCGTCGTCCCGGTACAACCTGCTGACTCCATCACTGTCTATTGGGGGCGAGTCAGTGGCCCCCACGGGAAGGGCTCGCAACTTGGGAGTCCTCCTAGATTCACGGCTGTCCCTTGAAGACCATCTGACGGCCGTGGCTGGGAGGATGTTTTACCAGATTCGTCTGGTATGCCAGTTGCACCCCTTCCTAGATAGGGACGCGCTACGCATGGTCACCCATGCCTTCATCACCTCCAGACTGGACTATTGTAATGCTCTCTACGTGGAAAGCTTCAACTGGCGCAGAATGCAGCTGCGCGGGTGGTAGTGGGGGCACCCTGGTGGGCACGAATGGCCCCCATCCTGCGCGAGCTGCATTGGTTGCTGGTGGCTTTCCCAGTTATTTACAAGACCGCCTTCTGCCAGTAAATACCTCCCATCGACCAGTTCGCTCCCACAGAGAGGGCCTCCTCAGGGTGCCATCGGCTAAGCAGTGTCAGCTGGTGGCGCCCAGGGGGAGAGCCTTTTCTGTGGGGGCACCGACGATGTGGAACGAGCTCCCCCCAGAACTCCGGATGTGTCATGATCTCCGCACCTTCAGAAGAGAATTGAAGACCCATCTCTTCAATCAAGCCGGCCTGGCCTAGATCTCCTCGGGTTTTAAAATTTTTAAACAAGGCTGTTTGGGTTTTAGAATTGGGTTTTTAACAGGTTTTTAGCAACAGCCTTGTATTAATATTAATTTAATTTAATTTATTTTTAAATATTTATTGTTTTTATGTTTTTATTGGGTTGTGAACCGCCCCGAGTCCTACGGGAGAGAGGCAGTATAGAAATTTAATAAATAAATAAATAAATAAATAATAGGATTACTCCCCCTTTCAAATCATAATTCTCTTTTGTTACATGAATAATTAGAATTTAGTGATAACCTTTAAAGAGGCTTAGGCAGTATGCCAGAGCTCTGGATGCTACAGCTTTTTTGAGAGTATAATCTTCTAATTTGGAACGTTGATTTGTCAATATTTTGTGAAAGAAACCATACTTTTAAATGAAAGAATCTGAGAGATACCAACAATCTACAGTGTTTATGGCACCTGCTGAGAAAGTTCAGAACCAGAAAGAACAAGTTCACTTAATGTGAATGGAATGGCACTGTAATGATGCATTCATTAAAAACTACAGATGACTGATAAATGGAGGTCACATTTGCAATAGGATGATCACCTGAACAGCAATTTTGAGATAAGCAATAAAATTATTTTTATACAATCACTAAAATAGTTGAGCATCAGATGAGCCATTGGACAAATATCCATGCTTAGAGACAGCTTTTCTGGTTGATTAATTAGAGCTTATTATCAAGTTTAAAATTTCCAGAATGCTGTTATGTTTAGCCTGAAACAAAAGACATTCTCAATAATAAGCATCTGAATCAATCTACTATTGACTATTGATTAATAATAAGAGGGGGAGAATATTTGATTAGATAATTGGCTTCCCCAAAGGCTCTGAAACACAACATATATTACAAATACTTTTGTGTTATTTGGTCATTTATTCAGAATACTAGCATTTCGTTCTAAATGCTGATAAATGCTGATACAGATTAACCATAATTTGAAAATCATTACAAAACTGGAATAAGATCCCCTATCCTTTGTAACATGTAATTATTTAAAGTAGATTAAATATTTTAGTTGATTTACATAAGATCTAATTTAACTTTTGGAATAAATATATAAAGTTGGTATGATTTGTCATTTAAATGGTGTACTTTTAAAAATGAATCATTATACTTATATTCTTGTACAATATCTAGGGACTTTTATATGTAATTAATAACTCAATAAATATAATCAAAAATAATGAATATATGTAGTTTTCTTATTTGGATTATAATGGGATTGGTTAGCTATTATTACTGTGGTAAAGCAGGTTCTTGGAATGCAGTTAAAGATTAAAAATGTTAATGTTTTGTTAACTTCTCTCTCTCATATCTTTCAATCTTTCAATCTTAATGAAATTAGTCAATTCTTAAACTTCAAATAAACTTTATTAATGAAGATACCACACTGAACAATACAAATTTGTTTGATTAGCTGGGTTTAATTTATTCTTTACAAATTGAATCCTAATGATGAAATTGAAAATTATACCATTTTAAAATATCCATCCAATCTTCCATCTATTTATCCAGATGCACGTCAGGATTTATAGACTACCCACAAGTCCTATGACTTCCACATAGACACTAATAATATGCGCAGCTCCCACAAGATAGGTATTATGCTACTGAAATAGCTGTCACTGCCAACATGTCTGTTGCTCATTCCGCACCAACTTCCAGATCCTTCTCAGAGACACCACATTATAGTAGTAGAATCTCGCCATGATAAGGGTGTGAGTCACTGTCTGGCCTGCTGTTTCCAAAAAGGGCTGGAGATGGCTTAGAAGTCAAAGCTAGTCTTGGCCATAGCCTCCACTTTCATCATTTTAATAAACAACAGATCTGCTTGTGCAAGATCCGAAGTGCTTTTGAATCATGTTCAAAATGCAAATAGTCCTATTATTTGCACTTCTGGAGAACATTTACAACTGTGAAATGGAAATCTGATTATCTATAGAAACAATGCTTCCAACTGTTACTTCTTGGACAATATAAAGAATTAAGTCTGATTTTGAAGATCAGTGTCATAGATGTTTTTGATACTTGAGTGTGTGTGTGTGTGTGTGTGTGTATGTATGTGATTTCTTAATACTTGATGAAAAACACAATACAAAACATTTCTTGAGAATTGTTTTCTTTATTATTCAGGCAAAATCTACTTCTGGTTTAAGCAACACTCCTTATAAAAATTGTTTACAGCTGGATAAGCTTAGCTCTGACTCTCCCATTTTCTCCTGCCTATTTCTGTATTAACAGGAAAGAAAGCATTGTTTGAGATTTAAAATGCAGTGTAAATGAAACTCTTTCATTCTAAATGAACATTATTTCTCTAATAGAATTAATATACATTCTTGACACATTGGTTTAGTAATAGTAATAGTAATAGTAATAGTAATAGTAATAGTAATAGTAATAGTAATAGTAATAGTAATAGTAATAGTAATAGTAATAGTAATAGTAATAGTAATAGTAATAGTAATAGTAATAGTAGGCTTCCGGTGGCACCGCTGGCGTCGCTAGAGTCTCCTCTGTGAGGCTCCATTCCCTGGGTTTGTAAAGCTGCAAAAAAATAGCGAACACCAGCTGTTTTTTGCGGTGAAAAATCCCCTCTTCGGGCGAAGAAGAGGTGAAGAGCATCAAGAGCAGAGTTGAGCTCCTCTAAAATCCCTGGAAAAAGTTTTCAGGGATTAAGAGTGAGAGCTCCCCAAGCTCTTGAAGACGCTCCTGCCCAGAGACACTTCTGTCATCAGACAGAGAAAGACGCTGCGACCACCTCTGCTTTTAAACATAAGAACATAAGAGAGACTGTTTGCAGACGGAATGAATACAGGAGTTCTCATTGGATTGCAAGTATTTTTTATTGTACTTCTGGCTATATATTTCTAACTTTTACAATCAACATAATGGCGTATAGCTTTCACTGCTTTCACTGTTAAAGGAAAGTGCTTGAGAGTGAAAGTGAAATCTCCATCTTTCTTTTCCTTTTTTTCGTAAGCGAAGCTAGAGAAACGGCTGTAGGAATTTGAATAAAGCCAGAGTGATTGTTTTAAAATTTAAAATGGAGTGGAATTTACGTTTAAATGTTAAACCTATTTTTGATCGTATTGATGACTTTAATGAAGAATTTAAAAAAGAATTGCGTGCAATAGTGAAAGAATTTACTACAGAAATATTAACCAGACTCTCTCTTCCAAATAAAATTGATCTGCAACCGACTGATGAGCATCTTATAAAACAACCCATACAAGAAGAGGACAGTATTGAGAATAAAGAGGATAAAGAGAATTGGATCTTGCTTGATAAACAGTTTAGTTATGGAGTGGAGGAAGAGGATTTGTTTCAAGACAGGAGGGGATGCCCATTCCTCTCAGATAAGCAGCAAGAAGAGGATTTAATTGAGAAAAAAGAGAAATTGACCCAGTTTAAGAAGCAATCTATTTATGGTGTGGAGGAACAGGAAAAGCAAAGACAGAGATTTGAAATGTTACTGCAACGAAATTTTATGGCTAAGAGAAGCAGAGGATTAATGCGAAGGCTAAGATGGTTTATATGGATTCAAATGATATTGCAAGTAAAAAAGAGAGACTTATTATTCGGAAGGGAGGCTCTGTTATGGAGGTTTACCTGGCAGAAGAAAAACCCAGAATTCGACTGAAGAAGCGAAATTTAAGGGTGACTTAAAAGTGTGGACTGATTTAAGGACCAAGATTATGAGCAAGATGTAAGAGAAGATGATTAACGGAAGAAATAATTAAATTGACTTAGAACGTATTTGGACTGAAATGATTTAAGGTTTGACATTAGATTGATTGATAGATGGGGTAGATATGCATTAAATGATTTGATAAGGTTGAAGGAATGTAAGTTAGAAATGGAATTAATAGACTGTATTTGTTATGGAGGTTTGTTTGATAGATGAGAAAGCCCAGAAGTTGATTGAAGAAGTGAAATTTAAAATTAAATGTAAGGAATTAAGGGCAATCTAAGATTATAAGATATATAGTAAATTGATTAAGAACGTATTTTTTCTGAATTGAGGGGTATATTGATACTAATTGTTTATTTTTATTTTTATTTTTTAAAAAAAGATGATTTATCTATTTGATGTCTAATGGTCTGAAATGATTGTTTAGAATGTTAAAAGAGGGTGATTATTGGAAGATATATATTAAATTGAGCCGTTTGGGTGATTTTATATAACCTCTCAATGAACTGAAGTGATTTAAGGTTTGACTTAGATTGACGGATTAGATATGTAAATGAAAATTACTATTCTTAACAAGATGATTTGTTTGTTTAATGTTTAATGGATTGAAATGATTTAAGGTTTGATATTAGATGGATCGATTGATGGATTAGTTATTCATTTGAATTAATAAGGTTGAATAAATGTAGGGTAGAGATTGTATTTAGCATATAGTTTAAAATTCTTGTTAGGATTATATAATAATTTTGTTTGATGTATTGGGTTTTCTTTTGTTTTACCCTGTATTCATTCTGGGAAGGCGGGGGGTAGGGGGGGTTTATAATTTTATATATTATGTTTTTCTCAACTGCAATTGGGGTTGGTGTAAGAATATATAATTATAGTTATTAAGGGTTTGCTTGGGTGGCCTCTGGGCACCACATCTGATGGAAAGAGGAAGGAGGAGTGAAGGCATATGTAAGTAGAAAGAAAGTTGGTAAGAGGGGGGATGAGTAGGGATAGGTGGGTGGAGTAAGTATAGAGAAGGAGGGAGGAAAGTAAGTAGATAGTTGGTAAGTGAGGGGGGAAGGTTAGGGTTAAGGGGATGTGGTGGTGGGGGTACCGAGCAGCTATGTTGTTATTTGTTTGGTAAAGTGGTTGATTAGTTCCAGTTGAGTTATTATTGAATTATGTATTTATGTTTTGTTTATGGATGATTGCTTATATTAACACTACGATTTGACTTGAGCATTTTTCTTTTTCTGTAAAAATTGATTGAATTATGTATTTATGTTTTGTTTATGGTAGATTGTTTATACTAACATTATGACTTGATTAGAGAATTTTTCTTTTTCTGTAAAAATTAAAAAAACCAATAAAAATTTATTTAAAAAAAAATAATAGTAATAGTAGTAGTAGTAGTAGTAGTAGTAATAATAATAATAATAATAATAATAATAATAGTAATAGTAATAATATAAAAAAGTTGGAAGGGACCTTGGAGGTCATCGCTCTGTCTATTTGGAGTTATGGAAAAGGCTAATAAAAAGGCCCATAATCTTCTTTTCTCAGGCTGGTCTCAGTTCAATTTCTTAACATTTGGTTTCTGTCATCTTCATAGAATCCTTTGTGCCAAGTATATTCTGTCCCACACTGGTTCCCACTTTTCTTTAGTGTGCATCTACGTATTGTGCCCTACTACAATCCAATTTCAGGGTTCTCTAGAACTAATATTCTTGATGTGTATCAAATTTGCTCAGATATCTCAGATCACTGTCAGCACTGCTTTTACCAAAAGAGTCTTTGACAAAATCCAGGCAAGACAGACAGCACTGCAGATTTGGAGACTTTCCTTCCTTCCTTCCTTCCTTCCTTCCTTCCTTCCTTCCTTCCTTCCTTCCTTCTTTCCTTCCTTCCTTCCTTCCTTCCTTCCTTCCTCAATCAAGTGATTCTGGGCACTTAGAATTCTAAAATTATAAAACAATTTTAAAAACATTAAAGCAATAAAAACATCCACAAAATAAATAAGTACAAATAGCAGCCTTGATGATTAATCAACTAACAGTAAAGACAAGCAACAGAGCCCTTAACACATTCCAAGCCCTAGGCCTGGATACATAGCCAAATTTTTAAAGCTTTGCAAAAATTCCAAAGGGTTGGGCTACTTTAATCTCCGAGGAGAGAATATTCCATAAGGCAGGGACTACAGCAGAAAAAAAAAACCCATCTTTTTTTTGTAATATATTTTATTGATTTTTTAAAACATAAATCACAATAATTGGTGAACAGTGTGTTGTCTGGGTTACATTTGTAAGACAATCATTAACAATTGATTTCTATAATCCATAATCCACATAATGGTTTTAGTTGATTTCCTCTTTTTCCAAAATATCCACTTTTGCCAGCATTGAATTAATACAATTCTTATTGTTTTGATAGATAACAATTAAATATATATTTTTCCCAATATTCCTAAATATAATAATCACATCAATATAATATTTCTTTTCTATCCAATCATTCTGGTTGCCTTATCATAGATCCTGTTACAGTCCTTATTTTAACTTGTTTTACCCACCAAATTCTAGGCATTCTTACTGGTTAAGATTTTCTCAAAAATTAATTACATTTAAAAAAAAAATTAATTACATTTAAAAACTCTATTTTTCCATATGAATCATCTCACACTTTTACATTTCTTAAGGAATAGATAAAACAATGAAAAAAAGAAAGGAGAGAAAGGGTAAAGAAACATAAAAAATAACATACTACTTAAAATATATATCCCTCCTAAACTAATATATATTTATTTCCTGAATTTCTTATTCTTTTTAACCATAATTAAAAAATACATCTAGTCATCTAGTCCTTTAACTCTTATTCAAAACATTTTTATCCATTATAATTTTCTTAAATTCAATCACATTTAAGTATCTAAAACATTTCCTTTATCTAAGTCATTTCAATGTTTTTATATTACTCATATCAAGAAAGAGAACAAAAAAGGGGAAAAAGCATACTATATTATTTAGGAACTTCATCTCTCTTAGAATGACATATTCCAAAACTTTTCTATTTCTTTAACCATATTCAAACAAATGTTTCTTTTTTAAGTATTCTCTCTGGTAAGTTTCCACTTTAGTCTTTTTCCTTTGCCCAGTATCTTTCTTAATCAATATATTTTGCTGAATCAAAACATTTTTCCGGATATTCGTAAATGTTGCTGTAGATATAAAAAGTAAATCAGGTGAAGTGTCTTTGTACGGAGCTTCTGCCTTTCCACGTTTGTTGAAAATCTTTTTCTTTCTCTCCACTTCTCTTATCATTTCCTTTCTCTCCGATGTTCCTGACATCTCTGCAGTCCATTTTATCCAATCTGTTTTCTTGCCCTCAGATTTATTTTGTAGTCTTAAGGGATAAGTTGTTTTTTTCAATTCTTGTGAATTTTTTTCCACTAGGATTAAATCATGTTTCCTTGTTTTGTTAAATTCCATCTTTAAGTCTCTATTCTCAATTCTATATCCATTTATCTGTTTTATCTGCTCCTTCTCTGTTGTTGTTTTCTGGGAATATTTTTTGTTATAGAGTTGACTTAGAAATAGATTGATTTATATTTTCAAAGTTATTTTGGATTTCTTTGTGATTTAAAGTCATTGTTGTTTGAATTAGTTGCAGTATACTATATATCTCCGCCTGTGAAGTATTTATGTTTCTACATGTCTCTGATCCATGATCACCAAGAATTTGAGTTTTTCTCTTCCTTTCTTTTCTTTCCAAATAGCTTTAGAGTCCCAATTAAATAGATATTTGTAATCTAAATAGTTCAAAAAAATTTTTCCTGAAATTTATAATTCTCTCTTTGTCTACAGCCCAGATTATTGTCTTTTTTGGCACATCTGTTCTTTGTTGTTAAAACTTTGAAGGTCACAAACACAGATGAGCTTTTCCCAGGGTTTGCCAAGTCTTATATTATAATCACATCTGTCATAGTCTTCATCCACCACTAGGTGTCAGCAACAATTTGTTTTTCAATTCCCAAAATAAACAATTATCTTTAAAATAAGAGTCTTAACCATTCAAACAATTTTAGATTTATCCAGATTTAAGTTTTAAATTTCAGGTTTTATATTTATTTCATTTCCATATATTTTGATCCTCCATAAAAAGATTAATTTGCTGCTTCCATTAGTATAAGGGTGGGGCGGAAATCCCCTTCCTTTCCTTTCAGAGGTATTTTGCTTCTTGGGGATCTATTCCAGAAATTAAATGTAGAATAGAAAAGAGAAGATTGAACTCCTCACCCAGTTTCAAGCATGCTGTTCACAGTTGTGCTGGTTAGTGCTTTTGGACTTCAGTTGCTAGTAACTTGGGCTGGTTGATGCAATAAGGCCAGCCTTTCTCCTGTCAGGTTAGAAGACTTTCCACAGGTCGAACGGAATGGCCACCGCCATTCCAGAATTGCTGGAGCACCCTTCTTTCTTTGTCACCTCTCCGGGGTGACTTAGACCCATTTAGGATCCCCAGGCAGGGCAAAATTAGCCGCGGGGGTACAGAGAATCTGCAAGCCCATGACCCGTCACTACCGCACAAAACCAGAAGTCTCCAAAAAACAACAAAAAACCCCATTTTCTAATTCCCACCAATTGACACTCTTTAGCTGATAGGATCTGCAACAGGCTCAATCTATTGGATTTGATTGGATGGGTAGAAACTCTCAGGTAATCTGGTCCCAAGCCATGTGGGACTTTAAAGATAACAACCAATATCTTGAATTGTACCCAGAAATACACTGACAGCTAGTGCAGCTCACAAAGTAGTGGTATTACATATGCCACAGCTGGCATCATTTATTAGCCATGCAGCTACATTCTGCATCAATTGAAATTTCTGAATGCTTTTCAAAGGCAGCACAATGTAGAGAATATTATAGTAATCTAAGTGGAAAGTTACAAGGGCATGGGTATCAGTGAGCAGGGCCTCCTGGTCTAGGAATAGGCATAGCTTGTCTACTACCCAAAGGTATTCAAAGGCTGTCCTAGTCACAGTTACTACTTCAAGCAGGAGTGTCCTAAGGACTCACAGCTTAACCACTGGGTCTGTCTGGGATAGTGCTACTTTATCCAGAGCTAGAGATGGAACAACCTTCTTTTCGAAAGGTTCAAATACCATTCCATCTTGCTACAATTGAGTCAGGACATGCTTTGCCTCATCCAAACCTAAACAGCCTCCAGAAACTAGTATAGGATGTCCACAGCATCAGTCAAGAGACTTGGAATTCAGATATAAAGCTGGGTGACCTCCACATGGTGATTATATCTCACTCCAAACTAATAGGTCACCTTATCCAGTAGCTTCATGTAGATGTTAAATAGGAGAGAAAGTGAGATGAGCCCTGAGGCACACCACAAACTAAGGGCCACAGCCTAGATCTCTCTCTATCAACTGACTGAAACCAACCCTGGACAAAGGAGAACCAGCACTGGCCCAGAAGGATACTGTTGTATACTTCGTTCGCATGCGAATGATGAAGACACATGGCAAAGTTGAACAATTCTTTATTCTCCTTCTAACAACACCCGAGCAAAAACAAAAGGCATGCAGGCCTTTTTATATGGCAGAAACCCGGACAATGTCAACCAATGCGAACAGAGCATTTTCACCCCTTGCGCATGTGCACAAGGCTGGCACCGCTCTATCTGGTCCCGGGCAGCTTTTGGAATGCCCGGGACCAATGCAACATCCCGAGCACCCCTCCCCCCTAGATGGAACATACTTGCGCACACACATGTACGTCATACAGTTGGAAAAGTGTCATATAGTTTCATTAATCAAATGCATGGAGTGTGGAATACTCGAGTCTGCCCTCAGGCAAAAACCCCTTCAATCTTTATTCATACAATAAATGTATCCGAAATAAAAAACTAATACAAAATAATCTACCATGAGTTACTCCCGTTATTCAGGGGCCTCATGAACAGAACCTTCATGATTTGACAGCAATTTCACAACATCTCTCAAATGTTTGGGTGGGCACCTGGCCTGCTGCGACCTTCTAAGGGCCAGAGAGATTGCCTGGCCCCCCTGCTCGCCTACCAGGCTAGGCAGGCCAGGGCGTTGCTGCCCTAAATTCCCAGGTGAGCCCAGTGAGGGTGCCTGGCCTACCTGCTTGCCTACCAGGCTTGGCAGGCCAGGACTTTGCTGCCCCAAATACCCAGTTGACCTGCCCTGCTGCTGGCTGGCTGGACCCTCTAAGTCCAAGCCAGCATATCATGGAGGGGTGGAATTCCCCGAGTCCACAATGGACCCCTCTTGGGAACACTGTCCCTCAAGCCCAAGCAGATGGAGAGGACTGGGTAGCAGAAGTGCCCCAATACTCTGTGGCCCCCAAGCATGTGCCCGAGGTGCCAGAGTCAGGAGTCGCCTCCATGGCAACCCCCTTTGCTGATAACCTCCTTTTGGGAGCAATTGTGGAATCTGGCAAGCGCCCCTGATAGAATTCTTTTTCTCTTGCTTCTTGTGATTTATGTGGATATCCCCGGTCAGTCTCCTTGTCTGGAGCACTATCTGACATCTGTGAATACTGTGGATACCCCCAGTGTGATTCCCTGTCTGGAGTGATTATGGATGTGTGGGATGACCCCCTATCCCGTGAATTCCTGTTAGGAGTACTTGTGGAACCTTGGGATGAATCCCAAATAGCCTCAGTAGCAGCTAGTGATGGCCTGTTAGGCCTGGGAAACTGTGACCCAGAATGCATGTTATGGTCCTCCTCCCCCCCTCCAGAGCAGAGCCAGGAGTGGAAGGGTGAGAGTCCAGTCTCCAACGCAGTTGGTCTATGTGTCTGCGAAGAACGCGGCCCTCTCCCAAGGCAACTTCGTATGATAACAGTCCAGAGACCTTGCAGACCACAGCTGTGACCCAGAGATAACCAGGCCCATAGTTTCTTGCCCAAACCGGATCGCCCACCTGGAGTCTCCTAGGTGCCCGCAGTTGTGACACCTGTGAAGCCACCCGGTCAAGGTGCAGCCTGTCCAGTTTAGTGATGAGGCGGTGACCCCAGCGGAGTTCAGCAAGGTTCTTCCCTGTGGCTGTGCATGGTGTGGTGCCGTGTGCAAGAAGGAAATCTGCTAACCTGTGATGCCAGTTACCATAAGTCAGTTTCTTGAGGGCATCTTTGGTAGTTCGCACCATCCTCTCTGCCAGTCCGTTGGAGAATGGATGGAAGGGATCCGAAGTTGCATGGCAGATCAGGTTGGCCTGAAGAAAAGCCTGGAACTCAGAAGAGGTAAATTGAGGGCCATTATCCGAAACCAGCACATCTGGAAGACCGTGTGATGCAAAAATTCCTCTCAACACCTGGATGGTCCTGGCAGTAGTAGTGGAGGAAACAGGAACAACCTCTAGCCACTTAGAATGGCTATCAACAACAACCAGGAAGAATTGCCACTGAAAGGGCCCAGCATAATCTATATGCACCCTAGACCATGGGGTTTGAGTTTCCTCCCACCTATGTACTGGGGCCTGAGGCATTTCTGGCCAAGACTGTTGGCACACTTGGCACCCGTGCACCTGGGCCTCGATAGCTTTATCGAGCCCAGGTCACCAAAGATGGCTGCACGCAAGTGCTTTTATTCTGACTATACCAGGATGACCCTCATGCAGAGAGATCAAGATTCTAGACCTCAAGGAGGCTGGGATCACAACCCTGCTACCCCATAACAGGCAACTCTTGAAAGTGGAAAACTCATGCTTCTTGTGCCAGAAGCTTTGGAACTCAGTATCTGGGCACTTTTCAGGCCATCCTGACAACACCCATGTCAGCACATGTGTAAGCGTGTGATCAGTGGTAGTTTCTGCAGCCACATCCCTAGCATTGAGGGGAGACTCAGGTAACTCCTGAATGGACAGAATATTAATGGCTGGAGCTGGAGCTGGCTCTAATTGGTTCAGGGGTAATCTGCTCAGGCCATCTGCATGACCCATTTCTTTTCCTGGTTTGTGGACTAATGTATAGTCATATGCTGACAGGAAAATGGACCATCTCAGCATACGAAGAGAAATGATATGTGGGGTCTGTTTGTTAGTGGTAAACAAACCCAGCAGAGGCTTATGGTCAGTATAAACTGTGAAATGGCGGCCATATAAGAAATCATGAAATTTCTTAATGCCAGCCACTATGGCCAAGGCTTCTCTGTCAATTTGAGCATAATTTCGATCTGCAGAAGACAGAGTCCTTAAGTAATAGGCCACAGGGATCTGTGTCCCATCAGCTTTCAGATGGCTAAGTACGGCTCCCACCCCATAAGGAGATGCATCGCATGTGATGCAAATAGGCAGTGGTTCATTGAAATGTGCTAAAACAGCATTAGAAGTGAGCAAGGTTTTAACTTCATTGAAACTCTTTTCATGGACTGCCAAGAAACCTGCTTGTCTAAGACCCTGTGTAATGGCTCTGCCACTGCAGCTTTATTTGGGAGAAATGCATGGTAAATATTTAATAGCCCCAAGAAGGCTTGCAGCTCACTCTTAGACTTAGGGCTTGGGGCCCGCTGGATACCTTGCAATTTAGTTTCAGCAGGGTGAATGCCTTGGGCATCTATCCTGAATCCTAAGAAGTCAGTAGAAGTGACTCCTATCTTACATTTATCCTTCTTCAGTTTAAGGCCTGCTTTTCGAAAACAAAGCAAGACAGTCCTTAGTCTTTCTGCTAAATTTTGGGATGACTCTCCAGCAATGAGGACGTCATCAAAGTAGGGACAGACCCCATGAATACCTCAAAGTGTGCTCTCCATGACACTTTGGAATATGCCAGGGGTTACATTTACCCCAAATTGCAGTCTCTTGACCTTGAAGGCCCCCCTGTCAGTTACAATAGTCTGGGCCTCTGCAGCTGCCTCATCAACAGGTAGCTGTTGATAGGCCTATGCCAGGTCAAGCTTTGCAAAAATGTGCCCCCCCTTGAGGGAGGCCAGAATGTGACTTACCACAGGCACTGGATAAGTGTGCTGTTGCAGCGCCTTATTCAGTGTGCACTTGTAGTCTGCACATATACGTAGGTCCCCATTAGCCTTTAGAGGCGTTACTATGGGGGTTTCCCATGGACTTGAATCCACAGGTTCTAGAATGCCCTGCTGGAGCAATTTGTCCAGCTCAGCATCAATCTTGCCTTTGAGGGCAAAAGGTACCCTCCTAGGTTTAACCCTGATGGGCGTGATGGTTGGGTCTAACCGTAGCGAAATGGGAGGCCCCTTGTAGGATCCTCGCTCTGAACTAAACACATCTGCAAACTCCTTGCAGACTTCTGCAAGGCTCAACGTTTGCAAATGGTGCAGCCCAGTTACCTGGATTCCCAGAGCCTCGAACCAATCAAGTCCAATAAGACTCGTACGTTCACCCCCAACAACCTCCACATCTAGGGGACCTTCAAAATCCTTATGGCCTCCCCTTTAACACACACCATAGAATTCTGAAAATCTGTAAGTATTAGATTGGATGGCCTGAGTTTAACTCGAAGGCCACTGCTGCTGCATATCTTTTTGAAGATATTAATAGAAATAATGGAGAGACCAGACCCAGTGTCCAACTCCATTGAAAAGGGGACCTCTTGCAACCTTACATTAATGGAAAGTTTCTTCTTAAGGGGCTTATGTGTCCCTGTCCTCAAAATACTCCTGCGCGATGCGCAGAAACCCACCCTATGTTGGCTGGGGACCCTGGTACCTTTCAGACGCAATTCTTCACGAGGTTGGACCTTCTGGCAATCCAAACAGACGGATGTGATATGGCCTTGCCTGCCATACACTCTGCAAATGGCGGAGCGGAACCTGCAGTCAGATCGCTTGTGACGTCCTCCGCACCTGAAGCATTGAAGAGATGCTGGGGCCTTGTCCGGACATTCCTTCTGCCTCCTTTCAGCTGGCTGGTGAAGTCTATCCACCTCTTCTTCAGGATCCGCTCCCGATCCTTCTCGAGCGTTCTCCTGATGGATGATAGCTGTCTCTGGAGGGCTCCTGGTGAGCCGTAAGGTCTTCACAGCCCCGTCTGCTGCTTCCTCAGCTGTCACCTCTCTTAGCGTGTCTTGGAAAGAGACATCTTCTTTTGCAAAAATCTTCTGTTGTAAGTCTCTGTTCCTTAAACCGCATACGAAGCGATCTCGCAGCCTCTCTTCCAGATCCTTGAACTCACAAGGTCTGGATGCTCGCCTTAAGGCCGCAGATTCACCCGGCCTCTGGTCTCTTTGCTCGAACGCGTGCCTCCAAGCAATAACAGATAACTTTGGCTGGAAGTGTTCCTTCAACAGTTTCTTCAAGTCAGTATATGTTACTGACTCCAGAGGTGCAGGGGCCACCAGATTCTCTGTAATTTCAAAAGCTTCCTGTCCACAGACACACAAAAGAGTTGCAGCCTTAAAGCCGTCTTCTCTAATCTGATTTACTCTGAAGTAATTCTCCACCCTTGCTACATAGGAATTCCATCTCTCTGGGTGTGAGACATCAAAATCAGACAAATGGCCAGTCTTCACCATTATACTATTACGACCTTCACCACTCGCTCCTCTGCAAACTGCTCTTTGGGGAAAGGGTCCTTTAGCCGAGCTCATCCTCCAACGACGCTATACTGGCAGGCTGGGACGCTGATGCAAACGCCGTTTTCCCCTCTTCAGGACTTCCTAGGTGTTGTATCTGGCCCTTCTCAGCTTAGTAAACTCCACAGGAATATTTCTTTAAGAGTTTTATTTAACACAGTTCAAGAGATTCACTTCAAAGCAAGATGCTGGCAGTTCGTTTGCGGAACGGCCGAGTCTGACTTATATACATTCAGCTTAAACATGCTCTCCCCCCTTCCAATAACTCACTCTTTGTCTCTCAGGTTGTCCAAGACCTCATAAATCTTCCGTAGATTCCAAAAACACCAGAAAACTGAGTTCAAACTAACTCCTCGAGGTATCAGGCTACTACTTGATATTAACGTTGCTCGTGACAAAGAATTAGTCCCTCCTTCACCTTCTAATATAGTTTTCGATACGTCACTTCCCCCATGGCTTCCTTTTTCCACGTAACTGAAACCTCCGCCTATCAAACCTTCGGAATCTCGGATCAAGCCATATATTTTCCTGTTCCAAGTCTGACTCCCCGCTTTGAGATTCTGACCCAGACTGCATGCAAATCTCCTCACTGTCGGTCTCGGCTGCCGGGAGGGGAAAACACCCAGAGGGGCCTGGCTGCTCCTCCTCATCCTCTGACATTTCCCAAGCTGGTCTAGAGACACCCACAACACTATCCCCCCCCGCAGGCCCCATCCCTCGGGTCCGGCGCAGGGGATGTGGTTTGTAGGGAAACGCAGCATGAAAATCCCAAATTAACCCAGGAGCCTCAATAGCATGAGCATCTACCCAACAGCAAGCGTCTGGTCCACCCCCGGTCCAATCAACCAAATATTGGAACCGGTCGTTGAGCCATCGGGAATCTCGGATGCCGGACACCTCCAACCGGGAAACAGGAACTTGAGCACGGCGAGCTGTCGGGCCCGGATCAGGAGGTCGAAGCGGAGAATCAGGGTAGACAGGAACAAGCAAAGAGCGATGAAACACGGGATGTACACGAAGAGACCTAGGCAAAGTCAAACGATAGGTCACCGGATTGATGACCGTCTCCACAGGAAAAGGACCCAGGAAACGTTGGTCAAGCTTGCGGTGAATTCGCCCTGGAAACAAGTACTTGGTGGAGAGCCAAACCCGATCTCCAACAGCTAACGGCGGCATGTCGCGACGAGAGCGGTCTGCAACCCTCTTGTAGTCTTCCTTGGCCTTAGTCAAGTGCTGCTTAACCATCTCTTGGACTGACTGGAGCTCGGATAAATAGTCCTTTGCAACTGGAACTGGAGAATCAAGAAGCGTGAGCGGGAAAAATCTGGGATGATAGCCGTAGTTGGCAAAAAACGGAGTGGTCTGAGTGGAAGTGTGCTGAGAGTTGTTGAAAGCGAATTCGGCCACGGAGAGATATTTGGACCAATCGTTCTGTTGGTCGTTGATGAAACAACGCAAATACTGCTCCAGGATGCCAATCACTTTCTCTGTACCCCCATCAGTCTCTGGGTGATGCGTGGAGGCTAGATTAACTTGGACTTGAAGCGCAGACATGAGTTCTCTCCAGAATGCTGAGGTGAACTGGGTCCCTCGGTCGGACACTATTTTGTCAGGTAAACCGTGTAGCCGAAAGATATGTTGAATGAACAGCTGAGCAGTGACCTTGGCTGTCGGTATTCTTCGGCAAGGAATGAAATGTGCCATCTTGGTCAGCATGTCCACCACTACAAAGACAACGGTGTAGCCGGCAGAAACAGGTAGACAAGTCAAGAAGTCCATGGAAATAGCCCCCCAGGGTCTCTCCGGTGTGGGCAACGGCTGTAACAATCCCGGAGGGGCTCCTGTGGCATGTTTTGCCTGACGGCACCGTACACAGGACTTCACATAAGAATGAACATCATGGCGAAGTCTGGGCCACCAAAAAGTCCGAGACACTAAGTGGAGAGTCTTAAAGAGACCAAAATGACCCGCCGCAGGGTTATCATGGCATTGAGTCAGAATGAGACCACGGAGTGGGCCTGCTGGAACATATAACAGGTCGCGGAAGCGTAATAGACCCTCGGACAAGGTCCAAGGTGAGTCGGGACCCACCTCTTGCTTCCTCTGTGCCACAAAGTCATCTAGTTGTTGCGCTTCCCGAATCTGTCGTCGTAGATCTACCGGATCGTGCACGGCTGCGATCGATTCGACAGGCAGAATGGTTCGAAGTGGCAAGGGGTCCTTGATCTGTAGATACTCAGGTTTACGGGACAAGGCATCTGCTCTTTTGTTGTACCCTTTCGGAATGTACGTGACTTTGAAGTTGAATCGAGCGAAGAACAAAGACCAACGGATCTGACGTTGATTCAATTTCCTGGCAGATTGCAGAAATTCCAAGTTTTTATGGTCAGTCCGAACTTCAACTTGGTAGCGGGCTCCTTCCAGGTGGTGTCTCCAGGTCTCAAAAGCAGTCTTGATGGCCAATAGCTCCTTCTCCCAAATGGTATAATGGCGTTCGGAGGGACTCAGTATCCTGGAGTAATAGGCACACGGGAACAGGGGGCCGCCATCTTGGCGTGTTTGAAGAAGCACGGCCCCTACAGCAACATCTGAGGCGTCGGCCTCCACTACAAAGGGACGACAAGGATCTGGATACTTGAGAATGGGTTCCTGAACAAAAGCCTTTTTGAGGGTCTGAAACGCCTGTTGCTCGGCATCGCCCCACTGGAACTTAATGCCTTTCTGTAACAGTCGAGTAAGGGGCGCAGTCAAGGCAGAGAACCTCAGAATGAATATCCGGTAATAGTTCGCAAATCCTAAAAGTCTTTGGACATCTTTTGCTTTACATGGTGGTTGCCAGGTTTGCAAGGCCTCAACCTTGCCAGGATCCATGGCGATGCCTTGTGGAGAAATCACATGTCCCAGAAACTCAATGGTGGTTTGATAGAATTGACATTTCTCTAACTTAGCGTAAAGGTGATGCTCTCTCAAGCGTTGCATAACTTGCCGGAGATGCTGGAGATGAGTTGCTCGTGACGGGGAGTAGATCAGGATGTCATCGAGGTAAACCACCACGAATTGATCTAATAAATCCCGGAAGATGTCATTCATGAAATGTTGAAAGACGGCCGGAGCATTGGTGAGTCCAAAGGGCATGACTGTATACTCAAAATGACCATACCTGGTCCCAAACGCGGTCTTCCACTCGTCCCCCTCTCGGATGCGAACCAGGTTGTAAGCACCCCGTAGATCTATCTTGGTGAAGATGGCCGCTGATCGGAGACGGTCCATGAGATCAGGAATCAAAGGCAGAGTGTACCGGTTGCGCACCGTGATGGCATTGAGCTTGCAATAGTCACAGCATAGGCGTAAATCTCCGGTTTTCTTCTTCACGAATAACACAGGAGCTGACAGAGGCGAGGAAGATGGACGAATGAAACCCCTGGCCAAGTTTTTGTCCACAAAGTCTTTTAATGCGGCCAACTCGGGTTCTGACATGGAGTAAAGGCGTCCCCTTGGAAGCTTGGCATTTGGCAGCAAATCAATGGCACAGTCATATGGTCTATGCGGAGGCAATTGGTCTGCCTCTTTCTCACTGAATATATCTGCGAAGTCCGCTAGGTCGGCCGGCAAGGTGATGTCAGGGTGGGATGGTAGCTGGGCTGCACAAAATTGGCGTACGTGGTCTACGCATTGCAAACTGGGAAATGAAACAAAGTTCTGGGACCACACCACACAAGGATCATGGGTTCTCAACCAGGCTAGGCCGAGAACTAAGGGGAAATGAAGTCCCTTGGTAACATATAATTGGATGGCTTCTTCATGTTGTCCTATGACCAGGCGTATGGGCTGAGTCATGAACTTGATCGGTCCAGACAACAGCTCACGACCATCGATTGTCTTAACCAACATAGGCGGCTTAACGGAGCACAAAGGTATGGCATGCTGACGAGCGAAAGCTTCATCCATGAAATTAGTGGTGGCTCCAGAATCCAACAAGGTGTGTGCCGGAATGCCCTGGGCATGGTTTCCCAGAAGTATATTGGTTACTAGGATCAAATGTCTCGGAGGACCGGGGTCTTTGTCTGTGGAACTGGAACTGGGTTTGGTGCCTGCCCGACCCAATGTTTCCATTAGGCCGGGCTCTGGCCGTTTCCCGGCAAGGTGGCTTGAAACTGCTGAGTGGGAGGCCGAGCTGGAACAGGAGTAGGACCTGCCGTACCATGTCGTTTCTGGGGGCAGGCCATGACGAAGTGACCCATCTCTCCACAGTACAGGCACAATCCCTCAGCTCTCCGTCTTGCCTTCTCAGCCTCGGTCAAGCGAGATCTGGCTGCACCAAGATCCATGGGCTCATCTCTGGCCATGGGTACAGGACGCCTCTCAGTGTAAGCCGGCAGTGGTTGGAAAATACGTCTGGGTGTCGGGATGGATGGAGTGATAGGTAGGGTCTGGAATCCTCTGCGTGGTGCAGGAACTGGCTTGGCACTTCCGGTGACTGGAACCATCTGTTTGACCAGGCGGGCATCCGTGGCTTGCGTTTGCGCCTCAATAGCCAAACAATGTTGATATAAGGCATCCAGGGTCGCGGGCATTACAATATGTCTAAATTCATTCAAGATCTGGGAAGACAGGCCATCTTGAAAGATTTCCATGAGAGCCTCTTCATTCCAATTAATTTCTTGAGCTAGGCGGCGAAAATCTGATATATATTCCGCTACGCAGCGCGATCCTTGACGTAGCTCTCGTATCCGCCTGGTGGCATTTTGTCTACGAAGGGGGTCAGCAAATTCTCTTTCCATCAGTTGGCAGAATCCTGCATAATTGCGCAGGACAGGATCTTGTCTGTCTATCAGAGGAGATGACCAATCAGCAGCTGGACCAGAGAGCAAACTTAAAATAAAAGCCACTTTAGTCTCATCAAGCTGGAAATCTGCTGGAGTTGAAGCAATGAATGTTCTGCATTGGTTTAAAAAAGCTGGAAATTTACTACGCTCTCCAGTAAACTTATCAGGCAATGCTAAATAACACCTGCTTCTTCTGGGAGGGGGGGCTGGAGCTGGGGCTACTGCAGCTTGCTGAATCTGCTGCTGCAAATTGCCGATTTGTAGCTGGAGACCTTGAACTAGTTGATACAGAGCAGGATTATCAGCTAGAAGCTGCTCCATGACGTCACTGGACTTGCGCAGTACTGAAAGCTCGGAATATGGTTTTGTTTTTTGTTTCTTTTGGTCACGAGCAATCTGTTGTATCTGGCCCTTCTCAGCTTAGTAAACTCCACAGGAATATTTCTTTAAGAGTTTTATTTAACACAGTTCAAGAGATTCACTTCAAAGCAAGATGCTGGCAGTTCGTTTGCGGAACGGCCGAGTCTGACTTATATACATTCAGCTTAAACATGCTCTCCCCCCTTCCAATAACTCACTCTTTGTCTCTCAGGTTGTCCAAGACCTCATAAATCTTCCGTAGATTCCAAAAACACCAGAAAACTGAGTTCAAACTAACTCCTCGAGGTATCAGGCTACTACTTGATATTAACGTTGCTCGTGACAAAGAATTAGTCCCTCCTTCACCTTCTAATATAGTTTTCGATACGTCACTTCCCCCATGGCTTCCTTTTTCCACGTAACTGAAACCTCCGCCTATCAAACCTTCGGAATCTCGGATCAAGCCATATATTTTCCTGTTCCAAGTCTGACTCCCCGCTTTGAGATTCTGACCCAGACTGCATGCAAATCTCCTCACTGTCGGTCTCGGCTGCCGGGAGGGGAAAACACCCAGAGGGGCCTGGCTGCTCCTCCTCATCCTCTGACATTTCCCAAGCTGGTCTAGAGACACCCACAACACTAGGTAAGTCTTAAAACGGTTGTTTCAGCTCGCAAAGGATCCCATCCTCATCGCCAGTGTTGTATACTTCGTTCACATGTGAATGATGAAGACACATGGTGAGGTTGAACAATTCTATATTCTCCTTCTAACAACACCAGAGCAAAAACAAAAGGCACGCAGGCCTTTTTATATGGCCAGAAACCTGGACAATGTCAACCAATGTGAACAGAGCTTTTTCTCACCTTGCGCATGCGCGCAAGGCTGGCGGCACTCTGTCTGGTCCCGGGCAGCTTTTGGAATGCCCGGGACCAATGCAACATCCCAAGCCTGCTTTTGCAGGCTCGGGACACAACAGATACCATGATTGATGGTTTTGAATACCACTGAGAGATCAAGAAGAGCTAGGAGGGATGTAATACTTCTATCCTGGTTTCACCAGAGGTCATCCATGAGTATGATCAATGATATCTCAATCCCAAACCCTAGCTTGAACTCTGGCCTGAACCCTGAATGGGGTCTTTAGTTTTGGATAGGGTTGCTCTTCCCTAAACAGGACTGATGTTTGTTTGTTTATATTTCATATTTCTTAACTACCTATTTCCCTTGGTACATCTTATATACCAATTATGCAGCCTTCTTGGATTGCAAGGCTCTTGCTGTCTTTTATGTCTTGGTCCTCTCCTACCTTGGCACACATTCTAATAGAATTCCCCTTGAAGATGTCCAAAATGATGCAGTCAATGCAGAATGTAGCGGTGCATATTTTCCTCCATGAAACAGTGTCATCTCATGGGACCCAAGAGATTTGTTATCCCCAACCCTTGGAATAGTATCTTGAATAGTATTCAGATGGCTCCAGTCCTGTTGGCTTAAAAACCTGTTTTTTCCCATTCACATTGGACTGGGATATTGGACATTGGGTAAACAATTTTGGAATTAGGGTATGTTGAGGCTTGGTCTTAGTTATGTGTTTTTTCAGAATATGTTTGTGTAGTCTTTTATGTGTATTGGCTATATGGTTCTGTGTTTATAAATTCCATAAATAAATAAAACAAACCTCCAATAGCCAGCACTGTCTAGATATATTTTAGACTCCTAACCATCATACTTTCTATAATAAAGTTATCACCAGAACTCCTTATATATATTTTGAAGTAATTCTTTAATTGAATTATAAGATGAATGTAATATATTATAAACAGAATATTTGTAGCTCAGGGTTTAATTGTGGGATCCTTGGTGCTCTCTGAGCTCAGTTGTCCTCTTGCAGATGTTTCATTACCAAACTAGATAACATCATCTGTGCTACTAAGGCGTATGTCTTTAATCTATGAATGGAATCTGTTTTTAAGACTCTGCCTTCCTTTGTCAGCTCAGCAGCCTCCCTTATCGTATCCCTTAATAAACTAAGTTAACTCCTGCTTCCAGGTTCTACTCATCTCCTTAGTAAAAATGTTTCTTTGAGTGTCTGAGCTTCCTTCATTTCTCTATGACAAATTTACAGGAGGTATGGTCTCTCATTTTATGTATTGGTGCCTTGCCCTGTCAGTGTTGTTGGGAGTAGTCTTGGTAGTTCCTTGATTGGACTATTGTTTACTGTTAGCTTGTTTGGCAGATCCTTTACTGGGGTATTGTTTGCTTCTTGATTGCTGGTCTTCTGTTAATCTTGGTATTACACTTGCTAATCTGGGGAGTTGAGCGCTGTTGGTCTTTTTGTTTTCCTTTTGGCTTTTTAATTGTCTCTTTTGCATAATATATAGATGTTGTTTATGTCTATGTGCCTCTGATGGCTGATTTGTCAGAACTCCCAGGAATTCTCTAGTGTTTTGGAACTTGGCTTGCCTAGGATGGTCACAGTTTCAATTGAAACTATGATTAAGCCTAACCATGAAAACTAAGCAGTTTTCATCATGTCTGTGAACTGCTAGGTGATGTTCATAGATGTATTCTGCTGGTCTTCTGCCTGTTGCTTGAATTATACAATTAAAGCTGAGTGTGCCACTGATAAGACAATTGCAAAATGCATTAAATTGTCTTAGAATATAAAAAAGATTTTGATTTGAGTTTAAAGAGGTCTTCACTATATTGTAATTTATTATTGTTTATAAAAAACAAAAAGAAAAAGGGAGTTAAATATTTGAGTTCTGATTTTCTTCTTCTTCTTTATATTCCAACCAGTTTGCAGTATTTATAAACAGACCTCCTTAGGTCTATGCATATTAAAAGATTGTATAATGTATTGATAGAAATTGACTCCGAAACTGAACTAGTTAAGGATTGTATGATAAAGTGGGGACAAAATTTTGTACAACCTATTATGATGGAAACTTGGGAGAGGATTTGGGTGAAAAATGTAAAATTTACACAAGCACAACATTTAAGAGAAAATTTTTACAAAATGTTTTATAGATGGCATCTAGACCCAAAAAAATTATCATATATCTACCCTGACCTCCAATCTAAATGTTGGAGATGTGAAAGTATGGATGCTACTTATTTTCATGTATGGTGGACCTGTAGAAAAATTAAGGCTTTTTGGAGAAAAATATGGTGGACACTTCAGAACATTTTGAAAAAGCGTATTGAATTTCTACCACAGTTGTTTTTGTTGGGTATTACAAAAGACTGTACCACCTTAGAGACGAACTTAATTTTGAATCTGATCACAGCAGCAAGACTGTTGGTGGGACAATACTGGAAGAAGCCAGAATTACCATCTATTGAAGAATGGACTTTGAAAGTCATAAATTTGGCAGAAATGGCCAAAATATCTGCATATTTGAAGGATCATTCAAATGAAATATATATGTTGGATTGGAGAAAATGGATAGATTATATACAAGGGAAATATCAATCTAAGAAACTGTATCTAGCTTATAGTTAAATGTTTACACGTTGATTGAAAAATGTTTACAAGTTGAAAATGATTGTATTAAGTTGAGTTGCACTCAACCTGATTTTTTCTTTGTTTCTTTTGTTTATATTTACAATTATATAATTAATAAAAAAATAAAAAAATTAACGTGAGAAGAAAGGGTGGATGTGGTGAAGGGGGAAATGGGCGAGCAACACCAAAAGTTACTTGTAGGTATTTATTTCATTTCATTTGAAGTATTGTATATATGAATGTAAAAGAATGTATGCTAACATCTTACAAATATCATGGTATATGCATCGGGGAGAGTTTGGAATGAAATTGATAAAGTCTTAAAATAGGTTTAACAGAAATTTATGACAGAAATGGAATATATTAAATTTATATGTTTTTTTGTTTTGTGTGGGAGAGGGAAATAGAAAGATGAAAGTGAATGTATTAAGTTGAGCTGTTTATGTATGTTTTTATTCTGGAATTTTTGTTTACCCAATCACCACAGTGTGTTTTAAGCATTTATTGTTAAAATCATAAAATCAATAAAATATATTAAAAAAGAAAAAGAAACCCTATTGTGATTGTATCTGCCTTGCTGGATGATGCATTGTGTATATGGGGGAAAAAGTCTTCTAAATTTGGTTAAGTTTCTGTTTTGGATATATGCTGTTAGTTTTGCCATTACTGCATGTTCTCCAAGTTTAAGTTCCAGTCAGATATCATCAGCATTGTATCTTTTCTACAATATTGGGGAAAGATTATTTTCACAGCCATGAGCATCTAGCTCAATAAATTATTATGTTTCTTGTTACAGAAATATATTCTAGAACTAAACCTAGTAAAATGTGATTTCATTTCAAATTTAATTTCTAAAATTCTCCAAATAGTGTTATGCATATCTTTCCAATACTTTTAAAATTTTGTGCATATCTACCACATGTGGTAACATGTTCCTTCTGTTTCATGGCATTTCCAACATTTGTTACTGTATGATTTTTCTATCTTGGAAATTATTGGCGAAGTTGTGTACCATCTATAAAACATTTTATGCTAATTTTGTTTAAGATTATAACTTGGATTGAATTTTGAATTTTACAAAGTTGATCCATAGTTCTTGTCATTGTGTTCTGATTGTTTCTCTAAATTTCTACATCCATTTTATCATCCATTTTTTTATTTCTCATTGTCAACGTTGACTTGGAGTTTATATATCACCCTAAGAGATGATGTTGATTTTTTTTAATAAGTTTCAATAACAGTTTCATTTGAAGTGACAGATTCTGTCATTTTAGTGACCCTATCATTCTTAAGAGCAGATATCGTCCTTCCAGCAATTTTTAAGCACATCAACTGTGGTGCATTCCATCCTTTATTGAATAGTCTCTGCTGTGTCTTTAATCTATTCATGGCATCTGTTTTTAACACTCTGCCTTCCTCTGCCAGCTCAGGAGCCTCCCTTATTTGTATCTCATAAGAAACTAAGTTAACACCTGGTCCCATGTTCTACTCCTTTCTTCACTAAAAATAATATTTTTGGGGGTGCCTGAGTTTCTTTCATGTGATTAGGACAAATGTACAGGAGGTATGGCCTCCTATAGCTTGTCTTACTCAGTTTCAAGTATACAAACTAGAGACTTGTACAGGTAGTTCTTGACTTATGACCACAATTGAGCCCAAAATTTCTTTTGTTAAGTCAGACATTCGTTAAGTGAGTTTTGCCCCATTTTATGCCCTTTCTTGCCACAGTTGTTAAGTGAATCACTGCAGTTGATAAATTAGTAAACAGGTTGTTAAGTGAATCCTGCTTTCCCCATTGACTTTGTTTGTCAGAAGGTCACCAAAATGATCATATAACCTTGGGACACAGCAATGGTCATAATTATGAACCAGTTGCCAAACATCTGACTTTTGATCGCATGATCATGGGGATGCTGCAAATATCATAACTCTGAAAAACGGCCATAAATCACATTTTTCACTTGAAACTTTGAATGGCCACTAAGTGAACTGTTGTAAGTCAAGAAGTACCTGTAATGTGTTTTATTACTGAATAAAGTAATGCAGCTGTCAAGTCATCAAGCAAGTAGACAGTACAAGGTAGCAGAGACATTGCAACATTTTCAAAAACCTAAAGATGATTTCTTCTTCTCCTGTGTATGGTCAATTATAAATAAATATAAGTGTTTAGATTTCCCAGAATTCTGAAAAATATTATCAGGTTCAGTATAATTTTAAACATCAAGTTTCTATTTGATCTCCAAATTTCTGCAATTCTAAAGCATTGTTGATGTGAGTTGCAAGATTTCTGCTTCCACTAATCAATTATTTTGATCTAATAGAATCTAATCCCCTTCTAACAGAGGGGATGAGCCGAAGACAACAAATCCAACACCTGAGACTTCTCCCATTTTTTTTGCTGCCATTTGACAATAACTGCAGTTGTTGAATATCTAATTCCTCTTCCTCTTTTAAATGTGGGAGTGACTTTCTAGCATAGAATATTGCTATAGACCGAAAAAACAATAATACAACTGGATTTATGGAGATTAATACTTAGTACTTATCTTTATAGGTAAAAAGTCCAAGTGTTACAATGGAGCAACAAATTATTAGCATTGACATAGCATGCCTATGTCAACTTGCAAGTTACAAGTTGGCTTCTGGATGCCATTCAGGGTATTGGTTGTCACATATAGAACCCTTCCTGGCCTGATATGTCAAGGATCATCATTCTCTTATCATGCAAGCACATATGTAATATCTAACAGAGTCAGTATACTTCAGATTCAATTATCAAGCAATGCCATCTGATAGGAACTAGGAAAAATAATTGCCCTCTGGAATCACATTCCTCCTGCTCTCTTTTAGATAAATCTTCTGAGGCAGTAAGCTAAGGAACTTTTGAGGTCTTTCTGTGATGGTTCTGTTGGCATTTATTTATTTTCTGGATTTATATAGGGTTTTTATTTTATACAATCAAGGCAGCGCACATAATGTTGCCTTTTCTATTTTCCCAACACAATCCTTCAGGTATATTGGGCAGAGTGTTACTTGCCCAAAGTTACCCAAGTCACTTCCATGCCTAAGAGAAGACCAAAATTCCTGGTTTCTACTCCAGCACCTTTTGTTGTTGTTGTTAGTTGCTAAGTCGTGTCCGACCCATCGTGACCCATGGACAACATTCCTCCAGGCCTTCCTGTCCTCTACCATCTTCTGGAGTCCATTTAAGCTCATGCCTACTGCTTCAGTGACTCCATCCAGCCATCTCATTCTCTGTCGTCCCCTTCTTCTATTGCCCTCAATCTTTCCCAGCATTAGGTTCTTCTCCTTAACCACATTAAACTGGTTCTTACTTAATGTGCTTTTTGTCTGTTTATCATCTATTCTTATTATGGTTTTGATTATTGTTTTACATTATTATTTTAATATCTACACTGCCCAGTGTTCTGAATGATTAATAAATGAACAAAAGGTCACGGAATCTGCTAGTTTGTATGAGATCTGGCATAGTATCTATTTCATTAGCAGTGGAGAAACATAAGGAAATCATGGGAACTGAAAATGATGACAGTTCTGAGAATATTAGTCTAATCAATGAGAACTACATTGTTTTGTTCAAGACTCCATGGACCATAGCACATCAGGCTCCCTTGTCCTCCGCTGTCTCCCTGAGTTTTTCAATGATACTATCTCACTCTCTGTCATCCTCTTTTCCTTTTGCCTTCAATTTTCCCAACATCAAAGTCCTCTCTTCTCAGTAGGAGGACAAAGTATTTGAGCTTCAGCTTCAGTATCTGTCCTTCCAAAGAACAATCAGAGTTGATTTCCTTTAGGATTGATTGATTTGATCTCCTGGCAGTCCAAGAGTCTTCTCCAACACCGCAATTCGAAAGCATCAATTCTTCAGTGCTCAGCCTTCCTTATGGTTTAACTCTCACAGCCATACATTGCCACTGGAAAACCAAAGCTTTGACTATATGGACCTTTGTTGACAAGGTTATGTCTCAGATTTTTAGTATGCTGTTTGCCATAGCTTTTCTTCCAAAGAGCAAGTGTCTTTTAATTAACTGTCTGCAATGACCTTATAAAATAAAAATCTGTCACTGTTTCCATTTCTTCCCCTTCTACTTGCCAGGAAGTGATGGGACCAGAAGCTATGATCTTAGTTTTTTTTAATGTTGAGTTTTTAATATTTTTTATGGAATTAAATTTTTAAAAAGTTTTTTTAATGTTGAGTTGACAGGCACATTAGGTAATGTCCAAGAAGGAATGTAAAGCTATCAAAGAATGTCTTGGACTACACTGTCTTGGACTACATATTTTGCATCTAATAACCAAATGTTAAGAAAGCACAGTGAGACAATCTATGTACCAATACGTATCTCCCAATATTAAGCACAAGTACTTTTGTTAAGAAGAAATTGTAATTGTAAAATTAAGTTTACTGTATCTGGAATATCCATTTCGTTAAAGCTACCTATTTGATTTTTTTTCCACATAGTTCATTTAGGTGCTTAGCAGCTATATAATGTAGCTGAAAGTCCCTTTTTCCAATCATGGTTCTTAGTTTAGAGGAAAATTTTATCTACAGCCAACTTAGAGCACATGGTGCCTTGGACACCTAATCAAATTGGCCCACTTAGTAAATTATATGTGCCAGACTTCTTATTTATTTACAAAAATGCACATGAGCTCTATAAAGAAAAAGTAAAGACCTAGGTTATTGCAGCCCGATGCTGTATTTGCAGATACGTTCACAGAAAAAAAAGTATATGGAAGCTAAGATATTTGACAGGGTTTTGGAAGGAAGCTTAGAAAATGTGATGGAGAACATTATCACTTCTGCTGTTTTCCATCTGGTGTCTCCTAATCTGACATTTTTTTTTTTGAGCACTACAAACAGTGGGGCAAACATTTTATGAATAAGGATGCTTACTTATGGCAACATTTTGCCCTGCAACTCTATTTTAAATTTTAAATGTATTGGCTTAAAATTTTTGCCTGTCATTCATCTTTTGAAAGCTTACCAGTAAAATACCTTCTGAGTGTATTTTGGTCTAAACAGAAAGAAATAATCATGACTCTAGTTGCAGATATATGAATTCATATCATCAGTAAAATCCTAAATCATTGTAAATTTTATATGTGATATAAATATCTGATGTTATTGTAATTTTGTAATTTTTCTATACATTTTTAGTAATCCAAACTATATTAAATAAGGATTTTAACACAGCTTTTCACATGATAGTTTAGTTGAGAAATAGCAAGAAATCATTACTTTCCTTCTTGAAAACAGGTGTTAGGTTAGTTAGTTGCTCTTTACTTCTGGTTTCCTTTGTGCCTTACAGAACAGAAGCATTTTAATAGTTCTTAGTGATATCCCCATTTCCTCATATTACTTGAGAATAATCCAGGAACCAAACCAACAGATTCTGGCCATGCCCAACATGTTCTGGCCTTGCTCTCTGGTTTAACTGTAGTTTAATTAAATAACAGTCATCACTAGCAATTTGTAAAATCACCCAGGCATTGCTATGATTATACAAAGCTGTCTGTATTCATCTTTTATTGCCTCAGCAATGGATGCTATAAATTGTTAGCCTGGATAGGCTAAAAGTTTCTGAACTCTTGAATGTAAGCATGAAAGATGAAAAATGGAGAGAGAAAGTGGTTTAGTTTGAAACTTGCTACAGTTTATAAAAGGAAATTGTGGTTTCCGTTTAACTTTAGGCACTCTGTTAAACTAGCTTTTTTTAAAAGAACACTTAAATTAAATAGTAGCTTCACATTATCTCAACTTTATGCCATGTTACTCCTCCTTTGTTTTTCTTTATCTTCTTCTTCAGCTACCCTAAACCTAACATCTCCATCTACTAACTATTTTTTTTTCACCATTTCTACTGGTAAGAAAAAGAGAGTTATGGATGAGTTGTGTACCTATGCAGAAGAATAGTTTTTGTGTGCCTATCTAGTTGGGCTATTAATTGTAATTAATCATTATTAACCATAATAATTTCCCTGCTGAAATTCAAGTAGGATTATCAGTCCTTGAACACAGAAATATTTGTGCATGGCTTATATTGGGCCTGATATGCTATATAATGAAGAATAATACAATTAACATGTATTTGTTATACATTGAGAGAGGTAGACATATAATTCTTCCTCTCTGCAGATACATATGAGGACCTGTTTATCACAATTATCAATATGCTTTTAAAATAACATCATTATCCCCTATCTGTCCTAGATTATGCCTCATATACAGGTAGTCCTTGATTTATGACCACAACTAAGCCCAAAATTTCTGTTGCTAATGAAACATTTGTTAAGTGTGCTTTATCTCATTTTATGATTTTTCTTGCCACCGTTGTTAAGTGAATCACGGCAGTTGTTAAGTTAGTGACACAGTTGTTGAGTGAATCTGACTTCCCCATTGATTTTGCTTGCCAGAAGGTAGCAAAAAGAGGAATCATATTTTCCCAGGACACTGCAACTGTCATAAATATGAACCAGTTACCAACCATCTGAATTTTGATCATGTGACCACATAAATCACAGTTTTCCATGCCATTGTAACTTTGAAAGGGCGCTAAGTGTACTGTTTTAAGTTGAGGACTACCTATATACTATACATATCTTAGTTCTTCCACTTGTAGATTGGATTCCTTCCCTAGCTAGCTAATCAAAACAGGGAGAGAACTGGAAGATGACTTACAAGCAATGTTTATTTGAGTAGGGGGGGGATGCCAGAGCTCCTTAAAAAGGCAGTTTTTCTCCAACTCCTTAAGGAATCAGTCTAGCAAAATGGAACTATCATCCTATCTCTGGTTATCTCATTTTCTAACAAGAAGCTAGACTGAATCTTGGTCACTTCCATAGGAGCTGGTTCAAGGGTAGAGTCCAACTTGGAGGACTTTATCCAACAGATGCTTTGCATATTTCTCATAGCAACCCAGCAGGTAACTCTCTGAGTCTTCTTTCCCCAAGACGGAATGGTTGGCTTTAAACAATAGGAATTTTTTTTCTTAGCTTCGTTGTATATATGATTCTGCAATGATCAATGCTATGTAGATTGCATAAAATTACAGCGGGGGAGAGCCTGTGAATTCTCAAAGGAATGTATAGGCATTCATTTCACTTTGTTCCCCTCCTGTTTTCTCCTACTTACTTTCAGGAACAGCATGAAAGAGAACAGCTCCTCACCTATCTAATTAAGCACAATTATTTAATTGTACTTAATTTAAAACATGTTATTTCATGGAAAAAAGGCATCAGTTCAGATTTTCCCAAGAAACGAGATTGAGAAAATTGTGCTGTCAAGGACAACTAAAAATGTACGTTATTGTAATCTCTAAAGTGCTTTGTTAGCTCCCTGCTTTTAACTGCTGCAAAACCAGCCAAATCTGCTAGTGGCTACAATAAAACAGACCTTCACACATCTGTTATACAAGCTGCTGTGATGCTTATTATTACAACATGATGTTCTATATACATACCGATAAGCAGTAAACTGTAGATGGAAAAAAATTGTTTTTAGGATGTGGGCCTGAATCTTATTTTGTTTTGCTTTAAAAAGAATAATTTAAAATCTACAATAAATGTAATCAGGGAGAAACAATGACAAAGTATATAAAGGGAAAATGAAATTAATGCAGGAGATTAATTTGTATTCCAAACTTGGATGCATAATATCAAAATTATACAAAAGTGTTATATTTGAAAGAAACAACTAGATACAGAGACAGTTTTTTCCCCTCATTCCATCATTCTGCTGAACACCTAATTCCCACAGTACTGTCTTATATCTAAGTATAATTACCCATGTGGTTTGGCTGTGGTATTACTATTATTATTATCCTCATCTTCTCTATTACTTCCCTTTATTGGTATCATTATTATGATTATTATTCTGTTTTGCATGTACACTGAGAGCTTCTGCACCAGAGAGAAATTCCTTGTGTGTTTAATCACACTTGGCCAAATAAAGTATTCTAAAAAGGGTGTGTGTGTGTTACATAGCAATTTCTAACCTGCAGCCTACAGATGCTGCTGAAATAGACTCTCTCTCTCTCTCTCTCTCTCTCTCTCTCTCTCTCTCTCTCTCACTCACTCACTCACTCACTCTCTCTCTCTTTCTCCCTTTCTCTCTCTCTCCCTCTCTCTCCCCCTTTCTCTCTCTCTCTCTCTCTCTCTCTCTCTCTTTCTCCCCTTCTCTCTCTCTCTCTCTCTCTCTCTCTCTCTCACACACACACACACACACACACACACACACTTATCCGTATTGCATCTCTTAGCATATCTCCTGTTCAAATGGGAACAGAAACTGTGTGGCAGAAAGTGGGAAAAGCATTAAGACAATTAGATTTTATAAATTGGGGATGCCATGCCACAGGGTTACAGTGATGCTAAACAGATTAATTAATTAGTTTAAAAAAAGAATAAATCATGTGATTTAAATGTTTCATAAAGACATTTAAAGACAAAAAGACAAACCAGCTAATCAATGATGTGTTGGGTTGGATTATGTATTGTATAAGGGTAGCTTAAATATGGCTTGTGAAACAGAAATATCCATCTTTCTTTCTCTGGAAAAGGCCAAGTAAAAATACCCTCTTTGAAATTCTTATATATTACAAGAAAAATCTCCAGTAGTGCGAATAAGATTTTTCCTTTGGATTCACTTTAGAGAAATTATACTTGGCTAGCAGTATAACAGGGAGAAAAAGATTTCTCTTCCATTGATACAGTGCAGGACAGCTAGAAGTCTACTGTGAAATATTGTACAATCAACAGTAAATGTCTCTGCATTTGAATATCAATACATAGAAATTGAACAGAAAACCTAAATAGGACATTCTGACATTATTACACCTGATGAAGTAGTAGCTGAATCACTGGATATTGGAAGCTTCTTTCCTCTTCTATGCAAGCAGCTGTTTGGTTTCTGTTTCTCCTTCTGTTTCATGTCTCTGCCATTTACTTTTGAATCTCTTGCTAAATCTTTATCAAGAATATGATTAAAAAGTAATTCTTATAATCCCCACCCCCCTACATTTCAATACATGTGGCTAGAGAAAGCTTTGTGAAAATGTTTCTGGGAGGGTGGGATGGGGGGGGAGAGTTCAATTTAAAGCAACTGCCAAAGAATCTAATATAAATTTCAACAACTGAAGTATTTCTTATTTAGTACAGGTTTTTTTTTCCCAAGCATTATGCAATACAGAATTATTTAGTTTCTTTTTTATAGCATTCCTGTGATCCAGTAGATAGGTGAGTCTTTTCACTGATAGCAGAATAGTTGGCAGCTGACTTTTTGCATAATTACCTTCTTAATTAAAATTAGGCTGGAACTTTATAAAAAGAAATGTGTAAATCAGCCAAACTCCAATTAAAATTTTTTATTCAATTCAAAAAGTCGATTTGTGCAGTCATTTTAATTTCAAAATTCAATTCAATTTAGTAAAAGTCCATTGAATCTTTTAATTGACTCTATAGGATTTAACATGTTGAATGTATTGAGTGGTTCAGTTCTAAGCTTTGATTTAAAGAGGCAAATCAATCATACTGCTTTTGAATCAAAACTCTGAATCCAGGATTCATCATGGACCTAGTAGATAGTAAATATTTAAAAATGCAAACTTAATTTCCATTTCCATATGAATCTCACTTCACTGCATGAAGTGAGACAAAATGACTCTTTCACTTCAAGGCATTATGATGGCTTAATGGATCCAGGGTAGGCTACTTAGTCTACTCTAGACATCCAGCCCCTGCAGCCAAGTTTCTGTCAACTGAGGCAGTTTTTTTCATTTTATAATTGTGTCGCAAAACTTTAAGAGATGAATTGGCCTGATCTTCTATTAGAAACATTACACTGACAGCCAGGAGAGAACTTTGCACCTCTGGGCATTTTTAAATTTTATTGAGACTATTGTGTTATTCAGCTTTTCAATGTGACCTTGTGGCTAGGTGACCTCCATGAAGGATTGCATGCTGCATCAGAAGAATGCAGAGTGTGTAGGTTTAAGGAAAGGAAAGGTGGATAAGAGATTCCTGCTTTTTAGAACAAGAGAAAATGAAGCAAGCAAAAGAAGAAAGGCTGAATTAAGCATCTGGAAAATTACTGCAGCCTCTCAGCTTCAACTGCTTGCTACCTAGGATGAGTCATCTACTGGTTGCTGAGGCAACAGCAATTTTCCTCTTGCTGCTGATCAATTTTGTCTGCCCAAAGGTCCTATAAAACTGTGAGCTGGGTAGATAATGCAGCCAAGTCAGAGAACTCCTACCAAGCATTTAAAATATACCAGGCAGGCTGTGGGCTACTTCAAATTCTACAATCAGATTTCTTTTTTTCTCTTCTTTTGATTAAGACTGCAACAGGCCCATTCAGACTGCACATGCTGTTATGATGGTATCACTATTGGATTTAACAACTCCAGGAAGGAAGGAAGGAAGGAAGGAAGGAAGGAAGGAAGGAAGGAAGGAAGGAAGGAAGGAAGGAAGGAAGGAAGGAAGGAAGGAAGGGAGGGAGGGAGGGAGGGAGGGAGGGAGGGAGGGAGGGAGGGAGGGAGGGAGGGAGGGAGGGAGGGATTTCAAAACTGAATGCAATATAATACAAATTGCATTGAATATTCATGCTACTGATAGACAAGGTTCCAGATTTTTCTTGAGTTACATTCTGACTATTGTAAGATTTTGGCTGAAATCTCTTAGAAGTCCATCAACTCTCAATCATCTTTGAAGAGTTTTACTTCAGAAAGCTCTAACCAGTGGAACAGCTTGCCTTTAGAAATTGTGGGTACTCCATCACTAGAGGTTTTTAAGAAGAGACTAGACAGTCACTTGTCTGAGATGGTATAGGTTCTCAAGCTGGGGGCTGGACTAGAAGACCTCCAAGGTCCCTTGCAGATTGTATTCTATTCTGTTCTGTTCTGTTCTGTTCTGTTCTGTTCTGTTCTATTCTATTCTAGCCATGTAGTAGATATGAAGACACACTGTTTCTTTAGATTTGGATTCATGTACGCTTGTCTCCTGCTACACCTTAACAGCAGAGTACAATCAGACATCTATGGTGTGGGCTAGTTCAGAAATGAATCTTAACATAAACGTATAAAGTGATACAGGAAGAAAGAAATCAGTGAAGATATGGGAAGAAGCAGTAAAGCCTAGCTCTCTCTTGGACATCACCCTTCCAGGTCTTTTTTCTTTCTTTTAATTTTTATTACCTTCTGATGAAAAGTCAGTTTTTTTAAAAAAAATAATGTCTCAATTCATGCTCCAATGTTCACTCAGAAACTTTGGTGAGTACAACAGACATTCATTCTTTCCAGAACAATTCCAGAAAGGCAACAGACATCAAGAGGAAATGGAAATATGGTGATCAGGGATACCTATCCTTCCAGAAGGGCAACTCTTACAGGCAACATGCAGTGTGTGTGCACACTCTTAAAAGTCTTTTTCCTTACATTTTCTCCCTGGTAGCATCTCTGAACATTTTATTATGGGCGAGTGCTATTCTTGGATGTTGCTCAAGAACATGCCTACATAATGGAATACATTATCTCTTTTCTAAAGAACAGTCATTTTAAAAAGCACATTTCTTAGTATTATGTAAATTAAGTCCCGAAGTGTCGTGATAGACATATTCAATTATTATCTTCTCCATCAATCATTGGTCATAGTAATTCATTAAAGGCTTATCCTTGCTTTCAGACATGTGAGAGATGGTAGAAAATTCAAATGTCTTGCTGCATGCTATTGCAGATTATATTGTGACAATTTTAAGATGCACACAATGGCTAGTAAGGACGCATTTCTCATATGATAATCCCATGATACTGAATAGTGATTATAGTTCCCATCTGAGCATCACCAGACTAAGATGAAGGGTAATAATCAAATAGAAAAATGATGTCAATGTACTTATCTAGATGGACTTATAATATAGTTTGGAGGTATCTAGCCAGTTCACTCTGGTTCACACCATCCAGATGTTATTTTTGTCTTAAAGTGTCACATTGAGGCTACCAGCCACCTGGTAGCCATACTGAAGCTTCATGTGCCATTTATATCACCCCAACCATGGGCCCCAGAGCCATCATCCTGAAAAGAATCAACACAAATCACAGGTCACATTTCCTTCAGTTCCCATCTTGGGCTCAATTCTCTCAGTTTGTAAGCCTTTCACTGCACGGGGTCAAAAGAAAGGAAGCATTCGTCCAGCAGAAAAAAAGGATTCCCCTTCACACCATTTTGGAGAATATTAACAAACTACTTTCCTAATGCTTCGGAACAAATATATGAAATCTGAGCTGAATTGTACAATCGATCTTAATGTATTTTGTTTAACTATAAATAAACAATTTTCTTTTCTAGTCAGCTTCATCTACTTCTATATGTCCTTTATCCAACAATATAAATTTATAATAGCAATTCAATCATAATAATGCTTTTGTTTTCCTTCCATATGCAACTGTTTCAACTCAGTTCCAAATTAGAAGGTACACTACCTGCAAAGAAACAATTGTATACCTGCAGATGTTTAACTCCAATAATCCTGAATTACTGGAGTTTATGAAGTTTGAATTGCAAATCTGAAAAATATCTGGTTAGGGAAAATTGCACAAAGGCATAATAATGCAATTAGTTAGACTGGTTTGGGGGAGGGAGGGCAGGTTTCACCCCACTGAACCAAATCAAAAGTCCTTTGCAATTCCAAACTCTTTTTGCAAAGGTCAACCAGATGCCTTCAAAAAGCCCTTAAGGTAAGCTACAGTCTCCTCACTCTGTCACTATTTTCCTGCAATTAGGAATATACTAGCCCATGCTGTTTTGAGGCATGGAAATTCCATGCAGGTATCCTGACTACAAACTTAATATCAGCTAAGTATCATGAACAAAATCAAATAAATATCAGGAATTGATATGCTACTGCTAAACATCTACACTTATTGGAATGTAATATAACTGGCTTTCAAATCCATGTAAATCTCTTTCAGACTTATATGCTTGCACACATATGTACACACATACATACATGCAAACATACATTTAGTGCACTGGAATTGTGTAGCACTCTTTTGCTGGCCAACCTGTTTCTATTTTTTTAATATAAAATGATAGTTGTCAGTGTAAACATACATAGGATGCTTAAGTACCCATATATGGTATACATTGGATTAAGAAAATCATGGAACTAAACTGCCTGAATCATCTTCTATATTTCATATCTAATCTTGCCAAACCAACAGCCTCACATGAATGTCTCTCAGTTTTGTTATTGCCAGAATGATCTCCTTTCCTCAACAACCAGAGTGTGAGTCATTAAACTGCCACCTGTCACCATCTGCGGGAATGTAGCAAGAAAAAAAATGCATGAAAACATTCAAAGGGTGGTGGAAATTTCAAGAAACAAAGACTAAAAACTTTGTTTTGGATGATGGGGGTGTTATCTTTTAAACTACAACTTTCTGCTGCAAATCAGTGTTGAAAATGAAGGACCCAAAATCAAGGGACTCCACTTGGTTCTTTGAAATTATAGAGACTTGGAGGATTTCTGTGATGGAGGGTCTACTGTACATTACATAAACAACTGGCTGGATATCTGGACGGACTAAAGCTCTTTTCCATAGATCCTTCATTCTATCCCTCTTGGGTTTGCCGCCCTCTACCTTTGAACAGTCAGTTCCCACTTACTGGGCATTCTTCAGTGTTTCTTGAACAATTTTAGGAAACATTTTCTATTTACTTTATTTACCTAAAAATGAAGGATGAAACTTTGCTGGTCTCTCCAAAGGTTGCATATGTTTTGAGGGTGGCTATTATGTTTTGGCTACCTAAGAATATGGGAAGCCAAGACTGCTAATAGCATGTTTTTACATAACACCAGTCAGTGTTGACTGGGAATGAAAGGTGCTCATCTTGGCCTCTGCTTCATGAGGGTCTGCAGGATTCAGTACTGTTCACTCCTATTTAACATTTATATGAAGCCACTGGGTGGCATCAACTGTTGCCATGAGATTACATATCATCAATATGCTAATTATACCCTGTTTTTCTCCACCCCGGTGAATTAAGGTGATGCTGTTAACATCTTGTCCCAAAGTCTGGAGGCCATAAGGATTTGCATGGGCAACAAAGGGTTTTAACTGAACCTGAATTGCATTTTGTGTTGTGTGCCAGTTGTTACCATCTCTAGTCTCTGCTCATGCTCTCATCACCCCTTGAATGGATTGTTGTAATGCAGTCTCTACGGGATTCAGCCAAAAGCTTCAGCAGGCACAAAATATACAGACAGTTATGTGCACTGCTCATTCCATGAGTTGTATTAGTTGCCAGCATGCTTCCAGTTTTAATTCAAGGTGCTGAAAATGATCAAACTTACATGACATGGGACTGGGTTATTTGAAGTACTGCCTCTCCCCAGTTATATCAGGACCAGCAAGAGAGGAATGATACAGGCCCTGTCTATGAAAGTGTGTCATCTGGCATGATCCAAGAGGAGAGTCTTTTCTTCTATGGCACCCACCTGATGGAACATCATCTCACCCAGAAGCTAGATTGGATCCAAACCTTCTGGCCTTTAGGATCCAGAAATGGAGGGAGTTTTTACAGTGTCTGTGTTGAGCTGATGGATTCTGCCTCTGACCATGATTATTTTTGTTTGAAAATAAATGACAGTTTTATGTTTGTATATGGGAGTTTTTTACCTGGCTTTTATAGGATTATTGTTTTTACTTAATCTGAGTCACCCAGAATCACTTACATGATTACATGCAATCATGTAAATCAAATTAATGTTAATAATAATATTATTAATGTGTTGCTAAACATTTATTATGAAAGAGAAAAAAATAATTCCATCTAGGTTGCTGTAACAACAATATATAAAAGACAAAACTATAGCTACTGAACTGGGTAGTATCTTTCATCTGTATGATATAGCCCAATAGCTTCTAAAACTCTCATGGTCTGTTTGATTGGGTGAAATAATGCATCAATAGGACATCAATTTTTGACTCAACATACCTTAAATAGCTTAACTTACAGAATGTGTCCAAAATCTGGGACCCATGACTCCTATTGGATTGAATTTGGTAAAGTTGTGGCTGCTTCAGTGGTGCCATGCTACCTAGCTACTGTGCTACTCCAGTAAGCCACAATCATGTGATCATCATTTCCAGTGTTGCCAGCTTCCTACAAGAAAAGTCAATGGGGAAGTCAGCAGGAAATCAAAAGTCGTTCCCACTTCCACTGCTTTTTGTCTGTTTAGGTAAAGAAATATCTCTGAATGATGACCCAATGAAACATGGGTTGTCTAATAGCTTTTTAAAAGACCCTCACAGCATATATTTGGGTGCATACTTTTAAATGCTGGCTTGAACTGTTAATTTTTATTACTAATCCTAGTTATTTTATTTGTTTCATTGTTTTAATTGCTAACCGAACTGTGTTAATTTATGTTTCATTGGAAAGCACTGAGAAGCATCAGTGATCAGCAGTATGTCAAGGATAATAAACCGAACAGAACTGAAACTTTCTTAATTATGAATACTCCTGATTAAATATTCATCTTTTATTAGTTGTGTCCACATGCATTCAAAGGAAGGCAGCTAGTGGTAAATTAACATTTTTCACCAAGCAGGACATTTCTTTTCACTTTTACTGTATATCACACTGATATCATTTTTCTAGAGGAATATAAGTCTAAACTTTAGAACAGTGTATTGTAATCATAGTAAAAGGCATTAGACATAACCATTTTTCAGTTGTGATATAGTAATTCTTTAGTATCAGGACTGGTTTGATTTTGCATGGATCTCCTCCTCTTCCTCCTCCTCCTCCTCCTCCTCCTCCATCCTTCTCCCTGTAAGCATTCACAAATAATAGACCCCAACTACCTACTAGCTGTTCATGCTAGTTTTACCCATTTTCCCCTAAAAACATGCAAGGAAATAGGGCTGCTAAAGTGAAGGTAATCAGATCGCAATTCTCCGTTGTTCCATTTGTTTGCTGCAGGAATCTCTCTGGGCAGTGATGAGTCATACATTAGCAGTGCAGACTGCGCAAGCAAAGCATCAGCCATTATTTTCTCCACATATTTTCATTTCAAATTATCCAGTACAGTTTTGTTGGAAGCACTGCAGATCTACAGCAAGACCATCTTGCTCACCTGCCCTTCCAAAAGTGATTTATTTAAAGAAGCAAAAATTCTTCCAAATCCCTTGTTTTTGCACGCAGAATTATATATTGAGAGGGGAAAATGGCAAAAAATAGACAACAATTCAGAAGTACTAAGTAGACCATTTGTGGCTGGCATCCAAGCAAAATACTGTATATGTGTGTGCATAAAGGATTGAGTTTAATAGCCAAACGGATTTTTGATCAGTACTAGGAATCAATTGGATGAATCATAACTGGTTGATGATAAACTTCCGCTATCAGACATTTGAGATGCAGCTGAGATTATCAGGTACAGCATGGGCAAAACTCACAGTCATCACTTGCATATTTCCATCTGGGTAACCTACTTTCCCCCAAAAATATTTATTTATTTATGGCAAGATTGTATTAAAATAATTTAATAAACTGTGGGGAAAACATTAAATAAATCATAATATTTTCTGGGTTGTTCTGTCTTTTGCACATGAATGGAGATTCACTAAAAAAAAAAATAGTTGAAAACCTACAGTGTGGCAGGAAATGAATAGGAGCACACAGTGTAAACCTGTGGGCCTTTTCTCCATGTTGGTACATGGGAGAGTCAGAGGAGGAGGACCTGGCCTTCTGCTTGACTTTTTTTTACCCTGAAGGAAAGGCTACCAAAATTTTGAGGTTGTCATTGCTTTTTAACATTCTCAAAATACCCACACATGTAAGCTTTCCATTCCCCTCTTTCTTCCCCTTCAGTCTTCCTTCAAACCCTTCACCCCAAGAAGCTCCTACATTCATCTGTCATCTTTCCAGATTGTGGGTGGTCTCATCTTACAATCTTATAAGTCACATTTCCATTAGGTTACTCAGAGGAGTTAGCATGAAAGGAAACAGCTTTTTCTGTAGAGAGGAAATTACATACTGTAAACCTCAATAAAGGCACTGATAATAAAACCAGATGTGTGGTTTAAATGTCCTTTGTAATTAGACATTAGTGAATCCGTCAGTATCTCTGTCTTTCAGTGTCTCATTCTTGCAAATACGTCAAGTCTGTTTTTTGAAATTTTATTTTAATATTGTGCCAAAATTTGCATTTTTACAGTATCCCCCAAACACTTTAAAGCCATTTTTTTTTCCTTAAGGTGTTTAGGGTGTATACATACCCCCCCTTGTACTCTAGAGAATGCAAGGTAGTTCTGAGCAGAGTCCAAAATAATTTCTATAATAAAGATTTTTAATATTGCTGGCAGCTATTCATCAGCCCACACCCAGAGGCCTAATTTTATCCTCTCATGCAGTGTTAAATATGGTACTTTATGCCCTTTAAATATCACACAGTGCAAGTATTAAGATATCAAAAATGTTTATCCAAAAGTAAATTCCAATTGATTTAAACCATCAGAGCTCTTTTATTTGAAATCAACCTTTATTGAACCGCGGCCCAGAGTTAGGATAATTTTGGTTTCTCTAACCCTAACCCTTTGATAATATATTTCCTCCTTGAACTTAGAGCTATCCTGCAGGATTGGCTAATTACATGTTTCTTTCATTTATTTTATTTGTATTAATAAAAGCCAACACGAAATATAATGTAATCTCCATTATATATCTGTATGTCTGTCTATATCTCATAGTTAAGGAGTTTATTGTCTTATTGGATGGAGTTGCAAAATACATGTTATTATAATTGTAGAGTACAGTATGCTAACAACAAATTTGTACTTGAGAATGGCTATTAGATTTGGGTGCAATATTTCTCATGATCAGTAGATGGCAACCAAAAGGTGGACTCCAGTATTTATTTCTATCTAGTGGTCCTTTTAAGATCTTTCAGCTTTTATTTATTGCCTATTGATTATACTGCTGTGTGCTCACTTTGCTGGTGCATAGTTCATACAATAGTTTCATCTTTGCTGACTACATCTTAGAATTAATGATGTGTAAACCCAAAGAGATACTGTGTGCTTTCATTGATATATCCAGGCTCTGAGGAAATGCGTAGTTTTAAACTTAATGATTTCATTTGTAATGTTTAAACTATTGCTTATTAATCTGATTTGCCCCCGTGTTGTGTGCAGTGGAGGATGGGAGGGGGGATGAGAAGATTGATCTCCAGACATATTGTTCTAATATTTATAATGTGTCTTCAAGATGAATTTTAATCTAAAAGAGATATCCCATGCTAGAAGCTACATTATTAGATTCTCTAAGAAGAGTTGGATTGGGAGGAAGTATATGCAAATTTCAGAGAAAATGGGCCATGTGCAAGTATACCATTCTGGCATAAAAGTGTACATAAATGGACAGATTGACCAAAGTGCAATCTCTGGGAATTTTATAATTGTGCAACAAGGGAGATGGCATGTGTAGAATCATTCCCCAACGTTTGATGATGATGATGATGATGATGATGATGATGATGATGATGATGATGATGATGATGATGATATCCATTCAGTCATGTCCAACTATTGGTGATTGTATGGGCCAGGTGTTTCCACATCTTCCAATCTTGCACTACTTCTTTGAGTTCTAATGTCTGGCTGGTGTCAGCTTTGATGGTATCCAGCCACCATGTTCTTTGGTGGCCTGGTTTTCTTTTACCACTAACTCTTCCAAACATAATTGCTTTCTCCAGTGAATTCCCCCATATGACATGGCCAAAGTAAGTGAGACACAGTTTTGTGATTTTGCCTTCCAGCCCAACTTTGATTGCTATGCAAATGTGGAAAGTGTGGTGCTTTCCCTTATATCCCATCTCTTGGTTTGGATACTCTCATCTCACTCTGCTGTGTCATGGTATGTGAGAATGTCCTTGGGAGACAAGTAGAAAAGCCGCAGCCTGGACAACATCTGATAAATGAAATCTGAGTCTGCAGAAGAAAGGCGGGCATGGCAAACATCTCCTATCCCAGAAGGGTCTGTAAAGGTGGTGGAGGAAAGATGTACTTTCAAACTCAAAATTCTGTTAATATAACCTTACAATAAAGCAGAGCTAGTTATTGTCTGGTTTACCTCACAAGGGTGATGTTAATCTTGCAAGTCTGAAAGTACCTCTGTTCAGTGGTGGGATTCAATATGTGAACAACCAGTTCTCTATGTGGATGCCGCTTCTGGAAGTCCATTCCGGGCCTGGGCAACAAAAATCAGCTACTGGTTCTGCTGAAGTGGAGCAAACCAGCTGAATCTCACCACTGCCTCTGCCCCCCCCTTATTTTTACAATCCTTTCTGAGATGTTTGCAATGCCTACATTCAGTGGTATGATTCAGCCGGTTTGCACCACTTCAGCAGAACCGGTAGCTAATTTTTTGCTGCCCAGGCCCAGAATGGACTTCCGGAAGCGGCATCCACATAGAGAACCGGTTGTTCACATATTTGAATCCCAATTCTGCCTACATTCTTTCTGTGGATTTACATTTTGTTTTCCAGACCACTGTTTAGTCTGCAGCTCTCTCAAAGTGATTCCCACATACCATTATCAGTTGTTATTTTGGCCTAGCCTTTCCTACACTTGGAACAAACTATATCCAAAAATCAATCAGTCTTCAGCTAATGTATTTTCAGGAGGGGGGGGAGCCTGCTGTTAAATATGAGAGCCACAGAAAACATTTCAAAATACAGCAAACACTTGGGCCAATCCACAAGATAACTGATCTGTTTCCCTTACTGGGGAAAAACTATGCCCACTGGTTGTATAGACTTTTAAAATCAGTTATTAAAATCAGTTATCCAAAGGAACCTATTTACAAGGCATGAGTAGAAAAATTGTATTAACTAAATGATAGTATTGTTCTTGGTTTTTTAGACCAAGTCTGCCATCTAGTGGCCAAAATGTTACAATAAAATATGAAAATACCACTTAAAATAGCATCACTTAGAACCGACAAAGTGAGTGAGACTAGGCTCCCGAATTTAGATTTTCCATTTTGCAGTTCCTATATCTGTAGAACCAATAATGTGTGTGTGTGTGTGTGTGTGTGTGTGTGTTTACGTACGAGCATGCTAGCGCATATGTATATGTATATAAAATATAAACATATAAAATCTAACTTTGTTTCCATCTGAATGTTTACAGCCTGGAAACCATAATAATAATAATAATAATAATAATAATAATAATAATAATAATAATAATAATAATAATAATAATAATAATAATAATAATAATAATAATAATAATAATAATAGTAATCACATTTATATGCCGCCCTTCTCCGAAGATGCAGGGCGGCTCACAACAAGATACAACAACAATTTTAAAATTTACCACACTCATACCACATACAAACACAATCAATTTGCAGCCGTTGATGGCGGGACACTCTTAGGGCCGAGGGGCAGAGCACAGCTCATATGCCCCAAGCCTGTCGGCATAGATGTGTCTTCAGCACTTTCCGGAAAGCTATATTCATTTAAATACAAGCCTGTTATATTAAGATAAAATTGTTTACAAATCACAATAACCGGATCAGCCATGCTAATTCAAATTAAACCAGCCATAATATACCTCAGTTTTCACTTGCTGCCTGCACAAATGAATCTTTATGAATTGCCAGACCACTGGTTTCAGCCCCTAAGTTTCAGAGATTATCGTTAAATATTTGAATACAAGAAATCCTCCAATCTAGTCTTCTACATTGTTTCTCTCTGTCTCTCTTCTTAGGATTTGCTTGGCTGAGCCTTTGATTATACTTATCTTTTCTTGAACCTATGACCCTAGCATTACACTATTAAAATTTATGCAAATCTTGCTCTACAGCTAAATATATATATTTATTATGTTTAAATAAGTATATATCTATATCTATAATGTTAGATTATATTTCCATACTGTATTACTATAGCAATTATTCTACTTGCCTATCATTTCAGTACTTTTATTATTTTATTATTATTTTTCGTTTTATTATTTTTATTTTTCATTTCAATATCTATATTGAATTTTCCCCATGCTTATTATGGTCCTCTCCAGAAGATGTGTCTGTCCCTCTTGCTTCCTGTTATGGCTTCCCACACAGCGACCGATAGGTTGAGCTCTTGTATTCCTTCATTGCAAACTCTGCCTCTTATAAATGGACTTAATAGCCTGATGACAGTTTCTCCCAGCTGCTGCAAGCCCTGGTGTATTTTGCCCTCACTGTAGCTTCAGCTGTTGTTCCTTTTTTATGATGAAGTATCATCTACATACCAGAGCCATATTCTAGAGAAGACACTTAAAACAATCAACAACATCATCAAAGGACATTCACAAAGGATGAAAAAAACAATACCTTACTGTTCCTGGATATCCTAATCTGCAGAGGAAACAAGGACAAATGAGAAAAGCACGTTTATTGAACAATAGCCTACACTAACCCAATGTTCTATTATCATAATAATTTTATTAAAGTTTAAAAATACAAAGGTAAAAGAGTAATACAAACTAAAGAAAATATAAAAAGTAAAATGAATAAATAAGTGAAATGTGGAAAGGATATATATGTATATATATGTTTTCTGAGGTTTTCGCGGGTGTTTGTATGTAGGTCTTTGGTTCTTCATGTAGAATTTGAAGTGTCTTGGCGACGTTTCGATGAAGTCCCATTCATCATCTTCAGGCTGGTGCTTTTGGCTTCCTGCTTCTAGGAGCAATGTGTGATTGTAGCTGTTTCTTCCTTTTAACTTCCAGTGGGGGTTTGAACTGATTGGCTGGGAGCTCGGCTGTGTTCTGATTGGGTGGAGGTGTGTTCTGATTGGTTAGGGGCTTGGCTGTGCTCTGATTGGATGGGGGGTTGGCTGTGGTCTGATTGGATGGGGGGATGTTCTGTTTGGGTGGGGGCTTTGTTGTACTCAGGTTAGTCTGAGTTGCAGGGGGATTAGAGATGGTGAGCTGCATAGCTGTTTGGCTTTGCATTCATGGTCGTGCCTCATCTTCATGGTGGGTGTCAGTTTGCTTCATGTATGGATTGGAGGGGTTTAAGGTGGTTAATGATGTAGCTGTGGTCTGGCTTCTGGTTTGTGGTCGTGCCTCATCATCGGTGTGGGTTTGGGTTTGCTTTTTGCATGATGTGTGGTGGTGACATCCTGTGTGGTTTTGTGAGTGTAGGTCTGGTGTCATTCTTTGTGTTATGGACTCGTTTGTCAATAAGGGCGGGTTTCCAAATGGCTGGTAGGCAGGAGGTATGATCTCATTTGTTCATGCTGTGTGGGCGTTTTTCTATCTCGATGGCTTCTCTGATTATTCTGTTATTAAAGTGTTCAGTTTTGGCGATAGTTCTGGTCTTTTTGAAATCAATTTTATGTCCTGTGGCTTTAAGGTGTTGGACCAGGGAAGAAGTTGGTTCCTCTTTTTTGACTGAGTTTTTGTGTTCTTCAATGCATGCACTTATTCTTCTGTTGGTTTGCCCGATGTATGTGGTGGGGCAGGCAGTACATGGGATTTCATATACTCCTTGATTTTCTAACTCAATTTTTTCTTTAGGGTTTCTTAGGATGATGGATATTTTTCTGTTTGTGCAGAATGCTGTTTTGATGTTATGTTTGTGGAGGATCTTGCTGATCCTGTCTGTGGTGCCTTTTATGTATGGGAGGAGGGCTTTGCCGTTTTCTTGTTCTCTGTCTTGGATTTTAGTGGGAGTTTCTTTTTGGATTAAGTTGGAAATCTTATTTCTTTGGAATCCGTTGGATGTTAGTACATTAGTGAGAGTGTGTAGTTTGGTTTTTAGGTGTTGTTCGTCAGCTAGGCATTTGGTTCTGGAGATGAGTGTCTTGGCTACGGAGTTGATCTGTGCTGGGTGGTGGTGTGAGAGTGCGTGCAGATAGCGGTTTGTGTGTGTTTTCTTCTGGTAGATGGTGTGTCCTAGGGAGCCATTGGATTTCTTGTAGATTAAGACATCCAGGAAGGGAAGTTGGTTATTAGTTTCTGTTTCCATGGTGAACTTTATTTTGGGGTGTAGGCTGTTGAGGTGTGTGAGGAAGTTGTCCAGTTTTTCTTTCCCATGTGGCCAGATTATGAAGTTGTCATCTATGTATCTGAGCCAGAGTTTGGGTTTGTGGTCAGATTTTTCTAGAGCTTGGGTTTCAAAGTGTTCCATGTAGAGGTTTGCAATGACAGGTGAGAGCAGTGATCCCATGGGTGCTCCTTCTATTTGTTTGTATTTTTGCCCCCTATAGATGAAGTATGTGTTGGATAGACAGTGGTTGGTCAGATCTAGGATGTGTTTGGGGGGGTTATATTTGTTTTGGATAGCTGCTAAGGCTTCTTTGATTGGCACTTGGGTGAAGAGGGATATGACATCGAAGCTAACGAGTAGGTGGCTGGCCTGTAAGTTTTGTTTCTTTATGATCTCTATGAACTGGAATGAGTTTTTTACGTGTGAGGTGATGGATTCTGCATAGGGCTTTAGTTGTTTGGCGAGAAATTTGGCTAGGTTTTGTAGAGGTGAGCCTATGGAGCTGACTATGGGTCTAAGTGGGGTTCCTTCTTTGTGTATCTTGGGGAAACCATAGAGCATCTGGATGATTTCTCTCTGGGAATGATTCTTTGCTGGATCTCTTCGCTAATGGGGGAGGCTTTTATTTTGGACTAGTGGTTTTTTCCAGGTAGGTGGTGGGATCTGTGTTTAGGGGTTTGTATGTGGAGTCTTGGAGTAGGTTGGTTAATTTGGTTTGGTAGTCAGATGTATTCATGACCACCGTGGCGTTGCCCTTGTCTGCTGGTAGGATTATTATGCTGGTATCTTGTTTCAGTTTAAGTAGGGCTGTCTGCTCCTCTTTGGGTAAGTTGCTTTTGGGTGGCTTGCTGGTGCAGAGTATGTTGGTGATTTCGAGTCTGATTCTGTTAGCGTTGTCGGGGTTGATTTTGGTCAGGCTGGTTTCAACTCCGCATATAATGGTTTCAGTGGGGATGTGTTTGGGAGCGACTGCAAAGTTGAATCCTTTGGAAAGGACATTGGTTTCGGCTTTGGTGAGGATCCTATCTGAGATGTTATGCACTGTTTGTTTCATGTGTGGCTGTGAGGGAGGAGGGGTTTGTTTCTGGTGTTCTTGTAGTCTTCGGAGTTTGTTGGTGTGTGTGTCTGTCTTGAGGATGGTCTGTGTTTCAGCTCTCCAGGTGGCGAGTTGTTTGGATTTGTCCCAAAGTGCAGGGTGGATCTTGTTGCTGAGTTTGAGGTGAAGTGTGAGGAGATCTTTGTTGATTCGGTCTAGGAGGAATCTTTTTGTGTGAAGTTCATTTCTGATTAGGGCCAATTCTGTTCTTTTCAGGATGTGTTTGGTGGCTGCTGAGTTGGAGTGGAATTTCAATTGGAAGCATGTGGGGATTAAATTTTGATCTCGGCAGTTGCGTAGGAATGCGAGGTCACATAAAATGGAAGCTCTTTGGACATTATATATATATGTAGGTCTTTGGTTGTTTGGGTTTTCTCCCGCGTAGAATCTGAGGTGTCTTGGTGACATTTTAACGAAGTCCCATTTGTCATCTTCAGGCTGGTGCTTTCGGCTTCGTGCTTCTAGGAGCAACGTCGCCAAGACACCTCAGATTCTACGCGGGAGAAAACCCGAACAACCAAAGACCTACATATATATGTGTGTGTGTGTGTGTGTGTAGTCAGGGAGTGGATATGTGTGTCAAGTGGTTATTTTTTAGATTGCACCCTGTAAACCCAAATATGGGAGGAAGAAATCATTCTTTCCTTTGCTTGTTTCAGCTCAACCCAGAGCCATCTGCAAGCACAAATATATATATGTTGTTTAAAATTGTTAACAAAGAAATAAGGGATTTCTGAGATAGCTATTTCGAGTTATTTACCTCTCTTCAGTCAGAATTCACCCTTTCTGGGATTCGAACCTGGGCAGTCTGCATGCTAGGCAGAAGCTTTTAGCCTCAAGCCACAGGCTCTGTCCCACTTTGTTAGTAGTCAGGGAGTGGATATGTGTGTCAAGTGGTTATTTTTTAGATTGCACCCTGTAAACCCAAATATGGGAGGAAGAAATCATTCTTTCCTTTGCTTGTTTCAGCTCAACCCAGAGCCATCTGCAAGCACAAATATATATATGTTGTTTAAAATTGTTAACAAAGAAATAAGGGATTTCTGAGATAGCTATTTCGAGTTATTTACCTCTCTTCAGTCAGAATTCACCCTTTCTGGGATTCGAACCTGGGCAGTCTGCATGCTAGGCAGAAGCTTTTAGCCTCAAGCCACAGGCTCTGTCCCACTTTGTTAGTAGTCAGGGAGTGGATATGTGTGTCAAGTGGTTATTTTTTAGATTGCACCCTGTAAACCCAAATATGGGAGGAAGAAATCATTCTTTCCTTTGCTTGTTTCAGCTCAACCCAGAGCCATCTGCAAGCACAAATATATATATGTTGTTTAAAATTGTTAACAAAGAAATAAGGGATTTCTGAGATAGCTATTTCGAGTTATTTACCTCTCTTCAGTCAGAATTCACCCTTTCTGGGATTCGAACCTGGGCAGTCTGCATGCTAGGCAGAAGCTTTTAGCCTCAAGCCACAGGCTCTGTCCCACTTTGTTAGTAGTCAGGGAGTGGATATGTGTGTCAAGTGGTTATTTTTTAGATTGCACCCTGTAAACCCAAATATGGGAGGAAGAAATCATTCTTTCCTTTGCTTGTTTCAGCTCAACCCAGAGCCATCTGCAAGCACAAATATATATATGTTGTTTAAAATTGTTAACAAAGAAATAAGGGATTTCTGAGATAGCTATTTCGAGTTATTTACCTCTCTTCAGTCAGAATTCACCCTTTCTGGGATTCGAACCTGGGCAGTCTGCATGCTAGGCAGAAGCTTTTAGCCTCAAGCCACAGGCTCTGTCCCACTTTGTTAGTAGTCAGGGAGTGGATATGTGTGTCAAGTGGTTATTTTTTAGATTGCACCCTGTAAACCCAAATATGGGAGGAAGAAATCATTCTTTCCTTTGCTTGTTTCAGCTCAACCCAGAGCCATCTGCAAGCACAAATATATATATGTTGTTTAAAATTGTTAACAAAGAAATAAGGGATTTCTGAGATAGCTATTTCGAGTTATTTACCTCTCTTCAGTCAGAATTCACCCTTTCTGGGATTCGAACCTGGGCAGTCTGCATGCTAGGCAGAAGCTTTTAGCCTCAAGCCACAGGCTCTGTCCCACTTTGTTAGTAGTCAGGGAGTGGATATGTGTGTCAAGTGGTTATTTTTTAGATTGCACCCTGTAAACCCAAATATGGGAGGAAGAAATCATTCTTTCCTTTGCTTGTTTCAGCTCAACCCAGAGCCATCTGCAAGCACAAATATATATATGTTGTTTAAAATTGTTAACAAAGAAATAAGGGATTTCTGAGATAGCTATTTCGAGTTATTTACCTCTCTTCAGTCAGAATTCACCCTTTCTGGGATTCGAACCTGGGCAGTCTGCATGCTAGGCAGAAGCTTTTAGCCTCAAGCCACAGGCTCTGTCCCACTTTGTTAGTAGTCAGGGAGTGGATAAGTGTGTCAAGTGGTTATTTTTTAGATTGCACCCTGTAAACCCAAATATGGGAGGAAGAAATCATTCTTTCCTTTGCTTGTTTCAGCTCAACCCAGAGCCATCTGCAAGCACAAATATATATATGTTGTTTAAAATTGTTAACAAAGAAATAAGGGATTTCTGAGATAGCTATTTCGAGTTATTTACCTCTCTTCAGTCAGAATTCACCCTTTCTGGGATTCGAACCTGGGCAGTCTGCATGCTAGGCAGAAGCTTTTAGCCTCAAGCCACAGGCTCTGTCCCACTTTGTTAGTAGTCAGGGAGTGGATATGTGTGTCAAGTGGTTATTTTTTAGATTGCACCCTGTAAACCCAAATATGGGAGGAAGAAATCATTCTTTCCTTTGCTTGTTTCAGCTCAACCCAGAGCCATCTGCAAGCACAAATATATATATGTTGTTTAAAATTGTTAACAAAGAAATAAGGGATTTCTGAGATAGCTATTTCGAGTTATTTACCTCTCTTCAGTCAGAATTCACCCTTTCTGGGATTCGAACCTGGGCAGTCTGCATGCTAGGCAGAAGCTTTTAGCCTCAAGCCACAGGCTCTGTCCCACTTTGTTAGTAGTCAGGGAGTGGATATGTGTGTCAAGTGGTTATTTTTTAGATTGCACCCTGTAAACCCAAATATGGGAGGAAGAAATCATTCTTTCCTTTGCTTGTTTCAGCTCAACCCAGAGCCATCTGCAAGCACAAATATATATATGTTGTTTAAAATTGTTAACAAAGAAATAAGGGATTTCTGAGATAGCTATTTCGAGTTATTTACCTCTCTTCAGTCAGAATTCACCCTTTCTGGGATTCGAACCTGGGCAGTCTGCATGCTAGGCAGAAGCTTTTAGCCTCAAGCCACAGGCTCTGTCCCACTTTGTTAGTAGTCAGGGAGTGGATAAGTGTGTCAAGTGGTTATTTTTTAGATTGCACCCTGTAAACCCAAATATGGGAGGAAGAAATCATTCTTTCCTTTGCTTGTTTCAGCTCAACCCAGAGCCATCTGCAAGCACAAATATATATATGTTGTTTAAAATTGTTAACAAAGAAATAAGGGATTTCTGAGATAGCTATTTCGAGTTATTTACCTCTCTTCAGTCAGAATTCACCCTTTCTGGGATTCGAACCTGGGCAGTCTGCATGCTAGGCAGAAGCTTTTAGCCTCAAGCCACAGGCTCTGTCCCACTTTGTTAGTAGTCAGGGAGTGGATATGTGTGTCAAGTGGTTATTTTTTAGATTGCACCCTGTAAACCCAAATATGGGAGGAAGAAATCATTCTTTCCTTTGCTTGTTTCAGCTCAACCCAGAGCCATCTGCAAGCACAAATATATATATGTTGTTTAAAATTGTTAACAAAGAAATAAGGGATTTCTGAGATAGCTATTTCGAGTTATTTACCTCTCTTCAGTCAGAATTCACCCTTTCTGGGATTCGAACCTGGGCAGTCTGCATGCTAGGCAGAAGCTTTTAGCCTCAAGCCACAGGCTCTGTCCCACTTTGTTAGTAGTCAGGGAGTGGATATGTGTGTCAAGTGGTTATTTTTTAGATTGCACCCTGTAAACCCAAATATGGGAGGAAGAAATCATTCTTTCCTTTGCTTGTTTCAGCTCAACCCAGAGCCATCTGCAAGCACAAATATATATATGTTGTTTAAAATTGTTAACAAAGAAATAAGGGATTTCTGAGATAGCTATTTCGAGTTATTTACCTCTCTTCAGTCAGAATTCACCCTTTCTGGGATTCGAACCTGGGCAGTCTGCATGCTAGGCAGAAGCTTTTAGCCTCAAGCCACAGGCTCTGTCCCACTTTGTTAGTAGTCAGGGAGTGGATATGTGTGTCAAGTGGTTATTTTTTAGATTGCACCCTGTAAACCCAAATATGGGAGGAAGAAATCATTCTTTCCTTTGCTTGTTTCAGCTCAACCCAGAGCCATCTGCAAGCACAAATATATATATGTTGTTTAAAATTGTTAACAAAGAAATAAGGGATTTCTGAGATAGCTATTTCGAGTTATTTACCTCTCTTCAGTCAGAATTCACCCTTTCTGGGATTCGAACCTGGGCAGTCTGCATGCTAGGCAGAAGCTTTTAGCCTCAAGCCACAGGCTCTGTCCCACTTTGTTAGTAGTCAGGGAGTGGATATGTGTGTCAAGTGGTTATTTTTTAGATTGCACCCTGTAAACCCAAATATGGGAGGAAGAAATCATTCTTTCCTTTGCTTGTTTCAGCTCAACCCAGAGCCATCTGCAAGCACAAATATATATATGTTGTTTAAAATTGTTAACAAAGAAATAAGGGATTTCTGAGATAGCTATTTCGAGTTATTTACCTCTCTTCAGTCAGAATTCACCCTTTCTGGGATTCGAACCTGGGCAGTCTGCATGCTAGGCAGAAGCTTTTAGCCTCAAGCCACAGGCTCTGTCCCACTTTGTTAGTAGTCAGGGAGTGGATATGTGTGTCAAGTGGTTATTTTTTAGATTGCACCCTGTAAACCCAAATATGGGAGGAAGAAATCATTCTTTCCTTTGCTTGTTTCAGCTCAACCCAGAGCCATCTGCAAGCACAAATATATATATGTTGTTTAAAATTGTTAACAAAGAAATAAGGGATTTCTGAGATAGCTATTTCGAGTTATTTACCTCTCTTCAGTCAGAATTCACCCTTTCTGGGATTCGAACCTGGGCAGTCTGCATGCTAGGCAGAAGCTTTTAGCCTCAAGCCACAGGCTCTGTCCCACTTTGTTAGTAGTCAGGGAGTGGATATGTGTGTCAAGTGGTTATTTTTTAGATTGCACCCTGTAAACCCAAATATGGGAGGAAGAAATCATTCTTTCCTTTGCTTGTTTCAGCTCAACCCAGAGCCATCTGCAAGCACAAATATATATATGTTGTTTAAAATTGTTAACAAAGAAATAAGGGATTTCTGAGATAGCTATTTCGAGTTATTTACCTCTCTTCAGTCAGAATTCACCCTTTCTGGGATTCGAACCTGGGCAGTCTGCATGCTAGGCAGAAGCTTTTAGCCTCAAGCCACAGGCTCTGTCCCACTTTGTTAGTAGTCAGGGAGTGGATAAGTGTGTCAAGTGGTTATTTTTTAGATTGCACCCTGTAAACCCAAATATGGGAGGAAGAAATCATTCTTTCCTTTGCTTGTTTCAGCTCAACCCAGAGCCATCTGCAAGCACAAATATATATATGTTGTTTAAAATTGTTAACAAAGAAATAAGGGATTTCTGAGATAGCTATTTCGAGTTATTTACCTCTCTTCAGTCAGAATTCACCCTTTCTGGGATTCGAACCTGGGCAGTCTGCATGCTAGGCAGAAGCTTTTAGCCTCAAGCCACAGGCTCTGTCCCACTTTGTTAGTAGTCAGGGAGTGGATATGTGTGTCAAGATATCCACTCCCTGACTACTAACAAAGTGGGACAGAGCCTGTGGCTTGAGGCTAAAAGCTTCTGCCTAGCATGCAGACTGCCCAGGTTCGAATCCCAGAAAGGGTGAATTCTGACTGAAGAGAGGTAAATAACTCGAAATAGCTATCTCAGAAATCCCTTATTTCTTTGTTAACAATTTTAAACAATATATATATATATATATATATATATATATATATATATATATATATGTACATATAGAGAGGGGGGGAAGAGAGAGGGAGAGAGAGAGAGAGAAGAAAAAGACATACAAAGGAATAACACATATAAAGAAACAGCTTCCTCCTTCATTAAGACAAGTGCTAAGTAATTTCTGGAAACTTGGTATTCAGACAAATCATCTTTTGATATGCATTTACTTATCATTCAAAAGACAGAACAAAAAGTTAAGAAGGAAACAAAAAAGACCACAATGCATCCCTCATAGTAGTCAACATTCAGATAAGCAGGAATTAATACCAAACAAACATTGCTCCCTCAGACTATATCTAGCTCCAGAATTTTTGCCATTAGACAAAGAAAAGCAGCCATATAAAGTAGGAAATACTGAAAAATGGCATCCCCAAAAAGATATTAAAGGACAAAGTTATTTCACATAATCTGCTTTAAATTATCTTGCTACCTCTGATATAGTAAAAGCACCAGGACAACTATCAAACACATCAGCTTCAGGATTTAAAGGAGAACCATCTTATTCTTCCCTGAGACATCCAAATGCTATATGTCAGGCTTGATCAGGACCCATAGGCTGCATTATTGCCATGTTGCAGCCTAATTCTCCATAAAATATTTTGTACTATTTATGCAGGTGCCAGAAATACTCAAAATTAAAAATACCTATGAAGAGAATTGTAGAAAGAGATTGCTTTTCCATATAATACTTTTACATAAGGACTACATGGCAGTCAGTTCTGAATCATTCTGCCTGAATGATATCAACTGATTCTGAGAATTGGGGTGGTTTCTATTCTGGTTCTGCTATAGCTTATTTGAAACCAGAGCTAAGCTGGTATCCTCTATGAAGTGCTCCAGCTTTGGAAAAGTTGTGGATGATTCATGCTCCTATTGGTGGGAATTTTAATCTCAATCCATGATCCAGTTCCTGATCCCTGGAGTCTGTCTGCATTGTTAAAGTGTTATTATGTGGTACATCATCTTGTAAAGGACAGTGCATTGATTCAGCAGTTAAGATATTGGGTTTATCAGCTGAAAAGCCAACAGTCCAGGTTTGAAACTCAAGCATTTGCATGATGGGCTGAGTGCCCGTCTTCACCTAGCTCCTGCCCACCTAATAGTTTGAAAGCATGCAAATGCGAGTAGTTAAATAGGTACCACTTTGATGAGGAGGAAACAGCGCTTTGTGACATCATGCTGGCTACATGACCGTGGAATTATCTTCGACAGTGCTAGCTCATGGCCTTGAAATGGAGATCAGCACTGCCCCCAATAGTCAGCAGCAATTAGTAGAGTAAAATTCCCAGGGACTCTTCCTTTTCATCATACTGTATGCACACACCCAAATGCCTGTTTGCAAACTTGTTGCTCAATTATAATTTTTAGTTTCTGAAGCTTTAAATGAAGCAAAATGATGGTGGTAAATTGGGCTGAATGTTTCTCTTCTCATGTTCTCCTTCATATAGCTTCCCATCATAGCAACATATGTGGAAAGGGTGGGGGATATTACTATTCATTTCTTTTTCTGTGGATTAGTATAAATTAGTGTAACAATAGAATCTGTGATGGCTCAGGGGAAAGGGCATTGACTGAATGGTATTTTTGCATTAAACAGTGGTTAGCTCATGGTATTCTTTCCATGTTTTCAGCATTTTGAGGACCTGGAGAATAGAAATGTTGATGGGATGGAAGAGCCTTATAAAGGCCCATAAGAAATTAGGGATAATAAAAAGGCTGCTGGTGGATTGCATGGAATCAGTATAAAGCACAGGTGTCAAACTCGCCACGTTACATGACATGTCGTAACATATCACGACTCTTTTTGCTTTGCTGGCAATGGGGTGGGCGCAGCTTCAGTATGATGAAACCGACCCATGGGCCGGCAGTTTGACACCCCTGGTATAAAGATATCAACATTTTGGAATGGGGCCAGGGGAGTGGTCTTTCACAAAGAAGGTTGGAGGGACTGAGGGACTGAGAGGAGAGGAAGCAAACTGGACTCATTGGACCAGGTGGGAAGAGGTTTAGCCCTGAATGATGAACTAAGGAACTGAATGATGTAGTAAGGAACTGCAAAGGGGAAAAAAAAGGAAAGTTGCGGAAATAGCTCTTCCTGTGAGCATTTTTGCAAAGGGGGGGAGAGGATTACTTATATACATACTGTACTAAGCTTTAGAAATAAGCTGCACATTTAATGAAGTTACTTAGATCCTCTCTGCAGGACACAAGAAGATTCATCTCACTCAGTTCAATAGCTTACTGTTATTTATAGTTACTCTGTGTGATACTATACCAGTATGGTTTCTGGTGTTCTACCACAAGTAGCAGTGGAGTTCTTATCAATTTAGAGGGTGGACATTTATCTTATTAATTCCCCAAAAGGGAGGGGGGAAACTCCTCACACACACACACACACACACACACACACACACACACACACACACACCCCGATCCCCTAGTTAGTTGGAGCAGATTTGTTTAAAGGAAGTATTAAAGGAAATGGAACAAATCATGCTTGGGAGATCTCTGAGTTTGGAACTAGAACTGTTATTACATTAAAATAGGGTTGAACTACACTTCTAAATAATGGAAAATTTAAATGAATACAGGCGGTCCTCAATTTACAAACACCTTTGAGCCCAAAATTTCCATTGTTAAGCAAGGCAGTTGTTAAGTGATTTTTGCCCCATTTTACAACTTTTTTGTCACAATTAAGTGAATCATGCAGTCATTAAGTAAATCTGGCTTGTCCTATTGAATTTTGCTTATCTGAACCCAGCTGGGAAAGCTAAAAGTGGTGATCACATGATCCCAGGACACTGCAACTATCATAAAATAGATGCCAGTTGACAAGCACCTAAATGATCATGGGGATGCTGCAATGGTTTTAAGTGTGACAAATCGGTCATAAGGCACTTTTTTCAGTGCCACTATAACTTTGAACACTCACTAAACAAATGTAAATCAACGACTACCTGTAATTGTTTATTTTAAAACTAATTGAATGTAATTAATCATTCTTGCTTTCCTTTCAATGAACTAAGATTACACTTTCATCCTCAATATGATTATTCTTCTTCATTACTGAAATACTAGAGATCATTTGTGAATGAACAAAATCAAAATATTGTTGTCCTGTATATTAATAAACTTTTATACATTTATGATTTCTAAGATTATGTACATACATAAAGCTAAAAGTTGTTTTCTCTGCAATCCAACAATGCTGTTAAGAATAATATTTAGAAAACAAATTAAAGGTAAAAAGCAATACATAAAAAACCTACCTGGTCATAACTAGAAAAACAGTGCTATGGGGCCAGGAAAAAAAAATAAATGTAATAATCTCCCAAACTGATTTTAAAATTATTTCTTCCAGTCAAGATTAGTTAATTCTCAAGACCACTATAGCACATAAAATTTCTTGGTTATATGTTTCATGTTTGATGTTGAAGTGTACTCCTTATAGTGGTGTGGTAATTTTATGGGGAGTACTTTTAATAAATATTACACAGAAAACATTGAAGAAAATTCTAACTCATGCTTTTTCCATCTTGTATGACAGCATATTTTTAAAAAATCACACATGTAATCCATATGATTAATTTTATTCATTCATTATTAAATCACTTGTGTGGTTGTTGATCTTTTCTGTTTATTTTTCTTTGAAATGATTCAGTCACAGAAATGTCTATTGTCATTCTGGAGTCACATACACAATTGTCTATATGAGCAATGTTCTGGAAAGCCAAAATGGCACAGAAAAAGTAGAAAATCAGAATAAATCATATTCTATAATAGAAAACAGCATAAAACATTTACCCCAAAAATATGAAACAACAAGAACTTCCAGCCAGCAGAATAGATCAAATGAGGTTTCATTGGATATCAGCAACAAAAATAGTCCTTTTTTAATGATTATTCCAACACATTTATCTAATGCCAGTAGGGATGGTGGGTAGAGTTTAGAGTTATCTAAAGGATTGACAGTCTACAATGGAAGGGCAAAAGATGAAGATGGATTGGGTAGATTTCACCAATGAGTTAGTTCGAAGAAAAATATTGTTACTGCCTTGGACACTCTCATAATTTACCATAAACATTATGAAAAAAGCTCATTTCCTTTTACGAGGATTTAAGAAAATTGCTGAGATATAATATCTTCTCTGTACTGAGCAATGACACATTTAAACAGAATTGCTGTATTCGTCAATAAGTTGAAATCAATAGCAGCCCTATGTCTTTCCCTTTTTTCTTTTCTTTTCCTTGACATGACAAATTGAAAGTGTGCAGGAGGATTGATTCAATTTGAGGGTTGAATTTTTGTCTTTTGGAATTTCATTAAAGGATTCACTCCTACAAAAAAAAAGGTCAAAGGGATGTCAAGACAGAAGTGACCTGGTCAGAATCAGAAAAATGGCTGTACTTGCTTCTCTTTGGTTACTCTTAGTATATCTGCTATAAGAAATAAGGTTATCAGCCTCTACTTGTATTCCAATTTCATCTTGCGGATAGATGATATTTTGCCAACCTAATCTCAAAGCAACATGTGCCACAAAGAACAAAATTTTCTATACAGAATTATAAGGGGTGAAATGAACTTGAACTTTACCAATTCATGCTTGCTTTATGTATTACTATGCAATTCTTGAGGAATAATATTATAATGATTTATTAATTCCTTCATTAACAAAAAGAACAGATTGTGCAAAACTGGAATTTCTTATTAGACGTGGCTTTTTCCTATGCTATGGCATCCTTCAATTTTGTTGTTGGGTGATCATGTGCTCTTTCCCACAGCCTACTAGAAAGAACGAGAGGTGGCAGGTGTCCAAGTTGAATCAGTTAATCTGGAGAAAGCAGGTTCCAGTTGGGTGTCCATGTTGCTGGCAACTGTGCCTGATAAACCAGATGAGGATGTGGCAGGCAATGCAATGCTGCTTCGCAGAAATGGGGAACTGCTGCTTATATCACTTGCCAGGTTAGCAACGTTGACAGCATTGTTACTGACAGTCCAGAGGCAAGGATAGTGACTGCAATAAAGAAAAAAAAACCCAACAACTGAAATTTGCAACTACCTTTATCATTGCGGAATAGGTAATCATTTTGTAGCTGGAAATTGTATTTCTTTATTCAATGCATTATTTGTCTTGCACAGAAATAGAGCTCTAGAATCATGATTTTATGCAAATATATAGCACCCATTTTTCATTTCTTTCTAACTTAGGGCAAGGTTGGGGAGTTTCTTGCAGCTTTAGGTGTTTCAGCCTATTGTGGTGAAACAATTTAGTAAAGCTCTAAGGTTCAAGAGAAATTTAAAAAATGTTTTAGGAAGCACATGAAGCCTTTAACATGATTGTCTGCACTTGGTATGAAGGAATATAGCATTCAAAACTTAAACTTGTTTCATTTTGGTTTATCCATATTTCTTATTATCTGAGAACTTAACACGAAGCCTCCCTTTGTTGGATTTGAGAATAGAAGGTCTGATTAGGCTACAATTTACAGCACAGCTGTATAATAAATCAGTCTTTTCAGTAAAACATCTTGCAACAATTAGAGTATATTTTGAATCTAGCCAAACTCCTGGTGACTTCATGGACAGTTATCCTGCAACAGTATGGACATATTTTGCTATCGTCTTCCACAATATTTTCCCCCATTTTCCCAGGTTCTATTTTCTTGTGGTTTTTCATCCAAGTACTAACCCTGTTTTGCTTTTGAGCCCGACCAAGTTTTAAATTGCACCTTCAGAGACAAGCCGGTCCTAAATACTTAGACCAGAGGTCCCCAACCTTTTGGGCACCAGGGACCGGATCTGTGGAGAAAGGTTTTTCCGCAGACCCGAGGGTGCGTGTTTTTGTGTGCTGCCTGCATCCTACGGTTGGGGCTTTGCTTGTTTGCACGGACCGGTTGCTGGCATGCCACAGCCCGGTACCAGTACATGGACCAGGGGTTAGGGACCCCCGACTTAGACTGATATTTATAAGCAAAATATAATCATTCTTTCTAATTAAAGCTGTGTCTTGCCATATAACCATTTTATTGAAGGACAAAAGGCAGTGTATAGTAAAATCTGACCTATTTTTCACCCTCCATTGTACACAAGAAGGGCTGCTGGAACTACTGAGATATCACTGCTGGTACAACATATACACTGAAGAGATGCTTGCTTACCTGGGCCCTGGAGCAGTAGTACCACTATTGTGTGGCACTGGGACCAGGTTATTGTGGTGATTGGAGGGTCCTGTAGGCCAACCTTCATGGCCTGGAGACACTTGGAAATCACTGTTGGCATTTTCTGTCAGATTCACTTTAGAATAAAAAACACAAAAAATTCAGAATGATTGCAAGAGTATGACTAATTTTGCCTAAAAATGAAGTCTCCTTGGAATCTGATTTGACACCCAGGGATATCATTGGTGTAACTTTCTTACCAACAATACAGACATAGTTTCCATTCTTTGTGTTTGTCTGTTTAACCTTACACCTTACAACAATAGTTGCTATAGTCCTCGTACTTCTTGGTGATATTTCTTATCAAAATGCTAATCAAGTCCAATCCTTCTTAGTTGTTTTTTTTAAATCAGTCAAGATCCACTACTATCTCTTTTTCAGCTGTGAAGAAAAATAATACAGAAAAGAAGGGCATTCTATGTACTAAATATTTTCCCTTTGTAGGTATTCAATATGTATTTTTTCTTTTTTTTTTAAAAAAAAGATATTTATTGATTGACAACTGGAATAGTTATATATTCTCATTTACCCTTTCAAAATCCTTTCACTGTGATACAATTGCTATCATTTTATGTGATGTAATTTGGCATTGGATACCAAATACTGAAATACTGTGTGTTGTATAGTTTTTTTAAAAAAAATACTTTTAAAATAACTAAAATAATTAATTTAATTAATTAATTTGATTAATTAAAATAACCAAATATATGTTTGATAAAATTATCCAATTTATATAGTAATTACAAATCAGGAAAAATGTTATCATCTATCCCAGGAACATATAAAATGAATTCTTTAGACCCCAAATGCTCTCTGGAAAAGCCAAATTTTCAAAAGCAGTGAGGGCACAGATCTTCATTGGTGGGAGAGCATTTTGCAGGATGACAGCCCTCACAGAGAATGCTTGGCTCTGAGGCCGTCTTCTTGAACAGAGGTCCTCAACCTTGGCAACTTTAAGACTTGTGGACTTCAGCTCCCAGAATTCCTTAGACAGCAAAGCTGTCTTCCAGAACACCCTGGACTTGCAATTCACCGTCTTCTCATAAGATAATTGGGGATTGGACAATATCATTACAGTATTGCTAAATCCAAAGTTGGCTCCTAAGGGGGTAGTGGGCACCATTTCTTCAAGGATATTGGCATCTTCAAGGACATTGGCATCTTTCCTTCTACAGTGATGTATTAATGACACTAGGCCAGCGGTTGGATAGAGTCTAACTCTATTGGCTTTCAAAAGCCAATAGGAATTGTCCAGGCTGTCTCTGCCCTGCTGAGCCCGCCAAAAGTCCCAGTCTGCAAACGGTGCTGCAAGTTGTCTGCAACGAAGGCGAGCTGTCTGGAAGTTTCCACCCCTCCCTGCTGAGCAACTACTAAAAATGTAAGTAAAAGAGGGCCAGGGGTGGGAGGTGGGAGGCCAGTGGGCACAGGGAGGGTTGCTAGCACGCGTGGAGCCCGGCGGGTGCCTTACCTCCCTTGGGCTGGGCCAGCCGGTGGCCCAGCCAGTGGTCGCTCTGCGCCGTCGCTGCCCCTTGCCAGCTACGCCTCGGCCGGCGCAGGGGGCAGCACCACGCATGCGCGGCGCTCCCGGGCAGGGAAATAGTCCTCGACTTATGACCGGTTGGGGGTCGCGGCATTAAAAAGATTGAGAATCACTGCACTAGGCAGAGCCTCCTGTCCTCAGGTCAGGTGGGGCAGGACTCCAACTCACAAGTAGCGGGGCTTATTTCATCAAGGACTTTGTCTACTTCCTTAGGATTATTAAGTTTAAATTATTCTCATCTTAGAGCACAAAATGTCATCCTTGGCATTTCTTTGGATCTAATCAATTGGCAAATAATTGACAATTACTGTATTTGCACAGTGCTTAGCTTACACATTACAATAGTCCACCACTTTTACTAATATCAATTGTGGTAACTCCTTTTCCAGAGATCCTCAGAGAACAAAGAAGTCTCCAGGACTGGGACAGAAGGAGATGCTACTCAAAAAGGGTCCTATCAGTGAATTCCTTGCCTTCATGCCTCAGAGGATTTACAACAGAACTATCTAAATTCCTAAGTGCCTTCTGAAAACTAAATGTGTTATCAGACAACTGTTCAAATTGGCATTACCTACCTGGACAGATTAACGATGACAAAAAAATAACCAGCCCTTGACAAGGAGGTAGTTCTTATATCCTCACGATCAGATCATCTATTAACTGCTCAAAATTATAGACAAGTTCTAGCATATGCCCTTTCCCTGAGCCCATAATGACGTGATTTGGGACAAATCATGATTGTCATGGTGACCATGAAACCCCAAGCCATCTCCAATTCCCTTCAGCCTCGAAATAGCAGATTAAAATCACCAAATACAATTATTCTTGATGTCCCAATCATCAACTTAGGGATGAAAATGAGAAGTTTGGGCATAGATGCCACTGTGCAACTAAGAGGCTGGTACAAGAGAAGCATCCTTAGGTTGTCCCTTTGGCACAACTGCATATAAAGGGCTTCACATGCAGACATCTGTGAAACAAACTACTAGTAATTATTAGGATCAATCAATAGACAAGCAGTATCCTTGGGGTCAAGGCTGATGCAGCACGGGAAACTCAGATAGATAAACATTAGTTAGGACCACCCACACATTCTTGCCCATCCAAGTTTCAGTAATACCAATTTCTTATGGATTGCTTTCAATAAATAAATTAAATGCAAAACAAGACAAGAACTTGCCTGGATAATTATTTTTTTGCATGTACGAAGCAGGATATGGAACGGCTCTGTGTCCTCTTAGAGCTGAATAATGTTCACAGCCATGATGGGAATGTGGAGCAGGCAGAGAAAAACTCCCCGTATATGGATAATTGGAAGATCCTGCTGCACAGACAGCATCAGGATTGGAAATCAACCAACCACCCACTATGAAAATATTGAGAATTGAGTAAAAAAAAAAAAAGCTGAAGCATGAATATGCATACATACATATATACATACATACATACCTTTTAGTCTGTCATGCAAACATATACTCAAAAAACATAGGATAACTAAATAATCTTTTCATCTCAAAGAAAAAGATTGGAAGTAAAAACTATCTAATCTAAGTTCTTTTTACTGGAGGTTTGTTTTCCTCATTAGGCACAGCAGTGAAGTTCATGGTTTGATATATATAGGTGAGGATCATAAAGTTGCTCTGCTTGTATATGATACTGTTTTCTATATTAAAAATAATAAAATCAATTGATAACCTGCAGTATATTATATACTCTGAGTATATTATTAATAAATCTAAATGTGAAATAGTTTTGATTTATCAAAATTAGCAAGGAAACACCACCCCTAGAATGTATTCTACATCTCCTCAAGTACTTGAGGATTTAACATGTTTTTTTTTATAAAGTAGTAGCCATATAATAATTATTTATGAATGGCTGCTTGACTACTCTAAATTAAAATTTCTAAAGTAAATGTCACATATTTTATTATCAGTGAAATTGCTGTTGATTAGATGTAGATATGGTGTTTAAAATGCTACTTTGATTTATACAATGTGGCTCCCTTTTATAGATATTCTTTTTCACAAATTAATTTTATTCTAGAAGATGGAATGATTTTGTAGATGTTTTCATTCCATGCATAATGTACCAACAACTTGGAAATTAGCAGTTTGGGACTTCTTTGATAACAAAAACATTGATATTAGAAGACTGGAAGGGAATCTATTTTCTATCAGCAGTATAATTATGTACTTCAAGTCCTATACTTCAAGTCTTCATCAAGAACTCCACCTGTAGAACTAATAGATAATTGGAATCCATAATTTATATGTTTAAGTTCACTTTTTCCCCCACAGGTAAACAGACTAATTTAAATCTTAATTGTACGCATCCTTGTAAAATAATAAACTTATTTTTCAATCAGTGATCAATCTTCCTTGAGACTTTGGTTTATCTACTGGTATTTTATCACTTCAGAATCTATTCATAAAATTGAAATGCCTACAACCTAGTATGTGTGTCAAATTATTTAGTACTTAGATTTGTCCAAATGTTTCAGCTAAGCCGATAGTTTTCTTGGCAACATTGCTGGAGTTGTTTGCCATTGGCATTCCTCTGGGTCTGAGTTTGGAAATTCTTTTTCTAGGTGGCTTGGTTTTTCTCATGCCTATAGAACCCTATATCTGTTATGAGTTGATCTTTACTTCAGCTCTCTCTTTATGATTTTACTAGCAAGGATGAGCCTTTTAGAAGAGCAAACTTCTTATGGCATCATTATCAGAATCACTGAGTTCTCTCACCAGATTAAATTAGCAATCCCTTGGAGGTTGATACAGAGAGCCAGTTTGGCCTAGTAGTTAAGGTGCTGACCTGAAAACTAGGAGACTAAGAATTCTAGTCCTGGATTAGGCATGAAAGCCGGATGGGTGACTTTGGGCCGGTTACTCTCTCAGCACAACTCAAACCCACCTCAGAGAATTGTTGCTTTGGGGAAAATAGAAGAAGGAAGTATTATGTATGTTTGCCACCTGGAGTTATTTATAAAATAATAGAGGTAAGATAAAAATAGAATAAATAAATAAATATACAGTAATGCTATTTCTGTGTATATAAAGAATGCTCACTGATCCATAATCACTATATTACTCAATGTGTAAAACAAAGTACAGTAACTTAGCAGGTGACAATATCTAAATATTAGCATTCCTCTGGGCCTGAGTTTGGAAATTCTTTTTCTAGGTGGCTTGGCCTTTAGGCCCAAAGGTTAAGCAGGGAGATGCTTGGTTAATATTTGAATGGGAAATTACCAAGGAATACTAGATCTATACCATGGAAGAATACAATACCCTATTCCCATCATGTTGCCAAGAAAACACATGGACCAATCACAAAGTTAGCAGTAGTTGAGTTAGATTCAAAGCAAACCCTATATTTTAACAGTGAGTAGGAATATTAAGCAGATAAATAACTGGTCAGTGACTTTAAAAAGTCACAACTCCTAAAAATGAAAATGATGAGTTGGTGTAATCTAATGCATTATTTGAAAGGAAGCTATCTTGGCCAGAAAAAAAGATAAGTGTGAGGTGATGTAAGAGATAGTATAAAAGGAATGCATACAAGAAGGAACAATGAGGCAATGTCATTACATTTTGCTTTCTCTAAATAGATGTTTTCTTACTGGCCATGCCCATCACGGTAGCAATTTGTACATAGGCAGGCTCAACATGGCAATGATGTTGTAAGAATATTCATAACAACATATCTATTAGTTCTAAAGTTTGCCTTCCCTGTGAAATAAGGTTCTCAGAATATTATGTCAATGGAGAAAATTGGTAATAAGGACATCTGAATAAAATCCTAATCACAGTTGCTGGAAACTGGAAAAAATATTGCTGTTTCATACTATTGCCTATTATTCAAAATACTTTTCCATCTGTGAACCATCCAACACTGTGCACTGACAGATGTTATTATAGCAATAGTCACCGGTAATCTTATATTATCAATTTAAAATAAGCAAATGCTAGTATATAACTTACAGTGAGAATATGTCATGTGTTGACTTTCAGAGACAATATCTGGAGCATCCTTGGAGTGATTTCTGAGAGATAATGAGATTAAAGTTTCATTGATTCTGGTAAAATTATTCTTCCATTAACATGTCTTTATTCTATAATGATGTTCTGTGGGTTACTTATTATTTACCAGTCTAATTAACTTCATAAAGTTCTCTTACATTCTTTGTCATTAAACTCTGCCAAAGAATTATTATAATCCCTAATCATAATGTATACATTACATTAGTGTTTATTATATTTTTAATGCAGATTACAAACTACGAATGAAGAACAGGAAACTAGCTGGTATTCTTCTATCACCAACAAATTTCATACATTTGATTAATTGATCTTACCTTTCTTTTGCATCCAGAAATGCCTTGGCAAAAGGGTTGTATTTGATTTTGAGAGCTGTTATCTTGAGATTCAAGAAAGAAGGGTTCTGTTAAGTCTTTTAAAGGTGACTGTTGATCATTTTCCCACATTCAAATATATCACACCAAGAAGTTATACAAAGGCAAGGCACAAAATGTGAAAAATAGAAAGTTTTCTTCATACCATATATAATTTAATGCAGCTCTGAGATTTATTAAACAATTTGTGATGTAGAGAGGGGGAAAAATTGTACCTTTTAAAGAAGTTAAAAGATAGATTTAAAACGATTTCATAGTTGAATATTATTTAGATGTAAATAGTCCAAACATTAATTTGGACAACTTTAAAAGAATATTAAACAATCTTCTCAAAAAAAGAAAGCAATCAATCACATAATGATTTTATGTTAACCTCCACTATCAGAAGCTATATAGTGAGGAACACAACTTGGTTGGAATTATTGCATATGTTTTGCTTACTAGCTTGCTCTGGGCATTTAGCTGTCCTGTGGCAGCACAGTATTGAACTAAATTGGCCTAGCCAATTTCTCTCTTAAGCAGAAACTTTAATTTTGCAGTTGGAAGAAACTAACTTTCTGAACCAGCAGGATAACATCTGTCCCATGAATGCCTCTTCTGTGGTTATTGAATAGCAGGCATGCAAGAAACACATCCTTGTTGATAAAAATCAAACAATACTTATTCTAAAGAAGAGCAGTGGATCACAAAATTTACCTGGACACTTTAAAGTTATTCCCATAACTGATAAATTGCTTTTATATGATAGTCACCTACCTCTTCATTCTGATAGGCAGTCACAGCAATAAACTGAGTTTCAGGAAAAGAACAATTCATTACCATCCTATGTGGGCCTCCTACCCGAACAATATGAACTTGAGGCTCATATTTATGTAGGGAATTCAACATAATCTAGAATGAGAAAAAGAGAGAAAATAATTGAAGAGATACTATTTTGTATCTTACAAAAACCTGTGACATATGGAAGTTACTATGTGTTGTGGGTGTCTCTAGACCGGCTGGGGAAATGTCAGAAGATGACAAAGAACATCCGGGCCCCTCTGGGTATTTTCCCCTCCCGGCAGCTGACACAGACAGGGAGGAGATTTACAGGCAGTCTGGGTCGGATTCTCAAAGTGAGGGGTCAGATTTGGAACAGGAAAATAGATGGATTGATCCGAGATTCCGAAGGTTTGATAGGCGGAGGTGTCAGTTACGTGGAAAAAGGAAGTGACGTATTGAAAACTATATTAGAAGGTGAAGGCGGGACTAATTCTTTGTCACGAGCAACGTTTATATCAAGACGCAGTCTGATGCATCACCGAGTTAGTTTGAACTCAGTTTTCTGTGGTTTTTGGAATGTACGGAAGATTAATGATGTCTTGGACAACTTAAGAGATAAAGAGTGAGTTATTTGGAAGGGGGGATCGCAGTTTTAAGCTGAATGTACATACGTCAAACTCGGCCGTTCCGGAATGAACTGCCAGCATCTTACTTTGAAATGTATTTCTTGAACTGTGTTAAATAAAACTCTTAAAGAAATATTCATGTGGATTTTACTAAGCTGAGAGGGGCCAGACATAACACTATGCAAAGTTGAAGTCAATGCAAGATGAGACCTCTGGTGATCAATTAATTTGTGGCCCAAGTGTTGCAATTACATAAACATTTCATATACCGGTACTCCTGTTATTTCCAAAACCAGGGAGCTTTCATTGTAAGGCTTGTTGCAATATAAGGATCTGACAAGCCTTTCTTTTCCATCAACACCACTCTCAAAAAGGGGGAGAGGGAAAATAACTAACTAATAACAACTATAGCTGGTTTATTGCTAATGAACCATGATCAGTTTCATCTTGAGTCACTTTATCTGTAGGTGCATAAACAGCTGCAAAGTAGGTTTATGGGTCAATATAAAACAGAAAAAAGTGACATTACCATAAGTGTATATTACAGGCCACCCAACCAATCAGAAGAAATAGATGAACTCTTTGCCAACCAGTTAACAAATACATGTAGTAAGTATACCACAGTAGTAATGGGAGACTTCAACTATCCAGATATTAACTGGGAGACAAACTCTGCAGTGAGTGATGTGCCGATGTCTGGAGGCTGTTAGAGTTTGGATGGGTGCCAACAGGCTCAAACTCAACCCCGACAAGACGGAGTGGCTATGGGTTTTGCCCCCCAAAGATAATTCAATCTATCCGTCCATCAGCCTGGGGGGAGCTTTTGACCCCCTCGGAGAAGGTCTGCAACTTGGGCGTCCTCCTCGATCCACAGCTAAATTTGGAACATCATTTTTCGGCTGTGGCGAGGAGGACATTTGCCCAGGTTCGCCTGGTGCACCAGTTGCGGCCCTATTTGGACAGGGAGTCTCTTCTCACAGTCACTCATGCCCTTATCACCTTGAGGCTCGACTACTGCAATGCTCTCTACATGGGGCTACCTTTGAAAAATGTTCGGAGACTTCAGGTAATGCAGAATGCAGCTGCGCGAGCAGTGTTGGGCTTGCCTAGAAATGCCCACATTTCGGCATCACTCCGCGAGCTGCATTGGCTGCCAATTGGTCTCTGAACCCAATTCAAAGTGTTGGTTATGACCTATAAAGCCCTACATGGCATCGGACCAGGTTATTTACGGGACCGTCTGCTGCCTCATGAATCCCAGCGGCCGGTTAGGGCCCACAGGGTCGGCCTTCTCCAGGTCCCGTCAGCCAGACAGTGTCGCCTGGCGGGGCCTAGGGGAAGAGCCTTCTCTGTTGCGGCCCCAGCCCTCTGGAACCAACTTCCCCTGGAGATCCGTGTCGCCCCCACCCTCTCCACCTTTCGTAAACTGCTTAAAACATACCTTTGCCGGCAGGCTTGGGGCAGCTAACATCTTGCCCCTAGCCAGTGTATGTTTGTGTGTATGTTTGTGGAATGATTGGTTTTTCTTTTTTAACTTAGGGGTTTCTATATTCATGTATTTTATTGGTGATTTCTATTATGTTGTGAGCCGCCCTGAGTTCTCCAGAATAGGGCAGCATAGAAGTCAAATTAAAGAAAGAAAAAGAAAGAAAAGAAAGAGTGGGAGATCAAACAGATTCCTAACAACCTAGCCGACAACTTTGTCATCCAAAAGGTGAAGGAGGGAACTAGATGTAAAGCTATACTGGACTTAATCCTTACAAATAGAGAAGAAGTGAAAGAAGGAATCGAAATTACCAGAACCTTGGGTGAAAGTGACCAAGTCATACTGGAATTTAATATAATGCAAACACTAGCAATAGAAAACAATTCAACCAATGTCCTAAACTTCAAAAGAGCCGACTTTAACAAACTCAGAGAGAACCTAGGAAAGATCCCATGGATAAAAATCCTAAAGGGGAAAACAACCCAAGAAGCATGGGAAACCTTGAAAAATGCAATCACAAAAGCCCAGACCAGCACAATACCACTGAGGGGAAAAAACAAGAAATCCAAGAAGAAACCAGCATGGCTGCACAAAGATCTCTCTAACAAACTAAAAGACAAAAAGGACAAATACAAAAAATGGAAAGAGGGGCACATAACTAAGGCCGATTATCAGCAGACAGCCAGAACATGCAAAGGTGAAGTCAGGAAAGCAAAGGCTCAGAATGAATAAAAACTTGCAACAGAAATCAAGGACAATAAAAAAAGTTTCTTCCAACATATTAACAACAAGAAAAAAGTCAAGGAAACTTTAGGCCCCTCTAAAGAGAGAAGATGGCAAAGAAATTACAGGCAACAGGGAGAAAGCAGAGCTGCTTAGCTCATACTTTGCATCAGTCTTCACACAAAAAGAAACTATAGACCAACACACCAAAAAACCCACAGCAAAGACATACTAGAAACAAAAATTAAAATAAGCAAGAAAATGATAAGAGGACACCTATCCAACCTTGATGAATATAAATCACCAGGACCCAACGGACTACATCCCAGAGTTCTGAAAGAGCTAGCAGATGTTATCTCAGAACCGTTGCACCATATCTTTCATAAATCCTGGAGCACCGGGGAAATACCTGAGGATTGGAAAAGGCCTGATGTGGTCCCCATCTTCAAGAAAGGAGGGAAAATGGATCCAGGAAACTACAGACCAATCAGCTTAACATCAATACCCAGGAAGATCCTAGAAAAGATAATTTTTAAAAAAAGCAAACAAAGTCTTAACTAGTAGCCAGCAGATCTGTTAAAAACAGATCATGCCAAACTAATTTTATCTCATTCTTCGATAAAGTGACTAAACTAGTAGATAAGTGAAACACAGTGGACATAGTAAATTTAGATTTCAGTAAAGCATTTGACAAAGTAGACCACAATCTACTCCTTGGTAATCTAGGAAAAAGTGGAATAGACAACATCACCACCAGATGGATCTGTAACTGGCTGACAAACCATACTCAACGAGTAGTCCTCAATGGCACTACATCCACATGGAGAGAAATAAGCAGTGGGGTACCACAAGGTTCCATCTTAAGCCCAGTACTCTTCAATACCTTCATAAATGACTTAGATGAGAGAATTGAAGGGGAACTCATTAAATCTGCAGATGACATCAAACCGACAGGAATAGCCAACACCCCAGAAGACAAACTCAGGATCCAAAAAGATCTTGACAAACTTGAACAATGGGCCTTATCCAACAAAATGAGTTTCAATGTGGAGAAAAGCAAAGTCTTACATCTAGGCAGGAAAAACCAAAGATACAAATACAGAGACCTGGCTTAAAAACAGCAACTGTGAGAGGGACCTTGGAGTCCTAATGGACGATCACTTGACTATGAGCCAGCAGTGTGCAGCAGCAACCAAAAAAGCTAATACAATCCTGGGTTGTATAAACAGAGGCATAGAATCAAGATCACGTGAAGTATTAGTATCACTTTATAAAGCCCTAATAAGATCACACCTGGAATACTGCAGCCAATTTTGGTCACCATATCACAAAAAAGATGTTGAGAGTTTGGAAAAAAATTCAGGTTAGGTTTTTAATACATGGTTGCTCTGTCTTATTCTCAGGCTTTTATGAAGGCTCCAAAGATCAACATCCTTCAAACGCAATCCTCTTGCCTCTTCAGGCCAATTCTTCCATCTTTTTTTCCTAGAAAAAAACCTGTTAAAGAAGACAGAAATAATACCTGGTGCCTTTTGAATGGTAGAGTAAGTGATCCTCCACTTGAATTCATTGTTAAAACAATGAAATCTTGCATTGTATTAATTTCATTGCACTTACTCATGATTGAAGCAATGAAATTTAACAGCTTCTTTTCTTTTCAGATCATGGATTTGGGTCAGTACAAAAACACAGTTCAATTCCTTTACATATTTTGTATGCGTATGAACTGGAAAAAATGGTTCAATTACGGTCAAAATGACTCTCTATTCCTTTTTTGGGTATCTTAGATGTTAACAACTCAGGTAATTGGTTGAGGATGCTTCTTCAATGTGAACTAATAATAAGCAATAATTAGAATATTCTGGATCTTGAAATGTAGGGAACATACATATTGTTTCTGTAGAAAAATTACAGTGTTCCAGTTTGGGGGGAAAAACAGAAATCTAGGCACTATCTGAATGGTTTTGTTGTTGTTGTTCTTTCTCTGAAAATCTGTATTAAACAATTGCTAAGTATAAAAACCAAAGTTCCTACTGTCCATGTTTTCCCAGTTTTCTTCTTCATGTAAATTCTGGAGGACCCCAGATAAGTATAGAAATGGCCACAAACAAATCAGAATAGACGTAAGTAATATGCAAAGCTGAAAATTCGTTCTTTGCTTGCTAATGGATTTGCTTTCAGATTTAATCCTGCATGCCAAAATAAATCAAAGAAAATGTTCCTCACTGGGGTCCTAGATGCATATTAAACAAACAAGCCAACAAAGCCAACTTTCCTCTTTCATTTTTAAGGGCCTTGGGAGAGAATGCCACTTATTTTCTCATACAGGTACATATTTTGTATTATTACTCCAAAGGCCAAAGATGATTCAATAGAATATTGATAATTATCATGAGGCAAAAGCAAGCACAGTAATTATTTCATTTAGACGAAGCCTTTTATTTGAGTACCTGACTATTGCCAACATCCCACTTACTCACCAAATGGCAAAGGAGAGAAAACAAAGGCTCAATACCCCCAATCATTTTTCCCTTCTCTGAAGCTCTATGTAAAAACTCAGCATACAAGGCACACTATGGAGGTAAAAATCCCTGATGGTTAAACCACAGCACACTCTATCTCTCTTGACATCAAGGAGTCCATTAAAATCTGAAAGCTCCAATTAAAGCCTGTTTATTCCTGTTTACATTTGGACTCGATGGAATAATTGGCATCTGTGGGTGAAGAGGCCTCTAAGGGCCCTTCTAATTGCATAAATGCACCCTTGATCATTCTCAATTGGTAGAAGCCAATGACAGAAGCCAAGAGGCTTACAAAAAAAAAAAAAACCATGGTGCCATACCTGCCCATTGCCATTTAGCTTATTGGTAAGTTTCACTTTGCTAAAAGATACTGTGGCCTTCATCCAGTGTGCTCCAAAGTTGGGTGAGTCTGGATGGATATAGACACAACTGTGGTTGGATGGCTCTGGCTTTCCAGCAGGAACCCATTCTCCATTCACGTACTTCCAGCGGTGGCTATCAGTTGGAGCAAAATCCAGCAGAAAAGAATACATAGCATTTGGATCCAATCCTGAAACACTGATCTTTAAAACTGGAAACATCCGCCTGTATGAGAAACAATTATATGAGAAATTAAGTATTTTTATATTTAGGGAATAATTTGTTTTAATTGCTTGTTTTCTAAATTAACATGTTAATGACACAAAATCTTTTCACTAAGAGAGGCAGCTAACACTCGTTCCTCTTCTGTTTTGCATGCATGGTGCTAAGTATGCGGTCTTGCAATCAAGACAGCATTTCTGTTCCTAAAACAATTGACTAGGGAACCTAGTCATCACAAATATTTGGCTCATTATTCAACAGTCTCTCCAACGAAAACTACATTGAAGGATATGCTACATAATAATTATTCTAAAGGCTGGCTGTTTTGGGTACATTTATTTTTTTTCAATCTGTTTGCCAATGGAGAAAGAGGAGAACCAATATTAAAGTACCGAAAGGCTAATTTTTTATTTTCAGGGAGGATGGGAACAAATTTTTCATAGCTGTCCCAAACAGCACTTTCTGGAAGGGAGGAAGAGAGGACAATTTTAACCGTATTCAGAATATTTAATTGGAGATGTTAACATTTTGGAAAAGGGAAAGTACATGCATTTATTTGTTTATATTCTGCTCATGGGAACCCTGTGACTATCTAGATGTTGAAATTAACCATGGTGAGAGTTGTAATGTAACAGCATTGGAGGAGTAAAGAATTATACTTTTCATATTATTTGTGTTTATTGTATATGTGGACCATTTTTCAAGACCTAGTCCAACTATTGTTGATCTCAACTTATTTCAGCTTTCCATTTTTGCAACATTTCCAATTACACAGCTTGCTTTCCTTCCCTTCACCTATTAATGTCTGGAGGACTTTTTCTTTTTCTTTTCCTTCTCCTTCTCCTCTTTCTCCTTCTCTTCCTCTTTCTCCCATGGTTGAGAGTCCTGCCCAACTTATTACATTTTGATCTTGTTTATTATCCTTTTATTTACATAATTTACAAAATGATTTTCTTTTTCATTGTATCACTAATATGGGTTTTACCTAAAAATAGAGATAAAAATCAATTCCGTTTGGCATTACTTACTGTATCACAATATAGGATATCACAATATAGAATAAGACATCCTATCTAAATAGGATGACCTTTTTAGATGGTCAGTGAGAAAAAGATAGGGTCATGCTTCCTGGCTCCAGCTTATGAAAGAAAACTCTATGTCTTGAAACTGATTAGTATGGAGAAGAAAGAGGCAGGATAAATATGGCCACTGCCAATTCCCTTTTAATTATCCTGTACTAGTAATATTCAAATGGGTTGTTTTGCATTGTTTGGTGCTCCATTATTCACTAAAAGTTTGAGAAAAATCTAGAAATATTTCTGAACAAGTTTAGTTTGTTTTATATATATACTTACTTAGAGGAATTGTATTTTCTCTTTTTACTCCAACTAAAACACTTAAATAATACTTGGGAGCAGATTTGGGATGAGGATGAGGAAGATCCAGATTCAAGTCCATCATGAGTCAGGAAAACTCACTGGCTATTTTGGGTCCTGCTGTTTTTCCTAAAGCAATATATTGCACAAAATTGTTATTTGGGGCAAACTTTTGAAGAGGGCTATATATGTTGCCTTTTGTTTGCAGAGGAAAAACGTGATATACCTCTAAGGAATAAAATAAAAAGTACTCGGTCTCAGAAGATTTGAAATCTTTTAGGCCATTTTTCATAGCCTTGTGCTATCTTGAGATTAAATCTTCCATCATATTAGTCAGAAATGGTTGACATTGTAGCCTAGCACTTCTAAAGAGCTCCAAGTTGGGAAAGACTGTCTAGATATAAATATTATTAAAAAGCAATAGTAATCCAACCCAACTCAACCAAATCAAACGAAACCAAGAAAGAGTTTGAGCCCACTTACAGTCCACTTAAAAAGGGCCGTAAAACACTGTGAAGTGGTATATAAGTCTAAGTGCTATTGCTAGATGTTTTTATTAAAAAGCAATAGCACTTAGACTTATATACCACTTTACAGTGTTTTACAACCCTCTCTAAGCAGTTTATAGAGTCAGCATATTGCCCCCAAGAATCTGGGTCTTCATTTTACCTGTTGTGTCCTAAGCCTGCAAAAGCAGGCTCGGGATGTTGTATTGGTCCTGGGCATTCCAAAAGCTGCCCGGGACCAGAAAGAGCGGCGCCAGCCTTGTGCACATGCGCAAGGCACGAAAACGCTCTGTTACGTTGTTTGTCATTGTCCGGGTCTCTGGTCACATAAAAAGGCCTGAGTGCCTTTGCCTTTTGTTCGGTTGTTGTTAGAAGAAGAATAAAGAGCTGTTTAACATCGCCATGTGTTTTCATAATTTGCACGCGAAAGAAGTACTTAACACTGGTGGCGAGGATGGGATCGTTTCCAAGCTGAAGAGAAAGTTTTAAGAACTTACCCAGGAAATCCTGAAGAGGGGAAGACGGCGTCTGAATCAGCGTCCCAGCCTGCCAGTATAGCGTCGCTGGAGGGTGAGCTCAGCTAAAGGACTCTTTCCCCAAACAGAAGTTTGCAGAGGAGCGAGTGGTGAAGGTCATAATAGTATGATGGCGAAGATTGGCCGTTTGTCTGATTTTGATGTCTCACACCCAGAGAGATGGAATTCCTACATTACAAGGGTGGAGAATTACTTCAGAGTAAATCAAATTAGAGAAGACGGCTTAAAGGCTGCAACTCTTTTGTGTGTCTGTGGACAGGAAGCTTTTGAAATCGCAGACAATCTGGTGGCCCCTGCACCTCTGGAGTCAGTAACATATACTGACTTGAACAAAATGTTAAAGGAACACTTCCAGCCAAAGTTATCTGTTATTGCTTGGAGGCACGCGTTCGAGCAGAGAGACCAGAGGCCGGGTGAATCTGCTGCAGATTTTATTGCGGCCTTAAGGCAAACAGCCAGACCTTGTGAGTTCAAGGATCTGGAAGAGAGGCTGTGAGATTGCTTCGTATGCGGTTTAAGGAACAGAGACTTACAACAGAAGATTTTTGCAAAAGAAGATGTCTCTTTCCAAGACGTGCTAAAAGAGGTGACAGTTGAGGAAGCAGCAGGCGGGGCTGTGAAGGTCTTACGGCTCACCAAGATCCCTTCAGACACAGCCACCGTCCATCAAGAAGGATCGGAAGCGGATCCTGAAGAAGAGGTGGATAGGCTTCACCACCAGTTGAAAGGAGGCAGAAGGAACATCCGGACAAGGCCCCAGCATCTCTTCAATACTTCGGGTGCGGAGGACGCTACAAGCAAGCTGACTGCAGGTTCCGCTCCGCCATTTGCAGAGCATGTGGCAGGCAAGGCCAAATTGCATCCATCTGTTTGGGTCGCCAGAAGGTCCAACCTCATGAAGAACTGCGTCTGAAAGGTACTAGGTCCCCAGCCAACATAGGGTGGGTTTCTGCGCATCGTGCAGGAGTATTTTGAAAACAGGAACACATAAGCCCCTTAAGAAGAAACTGTCCATTAATGTAAGGTTGCAAGGGATTCCCTTATCAATGGAGTTGGACACTGGGTCTGCTCTCTCCATTATTTCTATTAACACATTCAAAAGGATATGCAGCAGCAGTGGCCTTCGAGTTAAACTCAGGCCATCCAATCTAACACTTAAAGATTTTCAGAATTCTATGGTGTGTGTTAAGGGAGAGGCCACCCTTAGAGTACAACATAAGGATTTTGAAGGTCCCCTACATGTGGCGGTTATTGGGGGTGAACGTACGAGTCTTATTGGACTTGATTGGTTCGAGGCTCTGAGAATCCAGGTAACTGGGCTGCACCATTTGCAAACGTTGAGCCTTGCAGAAGTCTGCAAGGAGTTTGCAGATGTGTTTAGTTCAGAGCTAGGATCCTACAAGGGGCCTCCAATTTCGCTACGTTTAGACCCAACCATCACGCCCATCAGGGTTAAGCCTAGGGTACCTTTTGCCCTCAAAGGCAAGATTGATGCTGAGCTGGACAAATTGCTCCAGCAGGGCATTCTAGAACTTGTGAATTCAAGTCCATGGGAAACCCCCATAGTAACGCCTCTAAAGGCTAATAGGGACCTACGTATATGTGCAGACTACAAGTGCACACTGAATAAGGCTCTGCAACAGCACGCTTATCCAGTGCCTGTGGTAAGTCACATTCTGGCCTCCCTCAAGGGGGGGGGGCACATTTTTGCAAAGCTTGACCTGGCATAGGCCTATCAACAGCTATCTGTTGATGAGGCAGCTGCAGAGGCCCAGACTATTGTAACTGACAGGGGGGCCTTCAAGGTCAAGAGACTGCAATTTGGGGTAAATGTAGCCCCTGACATATTCCAAAGTGTCATGGAAAGCACACTTCGAGGTATTCCTGGGGTCTGTCCCTACTTTGATGATGTCCTCATTGCTGGGGAGTCATCTCAAAATTTAGCAGAGAAATTAAGGGCTGTCATGCTTCGTTTTCGAAAAGCAGGCCTTAAACTGAAGAAGGATAAATGTAAGATAGGAGTCACTTCTACTGACTTCTTAGGATTCAGGATAGATGCCCAAGGCATTCACCCTGCTGAAACTAAATTGCAAGCTATCTAGCAGGCCCCAAGCCCTAAGTCTAAGAGTGAACTGCAAGCCTTCTTGGGGCTATTAAATTTTTACCATGCATTTCTCCCACATAAAGCTGCAGTGGCAGAGCCATTACACAGGCTCTTAGACAAGCAGGCTCCTTGGCAGTGGACTAAAGTCCATGACAAGAGCTTCAATGAGGTTAAGGCCTTGCTCACTTCTAATGCTGTTTTAGCGCATTTCAATGAGCCACTGCCTGTTTGCATCGCATGCGATGCATCTCCTTATGGGGTGGGAGCTGTATTTAGCCATCTGAAGGCTGATGGGACACAGGTCCCTGTGGCCTATTATTCAAGGACTCTGTCTTCTGCAGAGTGGAATTACGCTCAAATTGACAGAGAAGCCTTGGCCATAGTGGCTGGCATTAAGAAATTTCATGATTTCTTATATGGCCGCCATTTCACGGTCTATACTGACCATAAGCCTCTGCTGGGTTGGTTTACCACTAACAAACAGACATCACATATCATTTCTCCTCGTATGCTGAGATGGTCCATTTTCCTGTCAGCATATGACTATACATTAGTTCACAAACCAGGAAAAGAAATGGGTCATGCAGATGGCCTGAGCAGATTACCCCTGAACCAATTGGAGCCAGATCCTGCTCCAGCCATTAATATCCTGTCCATTCAGGAGTTGCCTGAGTCTCCCCTCAATGCTAGGGATGTGGCTGCTCAAACTGCCGCTGATCATACGCTTACACATGTGATGACATGGGTGTTGGCAGGATGGCCTGACAAGTGCCCAGATACTGAGTTCCAAAGCTTCTCGCACAAGAAGCATGAGTTTTCCACTTTCAAGGGTTGCCTGTTATGGGGTAGCAGGATAGTGATCCCAGCCTCATTGAGGTCTAGAATCTTGATCTCTCTGCATGAGAGACATCCTGATATAGTCAGGATGAAAGCGCTTGCGTGCAGCCATCTTTGGTGGCCTGGACTCGATAAAGCCATCGAGGCCCAGGTGCACGGGTGCCAAGTGTGCCAACAGTCTCGGCCTGAAATGCCTCAGGGCCCAGTACATAGATGGGAGGAAACTCAAACCCCATGGTCTAGAGTTCATATAGATTATGCTGGGCCCTTTCAGGGGCAATTCTTCCTGGTTGTTGTTGATAGCCATTCCAAGTGGCTAGAGGTTGTTCCTGTTTCCTCCACTATTACTGCCAGGACCATCCAGGTGTTGAGAGGAATTTTTGCATCACACGGTCTTCCAGATGTGCTGGTTTCGGATAATGGCCCTCAATTTACCTCTTCTGAGTTCCAGGATTTTCTTCAGGCCAACCTGATCCGCCATGCAACTTCGGCTCCCTTCCATCCATCCTCCAACGGAATGGCAAAGAGGATGGTGAGAACTACCAAAGATGCCCTCAAGAAACTGACTTATGGTAACTGGCATCACAGGTTAGCAGATTTCCTTCTTGCACACCGCACCACACCATGCATAGCCACAGGAAAGAGCCCTGCTGAACTCCGCTGGGGTTGCCGTCTCATCACTAAACTGGACAGGTTGCACCCTGACCAGGTGGCTTCACAAGTGTCACAACCACGGGCACCTAAAGACTCCAGGTGGGCGATCCGGTTTGGGCAAGAAACTATGGGCCTAGTCATCTCTGGGTCACAGCTGTGGTCTGCAAGGTAGCTGGGCTGTTGTCATACGAAGTTGCATTGGGGGACGGCCGCGTTCTTCGCAGGCACATAGACCAACTGCGTTGGAGGCTGGACTCTCACTCTTCCGCTTTTGGCTCTGCTCTGGGGGGGGGGAGGACGATAACATGCATTCTGGGTCACAGTTTCCCAGGCCTAACAGGCCATCACTAGCTGCTACTGAGGCTATTTGGGATTCATCCTAAGGTTCCGCAAGTGCTCCTAACAGGAATTCATGGGATAGGGGGTCATCCCACACAGCCATAATCACTCCAGACAAGGAGTCACACCGGGGGTATCCACACAACTCACAAGCAGCAAGAGAAAAAGAATTCCATCAGGGGTGCTTGCCAAAATCCGCAATTGCTCCCAAAAGGTCACCAGAAAAGGGGGTTGCCATGGAGGCAACTCCTGACTCTGGCACCTTGGGCACGTGCTTGGGGGCCACAGAGTACTGGGGCACTTCCACTACCCAGTCCTCTCCATCTGTTGGCCTTGGGCTCGAGGGACAGTGTTCCCAAGAGGGGTCCATTGTGGACTCGGCGAATTCCACCCCTCCATGGTATGCTGGCTTGGACTTAGAGGGTCCAGCCAGCCAGCAGCGGGGCAGGTCAACTGGGTATTTGGGGCAGCAAAGTCCTGGCCGGCCTAGCCTGGTAGGCAAGCAGGTAGGCCAAGCAACCTCACCGGGGTCACCTAGGAATTTAGGGCAGCAATGCCCTGGCCTGCCTAGCCTAGTAGGCAAGCAGGTGGGCCAGGCAATCTCTCCGGGCCTTAGAAGGTCGCAGCGGGTCAAGTGCCCACCTAAACATCTGAGAGACTTTGTGAAGTTGCTGTCAAATCATGAAGGTTCTGTTCATGAGGCCCCTGAATAACGGGGGTAACTCGTGGTAGATTATTTTGTATTATTTTTTGATTTCGGATACATTTATGTATTAATAAAGATTGAAGGGGGTTTTGCCTGAGGGCAAACTCGAGTATTCCACACTCCTTGCATTTGATTAATGAAACTGTATGACACTCTTCCCAATGCACATGTGTGCGCGCAAATATGTTCCATCTAGGGGGAGGGGTGTTGTGTCCTGAGCCTGCAAAAGCAGGCTCAGGACATTGCATTGGTCCCAGGCATTCCAAAAGCTGCCCGGGACCAGTCAGAGCGGCGCCAACCTTGTGCGCATGCGCAAGGTGCGAAAATGCTGTTACTTTGTTTTTCATTGTCCAGGTCTCTGGTCACATAAAAAGGCCTGCGTGCCTTTGCCTTTTGTTCGGTTGTTGTTAGAAGAAGAATAAAGAGCTGTTTAACATCGCCATGTGTTTTCATCATTCGCACGCGAACGAAGTACTTAACATTACCGACCTCAGAAAGATGGAAGGCTGAGTTAACCCTCAGCTGGTGAGACTCAAAACTGCCGAACTTCTGGCAGTCGGTAATCACTGCACCACCACAGCTCTGTATAATATTCTTGGGAAAGCTTGGTTGAACCCAGATATATTTTATATACTGGCTGAATTAAAACTCCATTTATGTATTAAATCTTGATGTAAAAATGCAACCTATTTCAACATCATTCTTTATAATTCTTGGGAAAACATTATGATGACTTTTGCTACTATACATGGATTAACTTAGTATTTGTAAGCTCATCTTTGCCTTCTTTTTTGCCAATGAGCCAAGTTAGCAAAAGCAATAGTGGTGAATCTGAAAAGAAGTAAAGTTAGAGAAAGAAACCATTGAACAATAGCACAAGCCAAATTAAAGCTACCAAATTTTATATCCAAGGGCTATGAAACAGGGCTTTGAAGTGAAAGTACATGACTTCTGTACTGCTTGAGACCCCCTCTTCTTTTTATCAATTATATTCTCAATACTTGCTCAGGCATAATATTTCATAACTCTTTAGTCAACTGAACTGTTCTTAGAAAAAGAGATTTATCATCTGAAGGAAAAATCTGAATGAATTTTCACTTTATAATCTGTATTAATGTTTAATCCTGTACTTCGGAAGTTGAATGCTTGATTTTGCTGAAATGCAACTGTTAGCAAACCCAGTCAGAATTTTTGAAAATACAACAAGTTACAATTTAGCAACTTGAAGAAATTCTTAGGCCTCCCACACAAGTACACATTATTCTTAGGCATCCTTTGCATAATTGCTTTATTAATTTTAGAATCTTTTCGGATATATAACATATTCTACTCAATTTTCCTCTTAAAATGTGACAATATAAAAATATAGCCCTTTACTATATGATCGATCTTGCAGTATATTGTCACAGGATTTTTTTTACATGAATTCTCATTTGTGCATAGCCCTGTTTCCATCTGCCAACATAAAGACTACAATAGATCCTCTAAGAAAATGTGACCATCAATGGGGGAAAAAAATGACTTGGGAATCGGTAAACTAAGGAATCAAAGACAGCACTGAATTTGGTGATTTACTATTTATATCTGTTGAAGAAAGATGATCACTGAGAACCAATGAGAGGCAAAACAGAAAACTGTTTCCAGTTTCATACTGTCTATCATTACACATCACAGGAGAGAGTTTTTTTTCCCTTTAGCTGTGACTAGAAAAAAATAAGTTTTTTTTCCTGTGCCATTATTCCTGAAGCTATACAGGCTGCTGGGCTTACTGTTTACATAATAAAAAATATACAAACTGAATTGGTTTATGGATTATGTGCCATTAAGCCACCAACTTCTACTGATCATGTACATAGATTTTCTCCATGATGATACATGTTGAATACATTTCGCCTACATGTGATACTAACTACTAAAACTGAGATCTGTAGATAATGTGTTCTCTCTTATTGTAACTACTAGAAAAGCATAGTTCATGGATTCTTTAAGATAGGGAGCTCCTAGCACTATCTAGCATTTTCTCACTAATGACTTATAGCATCTTCTAGTCACATACATTCATTCTGATGCCAACATGACAGTAATGAGCACTGGCATTGTATTATGTCATCGGTGGTTGACTCTGTTGTGTTTTAAGTCACTATTGGAAAAAATGTACAAAATGGATTGTGACATAGTTCCATATTTTCACTCCAAACAGTTTTTCTAAGGAAAGAAAAATGATGGAACAAGTAATGGGGACGATAGGGTTAGAAGAAAAGCCAATCAAGAGTGAAAGGTCTTCCAGCAGAAATGGCTTGCAAACAGTTCAACAGAACACAATGTTAAATGTGCTCAGACAAACCATGCACAACCACTTTATCGTATATAAATATTGTAAGAACCCATTACAAACTAATCAGAGCTTTTCATGATCTGCATTTGTGATGGGTAAAATCATTTTAATTGGTTTATATTATGTCATTTATGTATTTATGTTGGTTTTGCATTTTGAAGTTTATAATGCTTGAAGTCTTCTTAAGAGCAAATATGTATTTACCATACACAACACTAATCTCTTACAAGGTGATATGTACAGGAAATATGTGATGTCCAATGGCATCCTCTCATAAGACACAATCTTTCAGAAAAGAACTTAAACATTTGGTTCAGAAAAAGATAAAGCCTTGCTTCTTTTATTAAGATACCTGCATAGGAAAATATGCTACATCAACATCCATTGGATACACATAAAGGTGAAGATATTTCAGTTGCTTCTAAGCTGTCAATAATAGCATCTCTCAACAACCACTTAATATCCAAAATGGCTCACTATTTATACACAAATATATAAAAATATTCAGGATGCAGTCCGCCAGCAAACTATCCAAGTTCACTTGAAAGAAGTGAAATTATGGTGAGACTATAACCCTGTTCTCATGCAGTTTTTACTTATTTCTACAGATCTCTCAAGGAGAACATCTCCAATGAACTGCAAATCAGTCACAGTTGCTGTACTATGTAGTGAGTTCACTTTACCATTCATTGTAGCAAAAGAGAAGGTTAACACTCACCTGCCATTCTTGGTGACAATCATCTCATTTGTAACTTCTCTGAACCTCTGCCACAGGGCAGAATCTTCCAAGATAACCTGGAGCTGTTTCTCTGTAGGGTCCCCTTTGTCTCTGCCAGCCAGGAGTTCATTTTCCACCACATTGAGCAGCCTGGAGATGGTGCAATCATTGTGTTTCTTACAGCCCAAATCAGTCATGGTGACTCTAATGTCAGAAACTTCTCAGGTTATTTTAAAAAAAACGAAAGAGGGAAGTCTTCACAATACCCTCTGAACCTAAGCCCAAACTAATTAATTAGACACAATGGAACAAAAGTGCTCACCTCAGCCTTTTGCCAGACTTGTTCTTTCCTCCACTACATCCCAACACGATGATGACACCTGCATGTTAAGGTTTTAACATGAACACACAACCATGTCTTAATTACCAACTGTCAGGTGGGAGGCAGTCTGATTAGGCAATTGGCTGCTTCTGAAGACGAATCTTCCATTCAATTTGCTAAGCTTTTATCTTTCTGAGGAGGGTCTAATTATTCTGCTCAAGAACTATATTTCCATTAATGAAAATGATTTAATGTCTCAAATGAAACGATGAATGGAAAGCAAATCTGTGCAGATTTGCAAAATCAAACTGAAAAGGAAGATACAAATAACATTGAAAGGCAAACTGTGTGATATACAATATTAGCCTTTCTTGAGGCAAGTGTATTTCCTTGTGTTTCATTATATCATTGTCAACAAAAAAACTTGTTTCTCATCAAACTATACTTATACACCGGGAAATAATTCATATGAGCTTCCTATTTGCAGGCTAGATTCCCAAATTCTAGGACAGCAATGACTAATTTATGTACTTTAGGAAATGTAAGAGATACTATGGACAATATTTGATGCAAAGCATATAGGGCATTGCCATATAATAGATCATAATATTGTTTTTTCTGGGTTAGCAGGAATTGTTCCTGTTTTTAAAAAATGTAAAATCCTTTTTATTGATTTACACTGCAGTTTTCATTTATTTCCCATCTAAAATGGTGAGAAATTTAAGTTTTTGCAAATTTATTCTTTTACTTATTCAGTATATACAGCTGCCACTCACCAAGAGATTCTGGGTTGCTAACAGGGTTAAAGTTATATCAGAAGAAAAATATCATAGTGAGAGCAAAAGAAACTGCTCATAGGCATTGAGGCTCCAACCTCAAAATGAAGTGGGTGAAGAAGGGATGATTTGTTTTTTCAAAATTATTCTAATGTTTCTTGTTCATGCCATCGTTCAAAATTGATAATTATTTACTATCTGCTAATAGGTTATCTACCACTGAATACTGACCACTGAATAACTGTAGACTGTGGAATCCTGGGTGTTCTCGGAACTTGGTTGTTTGCCTGCAGACATTTCATAACTTGATTGGGTAACATCATCAAAGCTAGTGAGTGCAGGATTTGCTCCCTTTCTGTATGCAGTATCATGCTTTGCCATATTGCTGGGGGTATGATTCTCTTGGTCCAAGAAGAAGCCAAGAAACTTGGTTGTTTGCCTGCAGACATTTCATAACTTGATTGGGTAACATCATCAAAGCTAGTGAGTTTCTTCTTGGTCAAGGAGAATCCACACTCCCCAATGCTGGCAGGGCAAGTGCTTTCTATATTAATTAATTATTTATTAAATTACTAGGCTGCTCATCTCATTAATACAGTGACACTGTATAAACAGAGAGCAAATCTCACATTCATTAGAATTGATGATGTTACTTAGTCAGATGGTGAAACATCTGCAAGCAAATGTTCAGAAAGCACCAAGGACTCTGTAAGATTCGCAACATGTGAGAGTAGAGTTAAAGGAGGCATCAGCCTAGAATCTCTATGTAGCCATAAATGGACTAAGTCCAACTCCTTTGGATTCTGTGGACTCCTATTTTATTCCAAGCAAGTATTAACTGTTGGTTGAGAAATTCCTATGCATAGGCTGTTTAGCAATAAATCAGTTTAATTGGACCTTCACATGTGGACCTGGTCTTTTGTACCTGACAGACTACACAGTTCAACTTTGAGCTACATGGATTTCTTCTACTGAATATCTGTACAGAAGGGAATTAACTAAATATCCTGCTTCTGGCTGCTTGCTGTTAATAGCAAGAGTGTGAAATATATGAATCTAATCTAGGAGGTGAATATGATAAACTACTTCAAATGAACAGGTGTTAAGGAAAAGGAATTGACAAATCTGTAGGATTAAGAACCTTTGGTTCATAGACTGAATGCTGTTTGCAAAGTATTTTTATCTACCTCATAGAAACTGTTTCTGTTCCTAAAACTTTAGCCAGTGCTCACAAGGTGTATGGAAATCATGTTCTCCATGTAAGAGAAATAATTTGGTTGATAAATAAGTAGCAGAACCTAACACTGCTCTGATGATTATATCTCAAACTAAACCAAAAATACTAAGAGAGCCTACATATTATTATTTTAATGAGTAGGATAACTTGTTTTCTGACGAGGCATCAAATATTGTTACTACTAACTGGATTCACTGCTTCTTCATAAGTTTTGTGTAGGGTAAATTTAGAATCAATATTTACCGAACCTATCTAGAAATAAATTTTCCCAAGAATAGCAATAGACTACTCACAATAGTGATGCTATTATTTATTTATTTATTTATTTATTTATTTATTTATTTAATTGGATTTCTATGCCGCCCTATTCCAGGAACTCAGGGCGGAGTAGGTGTCTTGGAACAATGTGGAAATAGTGTTCTACAGTCTTCTTCCAAGATGCTTCCTCAACTTCCTGATCAAGCCTACCGACCTCATGTTCCTGATGGTTTTACCATCCAAGTACTAATCAGTTGTAATCCTGCTAAGCTTCTTGAAATCAGCAAAGCTGAGAAGATGCTGCCACTGGTTGGACTCTGGAACATCTGTCATTATTAATGGGATGTCTTAAATCAGGCTTATCGGCATGATACCTAATAGCTTTTAATTTCTAGAGCTCAGTGGATAAAGTATTCCTTAACAAAAGAATGAATGAAAGTATTTGGCAAGACTCAAACTTTCCAGATTTTATACAAATGAGTGGATTGATGGTTCATCCAGACTCTGTCAGCTTCTCTGAAATTTATGAAAATAGAATTTTCTATATGCTGTTAACAAGTATTTACCTATACATTATTGCAGTACATAAGCCCTGCTGTCTGTGAATCTCGGCCACCAGAAGTTAATTGCCCCTTTTTCTGAATATGTGTGCTAAAGTAATGAAAAGACTAATCTTTTCTAAATCACTTCAAATCCAATAATTACTGATGGTGTCAAACCTTGATTAAAGAACACCAGAAAACCTGCTGTCTTTTTGTCCTTTGTAATTATGACTCGGCATTGGATGTCATGGCTAGATAGATATTTAGTTTCCCTAGCTTCTGGAACTGAATGTTCAGGAAAGAGAGTCCATTCAAATGGGACAGGAGATGGAAAGAATGAGTTAGCTTCTCATGGATTTCATTTGACCAAGAATTTTCTATTATATTATTATAGTCAGTAGAAAAGTCTGTAGGAAAGTACAGCTATTAAATATCAGTTAAAGAGGAAACATCATTTTTTTCCTGCTATATGTAAACAGCTGTTAGCTTCAAAGAGTTTCAGATTGATTTGTTGATTATTTCTTGTTTCTGCTGAAGCAAGCAAAAAACATTTCCGCAAATGTTTCTCTGCCTCAATTTACTTATAAAACTCCATATATCAAGTTTATGTTCTAACTATATGAATGACAAACAGTTGAACAAATCTAATAGGGGAAAATCCTCTCAAAATAGATCTCTGCTTACATCTTATTAGACCCATAATTTGGATAATTAAGATAGGATATCTCCTAGGTACGCGCTTATTGCATTGTCATCTTATTATAATAATAAGTTACAGAGCACTGCTGCAACCAGATTGGTAAGCAGAATAAACTTTGTTAGCACTTGACAAAACAACAGAGAATATCAATGCTCCAGACCAGGCATGTCAAACTGCTGGCCCCCAGGCTGGATACGTCACGTCGAAACCGCGCCCACCCCATTGCCGGCAATGGCGAAAAAGTCCCGATATGTCGCGCGACATCACATGACGTCACGAGTTTGACATGCCTGCTCCAGACTATACTAGAAAATTGAAAAGCACCCCAGAATAAGGCAGTGGCAAATCACTTCTGTGTGCTTGGGAAAAATAAATAAATTACATATTTATAAAAGCCCACGAGGTTAGGTTTGATTCTTCAGCATTTCATATAAACTTGATTCACTTTTGCCTAGAATGAACTGAACCTGTGAACATCAAAACTAGAATTTTTGTATTCAAAGTGTAAATTATTAAGAGACCTATTTGTTTAGAGCATATTCATTTCTTTTCTTCAACTGTCTCCAATTCTCAAAGTCTGCCTGGAAAAGTCTCTTCAGTTTTTTGGCAAGTTTTTTTAGAAGTGATTTGCCATTGCCTCCTTCCTAGGACTGATAGAAAGTGAGGAGCCAAGGTCACTCAGTTGGTTTCATGTCAAAGACAGGACTAGAACTCACAGTCTTCCAGTTTCTACTCTGATGCCTTAACCATTATGCCAAATTGGCTCTTGCATGGAGCATTAATTATATAGAAGCAGAGCTAAAAGAGCTTCAGGTTAAATATTTCAAAAAAAAATTAAAAGCCACACATTTTAAATATAGGTCACAGGTTTTTAAAAATTATTACTGGTAGTTAACACATATCTGTATTAAGCATTAAGCATTATGTAGAAATTAAATTATCTTCACAGAAACATTACTCTTTACTGACAAATTTGCATTATAACCAACAACTATTGTCCAATTATTTTCAGTTCAATTTTATATAGCAACAACTTAGATTTCAGTTTAATTCACCATTTAATTCCTTCATCTGTACTTATTTTATGTGACCAAAACTAATAAAGTTGATCTGAAATATTGTTAAACTATGAAGTTTTATTTTGAAAAGGTTTTAACTAAAGTGTTAACACTGTATCAATATCTATTATACTTGTACATATTTTTTTAATATAATCAAAATCCAGACAGTTTAATAGATCTATTTTCCCACATAATCATCTTTATGAACCAGGAATTTCAGGATAATTTCAACTATTCACATTCCAACTCATAAACATGAAAACCAACATGAGGCTGGAGTTGATCTGGTAATTTTTGACAAGTTTCTCTTTTCTCTAGAGACAAAATAAGAATGTTTATAAAATATATCCCTATTTCCAAGAGACTCTAAAACATTTGTTTACCTCAATTTTCACAATAGCAAGATTGTATCCTATGTTATTAAATAAAACACCAAAATGTACAGTGATGCAAATAATGTTGTTCTTTTGTTGTTTTACTATTTACTTTTTTCCTTGCTTCTAGATTCTACAAAATTTCATTTCCTAGCTTCAAATTCAAAAAATTCAAAGCTTCAGCTTCAAAATAGCTGAATTCAAAGAATGTTTGTAATCTCTATTACAGCATATTGACAACAGCAATGTGTTCTCAGAACATATAGCTTCAGTAGCAAGTTTCACAACTCTGAACTTTTCAGCAGAGTTGACTTTATTAAAAACACAATACACACATGCATCGTGAAAACATTTTTATTACAGAAGATATAGTACTGAAAAGGAGTTCCTTTCAAAAGATATTTTCTCCTAAGGAGAACAAAACTTCCAGCACACAGAAAGGGTTACAAAAGCCAGTATACAAAAATGGAATGTTTTTTTCAAACAAAAAAATCAATAGCTTATTACGAGGGTTCTGCAAAGCATTCAACCAAGATGTGTTATTTCTGCTGTTACACAAAGAAGAACCTGTCTTTGGGTCATTAAAGTAGTTGTACGGTATCTTTCACAAGCCTTTTATGACTGCTTCAAGCCAAAGAGTTTGAGCAAAGTTTAAAGACAGAACTTCAAAACCTGTTTTAATAATTTGAAGACGGGTGATTCATTTGCACTCCTCTACAGTCTGTGTACTTTTCAAAATGATCCCTTTTGAACATTTTGTACAATTCTAATTATTATGGAAATCCTGCTAGCATGATTGGGTCGTGCTACAGAGGTAGGCACTTTACCTCCAGTGCAGCCTCAAATAGACCACGTTACTCATATTTAGTGGTGGAAATATTTTAGATCATGCAACTAGCATACTTGCAATTAAGGTAGAGTTTGTCATAAGAGTACAATAATAATGCACAAAGATAAGTGTTTTAACAAACTGACAATATAAAGGGGTGAGAAAAATTACAAAAATTATTCTTATTCTTTGTTCGCTAGATCATAAAGGCTGAACATTGGCTCGGAGAAAAAGTAACTGAAAATGTAGGCCGTATAACCATACCAAGACAGTAGTAGTGTCTTGCTCCCTTAATACAGACTTAGCATTTTATTTTTCAGGGAAAAGCAATAACTCAGATATAATATTCTTATAAGATGTTCAATACCTTTAATATTACATTAAGCCTATTTAAAAATATACCTAACAAGAATTCAGTGCCAAAAATTGGAAGTTACTCAAATTGAGTTTAAAGGTTCAGTTACTATTGGACTAATTAATATTGGATATGTACCATAATAATTTAAGAGACAAAATAGAGCATTTTGTGTTTCTTTGTCTTAAAATACAAGATATTACTATTGGCCTAGCAAGTTCACATTCCGTAAGCAAGGACATTATTGCAACTAGAATTTGTGAGAATTATCTTAGTCTCTCCCCAAAATAAACCTCCTACTTTTATGCATATTGTACAAAATAGTACAAAAGGGCTTAAAGGGTTTTGTTTCTCATTTGCTACCAATATTAAGCAGCATTTCCCAATTTGGTGACTCCATGAAGACTTCATGCTGATTAGAAAGTTAGGGGATTTTGTTTCAACCTGCACACCATCAAGTTGGGGAAGGCAAGATGCAGCAAGATGTAAAGGCATAAATTGATAGCTATATGACTTAGTGGCATCCAATCCAGCAGTTGGTATAAAGTTATGAATTCCTTAATGTGGATGTCTGCATTTTCCAGCAGTTCTATTACCACCCTTCTGTTACTCTAAATAAATATACATAAGACACATTGCACATCAGTAGCAGCAAAACATGTTACGTTAAACTCAATTCTCTGAAGATATTAACAAGAAAAATGATAAGATGATCTCAGCTGGTATTCAAAAGAATGAATTTACATAGTTAGGAAATCCTGGAGGGGAGGGGGGGAATCAAGCAAGCTTCACCAAATCCCTTAGGTTTATACAATAATTTCTCACCACTTTATATTCAAGTGACCCTAAAAACCCATACAGAATGTATGAAGCTTACTGTTATCCTGTTCCACCACTATTTACCTCTGAAACAAGTAAGAGACTTATATCTTTTAGAATATTGTCCCCAACCTTTTCAATGCTGCAGTAATGCATCAGGAATAGGCACTATCAAGTGAAATTCTGACTTTTGTATTTCAGGAGTCCCCTTGTGCCACAATCGTCTACTGTAAGAGAGAGTTTGCAGTTACCACTATCACTAATAACTACACACTGATTCACTATAAAAAACATATTAAATGTATATACTTAAATATCTATAGAAGATATTCAAAAAAATTTAATATACAGATCTGGATAGTTTTATATTGTAAGGTAATAATTTAAATGCTCCCACAAAAAAGCAGATGAAGGAAAGAAACATATGTGTTCATTTCTTAAAACTGAGGCCTTGTAGACCTAATTTTAATACATTACTTAGAATTGTTTTACCTGAATTCATTTACAATCGGTGTACACAATTTTGTGCTTCATTCATAATGAGAGTTGTAATAAAGTGAATTATTTTACAAATATCAAGCTTACAAATCTATAAATATGCTTGGTTTTGGTAAGCAGCACAATACAATTAACTTTCCAAGATCTCTGGAATAAAACAACCAACAACATTTATCAAAGAAGCTATATTAAACTAGTTAGACAGATACAAACATTGGTTCCACTGTGTACAAAATCAGAGTTAACGTGGCTACTCCTCACTGGGAAATTTCTGTGCTCTTATATCCTGTATTAGTCTCTTTCAAAAGACGAAAGAGATCAGAAAAGGCAGTATAATGAATATAGATTGTATATACGTAATTTTTCTTTTGGCAATAAATGCTTACGGTTCATGAATTCCACCAAAGGCAAAATTGTTGGATTTTTTTTAAAATAAGCATACCATAGCATCAAGATAAAACAACTACAAAAACTCTCAAATAATTCTTAACATGTACACACACTTTTACTTCTTATGAGAGATAACCAAGGAATATGCCAATGCATAAAGGAGAAAATTGCCAATATGCTAGCATCCGGCAGTATAAATAATCTCAGTATACTATCCTATGGGAAAATCAAAGCAAGAAACATAATATGATCCTCTTTCATGACGAACCACAGTGATAACTTATGCAACCAAACAAAATATTGAAAGAAAAGACAGGACGAGAAAAGAAGGCACTCAAAATCTAAGATGTTTGTCTCTCCAGTTAGATTATGGTACACTTTTGAGTTGTACAACATGAGTTGTACATGTAGAGTTGATCAACATGAAAATGAGGGAGCCACTACAGTGGTATCAAGGAGAGGATTTTTTTTTCAAAATGTAAGTCAGCAATAAAGGCAGAAGTCTAGATTTTATTTCATTTCAAGGCCACATGTGTAAAAGTCCATAAATAGAAATGCTTGCAGAAATCACCTTATCTATTGTTATGACTCCTATTTTTCTCCAGTTACTGATTTTCTTTCTAAACAGACACTAATATATACAATTTAAAGTAAAGAATTATACTTGCTATCCTGTTAGACAACAAATTAATTCCAGTAACTTCCCTCATACAATTTGCAATCATGATTTTTAGAAGATAAGGAGACATTTAGAAATGGTCTTTTGATAGCAAGTAAAAGTACGTTATGGAGAAAAATTCCCTACATGCTTAGCTAATGTTTTCCAAACTGTAATCTTCCTTTGAACTTTTTGATAGAAATTGGTTGATAGAAAGTAATAAAATCTCATCCGATCCCTTTCACAATTAGAATATCCATTTTACTTCTGAAATAAAATCACCTGAAGAAAAAAATTTTGTGGCATACATTAAGTATTAGTTTTGCAAGTGAAGATGAGACATAATTTATCTTGAAATTTTCATAAAATGTGTTATCTTCAGGGGAATATATAGTAGCTTTGTCTTCTGATTCATGTTAACTTAACACCTTAATGCTTTGTTCTTAGGCAGGTATGTGCTGTTGCAAGAATCATTTGGTTGTGCAGGTGTTGTAGTCCTCAATGTAAAAAGATAGCCAACTTAGCCTGCAAAAAGTAGCCAAATCAAAAGTTTTATAAGCAATTTCTCCATTAATTATCTGATTTATCTTATGAGAGGCAAAAAACTGTTTTTCTAAAAAGTTTCAAACAGGAATGCACCGTTGGTAATAGAATATATTAACTGCAGTAACAGAAGGCATTCTTTTTGGGAATAAACAGTAATGCATACTCCTCTTTAAAAAAAATTGTATCCCTCTAACAATCTGTTCTTTAGTTTGCAATTCAGCTGCTGATACATGTCTTCAGACTGGAACCCACATGAAGAAAAGCTTTTGAAAATAAAACAAAGTTTGCTAACTAGAAAGATCATAGTTTTTGCTGCCCATCATGATATGAATGTAAAATATCCACATCACATCTACAATTGCTTATTCCATAGCGTTAATTGAGGAAAATGGGAACATTAAAACTGCCTTATTTTATATAGAGATTAATTAAAGGGATCTACACCTTAATAAACTTGTTTTACTTTAGGATATCATTTTAATCCTCATAGTGAGTTGGGGACTGTTTCCAAATTATTATTTTTTAATTTTTTTAAATATATTTAAATATATCCTCAAAAAATATATCTAACAAACAAAATGGAGGATGCACCCTTTTAAATTCCTGTCTTTTGGACATTACCAGAGTCAAATCCAGCTCCTCTTTGCCTAATACCCTCAGACCCAAACTGACATTCCCTGGCCCCAAAGCTCCCATCTAAAACATAGGACAGAAGCCTCCTTGCCAGATAACAGTACAGCCCAAGGGCAGTCGTAATAAAGGAAATATAACATAGTAAGAAACTGAAACACCCCAACCTTCCATCTGCTTATTACCTGATGACCTCAACATTCCATCTCCTTTACAATGGACTCCCCCAACTCTGCTGCACTCCGGAAAGTACCACTTTGCCTAATAGAACATTGATGAGGACTTGCCCATCTTCCCCAACCTGGCCAGTAAATCAGATTCCTAAGCTATTGCAGTACACATCATTTCTTCTCAGTGTTATGTTCTGTACTTCTGAATTTTCCATAACATTTTCAAACTACCTCAAAAATGCTGCTGTCAGCGCTGCTAATATTGAATATTCTTGCTTTGACAATATATGCAGAACCGTCTGGTATTTTTAGAGTTAAATCAGGTGACAGTGAAAGGGGAGGAGAATATAAGGAAAGCCCAGGAAAAAGAAATGGAAGTAAATCTTTGCCCTCCAAGTTAATTGGAAGATGTGAATCATGACCCCAAAATAGGGGAGGGAAAATGCCTGGAATGTTATGTGCAAAGGAAGGGAAATTCAGATCTTAGCATTCCACCATGCCGTGCTGACATCTCTGTAACACTAATAAAGGCTTTTTAGGTTAAAAAAATGCCTGAAAGTTATTTGAAGTGTTTCATTAATCAGATACATGACAGCTGCATGGAATGTCAAAACATTTTTCTCTCTCCAAGGCCCTTCCAAATGTTTGTAGAGACCTTTTCTTTGCTATAAGTTAAGATGACCATGGCTGAAAATAAGGATATAACCATTTTACTCTAACCTACCAGCCATTGTATTTTCTGGAAGTTATTAGGTTGTTTGCTTACCTGTTATGTGAGGCACGCAGCAAAACATTTTTTCACAGCATCCCTGTGGAAAGAAATGCTGATGAAGCTAAGGGTGACTAGATTTACACAACACCAGTATATTTAGGTACAGTTCATTAACAAAACTACAACTGACAAGGTTTTGCTAAGCCCAAATACAATGATCCATATTATGACTTAAGGTGGTATATGAACCTAGGAGCTGCCTTATTTAAACCAACCACACTAAACAAACTCCCTCTGTATTTCCTTTTAATCCTATCTCAAAACTCGTATCTCCCATGAAATCCTGACAAACAGTAGTCTTGATATTTATTACACAGAAAGTCCTCAGTATCATAACTCTATATTTGCCAATCCTTTTCTTTCCAAACTAGTTAGAACTGTCAAGTGCTACTCTCTGAATTAATCACATACCTATAAGTCTCCATGTTCTTTCCCTTCTTCATCTTTCTTTGTCATAATATAGATTAAAACTTTTCAGCATTCACTTGTAAAGCAACTCTCTATACTGATGGCAGTATTTCACTAAAACAGCCATGTTCCGGTCATTCCTGCCAGGAAGTATATATTTTTTATAATTCTTGGATTTCTGGCACACAGAACAGCATTTCATTAAGATTATTTTGATTTTCCAACCCATACAAATTACAGAAGAAATGTGTTTGTTCCATGAACAAATGTGGGCAATCAACATTACCTTGCAAATGGTATGTAGGAAATGCTGTACCTAGAAAAGGAATAGCACAAATTCCTTCATTAGCAAGTACAAAAAAAAAAAAAAATCACCTTCCCCTCACAATCCAACATTGTTAACAGTCTACATTACACATGACAGAATGCAACTGCTGGACAGCAGATATATACTGTGCCATGCTGGAATATACTAAGACTAAGCATTGTTCTGATTTTAAAATCAATTTATATATGGCTGACTTCTAGGGTAGCAATGACTAATCTCAGGGACAGGAGAATGAAGTTCCAGGGAATAAGGGCAACAGAATTTTCTCTGTGTCATTTTGACCATGGCTGATCAAGGAAATAAATGCTCTGCATTCAAGAAATGAACTTTGTCAGAACATTTGTAATATCATATTTCACCGCAAATGGAAAGATATGTAAACAGAAATATAAGTATTATATGCCCACAACTATGTCTCCCTATAGATTTTCATTTTATACAGATGATGTGAATTTTTCATTATATTGGATGAAGAGAGTTAGTGGGAAAGAGAAACTATGTCAAGAAAGTAATTCATCTCCATCCACATAAAATTTGACAGTGGAACTAGTGGCCTATTTTATTAGATAATCAAAGAACATCTGAGGTATCAATGTGACTGGAATTAAACATAGATTGCTATTATATACTTGGTTCAACATTGCTAAATTAGTAGGTTATTCAACCAAATAAGTAGTATGTTTTCATTCAGATTCAAATTATTTTAGGAAATCCATAAGAATGGATTTATTGTTCATATGTTCTTAAATACCTTCAAGTAATAATTCTAGCAAAACCTGCTTTGGCGAGCTGAACATTATAAATGTTTGAGCATATTTGTATGGATGGCTGCATACCCTACTGACTTTACAGAAAATAAAAATATTAAAATCAATGCATCTAAATTGATTTTCATACATGCATATGCAAGTGTATAAAATCCAATATCAATTCATCTTCAATATTTTAAGAAGCTTAATAAGCAATTGAGAAAGTGTTTATGGGATTAGCAGACTGTTTTCTTTAACTAAATTACCATCTTCACATGAAAAAGGAAACTTTAATCTGGATTTTCAATAATATCATTGAAACTCTTTTTGGTACTCAAGTGATTTTTTTTAAAAAAAGTATGAATATAACTGAAAAATTATTTGACCCTCATAATATCTCGGTTGGAGTCTGATTTCTCTTTTAGCTGATATTTATTTGTTTTTATTTTATCAGTCTACTAAGCATATTTGGAGCATTTAGGATAGAAGCTTAATTCTGAGTCCTGTTTACAAGAAAAACTCATACTTTAAATAAGTGTAATTTAAAGATTACAATAGATTTTTTTTAAAGAGCCAGGGTGCAAACAAGTTTAGTACCTTAAACTAACTGATTGTCCTTTTCACTATTGCAAGAAAAATTTGGAAATGGCTAATACATTCATTTGAAACCTGCTTTACTATTCAATTTGGCCCTGTTCAGCTTCTGAATCCCACAAACTATTTGTTTTACAGAAAATACATTGAAGATTTTAAATTAATAAACTATGGACTAATCCATGTGGAGGGGGGTTTGTAAGATTTTGGAACTGTCCTTTTCCTACGATCGTGAAGAGTGACAGAGAGAGAGATTGGCCTAGGTGCCCAGCTGGTTTTGTACCTAAGACTGGACTATCTCCTAGTTTCTAACCTGCTGCCTTTAAATATTACTCAAAACTGACTCTTTAATAAATTTTTAGAAGTAAGATTCATATGCCAGGAATAACCAGGAGTTCAAATGTGGAATGAGTCAAATCTCATCAGGTAAGAGATAAAATGTTCATGCAATCCTGCATATCACTGCCTTTGCATTATATGCAAATGTGGGCATGGTTTCCTCATGTGAAATCCAATAAAAACAGGTGCTTAGGGCAATGCCTTCAAAATTCCTAGGGGATGAGGAAAAAATATCTTATTTTCATTATGGTATACTGTATGTGAAAAGGATTCAAGCTCTATGGAGATGCAAGAAAGGCTTTTGTTCCTAAATGCACAAGAACTTCCAATTATTGCCAAAGATCTATGTACACTGGAAAAATGAGGTGATACATACCATGCCAAGGCAAAGAATTGTAAAATGCAAAAGAGGATGGTAAGCCCTTTATTATGCCACTGAAAAGAAAAAGATAATTACAACTTAAACAACAATTATTTACAAATAATTTTATCAAGACATATCAGTCACATTGTAAATTTGATTACTTACCCAGAAAGCTGCACACAGAGTTAATATGAGGCATAGCTAAAAAAAAATACAGAAAGAAAGTCTTTGAATAAGAAATGCTATCTAATTAAATAGCTAGAAATAAAATACTGGACTAAATATATTTAATTTATTTAAGGAAGCGTATAAGATTGCTTTAATAGTAATAGTTAATCTTGAAATAAATAATTAAAAAGCAGATGTGTTCGTAATTTAATGAAGTTTAATGAAGAGAAGGACAAGGGGGGACATGATAGCTGTGTTCCAATATCTCAGGAGTTGCCACAAAGAAAATGGAGTCAAGCTATTCCCCAAAGCACCTGAAGGCAGGACAAGAAGCAATGGATGGAAACTAACCAAAGAGAGAAGCAACCTAGAACTAAAGAGAAATTCCCTACAGAACAATTAATCAGTGGAACAACCTGCCTCCAGAAGCGGTGAATGCTCCAACACTGGAAGTTTTTAAAAAGAGACTGGACAGCCATTTGTCTGAATTGGTATAGGGTTGCCTGCCTGAGCAGGGGGTTGGACTAGATGACTTCCAAGGTCCCTTCCAACTTTATTATTATTATTATTATTATTATTATTATTATTAGTAGTAGTAGTAGTAGTAGTAGTAGTAGTAGTAGTAGTAATTGCTTTTTATCCCCATACAACATAAAAATTTCTGGTTCAGGCAAAATCTAAGTTTTCTTTTTTGCAAATATGTATTTTCTAAGTTCTAAATTAATTAGGAATTATACCTATGCAATATACTGATAGAAGATATCATAGAAATAAGGTCAAAATATTGGGTAAAATAGTTCAGAACTTTTTCCTGAAAGATTAAAATCCTTGCAGCAATACTACAGAGATCCACTCACAATAACATTAAAAAGTAAGCAACATCCTAAAACCTCCCATTTGCCACCATAGCAAAGTAAAACAATTCCTACATCCCAATTTTCTATTATGATTCATCTTTATTGTGTGTATATTTAAAGGTAAAAATGATGAAGCAAACAGGGTATTTGCAAATATGTACCAAAACATTACAGAATTACAAAATAACAGAGTTGGAACAGATCCTGGAGTCCAATCCTCTACTCAGGCAAGAAACCCTACACCATTTCAGACAAATGGTTGTCCAGTCCCATCTTAAAAATTTCCAATGTTGGAGCATTCACAACATCTGAAGGCAAGTTGTTCCACTGATTAATTGTTCTAGCTGTCAGGAAATTTCTTCTTGGTTCTAGGTTGCTTCTCTCCTTTTTTTTTTTTTAAAATATTTTTATTGGTTTTTTTTTTTAAATTTTAACAGAAAAAAGAGACTAGTCATATCAAATCATAGTATTAAAATAAACAATCATCCATAAACAGAGCATAAATACATTTTCCAATGCATCTAATGATAATAACTCAACTGAAAATAAACATCTCAAACAAATAACCTTCATCGTTCTCTATCTCCATCCTATTATTCCCCCTTCTTATCAACTTCCAGTTAAATCAATCTTCACTCCACCAAAGGCCTCCCAGACAACCCTTTAGTAACAATAATTAATAATTAATTAATAATTAATTATTGGTTGCTTCTCTCCTTGATTAGTTTCCATCCATTGCTTCTTGTCCTGCCTTCAGGTCATTTGGAGAATAGGTTGATCCCCTCTTCTTGTGGCAACCCCTTACATATTAGAACATTTCCATCATGTCAACCCTAGTTCTTTTTTTTATTAAACTAGACATACCCAATTCCAGCAACCGTTCTTTATATGATCAGTCCCCTGATCATCTTTACTGCTCTTCTATGCACTCTTTCTAGAGTCTCAACATCTTTTTTACATTGTGGCAACCAAAACTGGATGCAATATTCCACGTGTCGTCTTACCAAGGCATTATAAAGTAGTATTAACACTTCACATGATCTTGATTCGATCCCTCTGTTAATGCAGCCTAGAACTGCATTGGCTTTTTTGTCAGCTGCTGCACACTAAAACATAGATGGTTACTCTTTAACTCTCTTTAAATCTGTAGAGTAGGGGTGTCAAACTGCTGGCCTGTGGGCCGGATGCATCATAACGAAACTGCACCCACCCCATTGCCAGCAATGGAAAAAAAGACACAATACATTGCGACACATCACGTGACGTTGCGAGTTTGATACCCCTGCTGTAGAGAATGTGTAATGTTCGCTATGTCATTTATGAATTATTTTTAATGGTATATGGTTTTTGATGTATGTTACTTAGAGTCACATCATTTGAATTGAGGGGTCATATAAATGTTTGTAATAAAATATATATTCCTTTTCATTCCAGGGTTCTAAAGTGTATTGATATAGTTGTTCTCCAGGTACAAGATTTGATGCTGCCACCACCACCTGTTCTTGGAATAACTTTTCATCTGAAATCTAGGTAGAACTCAAAGGAGATTGCTTTCCCCAAATTCAGCTTCTAAGTAAAAGATCCCAATTGTTCTTAATAATTGGATTACCGTGGTTTGTAGTGTATCTTGTATCTAAATCTTGTATAATTCTTCCCAACAAAAAAGCAGGTTCCTATATTAAGCCTCACTTATTATAAAGCCCTTAAAAACCACAGACAATTACAGTAATCTATGTCCATTTATGGTTATGAGCAAAAGTAATTTTTAAAAAGCAATATAGTATTTCTAGCAGGACTACCTGATTCTGTAATAGCTTTGTTCCCTATGCCATCCATCTGGTAAACTTGCAAAATTCGTTTTTCTCCCCATGTACATGTATACATAATCCGACTGTGTTGTTTCTCTATGTCATATAATATATGTGAGTATATGCATAATTCTGTATTTATTTTTGTCATATTTATGTAGTGTATATTGGAGATGGTGACCCTTTGAGAGCTGTACGCAATGAAATTTCATTTTAATGTATGCCAATTAGTGTACATTCAAAGTGACAAAGTTCTGTTCTGTTCTATTCTATTTATCTAAACTTCTTTAAAAGAAGGCGGGAGAACTTTTTTGGCAAAGAGATGAACTTTAAAAAAAAATCAGTCTCTAAGAACTATGGTGCTGGCATCATAGGATGATGAGACTAACCTTCTGTCATTTTAAGAAAAAGATATGCCAGATATATAAATCTCCTGAAGACTGAATACTACAATTTTATTTTTTTCTGCAAAAGCTCTTCTTTTTTAATTTCTAATTTCTGAAGTGCAATTGGAAATGGAAGTCTTCAAAAACCAGAAAAAAGTAGCTTTGAAGCCATGCATACCCCTCCATACAAACAATATTGAACACTGAACATTCTCATTAGTCATTAAGAAACCAAAAGGAGAAATTACTTACAAGCATAACAATTGTAGCTATCAAACGAGTGAGTTCAAACATTCTTTTTAATTGTTTCATTGGTCCCATAAGAAACATGGTACTGCAGAAGAAAAAGATTAACATAACCTTCATCAGATATACAGAATAAAAATATTTCGACTTAATCACAAAGCAGCAGAAACTAACAGAGTTAAGTATTTCAAGAATTACTAATGCTAATCTCATTGACACATTTGAAAGTCTTTTATCATCTACAAGTTCAAAATAAGAATAATTTACCTTCCAAGGGAGCAAATATTTCCCACGGTATAAAATACTCCAAACAAGATAGGTCCTTTCTTGGGAACCATTAGTAGAAATGAACCCTGAAAAAGAGAAAAAGAAATAAGGAGTCTGTAACAAAATTTATGTATTGTCCTGCAGATAAAAGTATATGGAGCTATTAAATTCAGATTCTCTTATTAATTCTCAGAGTCTATTTGTAAAAGCACCAAGTATTCAAATAAAACAATGTAAGACAACATTACTATGTATAATGCATAGTCCTGTTTTTAGAGGGAGCAATTATCATATAACAACAAACTCAAACTTCTTGAATGTTAATCCTTACTTAGCCAAAATAGCATTATCCATGCTACAAGTGGGCGGAGAAGGAACTCAGCCTAGTGAGTTTTGAGTACGCCCCATGGACACAGAAGATGCCCTAATCAGCAATCACAAACAGGGAGGAAATGGATAATAATCTCTAGAAGGCTGAAGAGAAATATTCTGCAGGCAGCCTTTGTTGCATGCCTAATTCCAGGGCAGTGAAAATAAAGACTTATAATATTCAATAAGGAAGCTTTGACTACCTTATATGGTGAATTGTAGCTTAGAATGTAGGAAATAGTAAAAAGCAAGTGAAAATAATGAAAAAAGATGATTGCCATTAAAGCTAAGAAAAAACATCAAGGATATATTTCATGTGGTCTGCTTTTGTAGAGCGGAACTCATGAATACATGCATAGAAGCTAGGGTGTAGGTTGAATTAATGAAAAAGCTAAAAGTTATAGGTGTGTATGTGTGTGTGTGTATGTTATCTGATCCCTTATTTTTCCCTTTTGTCAGATTAAACTGATTTCACAGCAACCTTTGGATGAATTCTTAATTTAGGAAATTGCAAGTAGTCCTAAACTTGGAAATTATGCTATTATGAGTTAAATTAAAAAAAGCTGAAAATATATGAATTCTTATATCTCAATGCACAGGAATAGGTTTGTACCTTTTTAACTAATATAACATTATTTGGGGAATAAATCAAAATGCATTCAGCCAAATCACGTGTATTACTTCAGATAAAGTATATCCATGTACATTAACAAGCAGTTGAAAATAAGTGTCAGCATCACTATTTTGCACTGCAACTGATAGTGTCCCAAAAGAGCAGAATTTTATGATAAGAATAGAAGAAATTAAAGTCTTACCAGAATAGAACACACAACTCCTATTATAAAACAAGCTATGAAGGCTTTCAGTCTGGTACTCCAGCTTAAGGAAGTTGCATCAGCTATCTGGAAATATTAAAAGGTAAAATAAGGATGCTGACAAATCGATTCAGTTCTTGGTAAATGCATCTATGAAGCTTTCTTGGCAGTGTTATGCAGAGTTTTGCCACTATTTTCTTTCAGAATTATTTCTCCATTTCCCAGTTTAGTCAACAGTGCCCAGTCCTCCTATGCATTAACAAGCTACCTGCTTAATAAGTTTTTGGAGTTTCTATTTTTTAATTGAAAAATAAAATATCTTCCACATAGAGCCGTGGGGAAAACAGGAGGCAGCAGTGTACACCACTTTGATTTGTACAAATATATTGGGGATATAAATCTAATAATACAGTAAATAATAAATAAATGTACAGTATTGTGAAGTAGTCTAAAGTAAAGATGTTATTTTTTTTAAATGCTAATCATTTCTAATTCCTGGCATGAAAAGATCTGTGGCCCTTCAGATAAGACTGCCCAAAGCCATCTACTATGGCTACTCCAAAGCTGAAGGCTCACTCAAATCTGGGTTTTCCAGGTGCCAGTCAAACTGGTTAATCAGTGCTGGCTTTAATTTTTGAATAACTCCCCTGAGTAATCAAACCACAAATTTAGCCATAGCTTTTATAAGCAATTTAAGTTGCAAAGCCTTTTGTTGTTTGTTCCTATCTGCTTGTGCTTTGCAAATAGCTCAGAGAGATTTGCTTGTTACTGGTACAATCTTTTCATAATTTCTTCCCCTGAGATCCTATCCTGTTTTCACTGCTTCAGATATCTCTTTGGTATACCAGAAACATATTAAAATTTGGTAAAAATTAAAAACTCATTTTAATTCTCTGGCCATATCATCTATTAAAATGGGACTTTGCCCCTTTTCAGTGCCTATGAAACTATAGAGACATTCATTTTACCAAAATAAAGTACCAAAGGAAAAATGGCAAATTTTCTAAGACTAAGGAGCAATAATTATTGTCTTCTTTTTTAATATATATATACATACCTGTATTGTCAAAGGCTAAAATGTTGGAAGTGTAATAAAGAAACAAGTAAATACTCAAGCACCGACGGAACTGTATGCATATATGACTCACCCATGTTTACCCTAATCATGATTCATTCACATAACCCAATTTTCTGGATTCACACATTACAGTACCATAAACTAGCCAAAGAAACTGTGTACTCAGCATTCTAGGCTAAAAGGTGACTATTAATGGTTCAAATAGATCCAGCTAATACAGCCATGATGTGTGGGAGAGAGCACAGTGCCTTTATTCAAAATTAGGATTATCACACTAAGTTAAAAGCACAAGAACTCTGCAAAATGAGGGGAATGACAATGGTAAATAAGTTTTAAATTACCACTTTCACCAATCTCAACCAGAATGACTACAGTCGCTGGAGTAATGTAAATTGTATATACTGCCAGCCTAGTTGGAAAAGCTGGCTAAATGGTCAGTATCAACAAGTAAGAAACAGACTACAAAACATCTCGGGGGAAAAGAAAAAGAGGACAGGGATGGACAGAAAGAGCTCACTTGGGAGACATGGGGCACTGGCGATGGACAGAAGCAGCAAAACACTATGAAACAGACAAAAGAGAAAGTCCGAAGGAAAACACAACCCAAACCGAAGAAGACGACGCAGGTGGTAACTTGTTGATGTCTTAACCTGCTGAGATAGAGAGCAGCTTACCTCTGCCAGAGGTCCCGGGTCCTCCGCGTCCTGTCCACTGAGAACTCGCTTTAATTTATCCATTCCTTCTCGTCCAGGAACTCCCGAGTTTCGCCAGCTCCGATGTCGATTCTACCCACACCAATCAACCTTCTTTAGCTCCCCAAGACTACAACTCCCAGCAGATAGAACATTCAGATGCTCCTTAAGCTTCCGTCTTCCGCCCGGTGCCTTTCAGAGCTACTCATCCCGTCCCGCCGTTGCGATGCAAGTCGGGAAATGTAGTTGAAGTGTTTCTCACCTACGCGCATTGAGAAAGTTCTAGTCCTGAGGACAATGCTCTTTTCTTCACATGTTTAGCTCGGTGTTTCTCAACGTCAGCAACTGTAAGATGTGTGGACTTCAACTCCCAGCATGCTGGCAGGTGAATTCTAAGAGCTGAAGTCTACGCATCTTAAAGTTGCTGAGGTTGAGAAACACTGGTTTGTCTGATGCGGCGTTGCTCGTAAGAGGAAGTAGGGACACTCGGGGCTTTTTTTCTCATAGAACGCCCAGAACGGAATTCCGTCACCTTTTTTGGATGGAACCTTGTAGGGTAGGCAAGGCGGGTTGTGTGAGGTGTGTGAGTTCCGGCACCTTTTTTTTTTTTTTTTACAAAAAAAGCACTGGGGACACTGTATTGTATATATTCTTTACTGCTGTATAAATTGAGCGCATTTTGACTGCTTTGGTTAGACAAGGCTTATGATAAAGAGAATAAGCTTTATGTTTGATGTGAATTGAAAGTTAATTGCAGAACTGAGAGTTATATATGGAAACGTATGAGAATAAATTGAACTGTTAGAAATTGTCAAAGATGTACAGTGAGGGGGAAAATTATTTGATCCCCTGCTGATTTTGTACATTTGACCACTGACAAAGAAATGATCACTCTATAACTGGGGTGTCAAACTGCCGGCCTACGGGCCAGATGCGTCATGACGAAACCACGCACACCCCATTTCCGGCAACGGAAAGTCACGATACATCACATTTCACATGACGTGCGAATTTGACATCCCTGCTCTATAATTTTAATGATTTTTAACAATGAGAGACAGAATAACAACAAAAATTCCAGAAAAACGCATTTAAAAAAGTTATAAATTGATTTTCATTTTAATGTGTGAAATAAGTATTTGATCCATTATCAATCAGCAAGATTTCTGGCTCCCAGATGTCTTTTATACAGGTAACGAGCTGAGATTAGGAGCACTCTCTTAAAGGGCAGCTTGTTACCTGTATAAAAGACACCTGTTCACAGAAGCAATCAATTAGATCCCAAACTCTCCACCATGCCTAAGACCAAAGAGCTGTCCAAGGATGTCAGGGACAAGATTGTAGACCTACAGAAGGCTGGAATGGGCTACAAGACTATTGCCAAGCAGCTTGGTGAGAAGATGACAACAGTTGGTGCAATTATTTGCAAATGGAAGAAACAAAATAACTGTCAATCTCCCTCAGTCTGGGGGTCCATGCAAGATCTCACCTGGTGGAGTTTCAGTGATCATGAGAACAATGAGGAATCAGCCCAGAACTACATGGGAGGATCTTGTCAATGATCTCAAGGCAGCTGGGACCATAGTAAACAAAAAAAAAACTATTGGTAACACACTACACCGTGAAGGACTGAAATCTTGCAGCGCCTGCAAGTTCCCCCTGCTCAAGAAAGCACATGTACAGGCCCGTCTGAAGTTTGCCAATGAACATCTGAATGGTTCAGAGAACTGGGTGAAAGTGTTGTGGTCAGATGAGACCAAAATCGAGCTCTTTGGCATCAACTCAACTCACCTTGTTTGGAGGAGGAATGCTGCCTATGACCCCAAGAACACGATCCCCACCATCAACATGGAGGTGGAAATATTATGCTTTGGTGGTGATTTTCTGGTAAGGGGACAGGACAACTTCACTGCATCAAAGGGACAATGGATGGGGCCATGTACTGTCAAATCTTGGGTGAGAAGCTCCTTCCCTCAGCCAGGGCATTAAAAATGGGTCATGGATGGGTATTCCAATATGACAATGACCTAAAACACAGGCCAAGGCAACAAAGGAGTAGCTCAAGAAAGAAGCACAATAAGGTCCTGAAGTGGCCTAGCCAGTCTCCAGACTTAATCCCATAAAAAATCTGTGGAGGGAGCTGAAGTTTCGAACTGCCAAACAGCCTCGAAACCTTAATGACTTGGCGAGGATCTGCAAAGAGGAGTGGGACAAAAACCCTCGTGAGATGTGTGCAAACCTGTGGCCAACTACAAGAAACATCTGACCTGTGACTGCCAACAAGGGTTTTGCCACCAAGTACTAAGTCATGTTTTGCAAAAGGGTCAAATACTTATTTCACTCATTAAAATGCAACTCAATTGATAACTTTTTTGAAATGTGTTTTTCTGGATTTTTTTGTTGTTATTCTGTCTCTCACTGTAAAGGGGGTTAGAGCAAAAATGTCTGAACTCCTTAGAGAAACAAGCAAGCTGTTACATAGATTTGGTGAAACTAAAGTACAGTATTAAACATATGTTAGAGTAGGTATATAGAAAGGGGGTTTTCTTCTAGGTTTGGCAGGAGATATTGCTGGAAAGGCAATAGGACAGGATATTATGGGACAGGACTACAGAGAGCAGTTGCTATTTTTCTTTCTTTTTCTGTGCTTTGCTTAACATTATTTACCTGAAGGGAAATATTCTGATGGGCATATCTATATTATCCCTGCCTAAGCAGGGGGTTGAACTAGAAGACCTCCAAGGTCCCTTCTAACTCTATTATTCTATGTTATTATTCCTTAGTGAGACTAGCTGCATCAAAAATTTACATCATTAGTGCTGCAATATAAAACTTTTCTGCATTATTGACAATCCTAATAGTAATGGCTGGATTATCCTATAAATTAACAATAAGGTTAGATTCTAAGGCAAAATTACTGTTCCTATTTTACACATTCATGATTTAATTATTATGCCATGCTGAAGGAAAGTAAGAACACATGGTCACTAAGCCATGCTTAGCTTTAATATACTTTAATATTCTATTTCCACACAGAATGGATTTTTCTTATGGAGTCCCTTCATATTTTTATTTGATTTTCAGTATACTGAAATTTGAAGCAGAGAGTCCAAGGAAAATAGATAAAAGGCAGCATTCAAATGCAACTGTGTAACTGAAATCTCACTGAGTCCCTTTAACACCCAGGTTTTTGAATCAACAATACTGGTGAGTTTTCCTCTTGGTATAAATAATAGTTCTAGTATATTTTCATGACTTGTGTATGGAAGAAACAACTATGATAGTTTTCTGTACCTAGTGTAATCTACCATCACATATTGTATAAATTCTTATCAATAATTATTTGAATATTGTAGAACTAGAATGTTAGCTACAATTAAGCAAGAGTTCTCCAGGGGGTTTAAACTCCAATCTACTCTAGACAGCAGGGTGAAATGATGGACAAACCAGAGAAGAATAACATTCTGGAATTAAGGCACAGGTTGGCAGTAATCTATAGCCTTCCCCATCACTGACTTTTCACCAAGCTGTCTAGGCTTGTTGAGAAAATCCAGTGAGCAAAGTAATATTGGCCATCACCCTTAGAAGTTCATGAGTTAAGAGTTTCTTATCCAAGGACAGCCAAGGAATCAAGTCAACTAAAACTTAAAGATCAATCCCACTATTATAGGATATTTTTTTTCTTCCATTCCATTGTATCCAATTCTCAGACGCTGACTGGACATGTCCCTGCAGCTTTCTTGACAATTTTTCAAAAGTGATTTACCATTGCTTCTTTCCTAGCATGGACAGAAAGTGACCAGCCCAAGGTCACCCAGCTGGCTTTGTGCTGAAGGCGGGACTAGAATTGATGTCTTCCAGTTTCTAGCCTGATGCTTTAACTATTATACCAAACTGGTTCTCTATTACAGGAATTACATGCCAACAAATCTGAAGAAAATCAAATTGAAGAAAAAAATATTTTTACGTTAAAAAAGGCCTTTCTTATTGTAGTATCTAAAATGAAAGTGAGATGCTAAATGCAACCTTTTTTATTTTGTGACTGAACACAAACCATTACATGTTTCTGACTAAACAACATAAGCCTTTTTCATGCTGACAAGAGTTAAACTTTAGTAAATAGTTCTGCACAGGTGCTATTGAAATGAAGGGGTGCACAATATAGTCTTCATTAACTTCAAAGTTGGAAATATTGATGGTATACTGTACCTTTTGAAGGCATGAATTTGGTTAATTTCACAAGGAAACGCTTACAAGAACAAATCCCACACAGGAGATTTCACTACTGTTAAATGTCAATTGGAACATGCATGATACAGGAATAAGGATCCAGTTTTCTTTCCCTCTCTAGTCTGAATTTGACAGTTATATGCAATTATTTGTTGTAGGACAGAATAAACAATAAATTTAACTTCTTCACATATTATAGAAAGAAATTTTAAAATAAGACTAATTTTATATTTGTAGGTGTAGTTTGCCCTTGCTTTTGAAATCTTTTTGCTTGTTTCTTCTTCTAGTTATTCCAATCATCGGCTCTATTTTCATATACAACTAGCAATCATGACTAGCTATGCGGTATAAATAGTTAAAGCTCTCTCAAGATATAGGACTGATGTATTTTTCTTAATAAATTCTAAAGTCAACATATGTATTGGAAAAACATACTCATTTTTCAAAGCAAGCCAAATCCCTGCTTGGCTAAATTATTTCCTATGCATGTATGTTAAAGTAGTGAACATTCATTGTTGTTTCAGGTAAGGCTTAATATGGCTTAAAACCTAACAGCTAGCCTATACATCTTTACTCTTAACACACTGCATAATGTCCAATACAATCTGTTGCTAATACAATGGACACTGAATTAGACTGCCTTATCTTAGTACTTCTGAAAGAGTTACTTATTTGGCTTTTCAAAACCAAAACACAGAATAAAAAAGGACAAAACAATCTTATTGATTTTCAAACTCTTCTCCTTTGAGGCAATGGATAAGAAAAACCATATCAGAGAAATGTATATATTTATACCAGAATGACATTTTGTATGAGTCTATCGTTATAATATATTAAAAGAAACCTAAAATTACCAAAATCTCAAATATTCTTTTACCTGCTATCAAATAGGGTGGAGAGATATACCAAAACGTAAGAACTGAAAGTGAGTTTTAGAAATAAACTGATGAAACAATTTCTCCACAATACTTCAGTTTATCTTCTATAAGAAATATATGAATGGTGCAGTTTGATAACTATTTTATAAATATATGTGCAATCATTTTTATCAAAAATACTGACAACTTAAAGTATGCATGTCTGTCATAGCTGCAATAGCCCACTACTAATACTTTATATTCTGTTACAAATATTATAAGAATTTAATTTGTGTTAACATCTAATCAATATAAACTTGCAATATTTTTAAAAGGAGGTAACTTCAGGTTGACAAGAAGGAGCATTAACAATTTCAAGTTGTTATTAACATTTAATTTATGACAGAATGGTAGGAATCAGGCAAAAATGGATCCTACTGTTATCTGTACTTAGTCAACTTATTATGTAGCTTGTTTTAAAATTAGTGAAAGTTTTAGCTTTGTTTATAAGGTAACAAAGCTCATATCTGATAAGACAAGTAGCAAGCGAGTATTATTAAGAATACCATTCAATATACATTAAATTTCATGAACTCATCAAGCATCAATGATCCCTCAACAATTAATCAAATTTAACCTAGAGAAGAAACATAATTAATTATTCTCTTTCACACCATATGAAACACAAGTCCTTTTATAACAAAAGACTATGTTAAAACAACGTCCTTAAAAGTTACTGCGCTTATGAAGGACTTGTTTTGTTTTGATTTTTGAACATCTGTGCAGTCTTTCCTGAAATGTTTCATACTTTAATATAACTGATCCTGATTTGGGGACTTACTCTCCAATATCAGTAACAGCAGTTTCCTATTAGATCAAAGCATATTCAAAACAGAGACACAATGAAAGTACAGGAAAAACTTCCAAGTTAGCTTCACCCACCCAAGGCTACCGAAATTTTAGCCAGGCCTCCAGACAGATCTTTATCCAGCATCTTCAGTGCTAAGGGCCCAGAAGATAAGAACAGAGTCTATATCAAGTTCATCAGATTATGCAGCTCTCATTAAGTGCCTTCTGGTGCAGCTGCAGATTCAGGGCATGAGTTCTCAGGAAATTCCAGCTTCTCACAAATATTTTCTTTGACGGGCAAATACTGGGCAATCTCATTAGGATCCGTGAATAGTGTTGGGGGAATGTGCTTGAAATAGGAGAGAATTCATTATTTAGAGAACAACAAAAGAGAAAGTATATTTAGATATAAATGTAAATTAATATTACATTAACATGTTTTGCAAATATTCTTTTAACTACAGATTTTTGTTTTCCAATGTTTTCTCCTCTTCTACTCTGAAAACTGGACAGCTAGAGAAAAGTGAAATGAAATTGCTTATTTATTTATATGGTCTCCCAACTTACATTTACAACTCTGAATGCAACTGTACTACATAACAAAATTCTTATATCAGGGACGGTGGTGTGCTGGAACTGGTTTTCATTTTTCTGGAATTTTGTGAGATGATTGAGAGCAGAAATGAGGCTCAATGCCTAGCATGCACTGTTTCATAGCCAGTAGATCAAAGCAGCAGTGGTGGCAAAAGACATTTAGTAATATACACCACAGACTAGAAAAGAATAATATGAATTGGAAAACTTATTTACCAAGTCCTTTCCTATGTTACATAATATTAGACCAGCGGTTCTCAACCTTTTTCAGGGCGCGACCCCGACCTGCGCCGCGCATGCGTGGTGCTACCTCCTGCACCGCACATGCGTGGTGCTACCTCCTGCGCCGCGCATGCATGGTGCTGCGCCGCGCATGCATGGTGCTGCCCCCTGCGCCGGCCGAGGCGTAGGCCGCCACCCGTTTGGGGCGGCGGCAGGCAGGCCCATGTGCTCAGGTGCTCCTGGGCGGCCGTGGCGGTGACGGTGCAGGGCGACCACGGGCTGAGTCACCAGCTGGCCCAGCCCAAGGGAGGTAAAAAACCCGCCGGGCCCCACACGTGCCAAAAACTTTCCCTGCGCCCGCCAGCCTCCCACCTCCCACCCCTGGCCCTCTTTTACTTACAGTTTTAGTAATTGCTCAGCAGGGAGGGGTGGAAACTTCTACACAGCTCACCTTTGCTGCAGACAACTTGCAGCACCGTTTGCAGACTGGGACTTTTGGCGGGCTCAGCAGGGCAGAGACAGCCTGGACAATTCCTATTGGCTTTTGAAAGCCAATAGAATTAGACTCTATTCAAGAGAGTCTATTCTATTGGCTTTCAAAAGCCAATAGAATAAGAGAGAGTAGCACAGCTAAGGAAAAGGGAGAAAAAATGGCGGACTGCGTTGTTTGGCGGCCCCCATGAAATGGTCGTTCAACCCCAAATGGGGTCGCGACCCACAGGTTGAGAACCGCTGTATTAGACGCTCAGATGTTTGTCTGAGATCATTTATGGAATAATTACAACAAGAAATGAAGTTTAATATTTTGAATAAGTAGAATTTTGTCATTAAAATATGTTTTAGTAGTTAACAGGAATATCTGAATTTAATGTGATGAAGTTTTTACTTCTAACCCTGCACAAATACACTTGAGTGATCACAAGAATGACAAACTACTATGTTATGAGAACACATGCTAATTAGTAACTAAGCATAGATTAAATAAACTTCCCATAGGATAAAAATCAGTCATTTCTACTGTACAAACTACAATTCAAGGATGTTAATGAAACTTTAAATTCTTTCAGAAATGACTTTTTATCCCGAGAGAGGCATTGTAAAAATTGGTCTTGTCTAGGAACATTAGTTCTATTATCATTCCAATTTCCATCTCTCCCAAACCCACAGGAAAACTGATATTGAAAGATTATAATATTTGATATTGAGCACAAAGAAGGAAAGAGTAGAAAAAGAGAAAGGGGAAAAAAAACTCAGAGGGAAGCAATACACTGTAGGAAGCAGCAGACTCTTATTTTGGCTAGCAGATGAAAAAAAAAAAAAGCCAGCACACAAAAAAGACCGTCATGTTGTCCACTGTTAATATACAAAAGCAAACAAACTTGAAGAGGAAATGGCCGAATTGTCCAAGTCATACAAATAGGCCCACTAACTAAACTGTATAGAATATAACTAGAAGTTTTAGGACATCAGGCAGAATATACATATGTATTTTTCCAAAAGGAAAATGAGTTTCTTTAGGACTAGTCAAAACATTTTAAACAAAAAATCTTCTAAGAACAAAATTTACTATTAAGTAACTTCGGAGAAGGGTGGCATATAAATGTGAATATTAAATTAAACTTGTATTCCACATTTTCCTATTTTTTAATTACTGACAGACTTGTTGATTTTATCATTTTACAGCATTAAAAATAGACTATTGTTAATTTTATTTCTCTCATATAAACAATAAATGCTTAAAAATAGTGGTGCTACTCAGTATCCATAAAATAACTTGCACCAAAAATTTACTAATTCTGACATAAACATGTTTTAAATGTTAATACCTTGAGATTTGATATTTTGCTTTCCCTAGAAGTGTATTCCCGCAACATGTATGATTTGTTGGCCTAGTAAAAAGAAAGCAGTTAAAATGTATTTTCGTGACATTGAAACAATTTAATATGTACATATAGTTTCAAATAAAATGAAACTTCTGTAGTACAAAAGTAATCTATTGCAACATTAACACAAAATCCTGTGGTGATATCCAATAAAGATGCTGTAAATCTAGTATTATTTACAAATAGTAATAAACCAACTACGTTCATGCTGGAAATGCTGGATATAACATGTGGATTCACATGCCATCTTAAATCTGGTAAGAACCATACAGGATGTACTTGGGTAGTATATATCTATAAACTGGAATGTACACAGTATTACAATTATACAGACAGTATTATAAATTAAAATACTACTGGCTGCACATTTCATTCCTAATATTTTTAGGTCTACTAGACAAAAGCTATGTATAGAGAACAAGACAGAGAAACCTTTGGATTCTTTGAAGTCTATTCAACTAGTTATACAAATAAACAGCTAACAAACTTGCAACTATCGTATTTCTAAATTTAGAGTTTAGAGACAATAACATACATGTATTAGCAAATAAAATGTCACTTCTAAACATCAAGGCATACCCTGTTTTTTATGACTTTTGGAACCAAATGTTCACGTTAAGACTTTCTTACCTCATGATAAATTCTTGTATCATTCATCCTAATAAGAACTCCATCAACTCGCAAGAAAAACCTCAACAGCACAAAAAAGCTGGAAGGCATTACTCTCTGTCAAACATAACAAGAATAATTTACACTTGCACACATTTAAAACATATTACTCTAACAGGTAGTTAGAAAGATAGTAAATGTCTTAAAAGCCTTCATTAATCAATAATATTACCTTTCCAGTAACATTTAGGAAAATAATCTTAATAGATCTTAATTTCCTGCAGGCATAATACATGATCAGAAAAATCTGTAAGCTAATTAGTTTTGCATTTTTATCAGTCTGGGAAAATGTCAGCAATGAAGACATTATTTTTAGTATGTTGTTATTGTTGTTAGTTGCGAAGTCATGTCCGACCCATCGCAATCCCATGGACAACGTTCCTCCAGGCCTTCCTGCCCTCTACCATCTTCTGGAGTCCATTTAAGCTCATGCCTACTGCTTCAGTGACTCCATCCAGCCACCTCATTCTCTGTCGTCCCATTCTTCTATTGCCCTCCATCTTTCCCAGCATTAGGCTCTTCTCCAGTGAGTCCTTCCTTCTCATTAGGTGACCAAAGTACTTGAGTTTCAAATTCAGGATCTGGCCTTCTAAAAAGCAGTCAGGGTTGATCTCCTCTAGGACTGACCGGTTTGATTACCTTGCAGTCCAGGAGACTTGCAGAAGTCTTCTCCAGCACCATAGTTCAAAGGCCTCAATTCTTTTACACTCAGCCTTTCTTATGGTCCAACTTTCACAGCCATACATTGCAACTGGGAAAACCATGGCCTTGACTATTCATACTTTTGCTGGCAGGGTGATGTCTCTGCTTTTTAGTATACTGTCTAGATTTGCCATAGCTTTCCTCCCCAGGAGCAAGCGTCTTTTAATTTCTTTGCTGCAGTCCCCATCTGTGGTGATCTTGGAGCCAAGGAAGATAAAATCTGTCACTACCTCCATTTCTTCACCATCTATTTGCCAGGAATTGAGAGGGCCGGATGCCATGATCTTGGTTTTCTTAATGTTGAGTTTCAAGCCAACTTTTGCACTCTCCTTCTTCACCCGCATCAAGAGGCTCTTTAGTTCCTCTTCACTTTCTGCCATTATTTTTAGTATATAGGTATATAAGTATACAGGGAGTCTTCAACTTACCAGAGTTTGTTTAGTGACTGTTCAAAGTTACAATGGCACTGAAAAGTGACTTATGACCATTTTTCACACTGTTGACCATTGCAGCATTCCCATAGTCATGTGATTTACATTCGGATGCTTGACAACTGGTTCACATTTATAATGGTTGCAGTGTCCCAGCGTCATGTGTTCTCCTTTTGCAACCTTCTGACAAGCAAAGTTAATGGGGAAGTCAGATTCACTTAACAATCATGTTACTAACTTAACAACTGCAGTGATTCACTTAACAAATGTGGCAAGAAAAGTTGTGAAATTGGGCAAAACTCATTTAACAAATATCTCACAACATAAATTTTGGGCTCAACTGTGGCTATAAGTTGAGGACTACCCATATAGAAGGCTATACATTTTTGCATAGAAAGTGTTTCCTGCATCATTTTAAAATCAGTCTATTGCATTTTTGCAATGACTTGTTTATATCATTATATAATTTAATTAATTCCAACAAAATAAAAGGTTATTATAATACCATGCTATCTTTTTTCTTTAGAAACTCATGAGTGAATTTTTTTGCCAATGTTTTAATCAAAGGAAGAGTCAAAATCACATTGTAGATTTCTAAACTTTGAAATTTAAACAGGAAAACATCAAAAAGAAACAAATTTAAGGGATATTACTAATAGGTTTGTTATTCTCTCAGTTCTGTATTTTTCTGCATTTTCTACAATTATGGAAAAAGCATGTAAAAGATTACTGGACTCACAATTTTGACACTCAGACTTGAAACCCCATGATCATGAAGTTCATCTTCAAACAGGAGCACTTCCTCAAAAAACATTATCTGTTCCCGTGCTTTTAATTTCTCTGTATCTATATGTTCTGTTGTAGAAGAAACCTAGAACAACACAGCAGAAATTAAATGTTCTTTCTTATGTAATTGATTCCCCAACTGTTCAACAAATTCATTCTTGCAAATAGTTGACCATTGCAATTATACTTTTAACTTTAGTGTTTCACCAAGCAGAGTTCCTTTATAGTCTGTTGTGTAAGTCCAATCATATGGTTTAACAACTTCCTTTGTGTGTTCGGGCTCAGACCTACAGGAAAAGACAAATATAGCATGTCAGGTATAGGACCAGGTAAAAACTATTTCTATACATCTATTTTACAAAATACATCAATGTTACCTCTATAAATCAATATGCGTCTGTAAACTGATAGATTTAATGTGCTGAGAGAGAAAATGTGACAAGACATTACAGTATTTTTTAATACTGTAAACAAATTCTTATTTGCTTTCCTCAGAGATATTAGCTATAGAAGCAATGTAGCCCCCTTCATTTCTTCCTGCTTTTATGCTTATACTTATAGTGTGCACTGTGATCTTAAAGTAAATTCTGTTTAAATCACCTGTATAGAATCAGATGGTAGCTGTTCAAAGATGAAGCAAAAATATCTAAAATAGGATATTTCATCAGGATTCTTCATCAGACAGTTTGATATATTTGAAGAATTATTTTTGTACAAAACCACATGTTCTTCAGAATTAACCAATTAACCATGATTTCAAAAATTTTAAAGATTAAGATTAAAGATTAAGTTTAAAAGTACCATTCATAACATAGGAAACATAGGAAGTCAGAAAAAATAGAATAGAATAGAGTAGGGTAGGGTAGGGTAGGGTAGAATAGAATAGAAGCTGGAAGAGACCTTGGAGGTCTTCTAGTCCAGCCCCGTTCAAGCAGGAGAACCTATACCGTCTCAGACAGGTGAATGTCCAGTCTCTTCTTAAAAATAACTGTCAAGATCACATATCAAGTGAACAACATAAATACTGATTATACCTATTAAGGAACTGCAATCCTTCAGAATTGATTCCCAAAAGATGCTTCAGGGTACACTAGTGCACATGTAGGACCTGCCTACAACTCTTTAACCCAATAGTTTTATAAGGATTACATGGCTTATCTGCTTTAAGGAGGTGGGACAACTAACAAAATAAGAAGCTGCTTTTAAAAAAAATTCAGGCAAGTGTAAGATCTGAAGCATTACACAGCTTCTAAAACCATTCCATAGAGCCCATTAAGCTATATTATTTAAAAAAAAACACAAATATGCTATTACCTGCTTTCTTGCCACTCTTCTGCACAAGCAACTTTAACCATTCCTTGGGAGTTATTTACGCATTTTAAAGCATCAGTTGCATTGAACTCTATGCCAAAGAACAGTTCATGCTGAATTCTTAGGATATTGTCACCAAACATCATTTCCGGAACACATGGCATATGGAGTTCTTCAGCTAACCTACACAGACATAAGATTAGATTGTTTTGGAGCTACATACTGATTTTACTTCTATATTTTACTATAGAATATTTTAGTATACATTTATTACATAAAATTTGAAATTAGCAGTTAGATGGTTTCCCTCTTTTCTCCCCAAACCCTAGATAGTTGTAATTCACTTTTAGGGATGATGCAAGGTAAGATTGTTGGGTATATGGAAGGTAATTCTACTAATAAATATGAAATCAGAACAGCAATCTAACACAGTCTGTCAAATACAAGCCAATCCCAGCTTAAAAGGAAACAGACACAAAATCATATATACCAAGTTATTCATATATTCAGAGCACTCCTTGGAAAATGTTGTTAAACTGAATGAAAAATATATTGAAAATAGATTGATATGGGAATATCACTAAGAGAAACTGATTTTGCAGAGCTGTCTAACAAAACAGTTTAATTTTAAAAGTCTGAAAAGTACAGGTAGTCCTTGACTTACAACAGTTCATTTAGTAACCGTTCAAGGTTACAATAGCACTGGAAAAAGTGATTTATGACCATTTTTCACACCTACGATCTTTGTAGCATCTCCATCATCACATAATCAAAATTCAAATGCTTGATAACTGTTTCATATTTATGACAGTTGCAGTGTCTCTGGGTCACATGATCATCTTTTGTGACCTTCTGACAAGCAAAGTGAAGGGGGAGTCTAGATTCACTTAACAATCATGTTGCTAACTTAACAAACACAATTAACAACTGTGGCAAAAAAAAGTTGTAAAATTGGGCAAAACGTAACAAATGTTTTACTTAGCAACATAAATTTAGGGCTCAATTATGGCTGTAATTCAAGGACTACTTGTATTTTGCACAGGAACCACTAATCATACCAAATACTCCACTGCTAACTTTGTAAATAAGAAGCCGGGGGGGGGGGGGAATCAGCATCTTGATAATAGATAGCATTCTGCACTCACCATGCCTCAACTTTCCATTTGTGTCATATTATTACGAAATCTTTTGCAGATTACGATTGGGGGAAAAGGGGGGATTGTCATGCACAATATACATTTTGCATCTATCACAAGAATTCCTCAACATTTTGCCATCACACCTCTTTTCTGTATAATGTTAAGGTACACATTTCCCCTAAAATCCAAAGACCAAAATGAACACAGATGAAAAATGCAAACAAAACATAATATATATTAGTTTATGTTTCTCAACTGTAGTTGGGGGTTTAAGGGATTAGATAATTTTTGTAGGATGCTCGGGAGAATTTTAGTTAGAGCTTTGGATGGTGAGGAGGAGGAGCGAAAGTAGAAGAGGAGTGGGTTGCTGGAGGGTGTTGTGGAGGGGGGTTCCGAGCAGTTATTTGTATTGTTTTTTTTTAATATGTAATTTGTTTGTTTTCAGTTGAGTTAATATGTTATTATGTTACAATTGTTAAAAGTTTTTAAAAATTTAATAAAAAAATTTATAAAAAAAAAGAAAAAAAAAGAAAAATGCAAACAAAACAATGGCATTTTGGGAAAGGTGGATTTATTGTAACAGTGAAACTAAAAAGTTCTTCACACCTCCCCTGCACTCTGTCTGTACCTCCAGGGAGGCACACTTCATAGTTTGGGAAGCTCCTGTTTCAACAACATAAACTATCCCTGCAACTGTGTTTATAAACCTGGACCGCACAAATCAGCACTCTTAACTGACACCAGGGAGTCAGAAAACACAATTCTCTGTTGCCATTTAATGATTGCCCAGATTTCTGAAGCCCAGATGTGGAAGAACCCTGATACCCTCTAACGTGTTGCTCTACAAAATCCAGGTTACACGTCTCAGGGCCATTAAGGACCAAAGCCTGGGCCAAGGCATCACTAGACTAAAACCCAAAGATGCTTTTTCACAAAGCAACTGGATTTCCTTGTTTTTCTTTGAAGATGTTTCACTTCTCATCCAAGAAGCTTCTTCAGCTCTGACTGGATGGTGGGGAACGGAAGGATTAATACTCCTTGCAGACAGCTGGTCATTTGCATTCTTTTAGAGAGTCACTGAGGCCACCTGGAGGTTTATCTGTGTTGCGAGGGTCACCTGAGACATGCAAATGGGTGTGGAGCCTTCTTGGAACTGTTGAAAGGACTGTGTTTTAGGCAGGAGATGGATGATGTCGGATCCCTCCCCCTCTGTTGAGAGAGGGCTGTTCAGTTTTGACACAGATGGCCTCTTTTTTTATATATATATATAAAAAATTCCTTTATTAAAACAATCAGCATTGTATACAAAATCTTTGTGTGCATCAAACATCCTAGCATCTGATATACAACATTACATATTATTCTTTGTAAACGTCTGGTTTGGTAAACATTTTTCACTCCTCTCTTCAACCCTCTTCAACCTGTTACATTTTTTAATTCTCTATGATCCCTAACAATAGGTCTTGAGGTAGTAGTTAAACCTTAAATATATCATATTAATAATCAGTCATCATAGATCACTACATATTGACTTGTGAAAAAGCATCTTTGGGACTATCACCTGGACGACTGAGAATCTCCATAGACCTCTAGGCCAGGGGTTCTCAACCTTGGCAACTTTAAGACTTGTGGACTTCAACTCCCAGAATTCCTCAGCCAGCTTTGCTGGCTGAGGAATTCTGGGAGTTGAGGTCCACAAGTCTTAAAGTTGCCAAGGTTGAGAACCCCTGCTCTAGGCTAAAAGTAGCGAGCGCAAGGCAAGCGGCCAGCCCAGAGTCCTTTCGACTCCCTCCCTCTTAGCAGAGGTCGCCCGATTTCGCCTCCCCCACCCCCCAACAATCACCCTCAGTCGCACCTCTCGGCATCGGCCGACTTGATGATGTGGGTCCGAGCGGCCGTTAGCTTCCACGGCCCGAAGGCAAAGTCGCGGCGGCTGCTTTTGAAGACAGGCATCATAATGGCGGCGTCAACTCCAAGACAGCAAGCATAGAGACGGGAAAGCTTCCTTCGGCGATGACAAGAATAAACCCCCAGATAGGAACCTTGTAAACAAACGACCTCGCGCTTCTCTTCCTCACGCAGCAGCAGCAGCAGCAGCACGGCGGTCAAGTATTCCACTTCCGCTTCCGGGTTTTCATGCCTCCGTGTGAAATGAAAAGGCTTCAGAAGTTCGCCTTCCGGTTCCTGGTGTCCGTCGGCGATGCCTTTCATGAATGGAGCACGTGCTTAAAAATATAACTCAAAAAATTCGTCAACCAAGCGGTTTATTTTTTTTTTTCTATTGTTGTTGCAGACCATTGAAATAAGGTCCCTCCTCAAAAAAAAAAACTGCAAGAAAATACTTGTAAGCATCTATGCAGCGAAAGGGCAATTTCTCCAGCAAGGCACAAACGTTTTCTTTCATATATTATAAGAGGAAAGTCATGCTAGTCTGTGGTCATCAATACCCAGAAAGAAAAATTTTAAAACTTCAAAAAGAGAAAATTTCAGAAATGATCGGAAATCAAACCCTGCGTTAGCTAGTGCTGAAATCAAAGTGCAATCTATATGCATCCCTGACGTTAAAATTGGCTTTAATGGTACCCTGTAGAAATAATAAGTCATATAGGGGTTTGAAAAGGTTTGAATTTTTTTGTTTTCTTGGAGAATGGAAAAAAACCTGGTTTCTGTGTCTTTAAAACAAATATAGATTCTTTCCAACTTTCTACACCCTCGAGTTGATCATTCATGACTTGGAAACAATACTGTACAATAGCAGGAATTCAATTGAGATAATTTTCAGCTGTCTGTAGGAGTATAAATATTTCCATTCCCCACCATCCAGTCAGAGCTGAAGAAGCTTCTTGGATGAGAAGCGAAACGTCTTCAAAGTAAAACAAAGTCAAGTTGCCTCATGAAAAAGCATCTTTGGGATAACTGAAATAGTTCTATTCCATGTAAATAATTGAAAAAATAGTACATCTTTTATTTCTGCCTTTATGAAAGGTGGACTCAAAATCCTTGTCTCTTTTTTATCTTCCATTTTAATTAACATTAATTAAATTGATTACTAAACTGTAATTTAGTAAACTAAATTGGTTTGGGAAACAGTAAAGGATATGTAATCAATTGCTTGCTTAAGAAGTAAAATCTCTGGTACTGTATTCTGTGTTTAAGATGAGAAAAAACATTGAGAATACAGTAGTCCAGTTACTGAGAACCCACAGATTTTGCTAGGTTAGAATACTTACATTGCTTAATGTTCTTCAGCAACATCTGGAAATCCACTTGTTCTTTGCACTGGGATCATATTTTTATATCAGTTATTTTTTTAATACAAATAATTTTAAAGTTGGCTCTTTTATTGTTCCAGAGAGAAAAATAGATAAGCAATTGTTGCTTTCTTTTTTTCATTATAACCTGTAAATTAAGCAGACTACCTTACTCCTCTGAGCCAGTAAGAAGCAGCTTCTAAAACTAATATTGCACAGTCATACAAACCTTGGATTTAGTTTGCCTGATTTGCTGACTGCCTTTTGCTCAATTCCACCTTTCAACTGTGTTTGTTCAATACATTAAAAAAGCTCATTAAAAAGCACAAGTTAAATGCCATTTTATACCTACCCTCATTGTATAATGTTCTATTCATTATAAGTGTTATGTATAAACAAAATTCAAGCAAACTGATAACTTCCTAATCATTTTTTAATATAGTCTAATTGCTGCCTCTGTAACTTTTGACGGTGACTGATGCAATATCCGGTTTGGTAGCCATGTGTATAACTTTTAGCTGCTCAATTAAGATAGAATGTTGCCCTGGTATTGTGGAGGTATACCATTGTGAAGCTTCCTTAGATCTTCTTGTGCCATCGGACGTTGGCGATCATGTTGGCAATCCTGTTTTTATCAGCAGCCGCACAAAAAAGTACTGCTGAGTTTTGTTCAAACCAATCCCTTAGATTTTGAAGCCATAATGCTCTTCTGCCTGGACCTTGTTTGCCTTCAATCTTTCCCTGGAGGATTAAATAGAGTATGCCGTATTTTTCTGGGTGTCGCATCACATGTCTGAAATATTCTAATTTTTGTTTTTTAATTGTTTTGATGATTTCCCTTGGCTTTCCCAGGCAACTTATCACCTCATTTCTGATCTTGTCAACCCAGCTTATACATAACAGCCGCCTGTAAATCCACATTTCAAATGCTTCTAGTCTCTTCAGGTGGCCTTCTGTTAGAGACCAACTCTCTACTCCATAGAGCAGGATAGAAAAAATATAGCATCTGACAAGCCTGACTTTCAGTCTTAGGCTTATGTCGTGACTGCAGAAGACCTTTTTCATTTTGAAGAATGCTGTTCGAGCCTTCTCTATCCTTGTTTTTACTTCAGCGGTCTATAACATCTATCTCAGTGCAATTCTATGGCTCTGTATTATGGTGATTTTATTATGGTTTTATCTTCATCTTAATAAAAAATAAGTAAAAATTCTATATCTCTTCATTTTAACCAGAAATGTAATTACTTTTGTTAAAAAAAATAAAGTTATAATCAATAATAGAACAAGTACCATGTTCATATTCATCAATATTTCACATATTACAACAAGAACATTCTTAAACAGAAGGGCAAGATGAGTTGACATCTAGTATATAGAAGGGTGTGTGATGGCTCAGCGGTTAAAGATGCTGAGCTTATCAGTTGGAAAGCTGATAGCCTCAGTTTGAGATCTGAGCACTGCACGGCGTTTTGAATTCTCATTATCTGCCACAGCTCTTGCCAACCTAGCAGTTCAAAAGCATGCAAATGCGAGTAAATAGCAAATACCGCTTCGGTGGGAAGGTAACAGCGTTCTGTGCACCTAGGCGTGCAGTCATGTTGGCCACATGACCATAGAAGCATCTCTGGATAACGCTGGCTCCCTCAGCTAGGAAAGAGAGATGAGTACCACCTGCTACAGTCAGTCACGACTGGACAGGGGAAACCTTTACCTAACCTTTTTACACATCATTACTATATGGTACGGTTATTTTTTTAAAACCTCAGATTTCCTACCAAAAATAACTTTGATTTTCTGTCATATAATTACCGTAGTTCAACCAGCTTGGCATATTATACGGACCTGATCATTTGGTGCCAGGTACATGAAGCATACTTTATAAATTGGCATGATATATGTATCTGGCCAATTGTGGCTGATTCAAGAAACCGTGCTAAAACAAAGTATAGCTACATCTAAAGTATGAACCAAAGTTGGGAGTGATGGAAAGTGCAATTTTTAAAAATGAGTTATTTCTCTGTGCAGTAATAAAGACCATCTAAGGGGGAAAAACAGCAATACAGGTAGTCCTCGACTTATAACAGATCATTTAGTGACCGTTCAAAGTTACAGCAGCACTGAAAAAAGTAACTTCTGATCGTTTTTCACACATGACCATTTCAGCATCCCCATGTCATGTGATAAAAATTCAGATGCTTCGCAACTGACTCATATTTATGACAGTTACAGTGATCTGGGATCATGTGATCACCTTTTGCGACCTGATATACCAAGTCAGTGAGGAAGCCTGATTCACTTAACTGTGTTACTAGCTTAACAACTATAGTGATTCACTTAATAACGGTGGCAAGAAAAGTTGTAAAGTGGACAAAATTCACTTAACAAGTGTCTTAGCAACAGAAATTTTGGGCTTAATTGAGGTCATAAGTTGAGGACTACCTGTAGGCTATTAGAGCATGTGCATCATCTCAGCAGTGGTCCAAAAATATAAATAAATGGGCCTGAGGTTTATTTGAGAGATTTATTACTGTTCTTGTTCTACACGTGGAGGATTTTAATAGGAACCAGAACTTAGGGCTATGCGTAACTTACAAGATGTGGAAATGTTAGAACGCTGCCGTTGCTTAGCTTTCTACAACAAACTTTTCCATTGACTCTATTGATTACCAGGCCCAGTCTGTAAAAAAATGTCAAGAAAAGTTGCCATCAAGCCATCCTGACCTGGTTTTAATGAAAACAGCAAGGAAAGTGACATTAATTTATAGCTTATACAGTAGGTCATCTCCTGCATTTTTGTTCCTTCATTAATTATTTTGCTTTGTTCAGAGAAGTTAAACACGTTTTCTTTGTAGCTTTTTTAGAATGTACAATGTGACCAACACTGTTCCGTACCAAAGCAATGAAAAGACTTTATAGGTGAAATGACAGCAGCTATAATTTCCTATTAGATCAAAATTTAGAGAGAGAAAAGTAGTACATTTTTTTAGATTGGCATGCAGTTCTGACATCTTCATATTGCATTAACAAATAACTAGTTTTTAAAATTCTTAAAGGCCACTGTTCACCTAGAGATGGATGACAAATAGTTTGACTCAAGTCTCCCATTGTGCTAAGGCATAGTTTACTTGATCATATTCTGCTAAATAAACTGCAGTCAGTGGGCTGAAATAGTGCAGTAAACCTTTATAAACCTCTGGTTTATGTCTGCTTATATGACAGTATATGATTGGTTGCTATGTTGTGTGAAATTTTATTTGAAATAACTACTGGTTTAATTGTATAGTACAGCACATTTTAACACTATGCAGTATTTCAAGTTACAATCTGTCACCACTTAACTGAAAGTAAATTCTACTGGCTTCTATTTTAAAGACATAGAATTGCAGTGTAAAACAAACATATTTATTAATTTGAAGTCAGAGGTATCCAAATTAGCCGATATAAACTGTTGGAAGAATCGTGATTTATTTATCATGATTTATTTAAACAATGTTCCTTTATTTAAAATGTGGGGTTTTTTTTAATCTACAAACTTCCCTTTATACTGAATTTGTCTGGTATAGAAGTTGTATCTAAACAAACCATCTCTTCATTTTTGTTTTGTATTTGTGCAAGTGATGCTCTTCAGCTCAGGAAAGAAAAACAATATACAGTAAAGCAGAGGACAGCGTGAAAGTTTAATGAAGAAATGGAATTTTTGTGGGCCGGGCTAACTAATATAAATTATTTATTTAGTACTGGTGGAGAATATTGCCTTTGAAAATTTTGTCCCATTTTCTCTGTAAACCAGCCTTTTCCACATAAAGACAATTTGTTAAATCTGTTTTCTAACTGTAAGGGAATTACAAAAAGAGAAAAGATAATTCTTATGGAAATATGGAGGGGGGGAAGCGAGCTTCTGAAGAACAAAAGCGCAACGGAGTAGAAAGGGCAGGGTGGGGAAGTGGGAGGAGTAAAATAGGGATGGAAGGAGTGTTTCAAGGAAGGAGGGATGTGAAAAAGTAGATGAGGGGATGGACGAGAAAGAAGGGGGGGTCGGACTATTTTTCTAGGCCTCGACTGGCGGAGACAGGGGGCCCGGGGGGCCGTAATCTGAACCCCCTCGCCTGCATAGGTAACGGGGTGGCACGGCCACACGAGAGCAGTTTGGTCAAAGGTGAGTGGGTCGTCTGACCCCGGTGGAAAGTCCCCGAGACCTTCTGGTGCAGAAGAGTGGGACGGACTCTGCGTGGTATAAGAGCAGGGTCCTCGCCTCCTCGGAGGGATCCCGTAGACTCTGCTTTGCCTCTAGGCGACGATGGGATTGGTATGTTGGGCGAGGGTGGTGCCCGGGACGGGAGACGCCTGGCTACTCAGTCACGATTCTCCATGCCTCGGCAGCGGAGAGAAAGGCTGGCTGAATATTCTGTTATCGAGCCGGGCTAAGCATTTTTTTTTTTCAAGCCCGCGCCGAGGCATATATCGGCTTTCTGACTTAGCTGTACTGTACAGCCGCGCGAGGGCGAAAAAGCAGGCGAGAGTAAGCAGACGGCTATTCCTCCACTTTTCAGGGTGGTGTCTGGAGCATCCAGGCGGGGGCTTGTAGAATGGGGACCGCCTCTGCTGCAGTTACTGCGAGCCTGGGATAAAATTCTGGGTAAATCTTGCATCCAAGTCCCGCTGTGCAGGCCCACCATATATATTTAAAAAAGCAAAAACGGGAAGGAGGGGCGGGGGAAAGAAAAGAAAACTGGGTGGTCGGAATCCAAGATTTGATACGAGCCGTCCTAAGCCTATTTACCTGGTATTTCCAAGATCTTCATTTTCCATCTTCCAATCACATGTACGCACCCAACAAACTACTGTATTGTAATTCAGTAGCCCTGGCGAATGTATTAAGAGTCAAGTCACGTGGGAAAAAAGTTTTAATTCCTGCTTAAAAAGTGATCAATTTATGGAATAAAGAGATTGTGAAATCAAAAAATTAAGAAAAGAGTATATAATTAATATAATTAAATCACACAGGCCTGAAAAAGAAGTTTAAAGGACAAAAAGCAAATGTATAAATCAATGTGCGGAGGTGATGGAAGCAAAGATGGCTTGCAAGGATAGAAAGGTAGGAGATGTATACCGTAGTGAATGATGCTAACAAAAGGTACATTTAGCGATGTTTCCTTTTTATCTGGTGCCTTAATTTCTTTGGTTTATTTAATCTTTTTCTGTTCTTTGCATACTGTTGCTTACCTTGAATGGGTCTATGTGCATGTAAGTTTTGTCTTTGTGTTGCTGTTTTATTTGTTTTTTTTATTATGGAACACGTTTGGCTTTGTTGTGTGTTAGGTTTGAACTCTATAAAATAAGACCCTACAGGCAGCATTTAGATATATGTTCAATGCTGTTAGTGGTGCTACCTAGAGATCATAGGAAATGGAAAGCACCAAGTTTGATGTTGCTAATTTGTGTCAATTCTTCCAACATTTCCATATTCAACAATTCATACAACATACATAGATTTTTGGTCATATTCTGTTCTAATGTGTTTATCCAGATCTTCTGTTAGTGCACCAATTGCCATTTAACTGAGTCCATCCACCTTGCTGCCAGTCATCCTTTTCCACCTTTACCAGCATTAGAACCTTGTCCAGAAAGCTAGGTGTTCACATAATATATCCAAAATAGGATAATTTGATTCTAGTCATGAGAACTGAGAACTCTGGTTTGATTTGTTTGATGATTCCTTTGTTTGTTTTCTTGTCTGTCCACAGTCTTCTTAGGAGTCTTCTCCAACACCAAAAGCAATAATACTCTTCCTATCATGCTTCTTCAGGGTCCAACTTTTGTTTCCATAAAGCAGTGTTTCTCAACCTTGACCATTTTAAGGCATGTGGACTTCAACTCCCAAAATTCCACAGCCAGCATTGCTGGCTGTGGAATTCTGGGAGTTGAAGTCCACATGCCTTAAAATGGTCAAGGTTGAGAATCACTGCCATAAAGTGTCACAGATAATACCATTGCTTACGCCATTTGATCTTTGTGATATCAAAGAGCCTGAATATCTTTTCCAAGGCTTTCATGGATATTCCACCATGCTAGTTATGGTGTATTACTGCTTGTGAAATTTGTATTGAACAGCATGGCAAAGATATCCTACTTTAAGAATATCTTTCCTTCAGAAATTGTCTGCTCCCCCAGTTCCCTTCCTCCTCTCTCCAAAAAATTGTATTCTTGAAGTTTCTAAGGATAGAGTATTCCATTATGGACTTTCAGGTCAAAGTGAAATGCTCTTGAGCAGTGGCCCCTAACCTTTTGGGCACCAGGGACCGGTTCCGTGGCAAGAGGTTTTTCCGTGGACTGGAGGGGGTTACATAGGAGTTGTTCTGTCTGTCTTTGGCAATGCCTTCCATATCATTAAACATATCCATGAAGTTCATGTAATATTTTATAACTTGGATAAGCCTTATGCAATGTAGTATTTGTAGTATTTTAACTAATACAATGCAGCCAAGTCCATTTTTTGAAAATTGTGGAACTAGTAACTTTGCTTACGGAAATATAATTGATGCAATATATGTATCAACTGTTTTTGTATTTTTTTAGCAGATGCTCAGCATGTCTTGGTTGCTCTGACAATGAGCATCAACTTGTCCCTCAGTAAGGAGAATGCCTCAGAAAACCTCACATTGCTGGAAGAGGGAGCAGGCAGAATCGCCGAGTCAATTGCTATCATCATTATTGCTATTTTCATCTGTTTAGGAAATCTGGTGATCGTCCTCACTCTTTACAAGAAGTCATACCTGCTCACCTTAAGCAACAAGTTTGTTTTCAGCCTCACTCTGTCCAACTTCCTTCTTTCGGTGCTGGTGCTTCCTTTCGTTGTTACCAGTTCCATCCGTCGGGAATGGATCTTTGGAGTTGTTTGGTGCAACTTCTCTGCCCTACTCTATATGCTCATCAGCTCTGCCAGCATGCTCACACTCGGAATCATTGCTATCGATCGGTACGCCATTCATTTTTTTAATGACTTGAATTGAGCTGCGTGGGGAAAAAGGGGTTTTAGCAGGTACCAGCATTAAACACGCAGTGGCAGAGAAATATGTTTTAATTAACAATGCTAACAAGTCCATACATTGAGATTGTGGCACTAATAATTTTGTTTATTAATATGTAAGTAGCATCTGAATAAGCAGCAAAGAAAAGTGTGTTTCCATGAGACAACCCAAGTTCTCCAATTAATCATATCCAATTTTCAAAAGACAGACTCATTCCTTTAATTTTTACATGTTTGGTATTATTCAATTTCCTATGTATTGCATGCACCCTAATATCACTGCACTCCCTTTTTATGTTTTTCAGATACTATGCTGTCCTGTACCCAATGGTTTACCCTATGAAGATTACGGGTAACAGAGCTGTTGTTGCCATAGTGTATGTGTGGCTTCATTCTCTAATTGGATGCCTTCCACCCCTCTTTGGTTGGTCATCTTTAGAATTTGATCAGTTCAAATGGATGTGTGTAGCTGCATGGCATAAGCAGGCAGGTTACACCGCATTTTGGCAAATATGGTGTGCTTTGCTACCATTTATAGTCATGATCATTTGCTATGGTTTCATATTTCGTGTGGCCAGGATTAAGGCACGGAAGATTCACTGTGGCAGCGTGGTCATTGCTGCAGAAGATACACAGAGGAATGGGAGAAAGAACTCGAGTACTTCAACATCCTCATCAGGCAGCCGAAGGAATGCTTTCCAAGGGGTTGTTTATTCTGCCAATCAGTGCAAAGCTTTGATCACAATTTTAGTTGTGATTGGGGCTTTTGTTATCACATGGGGGCCTTACATGGTGGTTATCACGTCTGAGGCACTTTGGGGTAAAAACTGCATTTCCCCTGCTTTTGAGACATTAGCAACATGGTTATCTTTTACAAGTGCTATCTGCCACCCTTTGATTTATGGACTCTGGAATAAAACTGTACGCAAAGAGTTACTGGGAATGTGCTTTGGAGATCGGTACTACAGAGAATCATTTGTTCAAAGGCAAAGGACATCCAGATTATTTAGTATTTCTAATAGGATCACAGGTAATTTTTTTAAAAAATTATTAAAATCCCTCTAGAAAATACTGTAAATTGCTAGAACAGAGTAACCACCATTTAATTAGACTGGTATAGCCATTCGTGTTGTCTACCCTTTATCATGTGGTTTCTTTGTCTTCTTCATCATTGAGAATTTTTGACATGGACATGGCCACAATTCTTGCATATCCTCAAGGCAGGCAGGACACCCTGGAGATTCATTTTGTCCAATTATCCATTTTATTCAGATAAACTTCACTGAACTGATAAGACAGAATTGGAAAATTAAGCTAAGTGCTTTCAGGAGGCATCTTTTGCATATGTATATTTTTGTGATATCGCAGAATCTACAACCTCTTACAATTCCTCTGTTTTCCATTGATTTGTTTATGATTTTTAAAAAAATCTTATCCTCAGTTTAACTTTTCTGCGTAATGGTTTGCTACTAAAGTTGAAAATGGGAGTTCAACCAATGATATAGATTAATTTATCACTACCACTACAATTTCAATTGCTTTTATCTTTCTCTATCTGTGATTGGCTCTCCTTACATTTAGCTGCCTTTCCCTTTCATCACAATTAGCACAAGCATTATCACATGTTATATAACCTAGTTAAATATAAATGCTCAAAGCATTTCTTTAAAAGGTTTTCAGAATAAATAACAGATCAACAGAGTTGGAAGGGACCTTGGAGGTCTTCTAGTCCAATCCCCTGCTCAGGTGGGAGTTGTAGTCCCTAACCGCCGGGGCACTCCATGTGAGGCCATGCCACCCAGTGAGCCTCTTGATCGCTGCCTCCCCTGGGGGCGCTGGATGACTCCAGGCGCGACCAGTTCAGTGGGTGCTGTAATCCAAGGTGCACTTTCGCTCTCCTCAATTTTTATTATTTTTGAAATATTCAAATTCCAATACCAAGCTAAAAAGGAATATAAAGATTTTTTTTCATTGGCCTCATTGGATACAGGTTCCCAGTGATATGAAGTTTAATTCTGAATTACTCAAGAGTCCTGTTTAATAAATTCAGAAGTTTACAACTTTTTTTTTATTCCATTCAGTCATGACTAGTGATTGGAAACCGACTGGACAAGCCCTGCAGTTTTCTTGGCAACAGTTTTGAGGAGTGATTTGCTATTGCCTCCTTCCCAGGACTGAGAGAAAGTAACTGGGCCAAAGGTACCCAGTTGGTTTTGGGCCCAAGGCAGAACTGGAATTCATAGTCTCCCAGTTTCTAGCCTGATGTCTCAACCATTACACTAAACTGGTTATTGTTAGGAAACTTAGCTATTATTAAATCAAGCAATGTAGTAAAATGCACTGAGGATATTTGAAGATATTTGGTTATGATTCCAAAAGGTAATTTGTTTGGATGCTGAAATACTTTTGCAGATCTAGGATTATCTCCACATCTGACAGCTCTCATGGCAGGGGAGCGGACATTAGGACACAGCAGCAGTACAGGAGATACAGGCTTCAGTTGCTCTCAGGATTCAGGTAATTGTTTCTTTGAATTATGTTGCAATGAAAAAGAGCCAGGAGTATGATACAGCCGCTATAAAAAAAAGAGCTTGCAATAAACTTGAAATGCAGCTTAGTAGTGAAGTATCCTAGTGCTATCCATGAAAAAATATTATGAAGCTATCATAAGATTCCCCCCTCCCATAGGTTTTGTGTGTGTGTCTGTGTGTCAATGAAAAGTAATGGAAAAAGCATTGGGAAAAAGACTACTGGGCAATAAGTGTGTGGGCTGTCCTGTAAAACTCCATGAATGTAGGAAAGATGGAGATAGTTAGCCATTTGTGTAACTTCTGATTCTCCTGCAAATGCACTGAGTAAGTTTAGTGATTAGTTAAGTCAAATACAATTCAAAATAAAATTCATAACCAAAGATGACTTAGTTAAAAGAAAAACTGCAAAAGAAAGTTGAGGCATTCTTCCCATTCACTTGTTTCCTAATTCTATAATTAGCATCACAAGCAAAAGACATTCTTGCTGCTTCACTTTTCTGCATTGTAAAATACAATTCTAGAGGTGCCATCTGCTGTTTTCTAGATGTGAGAGGGAGTACAGCTCAATGCCCATATCACAAAAATATTATTTTTGCTTGTATACGTTAAATGAATTATCCCACTAAATGATTTAGTCAACTGTCTAAGCCAGGATATCTTTTTAGGGACAGATGTTATGCTGCTTGAAGATTATAGTTCTGATGGAATCAATCACCCACATTGTGTTTACCCTCATCGACGGAGTTCTGTAACTTTTGAAGATGAAGTGGAACAAATTAAAGGTATGTTGAGGTATGCCCATTACTGAACTGTATATAAGAGGGGAATGCTTGAACTAAGAATTCAGTCCTATGCTGCTATTTGATTTTTTACTTAATTTTTACTTATATATATATATATAATCCAGAAAGGAAAAATTAAAGAGGCAGAGAAAATAAATTCATTTTGCATAAAAAATTGATGCTTACTGGGAATGGAGACACACTTCTCTGAAAAATCTCTTGAATCTCTTGTCCTTGAATATTTCATGTACTCAACTTCCAAACAACTGAACTTTGAATATTATACCATCTTGCAAACTTTAATTTGGAGAGTATAAGGGAGACTATTTTTTTCCAGCAAATTGTCAGTCTAAAATGTAAGGCACATATGTTGGCTGAATTAATTAGCTATAAGGAAATTGACATAACCTTGAATGTCAACATTCCTGAAAATTTAGATATTGCTAAAATGTTTTCTGTTTGGTTATCTGAAGTGTCATATTTCTGCTAAATTTGGCAAACAAATTTCATTTTTTTTAAAAAAAATACATATTAACTCCAATTTGGTCTAGTGGTTAAGGTGTCAGGCTAAAAACCAGCTCAGTGACTTTGGAGCAGTTACTCTCTTTCAGCCCAACTCTCCTCATAGGGTAGTGATGGCGAACCTTTTAGAGGTCGAGTGCCCAAAACCCATCACCCACCCCTGCCCTGCTCCGCCCCCCACTCCACCCCACTTTGTGCTCCGCCTTGCCCACCAGGCCACCTACCGCTTCCATGGCTTGCTGCAGCACATCGCCCAGGTGGCCCAGCAGCACCATGGCGGCTATGCCCTCCCCCTGCACCCCATAGCATTATCTGCGTGCAATGGGGCACAAGGGCAGAATCTTGTCCCCACTGCCTGGCTGCCATGTCCTTGTCTGTGCTGTTCTGTGCAGGCCACGCCCGGGGGAAACTCTCCACTGGGGGGGCTGCTGGTGGGGGAGGTGGGGCTGGGGCAATGGCGCACATGCCCACAGAGAGGGCTCTGAATGCCACCTTTGGCACGTGTGCCATAGGTTCGCCACCACTGTCATAGAGTGTGGTGGAGAAAATAGGAGAAAGAAGGAATATGAGGCATGTTTGCTGCCTTGTTATTTATTAAAATAATAAAGCCAACATAAAAAAATATTTAGTGATAATTGCAATTATTTAAACTTATTCTTTAGTGGGGAAATAGAACAAGCAGATACTTTGCAGAATGTGGATTTATTGCTCATTGTCAGTAAGTGTGGCTTTGCTCTAAGCAATTGGAACTTTTAAAGATTTTTGCCTGTAAATAAATTTAGTAATGGCCATTACATTATTTATATTCATATATATATACAGTATAGACATATATTAGCAATTGCATCCTCACTGCCAAAGTCTGTTGATCTGTCTATGTGTCTAAAAAAAGTAAAAGTAAAATGAATTATACTGAATTCAGGAAGGATAAAGTAAACACTCATTATAAAGAGATTCCTTAAAGAGAAAATGACAAGCAAGGGAGTTTTCCACATGTAAGAAAGTACAAAGGAAAATGAAAAATATGGAAGGAAAACAGCCCCATGGATTTGTAAGGAGAACTGGGAAACTGTTCTAGAATGGAGAAAAATTCAATTCTTCTCTTAGCTTTACTTAGGTACTACCGTAGTATTGACTGTTAACAAATCATACACAAAAAGTGCAGTGGACCTATAGAAGAGAAATCTTCAGAGCATTTTCAGAAAAAACAAAATGAAACTATATATATATATATATATATATATATATATATATATATATATTTATATATATATATATATATATATATATATATATATATATATATATATATATATATATTTATATATATATATATATATATATATATATATATATATATATATATATATATATATATATATATTTATATATATATATATATATTTATATATATATTGCGGCGCGACCCAGACCCACGGTGCGCACGCACGGTGCGACAGCCCGATCCGCGCATGCGCGGCGCGCGTGCGACGGCCCTAACCGCGCATGCGTGGCGCAACAGGGCAATCCGTGTATGCGCGGCGCGCGCGCGACGGCCTGAACCGCGCATGCACGGCGCGTGCGACGGGCAAAAAAATGGCGCACCGCGGTGTCCAGCAACCCCCGCGAAACGGTTGTTCGACCCCAAATGGGGTCGCGACCCATAGGTTGAGAACCGCTGCTGTAGATGGAAGATTTAATTTGAATTACTCAAGGGCTACTTCTAGAAGTGCTGCTGCAAATGTTGGAATAAAAGTAGTTTGTAGTAGTTGTAAATGATCTCTAGTCTGCCTATTGCAGTAGCAGAGGTGAGGAAAGAAGTACAGCATTTAATAAAGGGAGTTTTACTCTCTGTTGTAATTAAAGAAACAGTTCCTTTAAAGGCTGTCTTTGTTATATAATTTGCTGATGTCTGAGATCCACATACTTTATTTTTAAGTTTATGGATAGATGTCAATTGTCAGATTAAATTATCATGTGTACGCTTGACCCAACTCTTCATTTTGTTAAATTTATAACTACTATCCTACATAGAATCCCAAAGCCACAATAGGATAAATCTTCTTTGAATGTATTTCATTACAGGATAGATGACTACAATGTCCAAATTAACACTAACATATAAGGCATTCATATGGAATTATTGAGCTAATCTCTCTCTTTTCCTTGGTCAGAAGCAGCAAAGAACTCTATCCTTCATGTAAAGGCCGAAGTTCACAAATCGCTGGATAGTTATGCATCCAGCTTGGCCAAAGCAATTGAAACGGATGTGAGGATCACCTTGTTTGGAGGAGATGCCCTGTCTGGCTTTTTGTTCCCAGCACGAACTGTGGCAGGCAACAATGCAAGCGCACGGCATGGCAGCAGGATCCACATTGGACAAAAAATACAACTACAAAGCATTGAAGAAGGGAACACTTAAAATTGCTTCAATAAAACAAATAGGAAAATAAAATCACTAAAACTGATGCACAGCCACGATTCTTTGCAAGGAAAGCAAAACAGGTCCCAGTTTTTTAAGCAAAGCTTTAAAGAATTGTCTTAATACAATATTACAAAACAAAGTAACTCAAAATATTGGGAAATTGAAAGTATGAAAGGGTTCACTGATCCCTAAATAATAAAGTACAAGTTATTTCACTATTTTGGTGCCATACAGCAGCATTTCCCAACTTGGGCACTATCCAGAAGTGTAGACTTCAGCTGCAAGTTCTGCATCCAGCATGACTGTGACTAACAATTCTAAAAATTGAAGCTGTATGTAACAGGAACACTCAGGTTGGGGACAGCAGCCATAGTGTTTCTCGCTGGATCCTTTTTCTGCTTTTTAAAAACTTTATAAACACAATTCACTGTTAAAGTAATCCTATCCCTCCAATACTTTAACAATTTTGTCCATGGAAAAAATATATAATAAAATGCAACTGAGCCCTATCAAATTTAATATTGATTAAGGCTGAGAATTAGGCCACATTCACACTAGTATTTTAATGTTATTTAGTCACATTTTCCTAAAACATTTTATATTGATCATCTACAAGGTTACATTCTCAGTTTACTGTCATCTTGTATTTTCTATATTTTTGTTCCTTTTCTAAAGTTGCAGAATGTCCATCTTTAACACACAATCCTCCAGAAAAGTTACAGTTTCCACAGCTAGTGCTGCTTCTATAAACATTGCAATAGCTACCATTTAAAAACTTTTATTCCTCAGTTGCTAAACTGATGATGATCAGAAAGTGCTTTTATCTTTATACACAGACACCCCCCCACTAATATATATATATATTAGGTTAAATACAGCTTATATTGAGTGCTTTTTTTGAAGAAGAAAAAAGTGCCGGAACTCACACACGTCATACAACTCACCTTGCCTACCCTACAAGGTTCCATCCAAAAAAGGTGCCGGAACTCCATTCTGGGCATTCTATGACAAAAAATGCCCTGCTTATATTAACCAGCTTACAAAACTCAATGACTACAAAATATTTTTCTCTCCCTTTATAATGTTACAACACTGCATACATATAGGTTTGTTTGTTTTTAAATCAAGACATGTTTTTAAAAAAATAAAGTGGTAAAGTGGCATCCCCTGCAAAGTATACAAAGGTATCCTGAGTTTTAAGTGGTCAGATAGGTAATCTATTTTCTTCCCGCAAAAGCTGGCAGATCATAGTGAAATGAATGTAGCTGCAACCTAGTTGATAGTGTGGAAAGTCAGTTGTGATTTCACTTGCAGCTTGCAGAGAAAATGCAATGTTTGTATAACATTAGGAATCATACTTGGAATGCCTTGGTATACTGATTGAGGAAGCAGGAAAGGGAGTAATTTATATGGGTAATTAGGATTAATTCCTTATTTAGTATGTGAAGAAAATCAAGTTTCATATTTGTAGGTGTACATATATATATTTATGATTCCTTGAGTGTATTCAAAGTAGCATCACACTTAAGATCTAGCTAATGTACAAAAGTGAGTTTTTATATTCAGGTGATTTAATTCCAGAATTAGTTGTGCATCAGGTTTTTTATGTAGCACAAATAGCACAAACTGAAGGTTCAAAGCCAGGATTAATATTTTGTAAGCCCTGACATAATATTAATTATTTGTGATGCATATTTTCTTTTGGAACAATTTCATTAATATAGTGTCCTCCAAACATGTTGGATTGTGGTTTCCACAATTTTATTTGTCTTTGCTATATTACAATTATAGAAACTATACTATAGACCCATAGTTCTAGAGAGCACTCGGCTCTATGGCCTTGGCTTCTGTGGCCTTCTGTGGGGAATCATTTGAATTCAGTGCTTCGTTCTTTCAGCAATTATCTTCTTTTGGATTCACAAAAAAGGTGAGTTATATTCCACAAGCAAACATTGCCTCTGCAGTTTTTGTAACAGGGATTAATGGTGAACAGCATTCCATGAATAAGGATCACTGGTTAAGCAGATTCCATTTCCATTACAGATAATCTTCAATTTATGACCACAGTTGAACCCAAAATTTATGTTGCTAAGACAGTTAAGTGAATTTTGCCCCATTTTTACTATCTTTTTTGCCAGAGTTAAATGAAACACCATTTGTTAAGTTAGTCACATGATTAAGTGAATCGTTCCAAAGGTTGCAAAAGATGATCACATGACCCTAGGACACTGCAACTGTCATAAATATGAATCAGTTGCCAAGTGCCTTAATTTTGGTCATATGATCATGGGTATACTGCAGTGTAAGTCAGTTTTTCCAGTGCTGTTGTAACTGATCACTAAATGAACAGTTGTAAGTTGAGGACTGCCTATATGGTGACAAGAGTTATAACTGAAGTTAAATTTTGCACCACCTTTTCTCTTGCTATCTACCATCTTGTTTACAACATTGGAATTGTACTAAATTCTATGTTTAAAATTAATTCTGTTTTTTTTAATTATATTTAACATACTATTTGCATTTCTACAGAAAATGTGATATTTTTTAATACTTTTCCTTAGTTTTAAACTGAATGCTGACACTCAAAGCAACATAAATGTACTGTAGAAGAACATTTTTTTAAAATTCTAAACTCTCTTGCTACTGAATTGGCACCTTAGAAGATTGTTGTAAACTTTGAGTCTTATACAAGAAATGTGGGTTATAAATTCAATAATAAACATACAAACATACTGCGTTTATGGTATTGCATCCATTATGTATCCTAAGATTAGTTGCTAGGGGTCCAAGTAATGTTAAGCCATAGCATACTTTGATTGTATGAATCCATCTATTGCTTTAAATTAATATGTAGCTGCTATCGTGGCTTATTTATAAAGCAAGGCAAGTATATTATTTAGTATAGTGGTTTAAGGCATCACAGTAGAAACTGAGACCTTAGGCACGAAGTCAACTAGGTGACCTCTGTTCAGTCACTCTCTCAGCCCTAGTAAGCAGACATTGGCAAACTTTCTCAAAACCTTGCCAAGTAAACCTAAGGGACTTCTCCAAGCAGTCACCAGGTCTCAAAAATAAACTAAAAGACATACACACAAAATGTATATTATAGTATTGTGGAAACCTAATGACTGGCATCATGTAGTCCAAACAACTCGAAATCAAATAATGGTAATGGGAATTTGTTCTATGGATCAAAAAATAAAGTACAGTGCATTTTTCAAGTGTATTATGCCATTAAATGAGATCTTGATACTGATCAGAGAAAGGAATAGATGAAGTGGGGAGATGTAAAGAATACCATCATAGTGCAAATCAGGAATGTTCCTAGAACATTACTGAGGCATCTGCAAAGTGAGCAATACTGTTAGAAGTAAGTCTCCATCCTGGTTCATCCAAGCCGGGAATAAATAAGCAACATGGTGACTGCTTTGGGAAGATGGATACAGTTTATTGAAGAAGCAGAAAGAGCAGAGGAGAGAAGAAGGGCTGAGCACATGGGGTAGTAGGTTTTTATACCCCTCTAGCCTTTTTTTTGGAATAGTTTCCTGTTCCTGTGGCATGAACTTTGAAGCTATTCCCTGTGTCAGTATTCTTACCTGAGTTTAGGTGTGCCTCTATGGTATACTTGATGGTAATGGGTTACTCCTATTATATCCCGAAAGTCATCTCCTGCTTCCCTGGGGCTGGGCTAATGATTCTTAAGAGTTTCTGTCTTGAGTTCCCTGGCTCCAAGGGAACTTGGTTTTACATTTGCATTTGTATAGGGCTGGCTACTGCTTTGGGGCAGAGACATAGATTTGGGGCCAGGTTTGGTTTCTGCTTTTAAAAAGTCCCTTTGAGGAAAAATATTTTTCTGCCTTTTTAATATTTCCTTCTCTGGGCTAACTTCCCTCAATACAACCTGGCATGAAATCACTATTGATTTGCATCAGATGTCACAATGACAGTTCATGTTTGTCTTGACATTGTCTCATGTACATTTGGATGTAATCTCACTTTGCTGTTGATACTTGTTCTATTAAAATAAATTTAATTAATGGGCCCATTCAGTACAGTGTATTCCTCTCAGAATTATTTATAAAATTAATAAAGACAATATAAGCAACATAAATACATTCAAAAATAGCCTATTGTGTTTTATTTTTGTATTCTGCCCATAAGTGTTAGATTAAATGGTTTCATTATTATTACTTGGTGGAATAATTATGACGGCTATTGTAAATATGTGCCTGTGTTAAAGAAAACCTCAAGGGGGAAAACTAGGGACAAGGAGCCAACATTACTTCAGATTATATATAACAACTTTTGACCAGAATTCCACGGACATTCCTATTTATGGAAAAGCGAGAGACGGTATCACGACTTGACTTTCTCTGTTAAGTAATTCCTGTTCCACTGAACTGCCAAGGGGGCGCTACCCTTTTTACCCAACTGTTCTAAGGCTAAGTTGACTGAGCTTGCTTTTCCGCGCTAATGCGAAAAGTAGCGAGGTATGAAAACATTGGCTGCCTCTCTGACCAATTGCGCTCCATTTTTCACTCGGAGACTTTCGTATAACCTCCGCAACTGGGCAAAAACTCTTTAGCTCGGTGCTCCGAGACTAAAACTCGGCTTTTCATAGGCGGGAGGAATTGTGATAGTTTCCACCCAGGGAAAGAAACAAGGGGATTGGCAGCTTTGAAGCCAAGTGGGCCTGGCGATTCCCAGGAAAGCGAGAGTCCCTCCCTTTCGACCGGTTAGGATTTGATTGCTGTGAAGGGAATACCCTAGAGAGCTTTAGAGAGTGAACCATGGAGAAAGTGTTGTGCTCCGCTCACGGTGAGGTCGTGGGAAGGTGGAGGGGTGATTGAGCAGGAAACCTTGATTGAGGTGTCAAGAATGGCTTGTAAAATTCAAAGGTGATCGGGCTGTTCCCCGGGCAGTTTTCCTTATAGGAACTACTTATGCAGTGTCAGAAGAAAGGCAGTCGGATTAATACATACATAAATATGCAAGTTAAAGAACGATTTGGTTTCTAGAGTAGGTCACAAAACATTTGCTTCCTAATTTGTAGCAATAAATGGCTCCCCTCTTCTCTCCCCCACCCCATTTACAGAAAGTAAAAGCCTTTCCTAGTCACATATAGCTCCATAAGCAGAATAAGAGAGAATAAGAGAATAACAGAATTGGAAAAGAGACCTTGGAGGTCTGATATTGATCAAGGGAATTCTTAATTGTTAAAAAGGGATTAAAATAATGTAGTTGAAAAATTTCATATAGAACAGAATACAGCTCAGAAATTGAGGGTACCTTTTGTTACAAATAGAGCAAAAAGCAGGCTCCCAGGAATCCTCAGAGTTATATTCATCATATGGCACATAGAAATATTTTTCTGTAACACTAGGCATGGTAGTCCTTGTCTGTTTATTCTTTCAGTCTAACTCTGCTCACAAGATGATAAATGGGGAACTGAGTAAAATTGGAAATCCTGGGGAGGGGGTTATTGATAGCAATAAGTTTCTAAAGGATGTTATATAGGAAAAGGCCATCAGCCTTGTCTCAATTACGGTATTCCTGAAAGCCAGACCCAGAAAATAAATTTTAGTTTGTGTATGTCTGTGTTAAATCATAGGATAATTTAAATCAAGTTATTAAAAGCAGTTTGATTGTAGAATTAATTTAACTAGTGTGGTACTGTGCTGCCTTTCATTGGATGTGTTCAATGTGTCTTAGTAGGCATTTGGAGGGAAAAGTTAGAGTTAGCAGCATTTTCTATTCTAAGAACCACAGAGAAAAGATAAAATTGATATATGAGCCTTCTGAATAGTTGAAGTGAGATTTTTTTTAATTAGTTAGCTTGGTACTTTGCTATCTCTGATTAAACTTCATATCTTTGATTTCCTTTCCATTCAGAGTTTCCCTGTTTTTTGAAGACTGGAAACCGAGATGGCCCAAATAAAGGCAAAAGCTTTTATATGTGTGGAGTCCAAAATCAGGAGCCATGTGACTTTGTGCTCCCCACTGAGTAAGTTGAATTTTAAAAAGTCAAGCTTTGGGAATTATCAGTTGCTTATCTACTGTTCAATAGTTGTTTATCAGAAAGTAATTACTGTGCCACTTTTAATATACAAAAATATTTCTAAATGTAACATGCTATATCCATTCATAACTGAAATAGTTATATATTTAGTTTATAATTTTAGCTGGAGTGACAAAAAGGTATCATTGGAAAATACATTTGTGCCATAATTATACAATATCTTCTTTGAAGTTGAAATGTTAGTTGCCTGCTTCTGCAGAGGCTCTATTAAAGGCTTAAATATTCTAAACATTTGAAACTTTATTAGATTTTTGTGCTGTTTATTTTACATTTTACTATGCTTTTCAGGCCCTTTTTATAAAACATTTTACTGTATTTACAAGTGATTGTTCCAAAGATAGAAGAAGGATGTTAATTCTTGTATCCGCCTTATAATACTGAGAGGGTAGTCAGATTTAAATATTTTTCACCATATTTGATACTACTGAGGTAGCATATACATTTATTTTTTCTGTGACAAATATTTATGTAAATAATTGCCTTTTCTTTCCATAGTCTTTCTCCTTCTCATTGCTTGGTGCATGAAGAATATATAGTGGAGCTGCAAATTTTGATTAAGGAAGCAAAAACAGACTTGCACAGGTATATTTTCAGAGGGACACTTGATGTTTTGACAGAATACCATCAATTAATTAATACTCAGCATTTATACCCAGTGTGGTAATTCATGCTTTGTTTTCTAAACTAGATTGTTTTATCGATGCAGTAAAGGTAAAACCGAAGGGAAGAAAATGTGTGGAAATGTCCCCTGGCAGGTATACCATTGTTAGTTAAGGTTTACATTTTTATAGCAATTAGAAATCTTAAGCTCTTGTTACTTGATTTATTACTATTTCACTATCTTCTTCTATTCATCATGATCTGAATTATTATTCCAGTTTAACTATGGGAAGTTCTAAAAAAAATAGAAAGCAGAATAAATTTTGCTTTTTTGGAAGGAACTAATATTTTCTTTTCTCATCTTAAGTATTCTGCACACTCTTTTAACTATCTAAAAATTTCAGAGTCGTACTAGAGTTTAATAAATGTGCATACATTTCATAATAGGATTTCTCACATTGCATCTAACTAAAAGTATTAGTTTATACTGATTAAAGAAATATTATGTTAAAGATATTTAGTGGATATTAGTGAAAACTGAAGACAACATTGATAAAAACTTATCTAAATATACTGTGGATTTCCAACAGATTGCATTGCTTTGGAATTGAGTAATAGTGGGGGAAAAAAGGAAAAGAAAATGAGAGAATATTGGGCTGATTATAATAGTCTGAATTAGGATAATAATGTAGAACCACATAATGTAGAAAAATCATTATACAATAGTACCTGCATAATTTATGAATGAATCAATAATTATTGTTTCTTATTATGATTAGAGATTTTGCAAGATATATAAAAATTAAGGTATTTGTATGTTTAAAAAAACCCAGAACAAATATTCTAATTTAAATGTATACTAATATATCATGTGGCTGTTTTATAGGATTCAAATACCGGTGAACTGCCAGGTAATCCACAGTCTCAGCATGCTTTGGAATTGCTGCATGATCATAAAAATCAAAGAAACCCATTTAAAGTTTCAAACAGGAATCACAAGCAATTTTCTTACAAACACATGAATGACAGTGGAGACAGAAATTCAGGAGAAAAAGAAAATCAGAAAAGAGATGTTCAGATCTCTGACAAAGAACAGCTGCCCAATTTACAGACTTTGTCTGTTAAGAAAGAATTTTCATCAACCATGCACATAAAAAACAAAGATTTTGAAGACAAACTTGAAAGTTTATCCAGAGAAGAAACGAAAACTCAAATAAAACCGAGTGAGCCTCAGACTGAAAGCACAAAAATATTGGATAGACATAAAAGTAATTCTAGCAAAAGATTTGAGATTTCCTCTAGCCACAGGCAAGAGAATTCATCTTTGAGATTTACTGAACATGATTTGCAGAAAAATGAAAATCAAAAACAATCATTGTCAAGCTTCAGTGGCCACACATCAAGCATAAAACCTATTAATGGAGAGAAACTTAGAAAAAATGAATCAGAAATCTATAGAAGCAAAATAGTAACAATGAAAACAGGTAGCAACTGGAAAACAGAAGAAAAAACACTGGTATCCAAAGAGCTTGTGACTCTTCAGAAACCAAGAAGTTTCTCAGTAGAACATGCTGGAGACAATATAGAAAAAACACCAATACTATTTCAGAGGGGGAAAACTCCAGAAGAGCAAAAGTGTACAGAGAAACATTTGGACAGTGAAAAACAAGAAACACTTGTGTCATTCAAATCATTTGTTGGGCAAACAATTGATTCCCAGCAAGGAAAGGATTGCATTCAGGAAAAATTGCCTTCTATATTGTCTGAAGTAGCTTCTTTGCAGATGACTAACAGTATGGATAACAAAACTCTTCACTGTCAACTGTCAGCTCAGCTGAATCAGAAACAGGTCTAATCTCTTCTTGCATCTAAGTATTAATTTTTCAGTGAACCAAAAGATTTTCTGTATCAAAATATTAGGTTCTTAGTCTGTACTAAACTGCTAAGGCAGATTGGGCTATAAAGCCATTGAAAGGTTATTTAATTACAGTTCCCAGCAGTCTCTTGAAAGGTCCTAGATCAGCGTTTCTCAGCCTTGGCAACTTTACGACGTGTGGACTTCAACTCCCAGAATTCTCCAGCTAGCAACGCTAGCTGGAGAATTCTGGGAGTTGAAGTCCACACTTCGTAAAGTTGCCAAGGCTGAGAAACGCTGTCCTAGATGGTCCACTTGAGAATGAAAGCATAAGGTTTAATAGTTGCATTCCCTTAGGAATAATCTGCTGAAGGCTAAATTTGTAGGTAGAGCTGAAACAAGTAATACATGGGACCAGAGCTCAAAGTATGTGACTGCTTTACCTTTGTTTTCTTCACTCAGAAGCTGTCTTTTCGCCCAAGCAGTAATTCCTTGATTAACAAACAGTGAGAGGAAGGGAAACATAGACATGAATAGAAGTTTGGGCAAATTAATCACTATTTTTATAAATACATTTCATTTATTATATAGTTCTTAATTATTCCACCTATGGAGAAAATAAAAGTGGGTTAAATGACTTGGCTTATTGGTAAGTAATCAATAATATCGCTTCTCTTCTTCCACACCCCCTTTTTTTAAATTTGCCTATAGAGGACTTTGAAAACAGTGAATGTGCAAGCTCTCCCAGATAAGGGTGAACGATTATTAAAGCAAGTGCAGGAACTAGAAGCTGCACTTAGCTCTTGTAACCTGGAAGCAGAAGAATATACAATGGAAGGTAAGCCTTTTTAATAACACAACTGGTATCACTGTGCAATTTCTCTTAGGTCTTCACTGGATACAGAGATAAATCCTTGGAAAGCAGGCAGGGTAATATTGCATGAGATGTTTGCTGTTAAATTATCTTGAACCAGAAAGCTGTTTAGATACAGAAACATTTTTGAGTTGTGCCCATCACTAATACAACACCTGGATCCATGTTACAGAATGCAATCCTAGTTGACATGTGACTAGCAGAATAGCCTTTTCCATTTGCATTCTGAAATTAGCCTATCCAGAAAAGACAGCCAAAATTATTTTCTTTATATTTCAGCCAATTCTTGCAGAACAGCAGATGTGAAGCATAAGAAGATACAGCCTGTTCTGTTCACCAAAGTCAACCTAATGAAGCCAGGCCCTGTCACAGGGAAAGAGCCACAGTTTTTCCAGAAGAATACTATGCCTAGTCTTCCTTTGGGATCTGGTCAGTTTTGCCATAATATTTTTAAAAATATGTGAGGAAAAGGATAACCATACTGATATCAGAAATGAATGTGGAATATATGCTTAATAATGAAGGAAATAAAAACTCATTTAATTGACTCTCAAGTTTACAAATGGAAGGAGACGAAAATGCATAAATGCAATATAGTTTTTTGTTCATCATTTTCCATGAAATAACATTTTCAGGAAGGCCTTGTCTTGATTTATTTGAAGACTGGTCCTATATTAATCACTATGGCACAACAAGTTTAAAGTTGCTAATTGTATAACTTCTTTAATTGATTTTTAGATGATTTCAAAAGGCAGATGCTTTATGGAGGCCCAATGACTAATGATCAACTTCAGGCAGTACAAAATGCTACCAGTGATGCAATTAATCAGCTCCATAAATCTCTTGAATGTTGCCCCACAGAGAAATCTGTCAGTGAAGATCCACCTGAATTGAAAGTAAGTAAAAACAAAATAAAAAATTATAAAGCTTTACTTTCTGTAATGTTCTCAATCAATATGTCACCAATACCACTTAACGAGCATTCATCAAGTGCCCTAAAATTCAAGATCAGTTTCTGCACAAAGGAGGAGAAAATGGGATTTAAATAGTTTGCTTACAATATTCTGGATTCAATAAAGCCCACTAAAGCTTTGTTTTCATTTCCGATAAGAGTGTTTAGAAATTGTGCAGGCATCTGATGTTAAAAAGTCTCATAAAATTATTAGTGCTGCAACATCAGCAAATATCTTTGGATTTTAGTAAATTGTAGATATGGTATGATCCAAAACATAACAAATGGCACATTTATTTCATAAACTTAATTTTAATGCTACTTCGGTCTGTATGCATTATTTCTATCATTAATACATTGCATAAAATTGGCTATATTGAGCAATTATCATTCATATCATATATATTTGTATTATATGGAAAAACAAAAAGTTATTTGTAGCACCACCCCTGTAGGGACCCTCCCTACCTCCCCTCCAAGTGGCCACCAGCCCAAAGAGGTCTCTCACGTTGGCGCCTCCGCCTAACAAGGCACGTAACACGGTGGTATTCAGTCACGATCGGCAGCCACACAAATGGGGCAGTGATGGTCGCTCTCTCTCGACGGTAACTCACTTCTGATAATGGTGGTTAATCTCAGGCAATAAGAACTTACAGGGAAGATGGTAGTCAATCGCTAATGACATCAACTTGCCCAGAACGATATTATATAGCCTCTGGTGATGGCAGCTTGCCTAGAACGATGGCTGTCAGTCTCTGGTGGCAACAACTTGCCCAGGACGATGTTAATCTGACTTTGATGACAACAACTTACCTAGAACGATGGCAACTAATCTCTGGCGCTGGCAGAGACCTCCCTTGTCCGCTCTCCTCTCCCCTCTCTGACCACTCTATGTAATCCCTTTTTATCTCCCCCAGCTGGTCCTAAAAAGAAAAAAACCCGTTACCTCCCACTAACTCTAACTCTGCCTAACTTATTCCAGTGAGGGAAAAGAATTAAAACTCCCCAAACTCCCTCTCTTCGTCTGGCCTGCCCGCAACGAAAGAGAAGGAAACAATAAAACTTCACCTTTCCCCACCCCTCACTCTCTCTCTCTTTCTCTGCCTGGCCTGCTTCAAACAAACCGCTCCAACCAGCCTCTCTCTCTCTCTCTCTCTCTCTCTCTCTCTCTCTCTCTCTCTCTCTCTCTCTCTCTCTCTCTCTCTCTCTCTCTCTCTCTCTCAAACAGCTCCAGCAACTACTTTCACTCTCTCTATCCCTCACCCTTTCATCCGGCTTGCCTGTAAAGAAGCAAAAAAAAAAAGCAAATGCAAAAACCCCAGCTTCTTACTCTCTCTTTGATCAGCTGACTCAGAACAGCAAGCTCCACCAAGCCTTCTCTCTTCCTCCCTTCTATTGGCTTCCTCCTTTTTCTTCCCTCCGAGCCATGCCCGCCGCCAGACCCATGGCAGCTGCTGGAGCTCCTCATCTTCCTGCCTAATCGGCAGGGCTCCTGCAAAGCCTCTCAGCTGGCCCCATTCTCACCCCAACTCCGCTACGTATACGTGTGCGCGCGCACACACACACACACACACACACACACACGTAGTCCGGATTTAGCAATTGTTTGGTGAACCTTCATAGCTATGATAGTGATGAAAAAGTAACTTAACTACCCGGTCCTTACATTTATGAACTTTTTAGGTCTGTAAAGTAAAGGAAAACTGAAGTAAAATCATAAGCACAATAAGTTGACTGTCCCAATTGTAGTTGCTAACCTAGGACTACATGTATTACCCATCCTTACATAAAATTTTATATTAATACAATGGAGAAGAATTAAAATTCTTAATGATACAAACTGATAAATGCAGTCCAGCATCCTAAATATTCATGGGATTTTTAAAAAAATATTTGCGATGTGTTGTTGGCCACCTAAAATTTCATCTACAGGGTGGGCATTAATCTAAATCAATTTAATAAAAATAATCCTATAAGTGGGGTTCATAATATTTCTTTATTCTGGAATACTTGAGATAGAGAGGTGAACTCTTGAGACCATTGTATAATTGAGAGAAAATGGACATATTTAATATTAATCATGTTAGTATTTTTTTAGGAGAAGCTACGATTTTGATTTAATGTAATAGGATGTCTGTCTTTAGTAAGCAAAAATATATTGGGTTGACTAGACCAATGTGGACCTTAAAAGAATTTTTCAGAACCACAGATTACCAAAACTTGCTATATTTATGTATAAATACAAAATAAAATTAGATCTTGTAATAAGGTAGCAGTTGATTCCATATTTTTCTATTTTTTTTAGATCTCTCTATTGCTGCATCAAAAACAAGCCCTTAGTTGGCTTTTGTGGAGGGAGAATCAGAAGCCATGTGGAGGAATTCTGGGTAACATATCTGTAGCAAAATAGCTGTGCCGATAGGGTGGAACGTGGGAATCTCTGAAAGCCCAGAGTTCATGGTTTTCATATCTAGCCCCATGTTCTGCACAGTGATTTGGTAGTTCATGCTGCCATTACTAGTCTCCAATCTAGTGTGTATATAAGAGAGTGAGCTTTCAAACTTGTGCAACCCTCCTGGCAATTAAAAGGCCAAAATGCAAAAAAAGAAAAGAAAAAAAAAGAGGGCGATAAACTCGTGGCAATGTACATATGCGATTGAAAGATTCAGCTTTACCTATTCCCCTTCAGGGGAGATAACTCTATCTCACAGGAGATAATATAAATAAAATGTATTTTATGCAAACATTCAGACTGCTTTGTTTAAAAACAAAAATGCAATAAAAATATAATGCTCCAAGAATCACAGGGTGAAATTGGTTTGTTGCAAATAGTGAGCTCTGTCCAGATCTTAGAAAAAAATATTGCAAAGATCCCGATGTACATGTCAGATCACAGGCTATCCTAAATAAAGCAAGTACCTTCATGTCTAGCCTGAAGAAGAATGAGAAGAAAGCTGACAACCAAATTTAATATCTTTTTCAGAGAATTAAGACACAATTAGGCTTAAAACTTCAGTGAAAATAAACAATTGACCAGAAAAAAACTTGACTAGTTTTTTTAATATTGAAAATTTATGTTCTCTCTATTTCTTCCTTTAAATTTCCTGCTGTTTGTCAGAAGCTGTTTATAGCAATATTAAACACCCTTTTTAGACCTTGGTTCAGCAAGTTCTTCCCCAAGTTCCTCCTTGGTTTAGGCCTTGGGTTTCCCAAGTTCCTCCTTGAATTCTGCCCTTCAGTTTTTAAAAAGATCACGCTTTTCCTATTTCCACATATCTCTGTTCTGTTTACGGTAAGATTTTAATTTTAATCCTCAGAAGTGGATTTGGTTTTAGCGCCAATCAGCATTTTAGCCACTTTTTCCAGATAAAATTTAATCCATTCATTTCTCTTTAATTATTTTTACATAAAGGAGGAAAATATATAATTATTGATGGAAAACAGGATACATATGGAAGATGAGGATTCAAATATGAATCAGAGAGTTAAGGTGCCCATGTACTTAAATCCATATTTTTGTTTTATTCTGTTTTTTTTTCTTTTCAGCGGATGATATGGGCTTAGGGAAGACTTTAACAATGATTGCTCTCATCCTGGCCCAAAAGTGTGCAGAAAAAGAGAAGAAATTAGAGCTTCGGATGTCCAAACAAGGTAGAAAAATAAAAATCACTCTCTGTCAACTCATTTACACAGTATAATTAGATTGGATTGTTTCTGGTTAATTGTTCAGAAAGGAAATATGGAACATGAACTATTTATTGTAAGTAAATTAGGTATTGGCAGCACTGATCATTAGATTAGGTAAAATATTAAAATTGTAGGGGGGGGGGGGAATCCTAAGGAAAAGAGTTCCTTCTCTACACAAACAGGATTAGCCATGATTTGTGGCCATTAGGAAAGATCTAAAGCTGATGTTAGGGAGGGAAAATGTGAGGGGCCAGAAACCTGAAGAGACATATTATGCATTGTGGTATTTTGTTTAGATCCCATTTCACCTAGTAACTTTTGCATTTTCAGATTCTATTGATACCTGTTCACACGGCACCTTGATTGTTTGTCCTGCATCTCTGATTCATCACTGGAAAAAGGAAGTGGAAAAATATGTAAAACATGGCAAACTGAAAGTATACTTATACCATGGACCTAACCGAATTAAGAATGCTAGTAGGTAAGTGCAAAGATAGTTTTAAGATGCAATGTATCTTGCCCTGTGCCAGTGATGGCGAACCTTTTAGAGACTGAGTGCCCAAACTGCAACTCAAAACCCACTTATGCATTGTCGAGTGCTGGGTGGGTGTGGCCCATTGGGTGGGCGTGGCCACGGTGGTAACAGCAGACTGGGTGGGACTAAAAAGTTCAACCAATCAATTCCAACTTTGCAAGATCTTTTTTTTCCCACAAGAAGTTGAAATTGACTGATTGAACCTTTGTTGTTGTTTTTTTGCACACGGTGGCGGAGGCCTAAAGCGAAAAGGTTTTATAAAACCCAGCTGAAGGCCTAGGACTTGGGCGATGGCGCGTGCCCACAGAGAGGTCTCTGAGTGCCTCCTCTGGCACCCGTGCCACAGGTTCGCCACCACTGCCCTATGCTATTGCTTTAATATGTTGGGATACTGAAAAACAAAGCCTGGCTGTAAAGTTGTTTAAGAATAAAAGCACAAACTGACATTTCAGCTCTGGTTTAGGCCTACAGTCTCAACAGTCATCTTCAGCCCTCATTAGTTGGTGATGTGTATCTCAGCATATTCTACAGACAGTGCTTTTGTCAGAGTTTTTTAGGAATATAACTAAGGATATTCAAAATGCAAAGTTTCCCTGGAAAATCGATCTAAATTTATCATATAAAAATATTTGTGATCTACTCAGTTGTGTACTTGCTCTTAGCAGTTTTAATACATCTTTAGTACATCTTGTGAAGCTGATGAAAATACGGTGCCAACTACCTGTAATTTTGTTGTGGAATTAGAAGCAGCTGCCTGCTGATTTGTTTGTCCCTTTCCCCATGTCTGTAAGAAAAGAGTGGGTGGAAATATACCATTCATTAGCAACTTTGAAAGCAGCCATACTTATTATTCATCAACATTAAAATTAAAAACAGAAAGGTAATTTTGAGGTGCCAGATTCTTTACCAGCTATGTCTCCTTCTCTTTGCAGCCTTTCTCAATATGAGATTGTTATCACTACTTACAGTATTCTAGCCAAGGAAATTCCTATAGAAAAAGAAGAAATAGATGTTGCCGAAGACATACAGGTGACAGAAATATGCAGAACTGATTTTAAAATAGATAGACAGATCTGTGAACCTTGATATAAAATGATTTGTGTTGGGATGGTTACAGATTCACTTGTTATAATTCAATGGATTATCTTTATGACTTTTGTGGCTTGTCTGTATTTCTACCTAAATAATTCTCAATGTAGCCTTAATTATATGGCGCAAAAGCAAGTAGTAAAAGTTAGTTTAAAGATTAATTTAATTTAAAAATTAATTTTATTTACATCTATTTTAATATAATTTCTAAAAAATTACTTTCACACTCCAAGTAAACTTTATGACATTTAATTGAAGGAGTGAAATGGTTTCTTAATGTTTCAGATTAAGATACTTTTGATCTTTAAAAAAGTTCTATTACATATTGACCCGATCTACAATTTTCAGACAAATTTGTGGATCCAATTAATTTCATACTTCTTTTAATGTTCTGATATCTTCATCTCAAAATATTGCAGTACATTTTGGAACATGTATATTGAGAAAAGATAGTCTTACATGTACATTCTAGATACATTCAATGCAAATGTGCTGGCAGTTTTGCAAACATCACAGACTAATGCTGAAATCTACTTCTCTAGGATACATCATTTCTTTGCTGTCCTCTAGTATGTATGCACTGGGCTCGAATTATACTGGATGAAGCCCACAATATCAAAAACCCCAAAGTGCAGGCCTCAATAGCTGCTTGTAAACTGAGAGCTACTGCCAGATGGGCTGTCACTGGAACACCCATTCAGAACAACCTCTTGGATATGTACTCTTTGCTTAAGTAAGTTAATCTCATTAATGAGCAGGCAAAGGCTTTGTAAGTTAAGCATGCTTCTTTCTTAAATGAGTTGTCTTCCTCTTTCTATCTCATACATGCTCATATTTGCTAATTGTAAAGGAGAGGCTACCTTAATATAAGCCTAACACAGGGATCTTCAAACTTGGCCCTTTTATGACTTGTGCCTGGCTGAGGAATTCTGGGAGTTGAAGTCCACAAGTCATAAAAGGGCCAAGTTTGAAGACCCCTGGATTAACACAAGTTTTTTGTTAATATATTGTTAATTATATTTTGCAGAGAGCTTTAAATATAAAGTGTTCTGTTCTGAATCTGTTAATCCTCAACAGCAGTGTCTCACCTGTCCCTTCTGCCTTCCTCTTGCTGCTTTTTACCCACAGGTTTCTTCGTTGTTCTCCTTTTGATGAGTTTAAGGTATGGAAGAGCCAAGTTGATAATAATACAAGAAAAGGAGGAGAGAGATTGATGATTTTAACCAAGAGTCTCTTGCTACGAAGAAGTAAAGACCAGCTTGATTCATCTGGCAAGCCTTTAGTAATAACATTTTTCCATTTATTTTTGCCATTCTGCTTTCTTTAATAGATCACAGAATTACAGTTTTTCTTGCTCAAGTGTGAAAATAGAGTATATTAGTTTTTTAATTAATTAGACAAATTTTATTTTACACTCAAAAATTTTCCTTTGTGATACAAAGAAACAATGCTCTCCCATCTTCAGTTCCATGTATTAAAAAACTGAATGTTACTTAAATGCTGGTGACAAAGAGCAGCTCTGTGTATCAGTATAGCTAAAAGGAAGTAGAACAAATCATATATGCTCTCTCCCTTCCACGCTCCCCAGCATTTTTGCCCAGCACCAACAATCTCTTCCCCATAACGGTAAAAGTTTAATTTAAAAAATGGAATATTTGAAAGCAAGATTTTTACATTGTTTGCTTCTGCCAAACAGAGATTTTAAATTCTGTACTATGTGCTACTGGTCTCCAAGTTTTATTATACTTGACTATTGATAGAATTTTGAGGGGGGGGGGAAATGGTAAGGCAACAGACTTCTGAATCATTTATGTACAACACTGCTTTTATGTTGCTTTGGTAAATCTATGCTTAAGATTCTGCAAAATTTCCTTATTAGATGTATTATTACCTGGTTGGGCTTCAGGGATTTTTATTTTCTGTCGGCACAAAACAGCACACAATGTGCCAGTATTTTGTTCACATGGCATCTCTAAGTTCTAGGCCTGGGAGTGGAATGAAAAATGTGTTCTCTGGTCAGAACAGTCTTCTACTTTATTAATTTTGAGTACCTAATCATGTTGATACAGTCTTTAAAATTGTTCTGGTTCTTCCTTCTCTTTAGATATCTCTGCCTCGGCGCTGTGTTCAGGTGCACAGATTGAAATTCTCTGAAGATGAACAGTCAGTATATGATACACTTTTCAAACGATCAAGGTATGATACCTATAAGGACATAAATGTATAAATGTATCTGTTAACTTAGTTTCAGGGATTAGCTCTATTTTGAGACTATAGTCAAAATTTTCAGTGCTGTTTCTTTTTTGGGAGAAACATTTCTGTATAGTTTCTAACCTTGCTCTGTTTTCTTTCTAGTGTGCATTCTGTTTAAAAGCACAGAGAAATCAGTTGTCTTTATGGCAGAGTTACTATCTCAGAGACACATTACCACAAAAGATTGATGTTTAGATGTATAGATATAATGAATATCTTAAATCATGAATAATGAAATAGATATAATGAAGAACATTAGCCCCTGAATCATTTTCTCATGCTACCTATTTGCTTTCCCTTTAAATTTAACCCTTACAGACTTATGATTTCATAAAACAGGGGTATTTTTTTTATTTTGTATATCTTCCATAGCATAGTTAACATTCTTGCATTTAATTCAATATTTACAGTTTCATCCAAACAAAGACAAGAGCTTTGAAAACAAATATCATTATATAAATAAGCTATAAGGTTTGGGACTGGAAGTGATCAGTTTTATTGCGCAGCTTCTGCCTAAATTCTGTCTGTTGGTTTAAAATGATCAGAATTTTGCTATATTCCAAAAAGGTTGGAACTGTTTGCTTTTTTATGTTACAAAGTATCAAGATCTCTCAGAAAAGTGTTTTTATTATCTCTGCAGAAGCTACATTTACCACAGGGTATCTAGGGAAAGATCTTGGAATCCACAAGAGCTTAAAGATCAGGTTCTGTCCGATGACCTGGGGCTCCAAAGGCAGGGCTTCATGTTGTAGATGTGGTTGTAGATCAGCGGTTCTCAACCTTTTTCAGGCTGTGACCCCGACCTGCACCGCGCATGTGCGGCGCGATGGCCCGCATCGCGCATGCGTGGCGCGATGCCCTGCATCGCGCATGTGTGGCGTGCACAGTGGCCCGCATCGCGCATGCGCGGCACGCGCGGTGGCCCGCATCGCGCATGCGCGGTGCGACGGCCCGCATTGCGCATGCGCGGTGCGACGGCCCGCATCGCGCATGCGCGGTGCGACGGCCCGCATCGCGCATGCGTGGCGCCCCGCATCGCACATGCACAGCGTGCACGCGACGGCCCGCATCGCGCATGCGCAGCACCCCCTGCGCCGGCCGAGGGGAAAAGGGGAAAAAATGGCGGACTGCATTGTTTGGCGACCCCCTTGAAATGGTCGTTCGATCGCGACCCACAGGTTGAGAACCGCTGTTGTAGATTAATATCAGATCCCATCTCCTCCGCCCCCCGCTCAACTTGCTCCCTCCCCCTCTTTTAGCAGTCGTATTTTTATATTTTTGTAATATTTTATTTATATAGTTTTACCTTTTAATATTGTAAGCCAATCAGAGTTACCCTGTGCTAAGATGGGCGGCCAATAAATTTAATGAATACCATAAATAAATAATAAGAGAAAAATGGTTGCATTCTTTTTTTAATCTGGGTCTGCACCACCGTTATTATTTGTCTCCCGAGAGGTTTTTTTTCCAAAAGGTTATGGCTTCCGACATATTCTCTGCTTTTTCCTTAAAATATGAAATTGCTAAATGATACATGTTAATCCCTTTGTTTACTACAGATAGTCCTTATCTTACAACCACAACTGAGGCCAAAATTTCTGTTGTTGAGTTCTGCCCCATTTTACAACCTTTCTTGCCCCAGTTATTAAGTGAATCAATGCAGTTGTTAAGTTAGTAACACAGTTAAGTGAATCTGGCTTCCCCATCGACTTTGCTTGTCAGAAGGTTACAAAAGGTGATCACATGATCCAGGGACACTCCAAAAGTCATAAATATGAATCAGTTGCCAAGCGTCTGAATTTTGATCACATGACCATGGGGATGCTGCAACCGTTGTGTGAAAAATTGTCCTAAGTCACTTTTTTCAGTGCTGTTGTAACTTTGAACAGTCATTACCTGAACTGCTATAAGTTGAGGACTACCTGTACTTGAAATATTTTCATTTGCTCTCCATGTTATATTCCTCAGAAAAAGTCTCATATTATTTATACTTTCAGTTGGTGTTTATGGTTCATCTTGAGTTTGTTATAGTGATTTGTGATCAATCGTTTTATAAATTGCATTCTCTTTTTGGCCAGAGGTTTCTTGATGGCACCAGATTAGCTGGCTGACCCACCTCTGTGCTTGTCTGTCTTGGGTTTGTATAAAAACAGGGAAAGAGAACTGAATTCAAGTTGCTTCATTATGCCTTCTTGATGTTTAGGTCAACACTGCAGTCCTTTCTCAAACACCAGGAAACTTTGTGTACAGGATATTCTGGAGACAACCCATTTAATAAAGGTAAGGTATTAAATATATCTTGTACTCTGTATAGAAATATGTTGATAGGAATCTGATTAGGCTGTTCCACATTTTTGTTGCTCTTTTTGTAACCTCATGTTTCCTATTAAAAGATAGTACCGTAATTTGTTCTAATAACAGTACACTTATCTTGAAGAAACATCCAAAGAAACATCTGGGTTTTTTTTAAAATAAACAATGGGTTGGCAGCCTAAGGCCACAAGACTCTATAGCCCGCAAACCTTTTTACATGCCCTGAAGCTCTTTCTAGACACAGTTGCCAGAAATTGGGCAATTTTTTTTTTCCCACTGAGATATAAATAGTTGAAAATTGTAATATAGCCTTAAATTACAAGTAGTCCTCAATGTAGGGCCACAATTGATCCCAGAATTATGGTTGTTAGTGGTCATTCACATGATCGCCTTACTTAACAACCATAATCCCATCTCTCCCCATTGTGGTTGTTAACAAAAGCACGGGATGCCTCGGAATATGGGAGGCCTGGTGCTGTCCTAGGTTAGCTCTGCAGCATCTCCCCAGTTCACAAATGGCCTGTCCCAAGCATCCCAGAACCTCCCCCACCCCCCTGAGACACTCTGTGTTCTCTGCCCACCTGGCTGCATCCTACACCTCTTCTACTTAGCTCCCCCATTCTGCTTCAATCTACTTAACTTTTCTGAAGACCACCTATAGGGAAGGGAACTCCCATACAAAAGCCACGTGGTACCATCCTAGAAGAAGCCGCCATTTTAGAAGCAACTACAATTGCAATAATTGAGACATAACTCAAATAAAACTTTGAATTCTTTCTCCCAGCTCCCAAGTGTGTGTGCTAGGGGAGAGTTCCAGTCTCCACATAAACAAATGATTTTTATTTCCCTTTTCCATTTGGCCTAATTCCCCTATCCACTGGTTTGGCCTCCCACCCTCAAACTGTAATTCTAGCTTTCAAAAACCAGATTTCCCGTTTCTGAAATAAATTCTGTTCTGAGAGTTTTGTCTTTGATACATATGCAGTTTCATCTTTGATAGAAGCACAGCAGTCTAAAGTGTGTCAGCAGGATTCCTCAGGAAAGATGGTGAAAGATAGGTCTCCCGTCTCCACCACAATTCACATCCTGTCCCTCTTGCTGAGGCTTCGTCAGTGCTGCTGCCATCTTTCTTTGCTGAAAGTGGTAACTATGGCAGGCTTATAACTATTCATCCCTTCTGATGGAGATTATTTGAGTTCATAAATTGGGGATCCTTGGCTGTATCCTTTTTTCTTTCAGGCTCTTGACCAGGCTAATATGAATAGCGAAGGCATCTCTCTATCAATGGAAGAACAACTCAGTGCTTTAAGTCTGACTGAACCTGATAACAGTGATCCATTCTCAATGGTGAATCTCTTTGGAACAGCTTTTGATGCTGATCTTTTTGAAATGACCAAGCAAAGCACCAAGGTAGGAAGACAGTTGCAGTCCTTTCAAGGGAATTCCAGATTTGGTGTCTTTTTTAACAGAAATAAGGAGGGAAAGAGGATTATTTATATATATATTTATCAATATGCAGGCAGACCATCACTATATTCCTAGTGGGCTATTAAAGAACCTCTTTATGGGGAGAGATATGAGTCTTACTACAGTAGTTTTGACTCCATGCTCTGCATCAGCACTGACTCTTCATTTCAAACTCCTGATTGCCATCTTGAATGGCCAGTCTCCAAGGAATTTTATTTTGATTTCTTTAACCAAGTAGAACTTTGTTCAGCTGGGAGTCCTCATCAACTCCCCATCGTGCAGAGCATTGTATTCACCTGAGTAGGAGCTAAAGAGTTTGTGCATGCTTTGCTGCTCACTATGGCAAGGGGCTGGATTTTACTGAGTCATTTGTATGGCATCTGGTTCTTCGTCAGGTGCCCCCAGTACATTAGTTAAAGGAATTTTACTTTTGTTGGTTTAACTAAGTAAAACTTCGTGCAGTTGAGTGTCTTCATTGACTCCTAGGTAAGTTAAAGTTAACTAAAGAGACTCTAATAATGCATAAGGTGAGGAAATATGGCATGGGGTGAGATGAAAAATGCATATTTGAAATATGGTTGCAATTTAAAATGAAAAAAATGGCTTCTATGCTGCATATGCTTTTTGCATATGAAAGCCAGTTTGGTCTAGTGGTTAAGGCCCAGGCTAGAAACCAGGAGATCATGAATTCTAATCTTGCCTTAGTCATGAAAGCCAGCAGGATGACCTTTGGCCAGTCACTCTCTCTTAGACCAACTCACCTCACAGGGTTGTTGTGGGGAAAATAAGGAAAGTATGTTGGATATGTTCAGTGTGTTGCGTTATTTGTAAAAATAATGTAGATAAGTAAAATATGCTACTTTCTGCATTGATCTTAACATACTTTTCTCATCATGGCCCTGATTCATTCACAAATGGCTTTTAACCCAAAAGTAAGATTGTGTATCCATGCTTTAAAATAATGTATTTGTATTCATAGAGAAAAGTCAAATAGATTACCATTTTGTTTTAATACTTCAGTTGCTTCAGGCAGCAAAATAGGATGTGTGTGTGTTTTTTTTTATTTGAGTTATATGATTGTACATAGCTAAGCTGGCTCCAGAGTCCTCTCTAATTACGATAGAAAATGTAAGGTTGGCTGAAGTACAGGTAGAAAAGTGAGTAGTTCTGCTGAAAAGTGCATTTTCCAAAACAGCTTGCATTCAAATTGATGATTGCAATTATGCATTTTTAAGAACTAGTTACTTATTCAGCTTGTTTTTCTTTCCCCTCCATTCCTTTCTCATTTGTTACCTTTTTAAATTAGTAAACCTAATAGAGAAATAGTCTTCTTTCCTACTGGATCTATTTAAGCTCATTTAAGCGCTCATATTTTCAGATGAGAACAAAATAAAAATGCTTTAAATCAATACATCTCCAGTTTTTGGCTTTACACGCAGTGGAACTTACTTCTAACTAAACAGGTTTAGTGTTGGGCAGGCTCATTGTTATGTGTTTTTTCCTTTCTCATCCTTTTAGATTTCTCACCTATTAGAAGAACTGAGGGGAATTCAAAATTATTCTCAAAAATGGTAAGTATAGCCATAGTAAGGAATGTCACCTCAGTATCTGAGCACAACGCCTCAGCTACCCTCCTCTCTGCCAGCCTTGCTGCTCCCAACTGACGTTTGCTGTCTTCTTTCTCCGTCTGGTGGTGAGGCTTGCTCAGCCTGGCCCTATGTGAGGCAACTGCTGGCCATGCACATCCTTCCCTAAACTGCATTCTGTCTTTCTGCAATGCTTTGGAAAGCTTTGCAAGAAGGCCACACCTGCCCCTCTTCAAATCACATGGGCAATTTCACAGGTAGCTTCCAACAAGCAGAATCAGTGGAGAAACTGGCAATAAAATCTCAAGTTACAATCCTGTGATATCTTGCTTAAGGACCATGGATGATTTGCTTAATGACCACAGCAGAAGTGAGATCATGACCATATAATGTCTCACTTAAAGAGAACATCATTTAGTGATAGAGTTGTTGTTCCCAGTTGTGGTTGTTAAGCAAAGACTAGCCGTAGAATAACACAGAGATATTTGCCTTAAGAGGTTCGTGTGTGGTATTCCTAATGTTTTTGAATGTTAATATGTAATAAACATTTAATAGTATTTTTTATTAAAAAGTACAATTACAAAAGTAAAAATTAATTAAAAAAAGAAATAATGGAAAATACAGAAAAGAAAAAATAAAGCAAAAATAAGAATGCAGTAAGGAAAAAGAACTATATAATGAAATGACTTCATCACATCAAATGTAAACAATTTTAATAACTTATTGACTTCTCTTAAAATGTAACAGACAGTCTCTTTCCATATCCCATCTCTTATCTATAAAATCTTTAAAACCTAGTCATATCAGTTCTGATCAGCAAAAGTCCATTAAGAGTTATCAGACATATCAACGTCTATTTTAACCGTGACCAAACAAACCAGTTGTATATTCCCTCCTTTACTTTTAGCAATTTTGATCTTTAGTCTCTTCAAATAATGACCTAGAACCTGATTTCTTTTTATTTTTGCTTTGTCCCTTCTCAATTGTTCAAAGCTTTGGCAAAGTAAATCCAATATAGGAAAAATATCAAGGTCTCTGTCTGGGCTTGTTATATATATAAAACCCTTTTAATTATTAAGTCAGCACTGGGCTTCTGTCATATTTCAAGTGTATAATATTTTTCTATATCATTTTTGTGGCCTGTCATTTCTAAATCCACTTTCAGATCAGTCTCAATTTTGTCTAGTAAAACATTTTCCTCTTCCATAACATTTTTTAAACTCAGTCTATTTATAGAGACAGACATTCTTAAATTAACTTCTGAGTCCACTCTTCAAAAATAACCTTTAATATGTCCAATATTAAAATATGTTGCTGTCCTCTATTAATCAGTAAAATTTAAGTGTTCTTCTCCTTCAATTGCTTATTTCCTTCTGGTCCTTATAGTGACTAATCATCTTAGCTCATTTTTTTAAAAAAAGAATTCAAAACAAAAGCATTTTCCCATGGGTATTCTTATAATTTATTTCAAATCCATCTGGACCCTTCATTCTTAAACATGTATCTAAAATTTCTTTCTCTAACATTGAAGGAAACTCACCTGGTATAGTAAAACCTGTTGATCCAAAGGTTCTTAATAGCTGAAAAATAGTTAATGAGCAATTTCCAAAAGTGATTAGAAAAGGAAGTATGCAAACCCAGTGTCTTTTTGAAGGTGCCAACTATGACCCAGCTGCCCATTCCCTTCACTCCTAGAACTCTAAACCCACCAGAGACCAAGTGTGGAGCACTTGTGGATGATCTCGCATCCTCCCCTTGTTCAGAGAGGAATTATCTACTTAACTGGCACTTCATTCCATCACAATTATCAGATCTGCTTTTAGTTGAGATGCCATTTCCCCCCCCCCCCAGCATCGTAATAGCCATTTCCTTTGTGTTATAGAAGTCTGTATTTATATATTACATTTATTGTTCCACCAGTTATGCTAAATTGTCCAGTATTTTGTGTATATTGAAGAAGATGGGTGAATTTGTTGCTGAAACATAAGGTTTTGAACCAGAAACAACTTTGTTTTTGCTTTCTTTTCTACCTTTTTAGTGTTGTTGTATCTCAGTGGACAAGTATGCTAAAAATAGTGGCAATACATCTTGACAAGCTTGGCCTGAAACATGCCGTAGTGGATGGTTCAGTGAACCCAAAACAGAGGATGGATATCGTTGAAGAATTCAACAACAATCCTAAAGGAACCAAGGTATGAAAAAAGCGCTCCAAGGTAATTATTTTTCATTGCTGCTGCTTCGGAATAACTATTTCTAATTTTAGGTATTTGCCAAATTATTATTTTTTTTTTGCACAAAATAGCAATTGGAATGTTAACTGACTACTCTATTGGCAAAATAATTAATCTGATTTTTATATTAGAGTGACTGATTTCAAAGGCCTTTCCCTAACTACTCTGAATCAGCTAGAATTGTCTGTAATGATAGATGGATAGATTACACTTTGCAACTCAATCTGCAGTCTGAACTACAAGTAAAAGGAAAGCCTTCCACTCATTCTTTTTATAAGACAGTTTTGATATTTCATGCAGTGTTAGATTCAGAAATCTGCATTCTGAAAGTCATTACAGTCATAGTGAATGACTCTGTCCATTAAATCAAATTTAAAGCTCTTATAGTTCAAATCAATTATTACAAATCAGTGACAACCTGCATTGAAGTGAAGAGTTTCTGAATTTTGTAAGTCTTATCCTGTCCATGTTACAAAAATCTCACTGCATTCAGTGGGGCCATTCCTAGGGTAATACAGAGGAGAGAAATAGATAGCCCTGTTCTAAGAGGCAAGATCAAAAGAACTGATGTGAAAAGTGATTTCTACCTTTCCACATGAAAGTGGCAATATTCTTGTATATAATTGTATGTTTTTTCCCAAAAGTATAGTTCTACAGAGAGTATTCTCTGAATTTAGAAAAGCAAATAAGAAAAGCATCTATTTAGAACTTAACTGACTGCATTTGTGCTTGATCTTAAACCAAGACTTTTAACTTAAATCAGAAGACCTTTGTGGCTTAGTTTGCTTATAATGCTACACCTTAATGGGTTGATTTATACATTATTAAGACAAAGACAAATCCACCTTGTAACTTAGTGTACTTCGTGGGAATTTTGCTTTATATCTTCTCCAAACTGACACACTAGATGCTGGACTGCAACTCTCAATATTTCCAGTCATCATAGCCAAATTATAATACACACATCTGGATGGCAGTATAAATCAGCCCTTAAATATATAGTATATCAATAACTTGTGAAATAATAAACCAACTATCCCTCTTATTCTTATCATAGGTATTGCTGATTTCACTTCTGGCTGGAGGTGTTGGCCTTAATCTGGTTGGAGGAAACCACCTTTTCCTTCTAGACATGCACTGGTAAGATACAGCAGCTTTTTATTTCCATGTTAGAAAAAATATGTTGTTTCCAGTTACAATAATTAAATCTGATTAAAAGAATAGCATTATTAATTGAGGTTCCCAAATTATGTCAATTCTTTTTGTCATTTGCCATTCAAAATAACATGTTAAATCTATACCTGTTGGCTGTTTGATGAAATGAATCTACCATCTCCCTATATTTGTCAATTACCTTCTGAACTATTATTATTATATTTTCATCATGCCTTATTTTATATATTCAACTGAACATGGCAGACATACCTAAAACTACTGGCTCCTGTTTTCCATACAACACTCTGTTGAGATGGGTTTGCCTGAGAGTGAGTGACTGGCTGAAGCCCCCTAAATGGTTTTCATTCCTAAGAGAACTTAGCGTTTTCTATGCCAGCACCTTAACTACTATACCACCTGGCTTTTAAATTATTTTTAATTGCTGCCCCAGGTGGTGAGCTGCTAGTGGCTGTTACTGTCCATTACTCTTTCCATATTACATACTAACTGCATTGAACAAAATATTAGTTGTGCAACAGAACGAATAGAGAGGAAAAGACAGATGAATAGATACTGGGCAAAATGATGGATGCTATTACTGATTCTTCTAAAGAAAAAGATGATTCTAACAAGGTAGAAAGGGAAATCTATTGCTTGTTATTTGGTTCTGTTTTCACTTTTTTTTTGTTGGTTATAAGTGCTTTGCTACTTGTTCCTTAAATTTCAGGAATCCAGCACTAGAAGACCAAGCCTGTGACCGCATTTATCGGGTGGGGCAGCAGAAGGATGTTAAGATCCATAGGTAGTGCTTCACAAAATGTCTTACATCATTGCTATAAGTTTTGACAGAGGAATTGTGTCAAGTACAGAGCTCAAAATTGCATGGGTAAAATTATTTCAGTTTGACTACTGTCTTTAAAGAATTGTAGAAATTTCAATTTGAGATTGTTCAACTAGTTCAGTCACTTGATCCAGTGAAGAATTATCACTTAGCTGAAAACCAACTGGCAGTGCGTCAGAATTTATAGGAATGATGGTTTAAAAACTGATCTAATTGTATATTGTGCTTGGGTTTAGATTTGTCTGTGAAGGAACTGTGGAAGAAAAGATCTCAGAGCTGCAAACCAAGAAAAAAGAATTAGCCCAGAAGGTGTTATCAGGAAAAGGAGAGTCCTTCACCAAGCTGACTCTGGCTGATCTCAGACTTCTGTTTGGCATTTAGCTGTTCATTTTTTAAAAATTTCTTTCACTACACAGAATAAGTGTGCATTTGAAAAGTTCGCTATTCTTTAATAAAATGGCCAATATTATTATGCTACAGCTCTTTTTTATGTGTAAATACTATTCCATGAAAAGAAGGACTTACTTATTTATCAAATTTAGGTACCACCCATCTCACTGTCAGAGCAATTGTGAGTGATATTCAGTTAAAAGCATAAAAACCATTTAAAAGTGCAGGTACATCAGTAGAAGTAAATGGGTAGAAACAAAATTAAAATTAAAGGCAGGAGAAGGGCTTTAAGGTGCCAACCACCCCCAGAGTTGCGTGCTACTTTGTGAGCCCCATGTGAGTTGGCAGGGCCAAGTCTTCAAACTCTTTTGAAAGGCCAGGAGAGAGTGTCCCCACCTCACCTCGAGGGGATGTTCCTCAGGGTGGGGGCAATGGCAGAGAAAGCCCTCTTCCTATCCTGCCAAATTCTTCAACTGATGAGGTCTGTAACACCTTCCCTGCTTGGCCAAATGGGAAGGACTGATGTGATGGCTATAACATGACCCCATATCATGTTGGCTTTTAAGGTAATAAGCCAGACCTTCAATTGGACCCAGAAAAAAGCCAGCACCCATGCAACTAAGCTGGCTCAGGAATTCTGGGAATTGAAGTTCACAAGTCATAAAAGAGCCAAGGTTGACTACCCCTGCTTTAGATTGTTTATACATTCCATAAATAAATAAGCACGTTGTGGATAGAAATGCAGAAAGATGGACATTTCTGCATGCAAATGTGGCTCAAGTATTCTTCAATGTTCAGATGAGGACTGGTCATCCTGATGCTGATAAGATTAGCAAGTCTCAATAACAGTGAGTGCTTTTTTATTCAATTGTACTAGTTAATGATAGATATAGAAGCTGTCATATACATTCCTATGGCAACTCCAGTTTCCCCTATGTTTTGTCAGAAAGCCACAGAAAAATCAGCTGAGGGGAAGGCAGAATAGCTGTCTAATGTGTGGATTATCGGTACTTGACAAAAGAAGTCCAGTGAAGTAGTTTGGACATTTACTGAATAATCTAAGACACTAATAACCAGTAATATGAAAAGCTGATGTTAAGAAGGGTGTGGTCCTTTAAATGTGCTCCTTCACTATGTATGATTTAGCCTAAGCTCTCTTAATGCTGTGTCTTGGTGAAAAGACAAAATTAAAGCTCATTTCATGTTATAATTGGTTACATTACAAAATGTATAACTGGATAAATTCTGAAATGCATCACTTTAAAAAATTGAGTTTGCTATATTCTAAAGACAGTTCAAAATAGTTTAAATAGCTAAAATATAGAGCAGTGTTTAATCTTAAAGTTGGTCCTAGGACCTCAGTCAGGTTCCTGAAGATTCTAGAGTCCATAAAATCAAAATTATTGGTCAACCAATGTTGAAAACTATTACAATATTAAAAATTCAATCAAACAATTGTGAGGAGTGATAGTGGCAGTTAAATGCAACAATTTTAATTTTTCATATGAGAAATATAATCCATACAAACATGGGTTCTCCATAATTTTTAAAAATGAAAAAAGTGCTGAGAAAAAAAATGTTTAAGAAACATTGATATAGAGGAACTTTTGCATCTGTTTTGAATTATGGATGTGAGGCTGATAACAGAAACAGCTACTGGTAACTTGTTTAATACTGAAAACTAGACAAGACTATATGTAACCTCTCTAAAAGTAATGGCCATAGGAAAGTTGGTAAATTTAATTCCCATATATTCAGTTTGAGATGTGAGAAAGTGTTTGCATGGTAATCCATGCAACAGTAGAAACATCAGTAGAATTGCTTGAATATAATCTAAAATGTTTTGAATTAAGCAGGACTCAAAGTACTGTATAAAATTATGAACCCTAAAGCATTCTTTCAGAGGTTTAAAATGTGAATATCTCATCTGTTGTAAAATTCATTACTAGTAACAATTTGAGAAAACATCGCATATCTGTCAGGATGGCCGAGCGGTCTAAGGCGCTGCGTTCAGGTCGCAGTCTCCCCTGGAGGCGTGGGTTCGAATCCCACTTCTGACAAAACCTTTTATTTCCTGCCATGGTAATATTAGGCTTCTCGCAAAGAGCCCACTGTTTTGCAAATTTGAACGCGATCGCTTAATTATAAGCATACTCTAGGCTGTTCTTTAGTATATACAAACGTGTACAAGCATTCCCTCTACATCTCAAGAAGGTGGCCCCCAGCACGCAGGAGACATCGCTTCGTGAGTAAAGGGGCAGAGGCAAGGTCAGAAGGCTGGAAACCCGACAAATCTTTCGGAGGACGAGCTACACGGGTGTTGTTGTTTTTTTGCAAACAGGTTCTTGTGAATGTGTTTGCTGGAAAACTTGCTGGCTGTTCTGGCTTCTAGGCTAGGCTCTATCCAGGGGTTCTCAACCTTGGCAACTTTAAGACTTGTGGACTTCAACTCCCAGAATTCCTCAGCCAGCTGGCTGAGGAATTCTGGGAGTTGAAGTCCACAAGTCTTAAAGTTGCCAAGGTTGAGAACCCCTGCCCGGGCTATTCTCTTTCATCTTGTGGTTGCTCAAAATTTCTTGGAAAGAACCTTACCCTACGGAAGCTCAAGATGGCCTTTTGTCCAATAACTTCAGACGATCTGTAACGCCAAATGCTACGCCTGGAGGTGTGAGAACCCAATCTAGGACACGGGGCAACCAAAAGACGAGATGTTTAGTTTAATTCGATTTAATTCTTCAAAACGAAATTGGCTTTCTTTTTTTCGGATTATATTAATAAACAGAGTGGCCATTTCAATAATCTGCTGAATATCCAACAAATGGGAGAACTTAAATAAATTGTTGTGGGTCAAATATAAATATTCCGCTTTGCCTCATATTGTGTTTTGGATTTTTCATCTGATTCTTTTATTGGGCTTCATCTCATTCTTTTTGAACAAAAATATTTTTCCTACAATGCAAAAGAAATACGTCACGCAAAACGTGTCTGGCAATACAGCAAAGGAGTTCAAAACTAACACGTTGTAATTTTGAGATAAACATCATAGGCACCGCTGGGATTCGAACCCAGGATCTCCTGTTTACTAGACAGGCGCTTTAACCAGCTAAGCCACGGCGCCCAAACTTGACCACAAATTCTTCCAGGAGACCCTCTAAAAGAATAAAGTCATTTTAAAAAAAATAATAGATCAATAAATCACCCTGGAAAACTCTATCCTGCAGTCTAGAATGGCAAGTCTATCTTAGAGCCACTTCCACATTTTGGTCAGATGAATCTAACCACAATGCTATCATGAACTGATCTCAGACTTTTTTTATGGTTGTCAGTAAAAAAAAACCCCACAGCACTGCTTTTTCTTATCATTTTGTCATATATTAAACAAAAACAATATGAGTTGATTTTACTAAACTTGTGTTCTCTTTAAGTACACAGACTCTTGCTAACACACTTTAGACTTCTCTGCAGATATAATGTTGGTGACATCACTCTTGTTAAACAAGATACAATGTAAAAATCCCTTTACAGATGTTTTTGGCTTTAAGGATCACCAAAGGGGGAAAAAATACAATACGGTATTGTTCAGATAGTAAGCTCAGATACTACCACTTTGCTCCTAATTTTGAGGTAAGACTGCTGGAAAGAAGCTCCAAGTTGCAAAAAATGAGTTAGAGAGCTCATATGGAGAACATAAACAACACGCCACAAAACTATACTGAAGAACACACATAAAGTAAAAACTAACTTTTTGCAATGTTTTAACTATTTTTACTTCAAAGATAGCCATTGTCCTGATATCCTGCCCTCAATTCTACCTGGATGCCTTTTCCAGCCCCTGCCACAGAGTTTCTCAATCCTAGCAACCTTAAAATCTCTGCCTCAGGGATTCTTGAATTTCATGAATTAAGGAGGGGATTTTTTAACTACAGTACTGGCCTTAGTTGTGACTTGGAATAGTTAACTGAATATCCTATTTTCTCGAGCAGGTTTATCAAATACATTAGAGTGGCATGCACATTGCACACTCATATAATAACATTGCCATATTTTATATTGTCTTTATCACCAATCAGAATTCATATGGCACACCTAATGCATTTTGTTTGGCCTATGCTGCACTTTATATATTGCACTGTGGTTTAGGACTTACTGCAGACTCAGCCAGCAATTGGAGAAGGTTTTGAATATATTTAATTAAAATGTTTGCTTTCCTAATGAAAAATATGTGTGTCAAATAGTAATCTGAAGACATTTAAAACAATCTCATTTTTTAGAATTGATTTTCTGAAAGAGAGAAAACTTAAATGCTTTTGTCATAGTGGGCCGGTTAGCTCAGTTGGTTAGAGCGTGGTGCTAATAACGCCAAGGTCGCGGGTTCGATCCCCGTACGGGCCAAGTATTTTCTGTTTTTTTTTAACGGAAACATTTCTTTCGTATTTTTTCACATTATTCAGTTTGCTTTCCAGTATATAATTTAGGTTTTGCAGAGATTTCAAATAGCCATCTGTATCAGTCTCATAATGTACAACATCTGACTGTGCATTTTGAATCCCCTAGTGAAAAAACTCACGTTTTGTTCCACCGAAGGAATCATTACCGAAAAGAATTAAGTTAGTTTTACTTTAAGTTAGTTAGTTCTATTGTGTTTACTAAATGGGACATTTGTAGAAGGCCGAGAAAAATTTTAGAAGGAACTGCCGTGACTCGGATTCGAACCGAGGTTGCTGCGGCCACAACGCAGAGTACTAACCACTATACGATCACGGCACGCCACTGGAGAACCGGTGCAGAACTTTGGTGATGTGATATATAACAGTCTTGCTAAAAGGATAACTAACAATGGAGTATGAATCTATTTGGTAATTCTCCCTTCCGAGATATCTTTTCTGGAACTTAAAAAGCAAGAGAATTAATCAGCAGAATTTAAAAAAAAAAAGAGGGTCAACCAGCAAAGGGAAGCAAAGAAAAGTGAAGATCCCGCGTCTTCCCACGGACGGAGCGCTGAGCAACCCGACGCCGGGTGAGCGAGCGCGGCTTTTGAAAGTGAGGCTGCCCGATCAGCTTTCTTCTGCCACGTTTCAAGGTCTGGAGCGAAAAAAAGACCATAATTTCAGAAAGGCATTTCCATAAATGCCTTAAATTCGGTTATTAAACAGAGGACTGAATTCAAATTCCTTATTGTCGAGGAACAGCTATAGCAGCTGAGCTCTCCCGCAGTTCGGTGGAGTTTATGGGAAGTGAAATTCGGCTCTAAATTTGCTGTTACAAAGCTATAAGCAATGCACCACGGATATTTGGTTTCGATGAAATGGATTTAATATTGAGCATGTCTCCCTCTCTGCTTCTTGTATGCAGCGGGCTACGGTACGTATAAACTGCCCGTCCTTTGAAGCCTTCGCACTAGCAAGAAAACAGAGAGATACTCAAGCAAACATTTTAATAGGATTTTGGAAAAGCGCCTGAATTCCTGATGCTTACGCAGGCTTTATCATGCCACACAGTATTATATGTTACAGGGCGACGGCTAAGAGCGGACTTGAGATACTGTATTGCCCTTAAAATGACACATGATTACGGGTGGCTCTCCGTGGATAAAACGAAGCATTTGTGGCTGGGAACAGTCATAGATCTAAACTTGACCACCATTCTCACGGCAACGCACACCAAATTTGGAAGATCTCACGTTTAAGTTCAAAACAACCCAAAGTCTAAAAAGAGCCGAGTAGTCGCGTTAGGTTGACTGTGCTGAGAAGTTTCGACTTCCATTTTACCCTTCCCCATGAAGCTTATTGGAGGACCTTGGACCAATCACTGTTTCCGATCTGCGCCTTCTCTCCCCCCCCTCCCCTTCGATTGAATTTACAGCATTAAAACGAGGGAAGAAGTTTTCCCTCCCTGTGGAGGTTGTCAGATATCCAGATCACAGTTATCTCAAATGTGTTTTTTCCAAAGGCAACTGGACTGTTTTTTTCCTTGAGGAAGGATAAAGCTTCATCAGTAACTGATTCTTGGATAAGAAACGAAACATTATGTTATTCTTCCTCAAAGAAGTTTTTTTTTTTAAGCCACCTTCCCTGTGTTTAACTGGAGGAAAGCCAACTCATATTTGTATGAGTTGCGATTTTTACTCTCTGGGAAAAGCCTCAAATTAATTTCTGGCTCCACTGGTATCATAAAAAATCATAGCCAGGTTTTTTTTTAAAATAAAAGTCTATCTCTTGCCTCTGTGTTTTAGCTGGCTGGGAGGCAAAAGTTTGCGGATAGGAGAAAAAATGGGAAGAAGGCAAGGTAAACCGGTTTTGGATTGTCAGCGCTGAGAGAGCACTATTTTTCTTTACTCTTAAGTGCCAGGTAAAGGCCAAGACCATGTACAGTGCAGTTTCTAAAAACCATCTTCAGATCAGGTCAATGATAAAATCTAATGGTTATCACAATGCCTGATTTTTGGACATCCCTGCTTATTCCCCATTCTTTTGTGTTTTGTCAATTCTCCCGGAGGGAGAGTCTAAAAACCATGGATGCTTGCAGATATTTTGATCACAAGTAATTTATTAATGGTATGGGGTGTAATTAAAGCCAAGGTTTTGTTTACACAACAGCTAATATATTTAAACTTTGAGTTGTTGTGATTATAATGCTGAATTACAGAATCATTTAAGTTAGAAGAGCCATTTAAGCCACTGAGTCTTGCTCCATGTTTGGAGCAGAAATATATACCAGAATCTCTCAGGTAGAAGGGATTATTCAGCCCAACCACTATCTGAAATGCACCAAACAAAGGGCAGCATATTATCCTCTTGGAACTGATTCCCCTCTCAAATTGATATTATAGTTAGGATTTTTCTCTCCTAGTTTTTATACTGCATCAATCATTCTTTAAGATTATTTTGTGGTCTGAGGTCTAGGGTGGTCAGAATTAAATTTCTCAATATGAACTGAAATGCCTTATTAGAAATGTTTGCACTATAACGTTTGAAATAAAAATGCTACATAAATGTGTTTGCAGATCCAAATTTTTTTATTCAGTTTTGGTATTACAATACAAAAAATAATAAAGATCCACTAGCAAAAATAACCTATCAATAACATTGTGACAGTACAGAAAACATTTCAATTTTGCAAATCTCTGAAACACAATTAAAAGCAAAAATTGAGAAAACCCTTATTCTTTTCAAAATTGAAGCAATGTTTTAAAATGCTGCTGCCTATCAGAGATCTAAAATTTTAAAAAGTAATCATGTTAATACCTCCTGCATATTTATTAGCAGTACTCTTTAGGAATATGATGCTGAAAAAGGCATGTCAAACTAAGAAACATATGATCAAAGAGAATATTTGTAGCTCAGGGTTGAACTGTGGGGTCCCTGTTGCTCTCTGAGTTTGGTGGTTTTTTAGACATTTCATTACCAAACTACCGGTAGGTAACATCATCAGTGCACTGATGCCCAGCAGTGATGTTACCTAATTTGGTAATGAAATGTCTACAAGAAAACTACCAAGGAGCCCATGTTAAGGAACATCTGCAGCACACGTCTGAGAATTTACCAGTCATAAAGCACTGTCTGCAACAGCTTGAAATGCTTGTTTGTGTTCCTAGTCATAGATTTCTATATTTTCTGCACAAATAACAGAGTTTAAAGATGCACACAAATAATGAAGAAATAGTATGAAAAGTTGGGTTCACTATGAAAACTTTGACTTCCTCAAGATCATAAAGATGGGAAAAAAAGATCCATATAAATTTTGAATGTATTGCTATTAATGTTAGAGATGTTATTTTTTTTTAAGAAATATTCATGGTTTTCTCCCTTCAGTTTCTGTATAATGCCAAAGAACTATCTAGTGACCAAAACCAAAAGAGATTCTCAAATCTTTCTTAAATGCTGGTTGTTTTTCACTTTTATTATTCTTTGCCAATATTCAAAACACAAAATTGAACCTAGGCACAGTGGTTTAGATTCAGAGATATCTTTCAGAAGCAGGAGTACCTTCATTTCCTCATTCTACTGCAGCCCATTATCTCCTTAGAAGCAGACTAGGGAGGACCCAGGCAGCTTGCTGAGAAGTAATCTGGTTTCTCCAGCTGTGAATGAGAGTTTTACATTTTTCTAGATCTAAACCACTGTTCACATACAGCAGCTTGCAATTCCATTCAGTACTCCTGCAAACCCATTTTATTGACATGGATTTAAGAAAGCATTATTAGGATTAGCTGAGAACTTAAGTTTCTATTGACAAAAATGTAAAAAGTTGGCCAAAATTAAGCATCAGATATCTGTGTTCTTCAGAAGCTTGTTTCTGTCCTTCCCGTTACTTAATTCTTAAAAGTTTAATTTGCTGTCCAGTACATAGTTTACTGAAAGAAACACTTCTCTATGACTGTCTCAGCAAAGATTGTATGGTTGTGCATGTACCTGCAGATACTTTATGTAGAATTGATTATGAGCACTTGGAATAGAACCTTTACCTTCTTCTAAACATGTTTCCTGAGAAGCATATTTCAAGAAAGTATGTGAGAAAAAAAATTGGTAACCTGAGATACAATATCACCTTATACTCCTTCTGAATTTAAGTTTCAACTATTCAAACATTATGCATTTACTCTATAAGAATCTACATTTATCAAAAGTATTTCTACAGAAATGTAATTATTTCATTAAAAACTCTGTGCCAGGTGCTGTACAAATGCAGAACTATCAACTTTGGTCCCTGATAAAAGCCTGGGCTGCATTTCATCTTCAGTCAAAGTGTAGATAGTTACAAAGTTTTGTGAGGAGGGACTGAGCTACCAAGATAATTTATCCACTTACTGCATCATAAATGATAGTAACCAATGTAGACATTCTTTTGCAATTTAACAGATGATCATGAGTCAAATAAAATAGTATTTTAGATTAAATAACAAAAATCATTGTACTGGAAGCTGTTTGGCAAGGAGTCAGAAACACTGCAGGCAATTGAAGACTAAACTGAGTTTGTCAACAACTGTTCTTTTTGTGAAAAGTAAAAAAATGTGTTTAAGTCCCTGAAAGAGCCGCATGTAGTCTGCACCTCAGTAACTTGCAGCACTTCATTACATTCTGTTGTTAAGTGCATGTCCTCTTGACTTAATATAATTTTCACTCAGATCTTTACAGTTCCACTAATACAAATGACCAACACTCTACAAAGGAGCAATACAATTCACAGAGGATAGAATCTAATACTATTCCTAAGGCATGAGGTGAGAGAATAGCGAAACATTCATTAGCTGCCATGCAGTGACAGGTGAATTTGGGAGTGGGCAGCAGAACAAGTTCTTTCCTCATTGCTGAACATGATCAGCATTCTATTCACTGTATCCAGTCTTTGGGATGGCGCAAAACTTCTAGGATTTCTGCTTCCTTGGAATTCTCTGGTGGTGAATGCATATATTCCCACCTGAAAAGTGGATGTGTACAAAACAGCGATTAGTACTTTTTTCTCCATACACTATTTACAATGTAAGGTTTTAATGTCTGAAGCAAAAAATATTATCCGTTTCATACTCAACTTATTGCAAATTTACTCCTATTAATACTGTAAACATTACACAATAAAAATCTCTATTGCAAAGGAAAGGATTTACTTTCTATTATTTTCTCTAAAATATCAACACACAATTTCTAAAGCAAAATGCACCTGAGATTGAAGGACAAGGCAAAGCAGGCTATGCGAGTAAGGCAGAAATAGGGAATTTCTAGAATGTCCTATTTTCACTTATGTCTCTTGAATTGGCCACAACATATTTCACTGCCCTGTTATTCATCAATAGTTGTAGCTTCTCTCAGAACCAGCCACTATGTTAGTCACTGGAAAAAAGAGAATTTGGATAAAGTATACATAATACAAAAACTCCTACCTGGTGGTCTCTCTCTTTCTCCCTTTTTTTCAATTTAATGCCCATTTTAGTTGTTTCTTGTTATGTTCTATCATCCTCTTTTCTCTCTGGTCTTGCCACACAGTGACTTTATTTATTTATAATATTTATATGGCTGCCTGTCTCATATAATGACTTTAGGTAGCTCAAAACAATTCATGAAAACATGGCTAAAAAAAGATTAACTCCCTCCCCCCAGCCAAACAGACACTCAGTTCAACCCCCATCCTAGTCTGATGCTTGGGAGAAGAGTTAGGTCTTCATGGCCCTCCAGAAGGCTAACGGGGTAGGGATCTCAGAGAGAATCCCAAAGAACTAGAGAGCTCAATGAGAAAGCACATCTCTGAGGTCCCATAAGGTGGCAACAGGGAAGTAGTCCTGCAAAAAAACTGGTCCTGTGCCACGTAGGTCTTTAAAGTGATAACCAGCACCATGAATTGCACTGGAAAGCAACCGGGAACCAGTACAGCACATGCTAACTTGGATGAACTGCACATGGCACAGCATTCTGAATCAGCTGCAGTTTCTGGATTATTTTCAAGATCCCTTGTAGAGCACATTGCAGTAATCCAAATGGGAGGTCACTAAGGCATCAGTGGTTTGGTTCACATATCACAGTATGCTACAATGTGGATTGCTTGTTCTAAGACAAAAGATACGTGCGCTCAGGCGTTAAGGTTTATCAACTGTGATTTATAAATTAATGTTACCTGTAGGTGAAGTCAACAAACTCCATCTCAGAATAAGATGAATCTACACCACAACTGACACTTACTAATCTTTAAGGTTAAGAAAATACTTTTTTTTGCTCTACATAGCTGTTTCTCCCTTCCTTTTGAAAGCTGTGCCACTTTCTTTTCTAATAAACATTCAATTCACTCCTATCCAACAAAAGAGAACAACAGAGAGGTTCATTTCAGAATTAATGCTTCCATTCTTTTGATCTCTGAACAATGCTTATGATTATTACGGATTTTATGGATCTTATGATAGGCCTTTATTATGACATCAGTTGTTTTATGATACGGCTTTATTATATAATCTAGCTGTATATAAGCATTGTAAATAAGCAAATAAATGAATTAACATGCATGTCCCTCATCACTTGGTACTCATTTAGTTCCCCTAATCTAATGACTGTCTCTGGTCTTTCTAGTCATCTTTCATCAAGTGCTACTTATCACACTAAAGTGTCTGAATGTATTTGAAACTAGATCAAGAGAAGGGCTTTAAGTCTACTGTAATTACAACCCATCTTTTTTATTAAACTATCCCACAAATCTGTTTTGCTACTTCAGTTTTGATCTTACCTGGCAGTGAGTGGCAGAGACATAAGAATACTTTCAATTCTTGACCCTGGTGTTGCAAGGCCAAACTTTGTTCCTCTATCATACACAAGATTGAATTCCACATATCTGTTGGAAACAAACAAACAAACAAACAAACAAACAAACAAACAAACAGCAAAAGTATTCCTCTAATATCCTTAAATGGCATTATTTTTCTGTTTTTGCTAACCACTGAGAAAGGAAAAGGCAATACAGTATACTGCAATTTAATTACTGATCCTGCTTGGCCTTTACTCTGGCTTTCAATGTTTCACAAAGCATTATTTACCTAATTTTAGGGTAGTTTTCAGAGACAACTATTAAAACACACATAGAAAATCTTGAACTACTGAGCTGAGTGCTCAATAGCTCAGATTTCCATGGCCGCACAGAATCCTGAAACATATTAATGAACTGCCACCATAAAGAGTAGAATCACTGAAACTTACAGCAGCATTTGTATATCAATAATGACTCAAACAGCATCTTTCTAAAAGTATGGGGAATGTATTATATTCTTACAAAGTAAATTATCCATCTTTTGCCATTTATACAATTCTGAAAAGAAGATAAGGAGATATACGTCTTGTCTCTTCTGTAGAAAGTCCTTAGTTTAACTTATTGCACATATTTCACTATTTGTTTTTAAAAAATCTTCATTTGTCCTCTTCACTGGAACAAATATTAAATCTATTATTTAGTAAGACGTTTGAACTTCACACAATTTTTTATAATACTTATTGGTCCTTTCACTCCACTGCATATATTTCTATAGCTTACAACAAAATTATAAAATATTTTTTAATCATCATACAGGGTAAAGAGCAGTTAATCATATGGAAGAAATAATATGTTTGGTGGAAAGACTGGATAAAAAATTAATAAGCAAACAAATAAATCAGAAATAAGATGTAAGGCTGGGATATATCTTAAAATAAATTCTATGCCAGAACTACACCCTAACCTAATAACATTTAAGCAATTGTAATTTCTCTAGTATTTTAAAAAACTAGAAATCAAAGGGACAGTGGAGAGGATACTGCAATCACAATTAATTTCTTCATATATGGCAAAAATTGGTGTCTGTCATAAAGATCAGAATCAGCAACTTAAAATTTGGGAAGAAGATAAAGAACTGATAGCGGTAGAAATAGAGATATTATTTGTACAATTTTGACCTATGGAGTTTTCTACCAAATTATTTTCTGTTTTAGTGTTATTTCTATGGTTAGCCATAGAAAGACTAAGTATGACATGACACAGCATCTGTTTCAGAAAATGAAATGTAGGAGAGTTACTTCATTTCAAAAACCTCATTCTTATCTTCCAGACCAGCCATAAGAAATGACAGTGGGTGGAGGTAGGGCTACAACAGTTAGAACCCACATGGTTTATCGGAAGACACTACAGATCCCATTTTTTAAAAAAATAAAGCCCAATCCAGAAAAAAAGAATTCTACTCCATCTAAATTGAATTGGTAACATCAACAATTGTCATATCATCATCAGAAGATGTTTACTTAGCTTGGGATTAGTGAATAGTTCCAACACTCAAAAAAGTGAAATAAAGCGGTTTGGGAACAGAGAAATCTTAAAATACACTGTTAAGTGGAACGGGCCAACAACATATATTTTCACTGCATTAAAAGTTTTCAAACATTTTCCAAAATCATATCAAACTGTTAGTAATTAATTTAAAAGTGTTATATAATATTTAGCCATGGAAATAAAAGATGGGGGCATGTGTGTGGCAGTTATTAGATCTGAGTCTTCCAAAAGCCATAATAATAGGAAATCTGGATGTTAACGTTCAACAAATTTCAAGATACTAAGCTAGGAAAATATGGATTAAACAAAGAGTCAAAATGTTGGGTTAGTGGTCCCAAATGGTATACCAATCATCCATCCTGATACTCATAAAGACCCTCTTACTCACCTCCCCCTACGGATCTGCTGCCATAATTTTTCTTTTGGTGAGAACTTGTCCTGTGAGTGTTTCTTCACAATGGGAATGTAACAAGGCACAATAGCTTTGGCACAACTCTGCACAAACTGGAAAACTTCTTCTTTTGAAGGCGAGTCCAAGTCATCAAAGAAGATGCCTCCTATTCCCCGCCGTTCTCCACGGTGCTTGATGTAAAAATATTCATCACACCTGTTAACCCCAACATTGCTGGTTAAAAGGTAACATAGACACAGAAGTCTGAAACACTGAGTCAGAATATGAGAAAAGAACCTAGTGTGACTGCTTTGTTTCTAAAGTGAAACATTCTATAATTACTAAATAGAAAATATTGCAATATATTCTAAAACTGTTTTAAAAACAGAAAGACCTGTAATCACTTCCCTGGCTAGAATGAAGAGAGGCCTATTAACTTCAAGGGCTAAACATACATTTAGTTCCATCAGTTTCAAGAATGACAGCAACCATTCAGAAAAAATTCTGATATGAAATTCCTATGTACCATTTCTTGAACTTAGGATATAGTTCAGGATTATGCTGATCACAAGCGTCCTTCAGAGTTTTATGAAAATGAATAGCATCTTCTTCATTCAAGTAAGTTGGTGTAAGGTCTGTTCCACCACCAAACCACCACTGTTTAACACCTAAGAGAATAGAAAGGAGCCATCATTTCTTTTTGTTGTATTTTGTAGATACTCTTGTAATATAAGAATCATCATGTCCATTTAGTTACAATTCATCTCTAATATAGAAAAGGGGCTATTATGATCTTAAGAACTTAAAGTAATTTAACTGAAGAGACTCACTGCATGCATGGTTACTTAATATATTTAGATCTCCTCATGTTTAATGTTATACAAAGTCAAACAAGTATAGCATGCATATAAAAAGCAAATTGCTGGTTCTGTTTCTTGGACACACAATTTATCTCTCTACAAAAAAGTCTCTTATTAAAATAAGACCTTAATTATAAAATCTTATGCTCAACAACTACTTATTTTTTTTTTCAATAGCACTAGCCTTTCTGGAATTTGTGAGTGTGTGAATATGACACTAATTACAGAGGTTCATTCAAATTTGTCAGGTTATTGTTGACTCAAAAAGCTTCTCCTGTCTGTCTCTACTATTACCAACATGTCAGGGATATCTGCAGACTCTCAGTGCTTTCAACAAAATGATAACAGCAGCATCAAGCTGCAAGCTCAGCCGTTTGAGCATGCATGCAATGTCACAGAAAAGAAGAGGGCTCAAACACTCAACTTCTCCCTTGCATAACTTATATAATTCTGGGTCAAGATATAGCACTTACCATCTGCATCTTCAATTTCAAAGTATCTGTAATTGAAGTGTATAGTGGGAATGTAAGGATTCTTTGGGTGAATGACAGAACTCACTCCCATAGCACAAAAGGGCAATTTTCCTAAATAGCAATGAAGAAAGGATGTCTTAGTCAACAGTGAAAACATACAGTAAGTCCAGAGCTGCTGCAAATCAAGCAGCATATAAATGTAACAACAACAATAATAATAATACAAAGCAATTGAAAAATAAAACAAAATTGTAAGCTTTCTAAATGTTCTCTCAACTCTGCATTTTACACTCCAGAAGCACCTCTGGATCTGCAATCTCTAAGAGAAAAGACATATTTGCTATTTAAGATTTTGCAAGAAAGAAGTTAATATTCTCACTATTCAGAATATATAGAGTCTGGAAAAGACCTATGGAAACTTCCCATTTTTGTGTCAAGATTTTTTTTATGGTCTTCATTAACCAGAAGAAATCACAATGAGCTAAAGAGTGTTGACTTAGTGGATTTGTTCCTGGTCCCTATGGGAAGCTGGATGATAGATTAGATCAGCGGTTCTCAACCTGTGGGTCGCGACCCCATTTGGGGTCGAACGACCATTTCACGGGGGTCGCCAAGCACCGCAGTCCGCCATTTTTTTTGGGTCAGCCATTTTTTTCCCTATTGCGAAGCGGGCCGTCACGCTGCACATGCACGATGCAGGCCGGGGTCGAGCCCCGGAAAAGGTTGAGAACCGCTGGATTAGATTCACTTTTTGTTTAACCCAGGGATAGGCAACCTTGGCTCTTTTATGACTCGTGGACTTCAACTCCCAGAATTCCTGAGCCAGCATGGCTCAGCTTGGAAACCTCTCCCTTTCCCCTCAGCATGACTGGCTCAGGAATTCTGGGAGTTGAAGTCCACGAATCATAAAAGAGCAAAGGTTGCCTACCCCTGGTTTAACCCAACAAAAGTTGTTAGATTCTTTAGCAGATTTCATGTATGAAGTCTTACCACTTTTGGTCTTCAGAGTTTTCCCTCTACTTCTCATCTGCTGAGCTGCTTCTTCAGAAAGATGTCCAAAAACAACTGAAACATTGACACCAGCCTTCTCAAAGATTTCACCATCTTGAAGTACACAGCTGATGCCTCCGCCACCTGTTAAATAAAGAAAGCAGTAATTATTTCAATTTACAAAATTTAGAATAATATTTTTCAATTATGGAACTGTTCAGATAGTTATGTAGGATCCTTTGTTTTTGAGTGCAGGCAGTTGACAAGCATAGTTTTGCCAGGATTAATAACTGAATTAGAGAAAACTCAAGGGATCAACTTCTGTTACTCTTTGCTGTGGCCTCCCAGCAACTAATTTTAGAAGTCTGCTAGTAATTATGTGTAATTTAAGGGAAAACTGATGGATTACATTTGCAGTGTCTGTGGCAAGGCCTGGTTCATTTGTTAAGAACCAACAAAACTTTTTGCTTCTTTCAGGGGAAAAGCAAGCATAGTTGAAAATTTCTGTGCCAAAATGTCAAAATTATAAAAGTAGAAGTCAGGCATATTCTATTCAGCTCTTTTCCTAACAGCATAACATCTGAGGCATAAGACAAGTTATAAATCATAGTCTGTCTGTTAATTACTCAAAGGACCAGTTGTTTATATATTTTATTTAGCAATAACATTGTATGAGCTGATACCCTGAAACAGACATCATTTCTTTTTTGTAATACAGCAGTTCTTATGTATATACACAATAATTTGCTTCTCAAAGTCTACCACTGTCACTCTTTTCTGTTTATTGTCTCTTGGCAAGATTTCAGAAGTGGTTTGCCACTGCCTCCTTCCTAACCACTACACCAAACTGGCTCACTAAAGACGTATATTAAAAGAGATAAAATTATGCTTAGTAAAAAATAGTAGACATAAATCTTGATCAAACACATACTATTTAAATGCCCTTTCGGAATGTCTAAATCACAGGTGTCAAACTCGCCGTGTGACGTGAGGTGACTCTTTTTGCATTGCCGACAATGGGGTGGGCGTGGCTTCGGTATGATGAAGCCGGCCTGCGGGCCAGCAATTTGACACCCCTGGTCTAAGTAAATCAATTGGGTTTCCTGAACTATGACATATCACTGATTACTTTACTCATCTGTAAAAAAGCAGGGGAATGACACTCTACTTTTTACCTTTACTTGGCAAGTAAAAGAGTGTAGAGGCAATGTTGCAATCAACACCACACAATCAAAGTATCATTGTGGTATTTCATAACACAAACAGATCCCTGCAGCTAATTTTGCATTACAGATACAAGGGCACACAATTCCATGTAGAACCAGTTTGGCGTGGTAGTTGAGGTGATGGACCTCAACCTACGGTAGGAGATCCAGGTTCAAATGCACCTTAGCCACAAAAGATCACTGGGTGATTTTGAACCAGTTGATTCAGGCAGCCCAGCTTACCTGTCGTTATGAACAAGAACTGGATATAGGAGTACCATGTATACCAGGGGTGTCAAACTTGTAACATCACGTGACATGTTGTGACATATCGTGACTTTTTTTTTGCCATTGCCGGCAATGGGGTGGGCATGGTTTTGCTATGATGCATCTGGCCCGTGGGCTGGCAGTTTGACACCCCTGATGTATACCATCTTGAGTTCCAGAAGGCAGAGCATGAATCTGACTGTTACATCAATCTAGATTTAATCACTTGATATAGATTAAAGAAAGGATGTTAGGCTCTGTGGGACAGAGCATGTAGTTTTCTTAGTAACAATACCAATTTCTGGTATCACCTTTTCCAACTTTTCCTTTTAAATTAAATGTGTAAGTTATAAAGTTGTTACCAGAATCTTCCTGGGGGTTTTTTGGCATCATAAACCAACATGGTTCTCCACCTACAAAATACATAAATGTTTTGCTGCTATCTTTTCGCAAGCCTTTAAAAAAATATTTAGACTTGAGGTTACCTCGTTACCTCTTATCCAAGTATTAACTAAGTGCCACTCTGTATGGCTTCCTGGATCACCTATGGTAGGGTAGTGGAAACTACCCAGCTGGTAATACATATTTTGTATTCCTGAAGATTCTTGAAGCAGCTTTTACTATCCTCCAAGCCCGTAGGCATTTTGACACCTATCTCTTGGTCATACAGAATCTTGGACACTTCCATTGTGCTTGCTTTCCTGTTTTTAAAACGGAATTTTTTTTTTCTAAATAACCGACACCTTTGAGATGTTTAGTACGATCTCAAACATACTAAAGGGAAAATAAGAATGCTACTCTATTCAGTGAAACTTAGCAGGGAGTAAAGAAGCCAATTTTCAGATCAAGCCAAATTCAGTCCCACATCGGCAGGCGTGGCAATTACTCCGGATTAGTTCCAACCTGCAGAGGTGCGAGTGCGCGGCCCCCGAGAAAGGAACGGCTCCCCACTCTACCCCGGAATTCGGGTCACCTTCCTTCCTTTCCCAACGGTCCACGGTGAAAGCGGCGCCGCGGTCGACCTGGGCCAGCGCGTTGCACACCTGGCTCTGCGTCTCCATGACGAGCAGCTCCATGCGACTTCGCATGTCTCCGCGCCGATCGAGCAGCTCTCGCAGTCCGCTCACCGGAGGAGCCATGAAGCTCTCGCACAGCCTTGCCAGATCTTCCTCGTCCTCCTTTCCCCACGGCTTTTCCAGTTGTCGTTGCTGCTGCCGCAGAGGCTGCTCCTTCATCTCCGCCCGCCGCACCAGCCCCAGCCCGGCCAGCACCACCGTGGCTCCCGCAGTCCAGGCGAATGCCGATCGCTGCCACCGACCCTCACGCCAATGGGAAGAAGGGCCCGGCGGCGATTCCAAGGAGCCCGAACCGAACAGTCTGGAGCAGCGCGGGCCGGACCGGAGCATGAAACCCCGGGCGCCCAGGTGGCGAAGCCCGCACAGCAGAAAGGACATGACAGCGAGCGTCCAGCTCCTTCAGCGGCCGTCCAGATAGCAGCGAAGCTAGGAATGTGCGCTGCGCACGCTCCTTCGGCTGTAGGCCCGGAAGAGGTGGGGAATGCAGAGCAATAGCTCGTGGGGAGTACCGTTTCACTGGCAATCGCGCCGATCTCGAACATTGCATTTAGACTACAACTCCCAGCAGCGCTCGTGGAAGAAGCGGGAAAGAGCTTTGTTTTTACATACTTGAGGCGCGAGACAGAGGCACGTAGGAAGAGGAGGTTGCAGCGTTGTTGCGAAAAGATTAACAGACTGTTTTCTTTATCTTTTACTGCAGGGGTTCTCAACCTTGGCAACTTTAAGACTTGTGGACTTCAATTCCCAGAATTCCTCAGCCAGCAAAGCTGGCTGAGGAATTCTGGGAGTTGAAGTCCACAAGTCTTAAAGTTGCCAAGGTTGAGAACCCCTGTTTTACGGGGTAGGGTGGGGAACAGTGAGGTTTGTCAAATTCAGCGGCATGTGACTCGTCATTAAAAATGCTTAACCTTATCACGCGGAGCCTAGTTGCAACAAATAGAAGACTACAATGTATTTACTAATGCTCCCCCACTACTTGGTGAAACGCAATTGTAGTTGTGCAATTCTGCTTTGATTCAGAATTGAATAAGTCCGAACATCTTTATTTGGAAACGGGCGTGTAATCCCGCTCGAGAGAAAAACAGCAGACAAGAAGCAATAAAGTGTGAATAACCAAGAGAGGGCGGAAAGGGGAATTAATTTCCCAACTGCTAACCTTTCCTCCTCCAGGCAGGGCAAAACTGCTTTTGAATTCGGTGATTGCTCGGAAGGGTAGAGATAAATATAATAAGACCCCTTCCTACTTTTTCTTCCTCGTTTGGACATACATTATGGAGCGTGGGCGCAAGCAAGCACCTCCGCTTGGTACCTCTGAAAGCGGAAGGGCGAGGGGCAAACGGGCAGCTCTCCTCTTCCCCTGCGGTCCACACAAACTGGGGTGCAAAAGTAGGCCCAAGGAATTGATTAGAGCCAGCATCTGTAACAAAGTTGTGTCATTAAACCAACGGTCCAATAATGTAATGTTGTCAGCCTTGTGAGGTAGACAAAGACAGGCCCAGATGAGTTAATTCTACTTTTTTCTTTGGTTACATTACCGATCTTTTAAATTCAAAAGTACATTTCTCTCTTTGGATGACATTACTTTTATGCAGTGGTGGGATTCAAATATGTGCACAACCACTTCTCTGTGTGGATGCCGCTTCCGGAAGTCCATTCTGGGCCTGGGCAACAAAAAATTAGCTACCGGTTTTGCCAAATGTGCGAACTGGCTGAATCCCACCACTGCTTTTATGGCAGAGAGTAGAAGCGAAAAGTGGACACCTTTTTTAATAGAGCTGGATTTACACATCATGATGCATCATAAACTTGGCAACCACCATGTTTTACTGTAGTATGATCCTAGACAACACATGACCCCTTGAGTCATCGTTTCAGAGACATTTCCTTTCCAGATTCTACAATGCCTTCAACAATGGCAAAACAAATGTACTGCCTTCACTGGAAACGTTAGGATATATTCAGAGATGTATCTTCCTACACTGATCTATAGTGTATGCAGTGAAACATCACTAGTTGACATCAGGAAATGTTTTATAATAATTGTTAAATCATAACATGGTTTATAAAATTTGCCAAATTTGAACCCAACAGGAGTCATAGGTTCTGGATTTTGGACACATTCTGTAAGCTAGCCCATTTGAGGTGCGTAGATACTTATTCCCCTATAGTGCACAGTTTCTTTTCCTTCCTTCTTCCTCCCTCCTTCCAATTCCTGCTAGCTTGTTTGTAGGAAATTTACAGATAGAAAGTCAGTGGGGATGCCAGCAGGAAGATACAAGTTCACAAACAGTAGGCAGGTATGTGACTGCTGCTGGGTGGGGATGAAACACAAGTATATTGTAAAATCAATCACACTCCAAAACTTGTTAAGTAAACCCAAAGATCTAGTAGCCCCAGAAGAAGAAAAATCTACACCATAACAGCATAAGGATTTTAACAGCTACTAGATAGGACAGGCACAATATATCCATGAATACCAACTAGCAGTCAAAAGACACGAAAACTCCTTAACTGCACAACACATGGACAAACTTAACCTTTGTTTTAACTAAGATACTGTGAGCAGCCTAGACCAGGGGTAGGCAACCCAAAACACTCAAAGAGCCACTTGGACACGTTTCCCACCGAAAACAAAATACTGGGAGCGGCAAAATCCTTTTGATATCTAAAATGAAGATAACACTGCATATATCTTTTTAGCTTTAATGTGTGTGTGTGTGTGTGTGTGTTTGTGGGTGTACATATAAAATAAAGGTAAAAAAGGATATATGCAGTGTTATCTTCATTTTAGATGTCAAAAGGATCTCTGTTTGCCTCTCATTCCTTTCTCTTTTTCCTCTTTCTCTTCTCTTCCTCTTTCCTCTAACTTTCTCTCTTTCCTCTCTTTTTCTGTCCTTCTCTTTCCCTTTCTTCTTTCTTTCTCTTTCCTTTCTCTCTTTCCTCTCTCATTCTCTTTCCTGTCTCTTTCTCTTCTCTTTCCTCTCTTTTCAATCTTTTTTCTCTTTCCTTTTTCTCTCTTTCCTCTCCCCCTTTCTTTCTTTCTTTCCTCTTTCTCTCTCTCTCCCTCTTTCCTCTTTTTCTCCTTCCTCTCCCCCTTTCCCTCTTTCTCTTTCTCTTTCCTTTCTCTCTTTCCTTTCTCTCTTTCCTCTCTTCCTCTCTTTCCTCTCTCTCTTTCCTCTTTCCTCTTTCTCTTTCTCTTTCCTCTTTCTCTCTTTCCTCTCTTTCTTTCCCTCTTTCTTCTCTCTTTCTCTTTTTCTTTCCTCTCTTTCTCTTTCTTTTTCCTTTCTCTTTCCTCTCTCTCTCTTCTCTTTCCTCTAACTCCTCTCTCTCTTTCCTCTTTCTCTCTTTCCTCTTTCTCTCTTTCCTCTTTTTCTCTTCCTCTTTCCTTTCTCTTTCCTCTAACTTTCTCTCTTTCCTCTCTCTTCCTCTGTCTCTCTCTTTCTCCTTCCTTTCTTTCCTCTCTTTTCCTCTCTTTCACTTTCCTCTCTTTCTCTTTCTTTCCTCTTTCTCTCTTTCCTCTCTCTTTATCTTCTTTCTCTTTCCTCTTTCTTTCCTCTAACTTTCTCTGTGTGTGTCTTTCCTCTTTCCTCTTTCTCTCTTTCCTCTTTTTCTCTTCCTCTTTCTCTTTCCTCTAACGTTCTCTCTCTTTCCTCTCTCTTTCTCTGTCTATCTTTCTTTCTCTCTTTCCTCTTTCTCTTTCCTCTTTCCTCTCTATATCTCTTCTCTTTCTCTTTCCTCTCTTTCTCTTTCCCTCTTTCCTCTCTCTTTCTCTTTCTTTCATCTTTCTCTTTTTTCTCTCTCTCTTTCTCTCACTCTTTCTCTCTCTCCCTCTCCCTCCAGGTGAGGAGAGAGAGAGAGAAAGAATGAAAGGCAGATGGTGCCAAACGGGCAGGGAAAGGGAAAAGGACGGGAGGCAGCAGCTCCGGTGGTGGCAGCGGTGGCCTGGCGGCGGCCCATACACCATCCTCAGGAATTCCCACTGCCCCTGGCCCTGCTGCCACATCCTCAGCCGAACGGGCGGGGAGGGAGAGCAGGACGGGAGGCAGCAGCTCCGGCGGCAGCCACTGCAGCATCATTGGGGTCCCCACCGCCCCCGGCCCCGCCGCCACCCCCAGCCCAGCTGCCACCCCCGTCGCATCCTCAGCCACTTTGCCGTCACAAGAGGAGGGCGCCAAAGCCGGGTGCACCATGGGCGGCTGTGCCGGCAACGGGGAATGCCGCCGCGTGGACAAGGGGGTGTCCCAATCGGTGCCAGCCCCCCGTCCTCTCAGCACAAGGTCTCCTTCTCCTGCAGCACTGAGGGCAGCGGTGGCTCCCTGAAATTGGCCAAGGAAGGTGCCACCGATGGGGCCGAGGTGGGGCCAGGCAGTGGGGAGCCCTGCGGCAGCCAGGTAAGCTTCATGCCTGACTGCTGCCCGGCCCAGCCTGGGTAGACATGTGGCTGGCTCGGCTTCCCGGGGAGCGATGCCCCCTCCAGCCGCTGGCCCAGTCATGACTGCCGCCAGGCCCGGCCTGGGGAGACATGTGGTCAGCTTGGCTTCCAGGGGAGCAATGCCCCTGCTGGCTGCCGGCCCAGCCATGACTGCTGCCCGGCCTGGCCTGGGGAGACATGTGGCCAGCTCAGCTTCCAGGGGAGCAATGTCCCCGCCGGCTGCCGGCCCAGCCATAACTGCTGCCCGGCCCGGCCTGGGGAGACATGTGGCCGGCTCGGCTTCCTGGGGTGCGATGCCCCCGCTGGCCGCTACACCAGCCATGACTACCGCCTGGCCCGGGGAAACGTGGCTGGCTCGGCTGCCCACAGAGTGGCCCGGGGACGGCCCAGGAAGTGATGCCCAGCCGAGACTGCTGCCTGGAACAAGTAAGTGAGGGGGGCGTGCCACCTGCCCCATGGCTGCTTCACGGTAGTGCTCCATGGACTCAGAACCCCTCCCTCCCCCTGCCACTGACCCTCTCTCTCCGGCTCTGCTGCTGCTTGGCCAACAGTTGCGCTGGCCGGGTATCAGAGGGGCTGCTCTCCCTCAGGGCTGCAGTTTGCGGGAGGGCTAGCCTCTCCCAGTGGGGATCTTGGGGCTTCCCCGCACGGCTCCCCAGCCATGTGCGCCTCAGACAGGGCCAGCCCAGGAAAGGGACTTCCTGGCCGCCCTTCTCCAAGGGGGTGGGGCACCCGGGCGCAGGGCCAGTCAGGAGCCCTGTGAGGGGGCAAATCCACATGAGAGAGAGAGAGAGAGAGAGAGAGAGAGAGAAAGAGAGGGAGAGGGAGAGGGAGAGGGAGAGGAAGTGCAAGTGCCTCTCTTTCTCTTTCCTTGTCTCTCTCTGAAAATGGTGGAGGAAGCTCCAGAGCCGCAGGGGATGGCTCAAAGAGCCGCATGCGGCTCTGGAGCCATGGGTTGCCGACCTGTAGCCTAGACCAAACTAAATCCAAAATGCTAGAGAATTCCTAGAAGTTTGTCACTCTTGATAAATCAGCCATCAACAGCCACATAGAGATGAACAACATTTACACACCAAGCAAAAGAAACAATCAAAAAGCTAAAAAGGAACCAAAAAGACCAGATCACCTCATCAGCAATGAATACCCAGATTAAGCAGGGATTAACACCAGAATTTATACCAGATCGACAATCAAGTAATAAACAATACCCCAGTCAAGGAACTACCAACTTAAACAATCAAACAGTAAACAACACCTCAGTTATGGTCAAGAAGAAAATGCTTCCACTAACACTGATGAGGCAGTATATAATTCTGTATATAATTGTCCATAACAGTATATTGTATACCATTGTGTATAAAAGAGAACAAACCCCACTCCTTTCTAGTATTGAAGATATTACTTGGTGGGGTAATGTTTGCAAGAAAAGAACAAAGCTCAGAAAGCACCAAGGACTCCACATTTCAATCCGGGACTACAAAGGATTGTATATTATCGCATTTTATATTTTTTTACATTTTAATATTTTAAAATTGCGATTGAGCCAAATTGATTTCCTTTGTAATACAATCTATAGGTGATTTATGCATTTAAATGTAATTTTCTAAGAAGTAGTCCATACATTTCGCCAGATTGTCAAAAAGGATTTACAGAAGAAAAGGGTTAAGAACTTTTGTTAAGAACTCTAAATAATTGTCTGGGAACAATTCATCCTTTTAAACTGCCCAGAAATATGAGGAAAGCGAGAGGAAAGTATAAGAAGAAATTGCTATTCACTGTTAGACCATCTCTTCAATGGCCTTTTTTTTTTAACAAAATAAATATGGAAATGTTAAACGTCAAAAGTAATGGGCAAAAAAGAAATAATTGTAATTAATACCTTTGCCTAGGGCAAGGGTAGACAACCTTGGCTCAGGAATTCTGGGAATCGAAGTCCACGAGTCATAAAAGAGCCAAGGTTGCCTACCCTAGCTTAGGGGGAAAATATGCTTATAGATTTCCAGTTTTAATAAGTTTGTACAGCCATTTGGAACGTTTATAGTGTAATTTTCTGTAAGCTTATTGCAAAAGGGTAAATTCCTATTGTCATTCCTAAAGGGAAAAAAAACAGCTTTGGTGATATTTTAGCATACTGAAATAGGTTGATCTGATCAAAATAAAACTTCTAATTTATTATTACCATTATCATGACTATTATCATCATTAGAAACTACAATTAGTTTTTTTTAAAAAACTTTAATTTTATGTCAGAGTTAAAATGCTTACAATTTTCATTTGTGCTTGAAAAAGAATGGAAATAGCTGCTCAAATTTTGCATTACAGCAAAAGGCAAGTAAGTATCCATCTCAGTCTAAGCCATTCTGGGTTTGATCCCTCCAAGTTCCAAACCTCAGTAAGGTAAAGGACTACTTCCAACTCCCATCTCCCGCCTATCCCCCACCATCTCTGCCCTTTTGGCTGCCCGGGGACCCTGCGAGTAGAGGCCACACCCAGGGAATCCGCAGCTGCCCCAGCCCAATGTCAGCCAGGAGATCTTTGCAGAGGAGTTGCTTTTGGCTTCTTTTTAGGGGTGCTGGTGGAATGTGAAGCCCAGCTTTGACTACCTCAGCTTTTTACAAAGGGACTTTTTGGAACACTGTGGCTCTGGATCTATGTTTTGCTTTTTTCCCCCCTCAGTGCAAAGCTCAAGCCCAAGCCAGCCAGCCCAGCCACCAGGATTGGCATCCAGCAGTGAGAGCAAGAAGATGGCAAAGGTCAGCTGGGATAGTGTGAGGCACAGGGCGGCAGGGCCTCAAAGGGCTTAGATGGGTGAGGAGATAGATGGATGGGTAGCTGGGAAGAGTTGAAACACCCCTGCAGTTGTAAGTACAGTCTGGCTGCTAGGCACCCAAATGGTTATTTAATTTAAGGTTTATTTAATTTAAAATGTTAATTTTATTTAAAGTCACCCAGCTGGCTTTCATGGCTAAGGCTAAAACCATTTTCTAGCCTTTCTACCTTAACCTTTAGATCAAACTGGCTCTTATATTAAGGTGACCAACTTTTTTACAGTGAAAAGGAGGACACAAATAAATTGAAGAAAAAAAATATCGTACATAAAAGAAACATTTTATTCATTGCAACAATAATACAGAATTCAGGAGAGTTTCCGGTTCCGGTCACGAGGACCGGAGCCTTTCCTTGCGAGCTCCGGGACGGGGCTCGCGCGAAATTCAAATTAAATTAAAAAAAGAAAAAGAGAGCGACGAAGAAAGAGGTCGAGATTAAAGAGGAACCTCAGACCTCTCAAAAGAAGTAAGACTTACCGCCGGGAGGTCCCGGGAAGCCGCGGACGGAGCAGCGGAGGCCGGCGGCAGCCGAGCGACCGATAGGCCCAAAAACGCCGCGCCAAGCCGTAAGTCAAGCAGAGCCAGAGAACGGGCGAGAGACGAGCGGCGGAGCAGAAGGAGGACACCGGATCGCCGCCGAGGGGGCCTGCCGGCCTGCGGAGGACCTCCGGAAGAGTCGGAAAGTGGAAGGAAAGGCGAGAGAAAAGCGGAGGAAGACTGGAGCAGCGAACGGAAGCTGAGGCGGCCAGAGCCAGAAAGTAAGAAGCCAACAAGAGCGGAGAAGCGAGAGGCGGAACCAAACAAAGCCGACAGGACGCAGACAAGAGAGGAGGAGAGCAGAGGGAGCAACAGGCCCGAAGAAGCCGAGAACCCACGCAGCTGCAGCCGAGGACAGCCGAGGAGAGCCGGCTGGAGCGGGAAGAAGACGGTGGAAGACACCGGTAAGACCAACGGGGGCCGATTAGAGCACCGAGGGACAGTAGACGCAGGGGGAGCCCAGCAGTAGGGGGAGGACCCTCACAAGACCCCCAGAAGACCCCCCAGACCCCAAAAAGTCTAATTGTACTGCACCTGGAGAAAAGGGCCATCTGCGCAGGTCTCAAGCCACAGATCCTTTCACCTTGCATCATCCCTGCCAGCACAGCGAAGCTTACTTGAAAGCAAATAGCACCCCCTAGTGGACAATTTTTTTCTGTCAAAATATAATCTGTGGGGGGGGGAAAGAAAAGGGAAAAGAAAGGGGGGGGAAAGGAAAAAAAAGAATTTGATCCAACCTATCCTAGCAGCTTGATAATCTTGCACAGGAACAATCCTCCCACAATTCTTTGCATCAAGGGGTGGCTTTAAGGGTGGACAGGCCAACAGGAGGAGAAGCTCAAAATGGCTGCCAGACGGACAAAACAAACCAAACTGCTAGACCTGAAGGGAGCTGCACCCTCCCCGGCCCAGCCCTCCAATCTGCCAGGGAACACCCCACCCAACCACACACACACCCATCCAATTGCAGGCCCACAGACCCAAACGCCAACCCATGACTCCATACCAGCACGCATGATCCAAGAACTAAAAGAGACGATTGAGACACTAAACGAGACGATAGCGACGATGGTGGTAAGGATGGATGGCATGGATAGAAAATTGGCAGAAATGGGCGCAAAGACGGAGAAAGGACGCATAGAAGCAGAACAGAAGATGGAGGAAAGATACAAAGACATGAAAAGGATGCTGGCGGACCAAGGTAGAGACCTGGAGAGAAAGTGGGAAGAACAACGCAAAGCGACGGCCACTGACCTGGAACAAATGAAGGAGGCAATGCAAACACATTACAAGAACCTCCAAGAAACAAGGGAGAACACGGAAAAGATGATGAAAGAAGTGGAAAACCGCGTAGAGGGACAGATTGCAGAGGTGAAAAGAGAGGTTCAGGACCAGTCCACCATGATGCAATTCTGGCAAATGGCATTTGCAATCAGGTTCAGAGGGTGGAAAGAGACAACATACGAAACCCAAGAAAGCCTGCTCAGGACCTTTGTAGAGGCCCTGGCAACATTCCTGGGCAGGAGCGCCAATGAGATTGGGTGGCAATTCGAAAAAATCTACAGAGTGGGCACCTGGAGGGCAGTGAACAAGCAGCAACCAAGGGACGTGGTCATCCACTTCGCAACACAGGGGCTCCGGAACCACATCTCTGCCACTTCCTATAACAAGGCATTCTACATAGAGGAACAGGAGGTGAAGGTTCTGAAAGAGATCCCCCAGGCGATGCTGAGAGACAGAAAGGACTACAAATTCCTGACCACAGAACTGAGATCGCGTGCACTGCACTACCGGTGGGAAACCCCAACAGGAGTGTCACTTTCCTATAAAAACAAGAGACACTACTTGACCTCGGTCCAGAAAGCCAAAGACTTCCTCGAAAAGGAACTGAAGTCGGGAGGCCCTCAACCCACCGCGAGAGAAGATGCAGATAGACCACTGGAAAGCGGGAGGGATCGAGGCCAACGAGCAAGCCGCGCAGAGGCACAGATCGGGGCAGTGGCAGAGGTAATGAATGGAATACCTCGAGAGGCGAGGGCGCAGAGAGCAAAGAGCAACAAAAACAAGGAAGCAGGACAGTCTACAGAGGACAGGCTACCAGGCTCCACTACCAAACACACAGACCAGCAAAGCAAGACCTCACAAACCAATATGAGCAACAATCCGGATATCGTGGGAACGGGACCAAAGAAGACAACAGGAGAAATAACAGAAATGGTCTCGCAAGTGTATCCTGCAACCAATGATGGCAACTAATTATTTGACTTGGAATGTGAACGGACTGAACTCCCCCCAGAAAAGGAGAAAAATTCTCCACTATCTGAACCAAGATAAAAGCGATATAATCTGCCTACAAGAAATACACATCAGAGCAGCAGACCAGAAATACCTGAACAACTACAAACTAGGCGCGCACTTTGTGGCAGCGGCGCCAAGAAAAAAGAATGGGATTGTTATATACGTAAAGAAACATGTAATGGTCAAGCTAATAGAGTCCGACCCCCAAGGTAGATACCTGGCAATTGAAATAACACAAGAGGACAAGAAGATTCTAGTAATGGGCGTATATGCACCAAATCAGCAACAAGGCAAATTCTACAAAAAGCTACACAAGAAAGTAGCACAACTTAACTACAGATCTTACATCATCATGGGCGACTGGAACGGGGTCATAGAGAATGCTCTAGACAAAAAAAGAACTGCACCGAACCTGCAAAAACACTCCAAGCTGCCTAAATCCTTCGACATGAAGGAGGACCTCGAACTGACAGATGTATGGAGGAAAAGGCACGGCAAAGAACAAGAATTCACCTTCTTCTCTGGCAGACATCAATCCTTCTCCAGAATTGACTTTATATTAACTTCTAGTGACTTGCTAACTTGTCTAAACGCGGTGAAAATCCTACCCAAGGCACTGACAGACCACAACCCTGTGAGGATGGAATTAAGACACGGCCCGAAACAGAGGAGGTCCTGGAGAATCAATGAAAACCTGTTTAGACACGAAGACAAGGTGGCGGAATGCAAAAAAGCTATGAAGGAATTCTTCAACATAAATATGGGCAACGAAACACCGATAGAAATGATCTGGGAAGCCAGCAAGGTGTACATGCGCGGGATCCTCATAGCCATGAATAGCAGGCACCGTCGCAAACAAGAACAAAAAAGAAAAGAGTTAGAAAATGAGATAAGTAAAAGGGAGCGGCTACTAATAAAAAGGCCAGAGGACAAAGTCACCAAAGAAGGACTCAAGATCTTAAGAAAGCAATTTGACATGTTGATGGCTGACCAAGTTGCAAGGAATATACAATATGCAAAACATAAGACATTCTGCAAGGCCAACAAACCGGGCCGCTGGCTAGCCTACATTATAAGAAAGAAACAGAAATCCCGCATAATTGAAAAGATAGAATACAAAGGCAAGGAAGAATTCCGACAAAAAACCATCAAGAAAGCCTTCACGGAGTTCTACTCGAAACTATATGCTGAGGATAAGATACAAGACAAAGAGGTAGATGAGTTCCTACAAAAAGAAAAGATACAGGCGATTACCAACACACAAAGAGAGGCCCTGAATGCCTTAATCACAAAAGAGGAAATACACTCAGCGATCACACAACTGAAAGCAGGAAAATCGCCCGGGACGGATGGAATAACAGTGACCTACTAAGAGCATCTCCAAGAGGAGATGCTAGAACCCCTCAGAAAACTATTTGCCAACATTCAAGAAGGAGGCCAGGTCCCACCATCCTGGAAAACAGCCTACATCTCATTAATCCCAAAGGAGGGGAAAGACAACACACAGCCCGCAAACTACAGGCCCATCTCACTACTAAACACAGACTACAAAATCTTCACAAAAATTTTGGCCAATAGACTAATGACTGTACTACAAAAAACAATACACCCGGACCAAAGGGGATTTATACAAGGACGCCAGATGAAAACCAACGTCAGACAGCTGCTGAACATAATAGAGTATCTGCAAAGGCACAACCAGATACCCGCCGCTCTTATGTTTGTGGATGCAGAAAAAGCTTTCAACAGACTGAATTGGCCGTTCCTGACGAACTTGGTCCGGAAGATGAAAATGGGAGTACAGTTTCACAACTCCATAACGGCAATTTACCAGAAACAAACAGGTCAGATCATTGTCAATGGAGACTTAACGGACTCATTTAATATAGAGAGAGGCACGAGACAGGGCTGCCCGCTATCACCCCTTCTATTTATCCTAACGCTGGAGACTCTACTAAATAGGATAAGAGCAGCAGAAAACATACAGGGCATACGGATCAGACAACAGGATTACAGACTATGTGCCTTTGCAGATGACTTGCTGGTGACAATGTCGCAACCAGTACAGTCAGCAAAGAGATTGATGGAGATAATGGAAGACTATGGTAGGGTGTCAGGCTTCAAAGTAAATATATCAAAAACAAAGATGCTAGTCAAAAACCTAGACAACAAAGCAAGACAGGACTTGGAAAGAATAACGGGTTGCGAAATTGTCAAGAAAGTTAAATACCTAGGAGTGGAGATAGAAGCAACGAATGCGAAATTATACAAGAATAACTATGAGGAGCTGTGGAACAAGATACAAGCAGACTTGGAAAGGTGGAAAACACTACGACTGTCCCTGCTGGGCAGGATAGCAGCAGTTAAGATGAATGTATTACCAAGATTCCTATTTCTCTTTCAAATGCTGCCCATACTCAAAAAGGATGTGGATCTGGACAACTGGCAGAGAGACATCAACAGATATATTTGGGATGGCAAAAGACCGAGGGTGAAACTAAAAATCATACAGGACGCAAGGAAGAGAGGGGGACTAAAAATGCCTAATCTAAAGCTATATTACTATGCAGCGACACTAGTGGCGCTGAGTGACTGGATCAATATGACGAATGACAGAATATTGAATGTTGAAGGACATGGCCTACTATTCGGCTGGCACGCATACTTGGTGTATGACAGAAAGGCAGACAAGAACTTCAAGGAGAACCCATTACGAATCCCGTTGTTATGGGTCTGGAAGAAATATAAATACCTTTTACATGACAAGATCCCCACCTGGACGATCCCTGGACACACAATAGGGGATGTAAACATATCCCAAGGGCAAGAAGTGGTGCCCTACAGTAAACTGGTACTGGGAGAAGAAAATGGGTTCCAATTGGTACACCAAGCAACGCTAGCAAACAGAGGAATAGGAGGTACCTGGCTATCATATGTACAACTGCAATCAAGGTGGCGTAAAGATAAGAAGAAGGGCTTCTCCCGGACCGACGAGAAACTAATTGCACAGATTAGAGATCAGGGGGCCATGCACATCAAACGAGTGTACAGCATTCTGATAGAAATGGACTCTGAAACCGAGCTAGTCAAGAACTGTATGGTAAGGTGGGCACAAGACTTTGGACACTCTATCACCATGGACACGTGGGAGAAAATCTGGGTGAGGAACGTAGAATTCACGAAATCGCAACACTTAAGGGAAAACTTCTACAAGATGTTCTATAGATGGCACCTAGACCCGAAAAAAATATCACTCATCTACCCGGACTCCCAGCCCAAATGCTGGAGGTGCGGGGACGGGGAGGCTACTTACTTTCATATATGGTGGACATGCAGAAAAATCAAAGCATTCTGGAGGAAGATATGGTGGACACTTCAAACCATTTTTAAAAAGCGTATAGAATTTCTACCTCAGGTTTTTTTGTTAGGGATTACAAAGGACATCACTACCTCAGAGACAAACTTATTTCTGAACTTGATTACAGCAGCGAGATTGTTGGTGGGACAATACTGGAAGAACCCAGAAATACCGCCTATGGAAGAATGGACTGTGAAAGTAACAAACCTGGCGGAGATGGCGAAAATATCAGCATACTTGAAGGGTCGTTCCAATGAACAATTTCTGACAGACTGGAAACAGTGGATAGACTATATCCAAGAGAGACACCAATCAAACAGAATGCAGCTGGCGTTTAGCTGAGGCTCGATGGGAGGAGGGAAGAAGGGTTAACAAGTCAAATGTTTACATAAACTAACACCCAATGTTGAATGTATATGTTCTATAACTAATGCCTCTTAACATAATCTTAGGACTAATGTTGTTTGCTTTAATACTGTTAAAGCGGACTGAATCTCTACCTCAGGATATGAAATTTCTACCTCAGGATCTCTGGTTAGGGACCATAAAAGATTGCACTAGTAAGGGGATGAAGTCAATTCAGAAGCGCAAACGAACAATATGCAACAGACTAGATACAGCAGATAGACCATATATAAGAGAAACACCAACCAAAGAAAAGGTACTCGGAGTATACTTGAAGAAGAACGTTTACTAAAACAGATGTTTACAAAGATTAATACCTAATGTTGTATGCTAAGTTCTAGGATGATTGTTTAGCAATAGGATCCTTGGTCTAATGTTGATCACATTAATATGGAACCAGATAAGAGAAACACCAATCAAACAAAGTGTAACAGGAGTATAGTTGAGGCTAGACGCGAGGGGTGGGAAAAAGGCTTACTAATTCAGACGTTTTCAACGACTAATACTTAGTATTGTATATCAGGTGCCATGATGATTGCTGCACAATATGTTTTTATGTTCAATGTTGATTGTTTTAATAAAAGAATTTTATATATTAAAAAAAACAAAACAAAAAACTAACACCAGTGTTGAATGTATATGTTCTAATATTTACCAAACCAGACGTTTACAAAGATTAATACTTAGTGTTATAAGTGGTGATTGTTTATTAATAAGATCTTATGGCTAATGTTGAACATTTTTAACATTGAAAAAGCAGACTGACTTTCTACCTCAGGTTATTGAATTACTACCTCAGGATCTAGTATTAGGGACCATACAGGTTAAAAAATGTAGCAGGTGTATAGTAGAGGCTTGAAATGAAGAGTGAAGAATGTATCCCTATTGTTGTATGTTATGTTCTACGATGATCGCTTCTCAATATGATTGCTTATTAATATGATCTTATGTTTAAGGTTGAACACTTTAATATTGAAAAAACAGACTGAACTTCTACCCCAGGTTACTGAATCTCTCTACCTCAAGATCTTTTGCTAGGGATCATAAAAGATAAAATACAACGGACATATAGTTGAGGCTGGAAGTGAGGAGTAAAGAATATTTACCAAACCAGACGTTTACAAAGATTAATACCTAGTGCTATATGTAGTGATCTATGATGACTGATTATTAATATGATCTTATATTTAAGGTTTAACTACTACCTCAAGACCTATTGTTAGGGATCATAGAGAATTAAAAAATGTAACAGGTGTATAATAGAGGGTTGAAGAGAGGAGTGAAAAATGTTTACCAAACCAGACGTTTACAAAGAATAATACGTAATGTTGTATATCAGATGCTATGATGTTTGATGCATACAAAGATTTTATGTACAATGCTGATGGTTTTAATAAAGGAATTCTTTATAAAAAATAATAATAATACAGAATACACTATAATATGATAAATGCAGAGTGGTCCCCGCGGCTCCCAAAGCACCAGCCGTGCCAGTTCCGGCCCCGGGGGGCAGTCCGCCATCAACATACCCCACCTGCAGCCACCCCGCCAGCACCACCGACCACCCTGCACAGTCCTGTGTAGAGCGGGCCCCGCGGCTCCCACAGCACGGGGGGCAGCCGGCTGCCACCGTCCCTCATACCCCTGCCCGCAGCAGCCCCGCTGCCCCTGCATCTTGTGCCCGCAGCCATTATTGCCCTAGCAGGGCCGAAGATCAAGAGAAACTTACCGTGGCGTCGCCGCTCCAGTCTCCTCCAGGTATCTTCGGGACTAACTAGGAGATCGTATAGTTGGGTAGCAGGCATGGGTGCAAAGTTCCTGCCAATTCACCTTCGCTGCAGACAACTTGCATGTGCAAAGTTTGTCGGTCACACTCAGGAGCAATTTGGCGTGCTCAGCAGCAATTCCTATTGGCTTTCGAAAGCCAATAGCGGGAGTAGCACAGCTCATGCAAAAGTTGAAAAAAAAAACCATTAAAAAAAAGGTGCTGGAATGCCATTCTGAGTGTTCTGTGAGAAAAAAAAGTCCTGCAGATTAGTCTTCAAATATTGAAAAGGAGGACATGTAGGAGGACACTTTTCGAGAGAGGACAGAACTTAAAAAAGGAGGACTGTCCTCCCTAAAGGAGGACGGTTGGTCACCTTACTTATATGAAATGTATGGTCTTATAAGGGGAAGGGAAGGAAAGGGAAGGGAGAGAGGAGAAGAGATGAGGGGAGGGGAGAGGATTACTTTAACGATATCTAGGAAATTTGAAATACACCTCAGATTATTTAAATGATTAAGTGAGTTGGACTAGATGACCTCCAAGGTCCCTTCCAACTTTTTTATTGTTGTTGTTGTTTTCTCAGTTATTAATTTGTGCCTAGACTGTATATAAAAATATACCAAGGAGCAAACATTCTAAGATAAATGCACTTGGCTGCTCAATACATTGATGCAAATAATATTTTTCTGATCTTTTGTCCTTGATAGATGAGGGTTACAGGTAGTCCTTAACTTACAACAGTTCATTTGGTGACCGTTCAAAGATACAATGGCACTCTATAAAGACATTTTAGATAAAGAAGGAAAACTTAAAGACAGGCAAGAACTTCAACAAACTGGCATTGATTTAACATGATGGTCATAACTTGCAAATTCAAACAAGATATGAAAAAGATGTAAAAGTAATGGGATTTTACAAAGAACAGACACCACTAGATAAAATACTTTTGAAAACAGATGAAAATCTGATTAAGAAACTTTATAAATTCCTGCTAAAACTGGAAGATGGAAGAAGAACAAGTGAAAGAAACAATGATAGTGTGGGCAAAGAATTTTGGTTATTCTATAGATTTAGAAGATTGGCAAAAACTATGGGACCGAAATATTAAATTTACTAAAGCAGCTGCATATAAGGAAAACTTATATAAAATGTTTTATAGATGGCACATGACACCAGTTGGACTAGAGAAAATGTTTAAAAATGTATCAAATATGTGTTGGAAATGTAAACAACAACCAGGCACTTATTACCATCTCTGGTGGATATGTCCTAATGTTAAAAAGTTTTGGTTTAAGATCCATATGTGGCTCGAAGAGATGATTAAAATACAGATAGAATTTAAATCAGAACTCTGTTTGTTAGGAATATTAGGTTTTGAATTATGGAAAAGAGAATGAGTATTTAATATTGTATGTGCTGACAGCCGCAAGAATAATATTTGCCCAATTTTGGAAAAATGAAAATTTACCATCTGACCAGGCTATAATAACAAAAATACTCGAATGTGCAGAAATGGATAGACTGACTTTAGAAATGAAAGAGAAAGAAGACACAATTTACTTTAAAACATGGGAGAAATTTTATTATTGGTTAGAAACATGCTAGAGTAAGAAAAGGTTATGAAATTTAAAGAGATAATTGATCATTTGTATTTATATTCCATGATTATTTGTATGAACTTGTCCTTATTTCTTCTTCTTCCTCCTCTTTGTATATTTGTGATTTTAAATAATATGGTAAACTATAATTAATATGTAATATATTATTATTTTAAAGTGATTATAATTAATTAATATTAAGCATTGTTAAGTAGTGAAATGAATGAGATTTATTGACTAATTTGTTATTTATGTGATTATATGGAAAGTTGCTTAATAATAGAGTAATTATTAAGATTTAATATGTAAACCTGGACTGGTAGACTTGCTGAAGTGATGTTATTTTGTGGGATTAATCCCACTTTTGTGTCACCCCTTTTCCCTGGTCTAACCTTTTTGTATGTTTCCTGTTGTCTTACCCTTTTTGACTCTATCCCCTTATTACCTTTATAAAACTATATATATATATATATATATATATATATATATATATATATATATATATATATATATATATATATATATATATATATATATATATATATATATATATATATATATATATATATATATATATATATAAAGATACAATGGCACTGAAAATAGTGACTTATGACCATTTTTCACACTTACAACATTTAAGAACATAAGAACATAAGAAGAGCCATGCTGAATCAGGCCAAAGCCCATCGAGTCCAGCATTCTGTGTCACACAGTGGCCCACCAATTGTACATGGGGATCTTGAGCAGAAAGAGAAGGCAAAACCCTCCCTTTCCCTTGACCCCCAACAAATGGTACCCAAGAGAATCCTGCCTGCCTCAACCAACATAGAGGCGGCACATGGACATCCGTTTTAATAACCACCGATACACTTTGCATCCATGAATCTATCTAGCCCTGCCTTGAAGCTGTCAAGGCTGACAGCTGTCACGACCCCTTCTGGAAGTGAATTCCATAAATCAACGACCCTCTGGGTGAAGAAATATTTCCCTTTATTTGTCCTCACTTTCTTAGCTATGAACTTTAGGGAGTGCCCCCTTGTCCTGGTATTGTGTGATAGAGAAAATAATTTTTCTCTATCCACCTTTTCTATCCCATGCATGATTTTATACACTTCGATCAAGTCACCCCTTAAACGCCGTCTTTCAAGGCTGAAGAGACCAAGGCGTTGCAATCTGGTTTCATAAGGGAGGCACTCCATTTCCTTGATCATTCTTGTTGCCCTTTTTTGCACCTTTTCCAGTTCCATTATATCCTTCTTGAGGTGCGGTGACCAGAACTGTACACAGTACTCCAAGTGTGGTCTCACCATCGATTTGTACAGAGGCAATACAACACTTGCTGACTTATTTTCGATTTCCTTCCTAATCATGCCAAGCATGGAATTTGCTTTTTTTATTGCTGCTGTGCATTGGGTTGACATCTTCATCGAGCTGTCCACCAAAACCCCAAGATCCCTTTCTTGGGTTGTCTCAGAAAGTTTGGTCCCCATCAGTTGGTAAGTATAATTGGGGTTCTTTGCCCCGATGTGCATAACTTTGCACTTGTTTAAGTTAAAATGCATTTGCCACTTTGTTGCCCACTCACACATCTCCATGGTCACATGATCAAAATTCAGATCTTGGCAACTGGCTCATATTTATTGTAGAGTCACAGGATCACATGATCACCTCTTGAAACATTCTGACAAGCAAAGTCAATGAGGAAACCAAATTCATTTAACAACCTGTTACTAACTTAACAACTACAGTGAATTACTTAATAACTGTGGCAAAAAAGATCGTAAATGGGGCAAAACTCACTTGACAACTTTTCACTTAGCAACAGAAATTTTGGGCTCAATTGTGGTCTTAAGTTGAGGACTACCTGTGTTTACACAAAGGTATGTTGAAATGAATATCAAGCATTTTGTTGTTTTTTGTTTATATTACAAGAAATATAGGTAGTCCTCAACGTATGACCAAAATTGGGTCTAGAATTTCAGTTGCTGAGCAATGCAGTTGTTAAATGAGTCTCACCAATTACAATTATAATTTATTACAGTTGTATACCGGTATAGATAATAAAATAAAATGTAAGACAGAGTTAAAATACATTTGTATAACAACCTAACTAATACCTATAAGTGAGTCCTAGGATACAGCCTTTATTAAATTATAATGTAAACACTAAAATTATATTAAATATGATCTCACCTATAATTACAAAAAAGTATCCAAAAGTATTAACATTAACAAAGTAATAATATCTAAAATTTAAGTGGATTATAATTACAAAGAATGCATTGTGGGATATTGACCAGTCAAAGTTTGGTGGTCTTTCTCTGCTGCTGCATGAAACCTAGCTACATGCACTGAAGCGCCAGAAGAGACGTCTAGAGAAGCGATGGAGGAAAAGTAAATCCGTATCTGACCAAACACTTGTAAGATCTTACATCAAGACTTATCAGGTGGCGCTCAAGGCAGCAAGATGCGCATATCATTCCGCCTTGATTGCATCTGCGGAATCCCGCCCAGCCGCCCTGTTCAGGGTAACTCGCTCCCTCCTTAATCGGGGGGGGGGTTGATGCACCCTTGCAGGGTAGTGCTGAGGACTTTAATAAGTTTTTCGCGGATAAAATCGCCCAGATTCGGATGGACCTTGACTCCAATTGGAATGCAGTATCGGCTGATAATGATTCAGTCGAGATGACAGGGACTCGTCTTGATCCCGTTGTGTGGGAGGAGTTTGACCCGGTAGCACCTGATGAAGTCGACAAGGCCATTGGAGCTGTGAGCTCCGCCACCTGTTTATTGGACCCGTGCTCCTCCTGGCTGGTTTCGGCCAGCAGGGAGGTGACGCGGGGCTGGGTTCAGGAGATTGTCAATGCTTCTTTGAGGGAAGGGTCCTTTCCGGCTCCCTGCAAGGAGGCAATTGTGCGCCCCCTCCTCAAGAAGCCTTCCCTGGACCCAGCTGTTTTAAACTACCGTCCTGTCTTCAATCTTCCCTTTATAGGGAAGGTTGTTGAGAAGGTGGTGTCACACCAGCTCCAACGGTCTTTGGATGAGGCCGATTATCTGGGCCCTCAACAGTCAGGATTCAGGCTCGGCTACTCCACGGAAACTGCTTTGGTCGCGCTGACGGATGATCTCTGGCGGGCCCGGGATAAGGGATTATCCACTATCCTGGTGCTACTTGACCTCTCAGCAGCTTTCGATACCATTGACCATGGTATCCTTCTGCACCGACTGGAGGGGTTGGGGGTTGGGGGCACTGTTTTGCGGTGGTTCACCTCCTACCTCACTGGTCGGTCGCAGTCGGTGTTGGCAGGGGGTCAGAGGTCGACCTCTAGGTTCCTCCCTTGTGGGGTCCCTCAGGGATCGGTCCTCTCCCCTCTGCTGTTTAATATCTACATGAAACTGCTGGGTGAGATCATCCGACAACACGGGGTGAGATATCATCAGTATGCTGATGATACCCAGCTTTACATCTCCACCCCGTGTCATTTCAGTGAAGCAGCGGAAGTGATGTGCCGATGTCTGGAGGCTGTTAGGGTTTGGATGGGTGCTAACAGGCTCAAACTCAACCCCAACAAGACGGAGTGGCTATGGGTTCTGCCTCCCAAAGATATTTCAATCTATCCGTCCATTAGCCTGGGGGGGAGCTTTTGACCCCCTCGGAGAAGGTCCGCAACTTGGGCGTCCTCCTCGATCCACAGCTAAATTTGGAACATCATCTTTCGGCTGTGGCGAGGAGGACATTTGCCCAGGTTCGCCTGGTGCACCAGTTGCGGCCCTATTTGGACCGGGAGTCTCTTCTCACAGTCACTCATGCCCTTATCACCTCGAGGTTCGACTACTGCAATGCTGTCTACATGGGGCTACCTTTGAAAAATGTTCGGAGACTTCAGGTAATGCAGAATGCAGCCGCGCGAGCAGTGTTGGGCTTGCCTAGAAATGCCCACATTTCGGCATCACTCCGCGAGCTGCATTGGCTGCCAATTGGTCTCCGAACCCAATTCAAAGTGTTGGTTATGACCTATAAAGCCCTACATGGCATCGAACCAGGTTATTTACGGGACCGTCTGCTGCCTCATGAATCCCAGCGGCCGGTTAGGGCCCACAGAGTGGGCTTTCTCCAGGTCCCGTCAGCCAGACAGTGTCGCCTGGCGGGGCCTAGGGGAAGAGCCTTCTCTGTTGCGGCCCCGGCCCTCTGGAACCAACTTCCCCCGGAGATCCGTGTCGCCCCCACCCTCTCCGCCTTTCGTAAATTGCTTAAAACACACTTTTGCCGGCAGGCCTGGGGCAGCTAACACCTTGCCCCTAGCCAGTATATGTTTGTGGAATGATTGGTTTCTTTTTTAATTAAGGGTTTTTATATTTATGTATATAATGTAATTTCTATCATGTTGTGAGCCGCCCTGAGTTCTCCGGAATAGGGCGGCATAGAAATAAAATAAATAAATAAATAAATAAATAAATAAATAAATAAATAAATAAGGGGTACTTTGTCTATGAGCAGCATCTGGGCATAGGCTGAATCTGGCCGCTCAAGATATCTGCTAATCAGAGATATAAATTTGGTTCGAATGTCTCCATAAAAGGAGCAATAAAGAAGAACATGCTGTGTGATTTCTACCTCTCCAGAATCACGGGCAGAGCCTTCAGCCAATAGTACTTTTTTATATTTATCAACTAATAGTCAGAAGAGAGACTATGGCATCATGCAAGAGAAAAGGCTTTCCAATCGCTGGTTGTTTCTAGCTGTATAAGGTAGCTGGCAGCAGTGACAATCTATCTTGTTGCGTGCTGGTGATAGAAAGATGGGCCTTTCCTAGATCTGCTTGCCTCACTGTAGCCTTTATTTCACTGCCTCCTTTATTTCAGGGTTCTGAATAGCCTAAAATTGAGAGATTAGATTCAACAGCCTTGATCCATGGGGACTGAAAATTGTCCTGAATAATTAATGAAGCTAAGCCCTGAGAACAGAAGTTGAGCTTTAAGATCTATAAGCATACAATGATACTAGATTGTTGGTTGAATATTTTTCAATCAAGGGCTGTAGGACCAATTATTGTTCAATGGTGCCTCTACTTTTTCTAAAACTGGCCTGCTCTTCTGCCAGTCAGATCAGATTTCCTTGATCCAGCCAGTCCTTAAGTTTATCGTGGAAGAGCTTAGCATAAAATTTGCTATTGTATTAAGCAGGTTAATTGGCCTTTAGTTAACAAGGTCATCTCTCTTTTTCTTATTAAAGATCAGAACTATGACTGCCAGGCTCCAGTCCTTGGGGACGTAGCCAATGATGACAACATAGAAGAGTGGTGCCAAGATTGGTACCCACCGAAGTTATTCTTTAATAGTTCTGGAGGAAATAAAGTTAACTCTGGAGGCCTTGAGTTGGCTGATAACAAACTTAACAGATATAGATACTGGGAGGCTCTCAGATAAGTCCTCCTTCAAAAATACTTTTAGTCCCCAAATTTCAAAGCTATTGGTTCCAAATTAATATTGTGATTTTTTGTTTTCCCCCAAGCAATTAGTTCATCGCTTTTCTTTTCCTGAGGGAATGGGGGTGGAAATTCCCCTTCCCTCTTTCATCAAGGAGAATTCTTTACTTTGGGCAGTTTTTTTGCAGGAAAAAGTCTTAAAATCATAAAGAGAGGATAAAGTCTCACCCAGTTCCATCCACGTTGCTCAAAAGTTGTTTGTTAGTGCTTATTTTCTTCGGTTGTCAGCAGCTTCTGACTGGCCATAGAAGTGTAAGCCAGTCTTTCCCCTGCCAGTTTGGAGGGCTTCCTTGGATCAAATGGAGGGGCTGCCACCTCTCTGCAATCAACGAGTTTCCCTTCCTTTTTCATCACCTCTCTAGGGTAACCTTTTTAAGGTCCATCATGGGGCAAAATCAAATGTGGAAGGCGGAGCCCCGTCTTCCTGCACCCATCATGCCGCGATGCCTAACCAGAAGTCTCCAGAGGTATATGAGATTCTAATGAAATAGAAGCTTTGGAAATCTGGTAAAACATTAGATGCCAGAAAAGAGTAAAGTTCTTTTTCTTTGCTGCTTCAATAAGTTATTTCCTGCTGGTCTTTATATCTTTCTTCTTTATAAAGGACTCTAAGTTGCTTATACTGTTTTTTAGGGGTGAGAAGATGTTCAAAGGTCATTGCATTACTGTCTCCATCTCAGATTTATAAAGGTGATTTATAAAGGCTTGGACACCATTTATTTGAGAATTTTGTATCACAAGCCATAAAGTTGCAGCTTTTGTAGCTATTAGAGTTATCATATAGGCAAAGGTTCTTGAGTGAGATTGAGTGACATGACGGTCAATTGAGAGTTTTGTAGATTGTCCTCTGTCAATGCCCTCTATCTTTTGCTTAAACTGAGAGGTCAATTTGGTGCATCTTGGTTGACCTACTGGAGAAGTTGAAGGAATGAAACAAGTCTCTAGGTACATCTGCTGAGTGGGAGGCTTCAAATACAGGCAAAGTGAAAAATGATTGGTATCTAGATGAGGAAGTACTTTGAAATTGTCCACATAGAATAGAAAGTTCACTATAATCAGCATGTTGTCTATTGTACTTGTTCTGATGCCTGACATAAATGTAAGTTTATCTGGGTAATCTACAAAAGAACCATTTAGTATAAGTAGATTAAGCCTGTTTACCATTTTTGCAAAGCAGAAGCCATCATAATTTGATCTTTTATCTTTGGAGAGATGCCGAAAAGAGATGCAGGCTAAACTGAAGTTCTAAGTTGGTGAGTACTGGTAGAGTTTAGTATAAAGTGTATGATCATCAGGGCCCATTGTAGCATTAAAGTCACAGTCCAGTTGTACCATAGCATTTGGGTAATCCAAAGAAGATTGCCAACATACTCTTCCCGCTTCATACTACATTGATTGTAGCTTTTCTTTGTAATGATGGAAAATAAATATTAACTAATATTAACAATGAGCTGGTACCAAACCTAGAAACAGGGTGATAGTTATTTGCTGGATGGTTGTAGCTACTACTCTTAAAGAGGTAGGAATGAAGGTACCCAAATTGCCTTTTAGCCACTCTGGCCCCTGGTCTTGAGTTGCCTCAATTTTATATGAGTGGTACCCATTAAGTAAGAGGTCGTCAACTGTCCATATTTCTTGTACCAGAATTACGTATATCTTTGCCATACAGGGGGCAGAAAAATTGGAGCCTCTATTACCAGAAGCAAGATTCCATGTTAGAATTTTTAAAGTATTGATCTTGTACTGGCCTGCATGCTGTCATGTCTTCTGCATTATGAGTTCTGACCTATCAATGCCCACTTTATGGACCTGATGAGTTCCACCAATAAGCATAGCTTCTGAAAATTCAGAATTCCGAGGATTAGAATGATCAGGAGACTGACTGCTCATCAGCCTGAGAAACTATATAAAAAAATACTTTTGAAGATTCTAGTTGTTTCAAAGGATTGTTGAAGCATCAATTAAAAAGAGAGAAGTCTTACATTGTCAACATCAAGCTTTGCATGGATTTTTGTGAATCTGAATTCTTCAAGGCAGTTGTCAGGGTGCAGTTAAATTGTTCCTCCTCAGAAGCATAATCATATTGTTTCTCAAGGTGAAATTTATTATCCTGAGTAGTTAATAGATCTAAATTTATTAGTGGTTTGGTGGTTTTTAGGCTGTCATTAAGGATTCTCGCATGTCAGCCTGGTGTGTTCTGACAAGGCACTGAAAGAGTTAATTAGACTTTCTTGTACTGGTTCATTAGACAGCTGTGTTACTGCAGTTGGATAGGTTGTTTATTTAAACCTTTCCTGTTGCAGAGGCTCTGTTGATAAGGTGTCCTAGAAGTTGAGTGTGTGCTAAAGTGTAGTACCTTTATGGCTGCACTGAATTAAAAATGGACTGACTTGCTCAGAATGGAAAGCATGAGTTGAGAAGGTTTCATTTTAAAGATCATGCTGTGGACTACAGACTGTTAAGGACTTGACTGTAACTGCCTCTAAGAGTAAGCCATTCTATCTTTTTTAAGTCTATCAATTATGTTTCACAATGTAGTAGCTGGCTTAAGGATTTGGTGATGGCTTTTTTAGACCGACATCTGCCTCTGTTTACTCTATTGCTTAGGATTTGCAAACTTATCTTACTAGTTTCTAAGATACATTTGCCTTTTACAAGCTTCTTGTTTACTTATCCCTTTTGTTTGTTGCTATCACTTTGCCTAAGAAGGCTGAATTTGGGGGTGAATTGTTTCCTTTTCCTCTGCCACAGTTTGCAGGGCACAATTTAGACACAAACCTTTTGCTTTGGTAGAGTGAGCTATTTTATTTGATTGACTCTCAATTTTCCAAAGGATTCTTTTAGAAAATCTACTTTGTTTTTAACATATAGTCAGTAAGAGGAAGACTGAAAGCACAGTCCTCATATCCTTCCTGTGGCAGAGCAAACAGCAACAGCCTGTGGGGGGAAGGGAGCATTCTCTATCCGAGAGGAGGAAAGCTTTAAAAGTTGCTGACTCTGGACCTCAGCCTGTAAATCCCCACACTAAGGGGTCATAGCTATTGGACAGACGAAGAGAGGGGGCATTACCTGCTGTCAACTTTCTGTTGTTTCAGAGGTTTAGACGAGAAATGTATTGTAGAAGATATCTGCTATCTTTTCCCATGACCACAGTGCAAATGCACTTTCTGTAAAGGCTAATTCAATAATAGCAATATTTTTTAAGTAAAATTATAAAAGATAGCTAAGAGAAATTAAATAATCTGAAAATAAGCAGTGAATTAAGATGCAGGTTAAATGAAAGGTTTTTAGAAGGAGCTCCTTATAAGGATTGTAGCCCTTTGCCATCTTAGGTCCTCCCTTACCTTTAATTTTTTGATCTTTTTTACCATGGTTGTTATAGTGTAGTGGGCTTCAGTAGGCAAGGAGCAGACCAGCATAGTTACTACATCATTTAATGACTTGAACTGGAACTGCAGGCAATTTCCTGTAATTTATATTCTGAGCCCCACAGGGCCTTAACCAATCACAAAACCTGGAAAGCCCGCCCGAATATAAATGTTCAAAGTTTCCCTCCAAAACAGTTGGAGTTAACAGTCAGTTTCACTTTACAAGGCTTAACTGCAGTCATTAAGTGAATCATGCTATAGTTAAGTGAATCTGGCTTCTCCTATTGACTTTGCTTGTCAGAAGCCGCTGGGAGGCTTGCAAATACTGGTAGTAATCATATAATCCCAGGATGCCGTAATGGTGGTGAATACGTGCCAATTGACAAGTATCCAAATTCTGATCACATGACCATGGGGAATGCTCCAACAACCATAAGTGCAAGGACCAGTCGTAAATCACTTTTTTAGTGCCATTATAACTTCAGCTGAACAAATGATGCAAATTGAGGACTACCTGTATCTAGGAATTCTGATTCCAAATACAGGTAATCTTTGACTTACAACCCTCATGGAGTCTGCCCATGATGGTTATAAGGGACAGGGGTCCCCAACCTCCGGTCTGTGGCCTGTTGGGAACTGGGCTATGCAAGTGGCAGACATATGTGCAAAACCATCCCTCCCACCTCCCACCACTGCTGCCGGTCAGCAGAGCCAGAAAGTTTGGGGACTGCTGATAAATGGGGGTCACCCACCTGGTTACCCCGATTTTATGACCTTTTTTGTGGATTTTGTTAAGTGCATGCTGCGGTCATAAAGCAACCACAATGATTATTAAGTGAACCAACTGTTTGCTATGGGCTAGTTTTGCTGAAATCTGGAAGTGAATGCCAATTTTGGCAAAAACATAAAATACAATCATGTAACTGTGGTATGCTGCAAACAATTGTAAATGTGAGCTGATTGCTGAGTGCACCAAAGTGGTCATCTGACCATGGATAGTGGCCATTAGAACTTCAGAACCTGGTCATAAGTACCCCTGAGAAGGTCTGTTACAACTTTGACCAGTTGCTAAGTGACCAGTCATAGGTTGAGGACTACTGTATTGGACCAAATAAAAGACAAAACTGATTATCATACACTCTGCATCAGCTCACAGAAACTAATAAAATAAGATGGAGTTGATCAATATTTCAAAATGTCACAAGAAAATATAAAATCTGTTACTGTGTTTCCTCCAAAATAAAACCTGTTTTTTTTTCCTTCAAAAAGGCACCAGGTCCTATTTTCGGGGTGTGTTTTCCATGGTCTTACCTGGTGGCGGCTGCACCGATAGCGCCACCCAGCTAGTCCACTTCTGCGTCTGCTCACCGCCACTTGCGTGCATCACCCCCAGCCTCCATTTTGCCATCAGAGGCCTTCAGGAAATGCCTCTGCAGCTGAGAATCGAGGTCCGGATTGACATGTGTGGTGCCCCCCCCGGCCTCCATTTCGCCATCAGAGGCCTTCCAGAAATGGCGAAATGGAGGCCGGGGGCAACCCGCACGAGTGGTGGCGAGTGGTTGCAGAAGTTATGGGCCAGCAAGGCAGGTGTCGATTCATGGGAGGCCTGGGTGCAGGGTGTGTGGAGCAGCTCCACCCCCCACCCCAGCTTGATTTTTAGGTGTGCGCCTCACCCCAAAACTAGGACTTATTTTGGGGGTAGGGCTTATATTAGGCCCACCCCTAAAAATCAAGCTAGAGCTTATTTTCGGGGTAGGTCTTACTTTTGGGGAAACACAGTATTATAGGGCAAATGAATGTTGTTTTAATTTTTTCCTCTGACTTTAATATGTTTATAATTTCTAGATAGCATTATTAAAATGTTTTCCTTTGTTGCTAAATAAACTATAGTTGTAGCCTTCCTCCAAGTATGAATATTAGTCTCAAGAACATAAAACTGATAATTCTTTAATTTTTATAATTGTTTGACATTACTTTTTGGTTTCTTTTTTAATATAGTTTATTAATTTTTTACAATAACAATCTTTAGTGCTTAGTAAACAGTGTGTTGTGTGGGTTCATATATTTGAAAAACAATAATTTCTATAATTCCATAATCAATCTATTAATTGATGATATATTTCTTTGATCTTCTCTTCTTCCAATAGTATTTTCCTTTTATCAACATTAAGCAAATATAGTTCTTAATACTTTCAATATATACACAGTTTAATATAAATATTTTTCTTCTGTTTGTACAAATAACAGTAACATCAGCATACAACATCTTTTCTGATCCGCTTATGTTTCAATTATATTCATAAAAGTCAACTTATTAAGTCACTATATATCCTGTTTTCAAGATTCTCATTTAAGCTTAATTTCCCCTCTATATTCAAACCATTCTTATCAGTCATAATTTTTTAATGTTAATTACCTTTAAATATCCAAACTTTTCATTCACATACACCATACCAAATATTTTTATATTTCATATATTATAAAGAATACTACTTATATATCTTATCCCTCTTACTGTAGGACTCCTTTAAATCCATGATTTATCTATTCTTTTAACCATATTAAAACAAGTGTTTAATCATATAGTACTCCATCTGGTAGGTCGAATCAAATCTCTTGAATCTAACTCTAGCCTTCTTCTTTTGCGAAGTAGTTTTCCAAGTCAGTGTATTCAGCTTGCTAGGAAATTCTTCCTGTATTTTTGTGAATGTTGTTGGGAATAGAAAAGACAAGTTAGGTATAATGTGCATTTTTTGTCTCCCAAACTCTAATAATTCTCCTGGGTGTTCTATAATCCACTTTGTTAGATCTTCTTTCCTATCTTCAAGTTTATTTTGAAGGTCTGAAAAATAAGATATCTTTTCCATTTCCATTGTTGTGGGAAAATCTTGCAAGTTTTCTTTTGTTTGTATTAGACTGTAGTTCTCTTCATTTGTAGCTTCCCTCTTTGGGTCCCTATCCTCTAGTTTGTATTCTGTTATCTGGTTTATTTATTCTTTGTTGTCATTTTCTGAGAATTTTTTAGTTACAGATTTAAGTTAAAGATGTGTTCATTTATGTGGTCAGAGTTGTTTTTAATCTCATCATGATTTGAAACCATTGTCATTTGAATCTCAGCATTGCATATATTTCCTCCTGGAAAATATTTGCCTTGTCTTGAAGTATTGCTCCTACAGATCTTTGATGTTCCAGGCTAGGGCCTTCAGAAGGATATATTAGGTGTAGTTTCCTGCTACTTTTTAATAGGTATGTAACATCCATTTTGTTTCCTCCCTCCAGATAGTCTTTTACCAGTACCATAGTCTCTGTAATTAGCCTTGTCGAGCCAGCCAATCTTAAAGTCCAAACAACTAAATCTTATATAGTTCTTATCTTTATATATGGTTTTTATAACCCAATGTGCTTCCAATTATCAAAGCACCGTTAAAAGCAGTATTTTATAATAGTTCTTCCATTCAGGGGTCTTACAATTATCAGCCAGTCAGATTTAGAGTCCAGAATGTTTAACTACCTAGGAGCTTTCCAATACATTCCCCCCTAGAAGATTAGCCAAAAGTCAAGGTTTTTCTTTCTCTGCAAACAATTCTTGAGCTTAGAAATCACAGCTCAGTTAAGTATTTATAATCCCAGGTCAGCAGTTTTTAAAACAAATATAGTTCTCACTCTGTAGTGGGTAGCCCAGTGTGTTTTCTTTCCTCTGTTCCCAGCTGTTCTCTATTTGGTGAAAAGCCACTGAGGTTCAAAGGGACAAGTTATTCTTTATTTCTGGGCATCTTGCCCATTTCTGAGTCAATGCAGCTGTTGGTTCTATGTTCTAATCCTCCACTAGATGTCAGCCATTCATTTTCCAACTTTTAAAACAAAAAGTTATTTTTTGTAATTTCATTCATACTCTTTCAGATGTACAGACTTAACAGTTTTCATGATTTTCAGATTTATCCAGACTATAGTATTATTAAGTTCATTTCAATTTATTTCTGTCCCCCATAAAAATTAAGTTGCTGCTTCTGTCTATGGAAGGGTGGGGGTGGGGGTCCCCTCCATTCTCACTTTTGGAGGATTTTTTGCTTCTTGAGGATCTTTTCCAGGAAATCAGTTACAAAATAGAAGAGAGAAAATCAATATTCTCACCCAGTTCCAAGCACACTGTTCACGGTTGTTCTAGTTAATGCTTTTGAACTTTGGCTGCTGGTAGCTTGGGCTAGTCACTGGTACACAGCTAGCCTTTCTCCTGTCGGATTGGAGGGCTTCCCCCAGATCAAACGGATCAACCACCGTCTTTCCATGATCCACGAGAGGCCCCTCCGTCATCTCTCTGGGGTGACTTTAGACCCATTTAGGGTCCTCTGGCAGGGCAAAACCAGACGTGGGGTGCGGAGCTCTGCAATCCATCGGCTACACACTACGGGGCAAAACCCTACTTTTTGGTTTCTTGTCATACTAGTTTATTACTGATTTTCCTTCTTTTAAGAGGGTTATGCACACTGTGAAGACATGTGATACAGATCTGATCTCTACATTTGAACAAATTTAGGCACAATTTTCTTATTGGAAATAATATCTTTCAACTATCACCCTGACAAATAACACATCAACCTGAGCAGTGGAAAAGGCCTCTTATGTGGAGCATGTATGATCTTGAAAAAAAAAATAGGAAGAGTCCAGGGAGTTAAAATGATTCAATTCTAATACAGTAAAGATGGAAAAAATTAGTGCTATCTGCTCCAGTATCTAACTTCCAGACCTTTTGCCTACTGTACAATCCACTAATATTTTATTGAGGGCTAGAATAAGAAAGGGTGGTTTTACAAATCACAATATATTACACCTTGGTCAATGTGTCTTTGTAAAGTCTTTAAAGATGAGCCAAAACAATTCCCTCAAACTATCAGTAAGACAGAAGTGGAAGTTCCAGACAATATTAAGCTTGTTAGAATAACATACACAAAATAACAACATAACAGACACAAAAAATTTTTGTGTTGAAACAAGCATAATACCGGTAGTAGGCATAGACTTCAAGATTTTCTCTGGTGACTACTGTTTAGATTCTCTTCCCTACCCAGTCTCCTGCAGATGAGATGGAGGATAACTAAAGAAAAGGCTTGGGCATCAAGTTGGATACTTTTTCAGAACTAAGTCATTCTTTTTTGTCTAGAGTTTTAGATCTTCCAAATTATTCATAATACTTTAATATGGAATTTGCTGTTCGTTAATCTTTATTTGAATAAAAATAAAAGGCACATACTAAGTTATACAGTATTAACTGCATAGAGTTTTAACTGTAAATCAGCTTCATAGTTAACAATTTATTGCAAAATATATAAATGCACATAAGATTGCAATGTAAATGTGATATTACTTTTTCAGTTATTTTTTAAGATCCTGTTTCTTATGTAAACTTTATGACAGATATTAAAAACTTAGGGCTTGTTCACCTATTGCACGAGTGTCAAACCCGCTACATCACATGATGTGTTGCAACATATCGAGACTTTTTTCCCATTTCCCATGGGCATGGTTTTGGCGTGACGCATCTGGCCTGTGGGCCGGTAGTTTGACACTCCTGACCCACTGCAATAAGCTATGTTTTATTTTTCTATGTTGAAATAAGCCACAGTTAGTTGGGTTCATATAACACACAAAGCCATATATCATGGGTTAGAAACTTCAATGGCTTGATTCAAACAATGCATTAAACAAATCCAAGCAAAGGCTTAGTGCAATCAATAAACCCAGCCTAGGAGTTTAACTTTGGTTTACTCCATTCAGATTTATTTGAGTCACCAAATGCTATTGGTTTTGAAAAAACTTAAAAATTTTAGCATTTTACATGCTAAAGCCATGACGACTGGATGACTAGAATATAAAACCTGCCATTATAATCCCACTCCAACATAGTCCCTAACCATTGGGAGATACTTTGTGTGTTGTGGGAATCTTGAGTGGTTGTCCTTCCCAGTTAACATTAATTGGAAGTTTAAGGTGTATTTTAATGTTTATTAGTGTATATATTCCAAATAGTATTTTATATGATTTATTGATAAGTTTTTATAATGTTCATAATTATTCATTTTAAAAAATGTACAAAACACACATCTTAGGATACAGAACAAGCTTTTAAAAACTTCAGAAGAATGAAAATGTTATTTTACTTAAAAATGCATAGAAATCAGTGGATTAGGTAGGACTCCCAAGATCTAAGTTATTTAGTTTTATCATTGTGTGAGCTAAAGCTGTCATATCTGGGTTGCAAACATTCTGACAACCACTAGATGGCAGCAACTCATGTTACATGATTTCCTTACCTCCATTAGATTTTTATAACTCAGATAATAGCAGCCTAGTAAAACTGATTCTCCCCCCCCCCCATTGCATCCATTCCTTATTACTTCTCCTCTAGAACAGCAGTTCCCAACCTTTCTGGCTCCATGAAGCAGTGTGTGGGGGGGCAGGGGATGGTTGCGCATGCCCCCCACTGCTTGTGCAAATGGAGCTTCACAGGCTCCCTCATCCCTTGCATGGCCCAGTTCCCAACAGTCCATAGACCGTTATCAATCCACAGACCTAGGGTCAGGGACCATTACTCTACAAGAAGTATTTTAGCAGCATAATAACCAAGTTTGATATACGGTTAAGTCATGCTGATCATTTATTTTACAATAACATGTTATTTGGTTCAGGAATAAATTCAAATAATGACTTAGCATTAGAAGCAAAAACATGACAGGATCTTTTGGCACAGGCATTATGGTTTTCAGCAAAGATATATTGTCCTGTAATAGGTATTATATTTCTCCATTTTTTTTTATTTACAGACCTATTCAGTGTACTTTGAATACACAGAACTTGATATTGACTTATTGTATTAACTTCTTTATTGAGCTAACAAAGTACATAACAAAGTATGTATATTATCACAGCAAACACTTTGCTCGGTAATAAAGTTTTCTTTGCTTTGTTCTACTACAAACTATTATACAATATACAAATACTATTGGTGGTTGTTTGGTTCAGATTCTGGTAAAGTAGAACTCACATGATTTTCTTAGATATACTTTTCCTGCCGTCTATTGTGAAATCTCATGACTGTGGCAAAACTTTCATTTAAAGTACATTTGGATCACACCTTTATGCCTTGGGCCAATAACATTATATGGCTGAATTCACACATCCCATTATGGTTTAACTTTAGTGGAACATGTGAAGTAAGTCACGTATCAGTGGATTTCCCTGGCTGATTGTTAAGTTAGCTTAACTTTCCTTCATTTTAGGATTTGGTTCATACTCACGGTCATCTGTTGTTGTTGCTGAATTGTTGGGCTTTTCTTGTCTTTTTAAAACTCTTGTTCACAGAAGTGAGGGCCAGTGCTGTGTACTTGCCAAAGTGTCAGATTATATTTGAAAAGAATCTGGTATGAAATTACTTCTTGAAATTTACAGATTGCATTGTGGTTTGTTTAGTGTGGCTTAGCATATTTTGTGACTCCAATGATTATGGTTCACTATGTTTGGTTTATGGTTTAGCACTATGCACAAGTCAACCAACTGTGGCTTATTCAGAAAGACATGGTGTAAAATATATGACTCCATTCTACTTCTACCTATTTAACACATCTCATAAGGCAATCATGAAGACAGAGAGCCATGACTCTGACCTCTTACTTGGAAGAGTTTTTTTGTTAATTATTGCTTTATTTTTCTGGGTGTTCATTTGAGATTTGTAGAAAAAAGATACACAAGTTTTTATCTCTTCAGTAGCTCAGCAAAACTGTATGTATTTATATAGAATGCAAAGCTAGGTCATGTCACAATTTACTAATAACTCAGAATATAAATTCAAAAATATGAGTTCAAAATTAATAATGAAATGTCACCTTATTTATAAACAAGGCTGCAATAGACAAATGAATTTGCCCTGATTAAGACTGATGAAGGAATTAAATAGAAACTATTAGGGCATAGTTGTGTTAGGCAACTTGAAGTCTCAAAGTCCAAAAGTCAAAATGAATAAGAAATGGAACATAATACCAATTCACATAAAAGTCAGATTTTAATTTAACAATGGTTTATTGAATTGGCATTCATACACATTAATGATAACCATGGTTTACAAAGCAAAGTGGCTGAATTCACAAAATATGCTCATCCAAAACCAAACATAGGATATTATGACTTAGTATAATGCAGCGGTTCTCAACCTGTGGGTCGCGACCCCATTTGGGGTCGAACGACCATTTCACGGGGGTCGTCAAACAACGCAGTCTGCCATTTCCCCCCCCTTTTCCTTAGCTGTGCTACTCCCTCTTATTCTATTGGCTTTTGAAAGCCAATAGAATAGACTCTCTTGAATAGAGTCTAATTCTATTGGCTTTCAAAAGCCAATAGGAATTGTCCATGCTGTCTCTGCCCTGCTGAGCCCGCCAAAAGTCCCAGTCTGCAAACGGTGCTGCATGTTGTCTGCAGCGAAGGTGAGCTATCTGGAACTTTCCACCCCTCCCTGCTGAGCAACTACTAAAAATGTAAGTAAAAGAGGGTCAGGGGTGGGAGGTGGGAGGCCGGCGGGCGCAGGGAGGGCAGCTGGCGTGCATGGGGCCCGGCGGGTGTTTTACCTCCCTTGGGCTGGGCCAGCTGGTGGCCCAGCCCGTGGTCGCCCTGTGCTGTCGCTGCTGTGGCTGCCCAGGAGCGCCTGGGCCTGCTTGCCGCTGCCCGCGTCTCAGCCGGCGCAGGGGGCAGCACCACGCATGCGCGGCGCAGGGGATAGCACCACGCATGCGCGGCACAGGGGGTAGCACCACGCATGCGCGGCGCTCGACAGGTCGGGGGTCGCGGCCTGAAAAAGGTTGAGAACCGCTGGTATAATGTCACATATACCATGGATAGCCAGAGTAACCACCAGAAAGCTGCTGAATCATATAAAACTAGAAACATCATTAGAAGCCAAAATCACAAGGCTACATTTGATTTACTTTGGCCATGGCACGCGTGCAAATTCATTGGAGAAGTCAATGATGCTACAAATGGTGAGTTGATCAAGAAGAAGGGGCTAGCAAAGAACATGTTGGCTTGATAACATCAAAGCTGATACAAAGCTGAACATCCAACAACTGGAAGAAGCTGTGCCTGACAGTGTAGCATGGAGAGCACTTGCCTATGAAGTTGCCAAGAGTCTGACATGACTAAATGGTTAAAACTACTATTATAATGCCACATAAACCCAACTTCAGAGGAAAAGCTCAAAGACACACAGCAAGTGAAAGATATTTAAAAGAAAAGGGAGTGGAAAATTGCAAGCTGGGTCCTATTTTTACGCAAAGTAAATTAAGAAACAGATGCTGAGGGACATGGTACTGACAGTCTGCTACCTACCCTCCTAATTTCTTGATGTCAGAGATATTAGCAATATCTCTTTGCCAGAAGAACAATATTATTTCTTTGCAGAAATAAGACTCAGCTGTTACCGTATTGTGAGTGAGGTTTGGATATTGGAGATTCTGAGAGCAAGAGTGATACTTGCTATTAGGAACAGGACTGCTACCTTTCTGTCCATGTTTGTATATTTTCTAAACACATCTGCTTGGTTGCTTATGACACAGAATGCCAAACTTAACCTTGAGTTTATTTTTATGAGTAGACCATGCCAATATTTCTATAAATATATTTGGGATGCTATTTTTAAAAGAGTAAGAAAAGCATTGTAAGCTATAAGATCAAAGCACTGTACCAAATAACAAATTGGTTTGACATGTTTGTTTTTTTAAACTTTTGGCAAGCACAGGGAGTCTGTGAACCCAGGCAATAAGCTTACAGAAATATTGATAAGCAACATTCTGGCATCTGGACAAGTGACATTGTAAAATGGCTTCTTCCTTGTTAGTATATAATCTCTCCTGTGCCTAGTGGTTTGTATTTTTAACAATCCTGTTTTAAAATATTATTTTTTATTTAATTGTTTTATGCCACCCAGAAACACCCTTTATGAGATAGTGGATATATTGTTTTGCTAAATAAATAAATAAATTAAAACCTAAAACAAATAAGGATTTGTTCCAAGTATCATGAAACCATATAATCAAGGATATAAAATTGAAGCCAACTATTAAGTACTGTCACATGGATCATTTAGCTTTTTATCTAGATTGTAAAGATCATACTTGGACAGAATGTCTGCAGTTCTCTTAACAATTGCATAGTAACTGCTATTTGCTTGTAGCAGTAAAAACCAGCATATGGAATAGGAAAAGAGGGACAGGAAAGAAGAGAGACAGAACCATAAATTAACAGGTGGGTAGAGATCAGTTTTAACATTTTAATGCTAACACACTATTATTAATGTCAAGATTTTTCTTTTCTTTTCTTCTTTTTACTAATAGGTCCAGAATTTCTTCCCTTCTGATGCATCTAAGGCTACAAGTAGGTCCCAGTTCCTAATTTTTGTTCTTATGAAATTCTAAAATAATTCAGTGATTTCCCTCAACTAGAAATAAAGCCAAACTCCAAATTTACCAGTAGGATATCATATCCAAATAAAACCTGCGTATACCATAAGAATAGACATATTACCCTAGATTTAAAAGTTTTATTTTTTTCATTTTTCATTCCTGTGAAAATTTATCCTACTCTAGTAAATGATAAAAAAACACAGCACCTGGTAAAACAGCAGTTATCAGCTTTAACTAGGTGGTCCTCGACTTAAGACCAGTCAGTTGACAACCATTTGAAGATACAACAGACACTCCAAAATGGACTTACAATTAATTCCATTCCCCTTGCGGTAACGTGACAGCATTTTGGTAACCAGCCTGCATTTGCAGCCTTTTGCAGCACATGTCCACGATTTATATTTCTTCCAGAAATTGCCACTTACTTCTGGTTTCTGAGGGAAAAAATGCAACATAGAGAAGGGTTCTCTTAATGACCTGGATGTTCCTTAACAACCACCATAAAAAGGCCATAAAATTGGTCAGTCACATGATGATCCGTTTTATGATTTCAATTAAGGGGTCAATTACAGTTGTAAATTGAGGACTACCTGTGTATCCTAAAAATCTAATAGAATGGTGTTATTTTCCACTTCTTTTCTAAAAAATAATAGAGCAGGGGCCATTCTGACTGGCAAGAAAAGTGCTCCATACAGCAGGAATACAATTAACATTTCCCAGGGAGGCAATCAGAAGTATGCCAATCTGGACTGAGCAAATGGTCCTGTAGGCGGCAAGACCTGGACCATAGTCGATTTTATATGATGTTACCAGCACATTAAATCTGAAACCTATTGGCTAGTAACGGTGTTTCTAGGTAGCATTCTCATCCTAAATCCTTTCTAATCTGTCTTCTAACTTGTCAACAAGTAGGCAACCTCCTTTTGAATCAACTGTTTGTTAGTATCCTCAAAAGGCAACGTTATGTTAATCTTTGTAAACATCTGTTGTATGCTATGTTCTAGGATGATTGCTTAGCAATAGGATCTTATGTTTAATGTTGATCACATTAATATTGAAACAGATAGGAGAAACACCAATCAAATAAAATGTAACAGGAGTATAGTTGAGGCTAGACGCGAGGAGTGGGGAAAAAGGCTTACTAATTCAGACGTTTTCACAGACTAATACCTAGTATGGTATACCAGGTGTCATGATGATTGCTGCATAATATGTTTTTATGTTCAATGTTGATTGTTTTAATAAAAGAATTTTTATATGTAGGCACCATTACAGTAATAATATGAAGCTCCTATAAGTGTAACCCAGGTTGTGTCGGGCTGGTTTGCTTAGCATGATTCTATTCCTTTGGTTCAACCACCAAAGGAAGGCCTGCTTTGAAGTCTCCCCCCCCCCAAAAAAAATATTACATGGAGTTGGATTATAAGACAGATCTTTTTAATGAGACACAAGCATCTTTTTTGCATTCAGGAAGGCCCTCAAATCAGTTTTGTCCCAGCATCCTTACAATAGGCAGCAAACTTTTTAAAACAAAAGTATTCATTTATTTATTAGATTTTTATTCCACCTTTATAACTTCTATCAGTAAGGCGGTGACCATACTAATATTCCTTTGTCCTCCTATTTTCTCACAACAACCGTTTGGGGTGGGTGGTTTGAGAGGAAGTGACTGGCCCAAAGTCACGCAAGTAGTTTTCATGCCTACAGCAAGACTAGAACTCCTTATCAAAATATTCACCTATTATGTGACCCCCAAATGTGTTTGATTTTGCCTTAGGATGCTATGTCATTAAGCCATAGTGATTTATATAATATATTGCTCATATACATAGTGTACTTTATTGTATCTTGTTTTGTTTCTTTTCTCATTGTTTAGAGTGTAGTCCTATACCTGTTTACTTGGAATATGCCCTAATGAATATGATTAGTTTTTAGTCAATTGCATTGCCACATTCTTTTACTATTATAATAGTAACAATAATCCTTTTCACCATTATCATTTTTTAAAAAATGATACCGTGAAAGTTGTTTCTAGGATTATTTTTCTAAATTAAGGAGTATCAACAGCACTGTATTTCATTTTTTAATACGCATTGCCCTATCTATGTATGATGCTTCCCACAGCAGCATTCAATATTGCGTAGGTGGTTTCTCGTTTTACTTCAATGGAAGGCGAGACACAATCAGTTGTGCTTCAAGACCTGGAAACCAAGATTCATGTGCAAAGCTGATGACAACAACATAATCTCTGCTAAATACAAGATTTGTCATTCACAGTATCGAAAGGCTAGGAATCAATACAAAACGATAGGTGAGCAATCTTCAATTCATATATTCTTTAGCATACTTTTAAAACTAGGGATTTTCTGCTGATTATTCAAGCAGTCTTTGAAAGCATTTTGATCTTCTTGCTTTCCCTCTGTCAAATAGCTAAAATTGACGCTATTCATTTCAGAGATAAAAGCTAACAGAGCTTAGCTATTTAATGGAAGTTGTTTATCAGACCCATCTCCTTTTCCCATCACTGGAATAGATTTTTTCCCCCTCCTGATCCCAATTTATAGGTAATACAACCTGTTTTGCAACAATAAGCGTGCTTTGAGGTTTTATTGATCTGTTGCTAAAGGGATGGTCTCTTTTTGAAGAAAAAAGTGGCAGAAAAGTAAGTACTTTTATCAAAAAGTGATCAGATGCATCACTTTCCTGCTTACCTTATTAGGTACAAATAGCAGCTGATTTAGGAAAAGAACTCAATTGTCCCTGCTCATAGTTATTTCTAACTGGCTTATTTTTCGGGGAATTGTGTAAGATTGAAATTTCAACAAAGAAATCTTGTTAATAATTGTAATATATCCTGTGTTTCTCAGTACTTACTCCTCTCTCTGCCACTACAGTATTTTGTTTTGTGCAACTTACCTGATATTGTACTTCCTTATTCTGTTATGCACCCTAAACATGGCTTTGATTTATGTCTGCTAATGTTTACTGATTTTAGAATCATCAGATTGGTTGATAAATGATACCTCAATGGCTGCATGTTAGAAATGAGGGAAAGCAAGAGATAATCAAGTGTTTAGACTACCTGGGTCAATAGAGATTGATGTTTTCTAAGAAACCTTTGGAAGGGATATTCTGACCTCCACATGGGGAGATAAACAAGTTTATTTACAAGCTGAAACTTATGCTTTCCCAACTCACAAGGCAATTTGGTTCTGGGGACTGAATCCTTGTTCTAAACCTATGCAAATAAGAGAGAATTGCCACCTCACCTTGGGATTTATGATTATTTCACCTGTCACTGCCCACCGCAAGATGGGTGGGAGAACAAAAGGCAGTGCCACTTCTTCCTTTTCCTTAAGATGACCAAATTTAATTGTTTATCTGCCCCTCAGTTCCTCTCACTCAAGTTGGCTGATGAAGAAAGATCTATTTTCCATTCCTAACCATACCGAAATTAAGAGGGCAGAAAACCTGGAAAAAAGCAAGATGCAGTGATTATGTCTGCATGTCAGTCAGAAACCATTTCCTTTCTTTTTTACTTTTTAAAGGACTATTAATTTCCTATTTCAGGAGAAAAATCACACTGATTATGCCAGTGGTGGCGAACCTATGGCACGGGTGCCAAAGGCGGCACTCATAGCCCTCTCTGTGGGCATGTGCGCCGTCGCCTCAGTCCTAGGCCTTCAGCTGGGTTTTATAAAATCTTTTCGCTTTAGGCCTCTGCCGCTGTGTGAAAAAAAAAAGGTTCAATCAATCAGTCAATTTCAACTTCTCGTGGGGAAAAAAGATCTTGCAAAGTTGGAATTGATTGAACTTTTTAGTCCCACCCAGTCTGCCGTTACCACCACACCCACGCCCACCCAATGGGCCACACCTACCCAATTGGCCACACCCAGCCAATGGGCCACACCCACCTGGCACCCGACCATGCATAAGTGGGTTGTGGGTTGCAGTTTGGGCACTCAGTCTCTAAAAGGTTTGCCATCACTGGATTATCCTCTGAAAACTTTTGAAATCTTGATTGTTCTCCCAGGGTTGCAGTAGGGTGCTGTTGAGCCCCTATAGGTAGTTTTTAATTCAGTTTTCTCTTTTTGATGTCTATAATTTGTTCCTTTTTTTATTATTCCTGCATTTAAAGTATAAGCCATTCAGAATTTATTGCAGTTGGTGACCTCAACATTATGTAAATACAATATGTATACTGGGAAGCAGCTGTGTCCTTCTGCTCCCTTACAGAGGAATGGTGGTGGGGAGCACAAGCTGCCTGACATCTCCTTATAAGCTTTCTCCAAGGCCTGCCAACTGAAGCTTGGGGAGGTGGGGAGGATGGGGGGGGGAAGAACTCCAGTCTCACCTTTCTAATCTTCTAAACTCCCAGAGATGTGAGCCTAAGTAATAGAAGGTGGAGACCTTCATTTGTATGTGAACTCATTCCAGGTTCATCATGCACCCTTCTCTGACTACCAATTTATTAAGTTTAAAGCCCATTTTGGGGAGAGTGGTAGATGAGGGAATATTGATCTCCATAAAGACCTGCATGTATTATATCCATCCCACATTCCCCCAAAGAAACAGACTTGTCTGATTTCTTTCTCATTCAAAGCCAAAATGGTAACTGAGAGCATTATTTGGTGACTGAAGCATGCCCATAACAGACTTAAGCAGCCACTAAGATCTGTTGTCATCTCTTGTTCTCATCACCACCAAAATGCAGCAGAATGATGGTATGGCAAGATTTGTGATGAAAAAAGAGGAGAAACACCACTTTAACAGCACAGTAATTATAGATGACTCTAGGCTGCCTTAGGAGCAGACTGGGATAAGATGAGGACACATCATTAAAAATGGTTAGTAACATGTTTTTATTCCACAACTGGTAAGACATGAAGATAAGCCTGTAATTTTGCATTCGACCCTTTCAAGGAAGGAGGCTGCATGCTTCAGCTACAATAATCAAGCAAATAAATAGCAAAAGGAATATAAATCCAAATCCACTTGCTTAAGTTTTATATTGTTAATACAGGAATTACATTTATAACATTGTGAGATTAGAGAAACAAACTTCTCTGTGATCATCTTTTACACTATCCCATTAAATTGATTTTCTCATATTTTAACTTTAATTCACTTCTGGATTTATCAATGGTATAGATAAATCATTATGTGGTTTATTGCAAGAAAACAATGTGGTACTGTTGTTTTCAGACAAGTAATGTGTTACTTCTGAAGCAATGCTGAAAAATCTGGGAGCACCAATTTTACACAGGACAATTGCAAGCCATCATCAATGTGGTATCTATCAGATGGGTGGCTCATGACCTTGTCTTTCCAGTCACCCCACCCTCAATGACAGAAGAAAGTTGGGGAAGGCTAATATTTAAAATCTGTCAGTGGATGTTTGGAAAACCGAGGCCTGATTCACATGTAGAATTAAGCTACAATTGATGGGTTTAACATAACACTATTAAACCAAAACCAAACAAACCACCCAATGGTTTACATAACATGGAAAGCAATTGTGGCTTAACTATTCATCAAGTCCATTCTCTTCAGAAATAGTCATTCCAAACTAAGGTAGCCAAGATTCAAGTTTGCCTTGAATATGTCATCTATCAGGGTTTTTGGAAGTATGCCTTCTCTATAGCAGTGCCTGCCCAATGGAATGACAGTTCCCCCTTTCAAAGACCCAGATCTCTCCCCCCTCCCCTTCTCTAGACTAGGAGCTGTTAAAATATGCCTCTTCATCCAGGCTTTTAACAAGGGAGAATGAGAGCTTCATCATGCTTTATCTTTTATTGTATTTTTCTGACCTTTGGGAGCTGCTCAGAGTGGTTGAGAGCCAAGTGATATACAAGTTTAAGAAATTATTGTTAAATAATTCTAAGGGCAGTTAAGGCAACACTCCAACAGTGGGTTTCTGTAAGAAGCCCAGAACAAGGACTCTGCCTTTATGCAGATTGTGTTCTTACTAGGGATTGCTTGAAAGGAAAGGCTGCCTTCTCTCGCCCTTCCACTTCTAGAAACCTGCGGGCTGATATGCAGTATTATTTTTTTTTGTTTATGCAATTGAGATTTATTTGTTTTGATTTTACAAGTTTTTCCCACACCAAGGATAGCAAACTATTCTGCTACTGGACACCAATTAAATTCATGCCATATACTGTATCTACTGCCACCATCACCATCAAGCGCTGAGTAAGCTGAATCATTGGCTGTTCTTGTTCATTTTGGAGCTACGAAGAATGTTGTTGGACCTTTCCAGCATATTCAGATGTTTCCATCAATTCATTTATTCCAGTTTTGGCCTCCCTGTTCTCCTAAAACACTGCCCATGATTGGTTGAAGTCTAGGAAGAGGGTTCTCTCCACCTTCACCAACGCTGAAGCCCTGTCCAACTTCACCATCACTCAAGCCCTGTCTATCTCCTCCACGATCGCTCAAGCCCTGTCCAACTTCACCATCGCTCATGCCCTGTTCTCCTAAAACACTGCCCATGACTGGTTGAAGTCCAGCAAAAGAGTTCTGTCCAACTTCACCATCGCTCATGCCCTTATTATTGTGATTCATTTCATGCTTTCTGTTCTTTCAATTGTATATTTGAATATTGTATTCAATCCAGGGCTTCTTGTAATGGATGGCCATCACATCTCAGTCATACCCGGCACACTCGCGAATAAGCAGGAAATGCTCCAAAATAAATCCCCAAATTTGGATTCTGTTACTCCTGGAATACTACATCCAGTTTTGGTTTTGATAGACGTCCACCCATAGGGTTCTGTCCATCTCCACCACCGCTCATGCCCTTTCTCGCCTGTTGCCTTCCGCTCTCCGCCGATTCTCTATGCAGTATTGTTGTAGGGCTAGATTGCCTCATGTATCCTAATGCAGCTGTGCTTCCCCTCTTTTGATCCAGTTGTGGCAATTTGCAATGAAATGACCGGGGGGCGGGGTCGCCCCGAGTCAAAAGTTTCCTGTCTTCCCACCTAGCGGAAAGGTTTGAGCAGCGGCAACAGGCGAAGCCTCGGTTGCTCTTATTAAGTTTCCCGCTGCCTCTCTGGCCATCTGGTTCCAGCTTCGACTCACCGACGCCTTTCTCAGTGTGAAAACTGCCTGCCCCCTTCTTCCGGCCTCTCTGTCCGATGAGATCCTGGTCCCTTCCCTGTAGACAGGCCTGAATTCTAGGGCGGGAGAAGGGGCGTCCCGGCGAAGCAGAAAGGGCGTCGCCGAGAAAGGACCGTGGAAGGAGTAGACTAGAGGGTAGGTCCGGCGCTCTTCGAGGAAAGGGCTGGGCGCAGAACACGGTAAGTGCCACTGCAGGCGAAAACGGCGAGGATAGGCAATCCACCCAAAAGGGCGGGCGCCCTGCCTGCGTTTTAAAGCCGCCTGCCCCGTCGAGCCGGGAAATCTTGGCAAAGTTCCCGGGACTTTTCCGGCTCAGCCAATCACCTGGGGCCCGAGAGACTCCCTTCGCCCAATCGGCGGGATCCAGATTGTTATCTCCGGGGCGCGGCGGCGGCGGGGGGGGCGGGGCGACGCGGCTTGCCAGGCGGCGCTGCGTTTTCTAGTCAGGACACGCGGTGGAAGGCGAGGAAGGGAAAGCACCGGGTGGACCTTGGCAAGACGCGCTGTGAGATGTGTGTGTGGGTTTGCGGCGCTACGGCTCTTGTTTATTCAGAAGTAAGTTGCATTAACTTACCAATGACTTTGCTTGGGATGGCGAGAGCTTTATCGGCCTCCTTGGGTTTGCCCGAACGCCCACTTAAGGGACGCCGTGAACTCTGAGGCGCCTCTGACTTGTCACACTTAGGCAAGGAAGATTTCCGCGGAGCCTCCTTTGGAAGCAAATGCAGCAGCCGACGTGATTACAGAGCTCGGGTAGTTTTCTATGTGCCAGGCATACGATGGGCTTTCCTATTTGGGTACGCTTCTATGTTTGTAAAATGCTCGAGGCTTTCGCATGAAACACAGCTGATCCTGCTGGGACTTCTTCCCTTGGAGTTCTTCGATTACTATCTAAAAAGGCCGGTTTGTCGAAACGCCGACATTCCCCGCCTGTCGAAAGGTTAAAAACCTCTCTCTCCTCTCCCAGGCAGAAGTAATGTGCTACTACCGGTATAACTCCTCCCGCCTTGATAGGTTTAGCGCAGTGCGATCCTCAGCGAATCTGAGGCGATGCTCCCATTTTAGAAAATAATTTTGGGGAACAAACTAAGTCATCCTTTCAGATATATGCAATTGCTGTGTCTTTTTTCCTTTTGGGTTGTTCATCATTTTCTTGCCCTAAGTCCTTACTTAAGCTTACGCAGTGAATTTAAAGAGGGGGTGGAACAGAGGGTTTATTTGTTTTTTTTTTTTAGAGTAACACCAAATGAAATTCAGCATATGTATGCCTCCCATTTTGTATAATTAAACGTTCTCTGACCATTCTCTTCTCAATTTTCTGAGATGAATTCTGTCCGTACAAAAGATAAAGATGGCCTTTTCTGTACGTTGTAAATCATTCTTGCCTGTGGTTTACACAGCGGTGTTTCTTTTGAAGCAGAAAAGAAATCTGTTAGAGAATACAAAACCTGAGAACACAGGTAGTCCTCAACAGTTTGTTTAGTGACAGTTCAAGGTTTCATTGGCACTGAAAAAAGTGACTTATGATCGTTTTCCACAGTTATGATCTTTGCAGCATTCCTGTGGACACCTGATCAAAATTCAGGGTCCTATTTATGACCTTGCTGTGTCCAAAGATCATGTGATTCCCTTTTGCAACCTTCTGACAAGCAAAGTTAATGGGGGAGCCGGATTCACTTCACAACCGGGTTACTAACTTTTCAGCTATGACGATTCACTTAACAACTGTGGCAAGACAGGCTGTAAAATAGGGCAAAGCTCACCTAACAAATGTCTCAGCATCAATAATTTTGGGCTCAATTGTGGTTGTAAGTCAATGACTACCTGTATTTACTAGTTGCAGAGCCTAGCTAGTTTACACTGGGCCATAAGGAAGGAAGTTCTGAGGCAGTATAGCTGAAAGGCTCAACCCAGGGTGTTCTCACAAGAACTCTGATCCTCTGCCACGCTCTGGAACACTGCATTTGGGGATTTAACATATGAGGAAGTGTGTGTGGAATTTTCCACTTATATTGTCATGGTCTTTGAAGCAGGTATGATCTTTGGTGCTGGAATTCCTCTCCATTGGATCATAACCCATTCAGACAGCTTTAAATTTATGGTAGGCTTTATTGTTGAAAATCCATATTCTAGACCATGGGTGTCAAACTCCCCGTCACATGATGTGTCGTGACATTATCGTGGCCTTTTTCTCATTGCCAGAGCTAGGGCGGGCGTGGCCTCCACATGATGCAACCCCGGCAGTTTGACACTCCTGTTCTAGACCAATCTGAAATAAAAATTATGGTATTTATTTAAAACATTTATGGCCCAGCCTAAATCAACAAAGTGACTCTGGGCAACTTATAATAAAAAACACACACCAAAGCCTATCACAACAGAAGTCCAATACATATGCCAATAAACAACACAAAATGTTGATTTAAGCAGCAATATTACTGCAAACCAATTGGGGCTTTAAAAGTTTATGGCTCAAATGTCTAGGAAAAGTGCCAGGTTTTGGCAAAAGACCAGCTGTGTCAGGGCCAATTGCGCATGAGGAGGATGGTCATTCCATAACATGGGGCTCAAATGATTGTAAGCATGGCTTTTAGCAAGAGCATAATTGGTATATGCTCTTGGTAGATGAAATTGTATAAAGCATCTCCCTCCCCAGCCATAGCTGCCACCTGGAATTTCTCCTTACAGAAAAAGATACAGTCATGTATAGTTTATAATGATTCTTGTCTTAGTGCAATTTGGCATAAAGCCTGAAGACATGGTTTAATGTGTCTTACATGACCTTAAATGGATTTTGAGATTGAATTCACATGGTATACTGAGCCTGAATCCAACAATCTTACACTATAGCAAGAATTTTCATAGTGTTTCAGCCTATGGTTTTATGAGAATTAGGTGATAGATTAAAGTGCCCCTTCCCCAGTTCACTTGAATACAGCCAATTTTCTATTACTAGAGTTTTGCCTTTTGAGGTGTTCCAGGAGATTCTATAACCTAAAAGTTTGAAAATCCCAGCTACTGTATAGCACAATGTATGAAGCAAACCATAATAAAAAATTACATTTTGTTGTTTTTACCCTCCTTAACAAGGAAGAAAACTTGATAGACTATTTAATAAATGATCAGTTTCTTCCCTGATATATGCTGTTTGTATAACTGAAAACTGTAATCCTTTTATTTTGGATTTTTCTGAGAGGTAACCATTGGATCAAAACTGATCAAGAAGAGTGAATTTATTATGTATTCACACAAACAAATTGGTGAGATCACAGAAAAACACTAAAACTATGCTATAAGATAATTCATTCTTTTCATAATGATTAAACTATAATAAGTGAAAGTTACAATATAATAAAATTGAATACAGGAATTGCAATGTAATGATTATGCTGATTATAATATGATTACATTATAATAAATGAAAATAAAATATTAATCAAAGCATAATAGCAAAAGACACATTAGTTAGAATCAATAAAAATGGAATAAATCCCAAATCTTTTAGTTAAACATTAGATTGCTAGATGGGCAGATAATGTATATATTGTACATCAGTTTGAGTTTAATAAAATAAGTAAACTTAATAGCTTGTCATGTCATCAGTAACCCTTTTGCTGGGGGACTGTCACGTCCAGCACTATGCCTGAAAATAATCTGAAAATTTTGAATTTTGTATTGAAATAATAAATACAAGTTTTCTTGATTTTTGCTTAAACATTGTAAATATTTAAGCAAAAATCAAGAAAACTTGTATTTATTATTTCAATTCAAAATTTTCAGATTATTTTCAGGCATAGTGCTGGACGTGACAGTCCCCCAGCAAAAGGGTTACTGATGACATGACAAGCTATTAAGTTTACTTCTTGTTTATTTTATTAAACTCAAACTGATGTACAATATATACATTATCTGCCCATCTAGCAATCTTAACAGCAAACAAAATAAAAGCCAAATGCATTAAGACAACTTAAAGCAATAAATGGTGCTGAGGCTCCAGTAAAAGCTTACAACCATCCAAGAACTCCCCATGCCAGCTCTGTCAACATCCTGATTCCAGTGCCTGGAGGAAAAGTCAGGTCTTCACATCTTTTCTGAAGGCCAATAGGATCAGGGCCATCTCTGAGGACAGACTGTCCAAAAGGTAGGCACCAAGACAGAGAAGGTGGGTTTCGGGGGCCCCCCACCAGACAATACTGCTTCACTGAGGGTTCCCAGAGCATGCCCACTGTGCCAGATCTAATAGGATTAGCAGAAACCACGCCATGCAGGTTTTAAAGATGACAACCACCACCATGAATTGCTGGTCCATGGTGTGCCTTCTACTTCCTATGCTGCTGCATTGAATACAAGACAGGGTAACAACACATTATTTGCATATGTTTTATACACACGCACACAAACACACTTAAGAAAAACTATTATAGCTCTGTATGATGATGTAAGAATTTTAGCTTTTATTAAAGAAACAAAAACCTACTTGTTCAGAAAAGCTTGAGCATGTATACACAATAGGCTTGATACAAAAAAATTTTTTTCTAAAAAAGTCCTAAAGTAGTCACATAGTTTTTAGGATTATAGTTATCATGTGTCTAGACATGTAAACCAACAATACAGAAGCTGATATCAAGTAAATGTATTACATAATAGCCATGCTTCTGTAAAGATTAAATTTAATTAAAGTTAATATACTAAATTAAGGACGTTTATACTATTGACTTCAATGAACTTGGACACACCAGTGTATATTTAATTGTAAGTATTGTATTTATGTGAGTATTGAAATATATATGTAAATAAGGCTTTCTTCATTGCAATGCTGTATATCGGGTGTCAAATTTACCATGTCACGACATATCATGACTACTTTTGCATTGCCGGAGCTGGATTGGGTGCGTCCTCCTTATGATGCAACCGGCCCATGGGCGGGCAGTTTGACATCCCTGATGTATATGAATTTTTCTGTAGGTAATTATCTCACTGAATCGAATTTTCTTCTGGCATATTTGAAATAATTTTTTTTGCATGTGATTTACATGTTTACAAACACAGAATTGTATTGAAGTATATTGGGGGGGAAGTAGCAATAAATAATATCTTTGACTTTTGAAATAATGTGCTTTAGCTAAAAGCAATTGACTATCCTAGGAAGCCAGAAATTCAGGTTCAGCTCTACTTCTAGCTTGACAGTTTTGAGTGAAACGGATTATGAAGTATTCCTGTTGAATAGAAGTGCCATGAATGTACTGAAACTTTGTTGGCTTTTTTGCTGGCTGGGTTATAGTAACAAAGCATACAGGTAATTTTCCGTTTATGAATTAGCGACTGTTTAAAATTATGATGCACCGCCCCAAAGGTACCACCCAGGTCCGAAGTTCCTACACTGCCATGGTCACATGACCGTATTTCATGGGCTTAGCAATCGGCCTGCATTTACAGCCATTTGCAGGATCCCATGATCACATGATGGAAATTTATAGTTTTTGCTGAAAACCGATATTTGCTTCTGGTTTTCCTCAAAAATGTCCCACAGTGAACAATGGGTTTGCTTAATAAGTATGACATTTAATGACTGGATTCACTTAACAGCCATGCTGACCACCAAAAAAGCCATAAAATTGGACAGATTCCATTACAGCTGTAAGTCGAGGACTACCTGTAATCATATTAAGAGTAGCATCAGCAAGCATCCACATCTGATGAAGCAGAGCCACCTTCCTCTGATTTTCTTCCTATTAGCCATTTTTCAAGGAGCCCTAAGGGGACAATAAATACATTATTAGTATCTTTTTTTCCCCAAAATTGGCGTACACGTTTTATTTCCGACAAATAAAAATATTGGAGGAAGCATTTTTGACACATACACACAGTTTGTTTAATGTTTGCTACAAATAGGTAAAAAAAGACACCATTCTTTAGATTTAAGAAAGTAAAATAGATTTTCACGAGTGAAATAGCTTTAGTATCCCCATGCTTGCAGTTTAAAGCTAATTCTTTGCCTTAAATCAGGTCTTGTTTTCTCTTCTTCCATAACCATTATTTGATGAACCAATAAATACACATATTCAAATAAAATTTAAAAAACCCCTATTATTTCTGTTCCTGGTTATTCTCTAAAGATCTTTTGGATTTCTCTATTTTTTATCCTCCTTTATAGAATGGCTGATTTGATCTCAGACTGTCTCTCCATCCATTCATCCAAAACCACTTAACAAACCAAACCAAACATGTAGAAACTTGCTGACTTCCTTTTAGGAAGCAAGAGAAAGATACTATGGTTTGCTATTGCTGCTGCTGCTGCTGAAATCACAAACTACAGTACTTCTGTGTTCTATGGATAAACTGGCAGCATTGTTTTGCTCCATGCACAAAAATATTTTAGAAATTCAAAGAAATCATTGGCTATTAGTATCAACTATGATTGTCCAGTTTACAGTGATAAATGGAAGCAATGTCAGCAATTTGACTAGCTGTGAATAAATAATTACTTTGCATGAAGTATCATGTTTGACAAAAGAGTCCTGCCCACCCATTTGCCTTGCTTGTGTGTCTATGAATTTAACTTCGTAATTGCAGTATAAAGATTCGACCTGATTCTGGTAAATTACTGGTGGGGGGTAATAATCCTAGGCTTTGACTTCCTTCTTAATAATATAAAAGGTTGACTAGTGGATTGAGGTGCATCACTGGAACACATTTATAGGTCATATAAAGGGTTATTCATGTTCTAAAACAGGTCCTCAACCTATGGGCTGTGGTGACAGGAGTTCTGTTTCTGAATCCACTAATGCTTTGGTTGGGAGAAAAGACTGAGTTCCCAGATTTGGAATGCTGTTTCTTTGAAATAGATTTTTGATGAGCTCTAAAGGGTATTTGTTGTTATTAAGCTTACCCCTGCATAAACACTACATGGTCATCTTTCGTTTCTAAAATAATTAGTGATCCCATACTAATTGGTAATTTGATGTATTTCTATTCCTTTAAAGACTACCAAAACTATAAATGTTTTAATAATCAAATTTAATAATGAAATTTATATAGCCACCCATCTTACCAAATGTGAGATTATATATATTAATAATTTTATTATATAATGCATAACATTATTTCGGTGTGGTTATTTGGGGAATACTTTTATTAAAATGTGGAATAAAAGTATTTTAAATAAATAAATGAGTCCAGAGTTAAGATATAACTTCAGTGTTGCTGCAATCATGGGAAATGGAAATTGTGCTGCTTTTAAACATAAAAACAATTGTGGTATTGTATTGGTGCCTACTTGATTAAGATGCCAAAACTGTTTTCAGGTAGACTTTTTAATGTTCAATATTATGCAATATTAATTACAGCAAATTAATAGGATATCCAGATGTTGTCATTATTTTGTGAGATTTAATTCCACACATTGGACAGTATCAAGGTAAGATATGTTGGTATCATAGAATAATTTTTTCCCAATGTGGGACTGGTTCACTTTTAGTGAGAATCTTCGCAGCACTTTTTCTGTTCCTTTCTCAAAACACCCCAGTGATTGCAAGCAGATATATGAGAATGCTACATACTTCTGATTTTACCTTTTAAAATGTTTTTGCAAAACACTGGAATTCAGGAATTGCAAACATCAAGTTTAGAAACTAGTTCAAAACTTCTGTTTTTAGTCCTCCAAAATGAATACTTTTAACAAAAAAAGTTACTTTAGTAGGCTTTTAGATTTTATTTATTGTTCATTTATATGGCTACCCATCTCAGACAAGTGGGTAATTAATTGGCAATTGGCAGGTATTTTAAGGTATTATCAGCCTGCTTAGAATTTAATGTTTACCATAGCTCAAGTTATAATATGGCTATTAAATAATGCCAAATTCATCCAGTATTAGCAAAAATACTGGTATGATGATAATAGGCTTTCTTTCGTGCTTATAAAACACAGGAAAACTGATACTGTGATTTTGACTCAAATTCCATAGCTGAGATGTGAATAAAATTTAAAAAATGCAGACTCAGGTGTACAAAAGCCCTGCATGCTTACACATTATTCATTATTACATTCTGGAGCCTGATGAACATAGTGGCAATGGAAGGGGGAAAAAAGGTTGTATGTCATGTATGTAGAACATCTGGGTCATATTCTACTTATTACATGTAAATGGAATGCATCTGTTAACAAAAATGAAATACACAAATGGTAATATGCTGTTAGATAAACGGATAGGGAGTGTTGTGATGCAAAAGAAGTCTTAAGCCTGATGGAAAACTGGTGAAAGAGGTAATATTGCATGCATTTTCATACATTTTCATTATTTGAAATACAGAAAGAGCAGCATTAGCATTTTTCTTTTTTTTAGCTAATGCCTTTTGACACATTACAGTACTAAAGTTTCCTTCCCATTTTAGGAAGTTTATACTCTTTTACCTCGACCCCACCCCGCCTTAAACAAAACAAAACAAAAAACCCGTTCCCTTTTACCCACGGCTTCAACATTAGTTATTTTCTCTTTTTATTTGGACATTTGTGTACTGATTGTATCTTGTGTTTCTTTCTATTGCCACTAGCATAACTAGTTCTGCTTTTAATCCTCTTTGTCTATTCTAGCATTCTCAATACTCATACCAGTACCTTTCCATTAAATAATGAAATTAATTCAAATCTTGGTTGGGATAATTGTATTATCTACAGATTGTTGTCACAACAGTTACATCATTCTTGTAGTTGATTTTTTTTGTTTTTTCCTTTTCCTGCTCCTTCAAATGGAAAAAAAACCCTACATTTTCTTATTATTTTTAGTCTACTGCAGTATGAGCATCAATTACTACACAATTTTTCCTATTCATTTTCTGTTATCTGAGACATGGCTGTATGAATGTTCTATTAAATGAGACATGTTATATTGCACATGCTTGATAATTAATCTTTCTGTTTCATTATTTATCCAAGAATACTTCTTTTCATAATGCTTCTTTATAGAGTGAAGATCCACCTGTGGCAATACAAATATAAGACCATCCCTAACTAGGTTCTTTGTATAGATAATCCTCAGTTAATGACCATAATTGAGGCCATTGCTATGCGATGTTTTAAAACAAAAAAAAAATTACATACCATGCTAACTTAAGATGGCAGATCTGGCAATTCTGGTTGTAGTCATTAACCAAATCATGGCAATCACATGATCACAGAATAACTAACCATTGTAAGTGTTGCAACCGTAGGTCGATTGCCAAGATTGTTCACAAAAAGATACAACATAGTTGACATAATTAATGACTCAAATACTTTGCAAAGATTCTTACCCTTTTCCTACATTAGATCAAATGAATCTTAGAACAATGCATATAACATGCTTTTTATAGTCAAGAGTGCTACAAAAACACTGAGTATGATTATAATTTGATTCTGACAGAATCAAAAAATAGTCAAAACAGCGGCTGCAACTCAGTAGTTAAAGACCCACCTTCTTTATTACATTGCAACGTAGGTAAAACACAATTATAATGCTGTCTTGACTTTTTTTTAGACCCTCCCAGATATCCCTGAATCCTGAAAAAATTTCTAAGTGTTAACATATTTAAGAAATTAATTCTAAGATAGGATGTTTAAATCCATGGAGTAAGTAGAAATGTGAAAAGTTTTTTCTGTGTTAAAAGATGTCCATGGACAGATGATTATGGGATATGATAATTTGCTGTGGTTGAACTGTTGATGTTCATTAGTTAATATCTGATGGGCCCAAGTCAAGGAAGTCCTCTGTTACAACTTTGGGGAGGGCAATATTTTGGCCTTTTGAAGAAGGAAATTACCTTGTTTTCCTTGATCTTCTGTGTTTCAGGTACATTCAGCCTTCTTTTAATTAATTTCCCCTTTCAGATTATGTTAAATAACAGACTTATTCTTTGAGCTTATCTGAAACAGATTGACCGTAAATGTGATGGACAAGCAAACTATGCAAGATAGAAAGCCATCTGAATAGAATAGTATTCTGATCCCAACAACAGGATATGCGGAGCTCTGTTACTATGATGCTGTAATAGTGAATATGTGTGGGTATGTTTATTTCATAAACAAAGCATTGAGGATGGAGGAAGACAATAATTTAAAATAATTTTAGCAAAAATATAAATTCCAAATATTCTAAGGAAATTCTAAACTATGTTTATTAAGAATATATAGTTATAGTTTGATAGCCATATAAGTAAAAAATACATAATAGATCCCTTCCCGTACTTTCATTTTTCTTTGTATTTTGTATTTTGATAAACTAATAAAAAATTTGGAACTTGAAAAAAAATACATAATAGATCAGCAGTGTGTTCGGGGTCATACCCTCCCCCCCCGTGAGAAAATTCATTTTAAAAAAGTGTTTGATTTAAAATCTCAGTAAGTATAACTAATGGCACAGCATAGTCATAATCAGAGCGTAAATAAACACCATTATATATGGAAGCCCTATAGAAATAAAGATTATTTGTTTATGCTTGAAAGTTTGAGCAAGGAATTCACCCAATAAATAACTAGCGAATAGTATAAATTTATGAGTTGTTTTCTACTGTATTCATGCCCACAATTAACTTTTAGAGATAAAAGCCTCATTTAATATTTGTGTTTCAGGCATGCTGGTCATGAAACAGATCTTATTCATGATTCTCCTGGGTGCTGGAGTGATGTATGCTGTATTACACAGCAACCTGTGGAAGACCAACAGCTTGGGGTAATGTCAATATATTCCTAGATAAGCTATCTTTTCCTTTGTCCTGATTATTTGCACACGTGGCTGAACTATGTGAAGACTTCTGTAATCCCTGTGACATTCAGGAGCTAGAAAACAGGTTGCTATGTTTAGGAAGCAAAGCTGTTGGAAAGGTAGAACAAAAATGAAATGCAACAGTGCAGAATTACTGCTGTCCTAAGTGCAAAGTGTTGGCAGGTCAAGAAGACGGACCTGAAACGATTATTTAACTTATGTGCAGAGTACATCATGTAAAATGCCGGGCTGGAGGAATCGCAAGCCAGAATTAAGATTGTTGAGGTTATTAATAACAATAACCTCAGATATGCAAACGATATACTTTAATGGCAGAAAGTGAAGAGGAACTATATTTTTCAAAGATCCTGGGGCACTGGGGAACTACCAGAGGACTGGAAAAGAGCTGATGTAGTTCCCATCTTCAAAAAAGGAAAAAAAATGGACCCAGGAAATTACAGACCTATCAGCCTGACCTCAATACCTGGGAAGATTCTGGAAAAGATAATCAAACAACGAATCAGCGAACACCTACAGGCAAACCAAGTCATTACTAAAAGCCAACACGGGTTTGTCAAAAACAGATCATGCCAGAGAAACCTTATTGCATTCACACAAAGTATTAATACCACTCTACAATGCCTTGGTAAGGCCACACTTGGAATACTGCATCCAGTTTTGGTCACCACGATGTAAAAAAGATGCTGAGACTCTAGAAAGAGTACAGAGAAGAGCAACAAAGATGATTAGGGGACTGGAGGCTAAAGCATATAAGGAAAGGTTGATTGAATTGGGTATGTCTAATTTAATGAGGAGAAGGACGAGGGGGGACATGATAGCAGTGTTCCAATATCTCAGGGGCTGCCACAGAGAAGAGGCAGTCAAACTATTCTCCAAAGCGCCTGAAGGCAGGACAAGAAGCAACGGATGGAAACTAATCACGGAGAGAAGCAACCTAGAACTAAGGAGAAACATCCTGACAGTTAGAATAATTAACCAGTGTAACAACCTGCCTCCAGAAGCGGTGAATACTCCAACACTGGAAATTTTTAAGAAGAAACTGGACAGCCATTTGTCCGAAATGGTATAGGGTTACCTGCCTGAGCAGGGGGTTGGACTTGATGACCTCCAATGTCCCTTCCAACTTTATTATTATTATTACTATTATTATTATTATTATCTAAAAGCCTCTTGATGACAGTAAAGGAGGAGAGTGCAAAAGTTGGCTTGAAAGTAAACATTAAAAAACTAAGATCATGGTATCAAGTTACTTCACTTCCTGGCAAGTATAAAGGGAAGAAATAGAAATAGTTAACAGATTTTCTTTTGGGGGGACTCCAAGATCAGTGCAGATGGCAATTTGCAGTGATGAAATTAAAAGAAGCTTGCTCCTTGGGAAAAAAGCTATGACAGATCTAGAGAACCTATTAAAAAGCAGATACATCACCTCGCTGACAAAGGTCCATACAGTCAGAGTTATGGTTTTCCCAGTAATAATGTATGACTATGAGAGTTGGCCTGTAAGGAAAGTTGAGCGTCAAAGAATTGATACTTTCAAATTGTGATGCTGCAGAAAACCTTTGAGAGTCCTTTAGACTAAAAATAAATTAAATCAGTTATCCTAAAAGAAACCAACCTTGATTGTTCTTTGCAAGATCAGATACTGAAGGTGAAGTTCAAATACTTTGACCACTTAATAATGAGAGGACACATTGGAAAAGATCCCGATGTTGAGAAAGATTGAAGGCATAAGGAAAAGGGGATGGCAGAGGATGAGATGGTTAGCTAGTGTCATTGACCCAATGAACATGAATTTGGACAAACTCTGGGAGGACAGCGGAGGACATGGGGGCCTGGCGTACTATGGTCCATGGGTTGTGAAGAGTTGGACATGACTTAGCCGTAAACAACAAGTGCCTCATTGTTTTGCCACAGTAGATTCAGGGACTAGGAGGCAATGAACATACAAATGAAAGGAAAGCTAAAGTGATTTATTAAATAAGTTAATGGAAATCAAAAGCTCTAGTTAAAAAATGTAAAAGAAGAATGATGTGGAGCTAAAAATAACTATAGATCCCTTCTGCTGCCAAGTACAGATAGTCCTTGACTTACAACAGTTCATTTAGTGACCATTCAAAGTTACAATGACACTGAAAAAAAGACATGACCATTTTTTACACTTAGGTGGTTGCACCATCCCCATGGTCACATAATCAAAATTCAGATGCTTGGCAAGTGGTTTATATTTATGATGGTTGTAGTGTTCTGGGCTCATGTTATCAGCTTTGGTGACCTTCTGACAAGCAAAGTCAATGGAGAATCCAGATTCACTTAACCATGTTACTAACTTAACAAATGCAATAATTCACTTAGCAACTATGGCAAGAAAATGGGCAAACTCACTTAACAAATGTTTCACCCAGCAGCATAAATTTGGAAGTCAATTGTGGTTATAACGTGAGGACTACCTGTACTCCTTTCTCAATGACACAAACCCCAAGGCTCATAGATAGTTATCCTCTTGCAGGGGCTTTTGTAGGCTAGAGGGGCTGTGTAATATGAAACTGCCTTTGGACCTCAGAAAGTCCGTGAAACACCAGGGTTTGTCTCAATATGCCAGACAGCTGGAACACCAACATGGATGCTTGCGAGTAAACTAAATGGGGGAATGCACTGATCCCATATCCTGTCATGTTTCTGGGGCTTTAAACTTTTACATCTCTTTGTGGGAAAAACCATGAGCTTAGCTTTGTTGAATTGGGGGTGGGAGGTGTTCCTGCCTTGCTGCAGCTGCTTTCCCAAGTGCAGACAGCAACTCCATTCCCTCACAATTCCTTATATTTGTTTATCAGGTGCTAGACAGTACCAACTCAAAGATTTTCTTCCTCCTTTCAGATGCCTGACTTTGACAGGAACACCTTTTAGAAATGAATGACATTTTATTTGGTTTATATAGTTACCCAATTTGTAAAAGCAACTCTGGATAGCTTATAAAGATAAGGGTATTAAAAACAAAACACAAAAAATATCCAGAAGAGAAAAACAGTAACAATATCCAAGGCCGGGCGTTGCATATTCTATTCAATATGCATTGAACATTCAACATTTCTAGATGGGCTGATCCCACACTCTTATCAATATCCCTGAAAACAGGTCTTCAGGGCCTTCTGGAATGCCATTAGAGTTGGGACCATCTGGATATTAAAGGAAATGGTGTTCCACAGGGAAAGCACTGTGACAGAAAAGGCATGCTTCCTATGTCTCACCAAGGAACCGAAATGACCAGTTCTGCCAGATCTTATGGGACCAGCAGAGGCAATTGGAAACAGGAAGCTCCACAAATAACAGTCTTGTACTTGGAAGAATTTTATAGATGATAACCAGTCCCTTGAATTGTACCAGAAGTCTTTAGAGAGTGGGTACATCTCCCAAAGTAGTAGAGTTATGTCAGCATACTGAGCTGTACCCAGTGTATAAGATGGATTTGGGCAAAACTGCGTTTCTTATGGTCCAGTTATTCACTGGTAACCATGAGATTCTCTTGCACTGCCCCCTGCCATAGAGTGCTGGGACCTATTAAATTGGTCCACCCTTGGTGACTTATGGTCCCAGATGTGTTCCAGAGAGAGCTGGGAGTTGTTCCTGATGGTCTGCTGTATAGTCTAAATGAGGCTTGGCCTTGATCATCACTTGACATGAGAGGGTAGCAAAGCTTTCAATTGGTTTGCACCCCTGCAACCGCTTTCCTCCTATGGGTTCTCATCACTCATCATGGTTTATAAAATAGTTGAGGCAAAGGAAATGGGAGAAGAACCATCTAGAGATTAGTGAAGGATGAACTCAGTTGAATATGGGTTAGAACTGCCTTGGTCTTGAGGTCAGGGCCGTGAAGCATAAGTACTTCTTCATCCTTATTGTGTTTGCAGATAGCTGTCTGCTGGCTCTGTTTAACCAAGCCGTCTTGGGTAGAGGGCACTTGTAGATTTAACTGCACAGATATGCAAAGGAATTTGCAAGGCATCTATCAGACAAAATTGCTTGGATTCATTCCAAGGTAGATGTCAGCCTTGGTGGAGGTCCTGTGAAGATACTTTGGGCATAGTCTTCCATGTTATTTGGGAATAGTTTGAAGCTGTGAGCCTAAGGAACTGGACAGGTACCTTACAGTTGTGAGCTTGGCCACTTGCTTTTTATATCCATGTCTCTCCTGACTAGCTAAGGATGCCCAGGAAGTGACATGTAGTTGAGTTCTGGTGGTAGCGAACTCTTCCTAGAGAGGGGATTGTTTCTTCGCCTCTTAAAGAGGTGTTGGTTTGTCCCCTTTGCAAGATGCCATTGCTAGATAATCTTCATCCAGCATCCAACCTCCCTTTCTTAAGGAAAATGGTAGAAAAAGTGGTTGCACAGCAGTTTCAGCAGATCATGAATGAAGTTGTCTAGGATCTGTCCTTTCCCCAGGTTTCAGAGGAGCATTTTATGTCCAACTTTCCCACCTGGCCAAGTAGAAGGCATGCTGTGAAAGTTAGGATGTAGTGGTGAACTCATGACTTTATATATTTTCCCTTGATGATGCTGAGACTTTTAATAATGGCTTTATTTTTACTTGAGGGATTTTTTTGTCATTAGCCACTTGGGGCCGCCAGGAATGAGTAGCAGGCAAGTATAGTAAATAAACATTATAGTTCCAGTTGTAGACTAATTTCATTTTTTTGAGTCTTCTAGGACCATTGGATTATGTGGTATATAAATAAATACTTTAAAATAAACACTTTTAAATAATATCACAAAGGGTATCGAAACATAGGCCGGATTGTTTTCTGTCAGAGATGCTTTAGCAAATCCTGCCCCTGAGCAAAAGGTTGGAATAGATGATTTCTACAGTCCTTTCCAACTTGATGATTATTAATTTTAAGTATAATTTTTCCTACCAAAATCATTGCTAGATATACCTAAGAGAAATAAGTAGAATTGTTTGTAACTGGCAATTTGCTCTTTATATTTTACCAATGGAATTGCCTATTTCTAAAAAGCATTAGCAGGTTAAACTATTAAATTTTATATAAAATGGAATCATCAACTTCTGTCAGTCTATTTTAATACAATCTCTTCTTCCTTTTCTAGATTGTCCCCTCTGGATAGAAAACATTGCAGTTTCAAAACCAATGTTTCTGCTTTCATAAAGTGAGTAAGAAAAGAAAATGATGAAAATATTTAGACTAGTGATAGGGCTACATTCCCCTGAAGAACAAGCTCAGAACCTTCCATATGACCCTTATCAAGTCAGAGAGAGTTTAAATTCAATTGCCTACTAATGAAGACTTATCCAAAGGCACAGCAACTTAAAATTCTAGAGCAGAGGTCTCCAAACTTGGCAATTTTAAGTCTTGTGGACTTCAACTCCCAGAATTCCCCAGTCAGCAGGTTTGGAGATCCCTGCTCTAGAGTATAGATTACTATAATCTAAAAAAGCACCAATATCAATTGAACTGTGCCATGCCTAAACCAATATAATACTGACAGAGAACATTCCAAGTGCATTTTTGGCAGAAATGGCTACAAGAATCTCTTTTGTCATTAGAAATAAGGTTTGAATATGTAACTGCCAGGTTTAACTTCTGACTTTTATTAGTACAAATGTTTTTTATATCCGCAGGCTTTTCTCACCTGTAGAACTGCATTTTTAGTTTATTTTTTTAATTGATAATTTTTTATGTATTTCCAAAATGCAAATTGTTGAGAGGGAGGTGAAGGGGGGAATTCTTAGGATTTCAGATAGCAAAATTTTTCTGTCTTCCTGAAGATATGGGACATCAAATGTTACCCTTTGTGCTTATAAAGCAAATGTTCCAATTTTACTATTGGGCTTGATTGGGATAGGGCTAGGGTAGGGCTTTCTATGTCATATTACTTAAAGTGGTTGTATTATCTCTTACTATTTATATTGGTACTACTGTACTAAAATATTTTATTTCCAAATGAATTTGCTTTTTCATTAAATGCAGATTTAAATTGCAAATATGTGTCAAGTTACTATGAAATCAAAAACATAGAAGGTTAGTTTGATAGGAAGATTGTGCCATTGTTCTATTAGCAGCAGTAAAATTCAGGGTGAAAAGACATCAGTGTCAGAAAATCAATTTCAGGAAAGAAATTCTAATTCAAGAGAAAAAGGGACCCTGTGTTATGTAAGTGATATAATAACATATTTTTTTTCCACAAAATGCCTACTCTTCTTCAAAGTGAATGGACCATCTGTTTAGAAATATAATTTAAAATATGAGTTCTAATAAACACAAATAAGCAGTGACAAATAATATGTTTTGAAATCTGATTTGTTACCTTAGACATGTGTATGGTATGTACATTAAAAGTTCTGATGAAATGTAAATTTCTAAATATTTCTATGATTTTACAAACTGAATTTTGCAGAATAAAAATGTCCTAATACTGAAGGGCTAATACTGCAAAAAGAGCCACCAATACTGGCAATTGCATACATTTGGTCAACTCCTTAAATAGTTAAAGAAGCCAGACATGCCCCAGATATACTCTTAACTCTATCCCTTAATCCCAAATCTTTGTGCACATTATTTTGTCATGGGCATATCGTAATGTATTATTGGGAATGGGACAACTTGTCATGGCCAATTTGCTGCAGCCAACTCACCATGGCCAACTTGCCGTGGGACAACTCACTGTGGAACAATTCAACAATTCTCCAGCATGGTGGATGTAGAATCCACTGATTGGGTTATTTCAGCCTTCCTGCTCAGAGAGACTAAGTCAGAGCTTTAGTCACGCCTCCCTTTGGATGTGTCTTCCCAGTTTTGACTTAGTCTTAGGCTCAGCAGCAGGCAGTTTTCTTGGCTCCATTGGAATATTCTATTTTGATCAATTTAATTCGGTTTTTTGTTTATTCCAAATTAATTCTAAATTTCTAAATTCCCTAAATTTATAGCTGTTTTTGGGTTTTGGCTATTCTTCAAGGACTCTGTCCTTCCTAGAGCCTCGAGCCTCTTGGGCTCCGGCAAGGCTGTCCCCCTCCCCTCAGGGCCTTCAGGCCTTCCGCAAGCAGGACTCTCGGGTACTTCCACCCGTCTTTCCGACACCTCTTCAAGGCGAGCAGAGTCCACAGCCGGCGGATCTCCGTCCGAGCTCCAGGCGCACGGGGCTCCGGCGTTGGATGCATCGCGGACTTTCACGTCCCTAAACCACAGGTTCCAGGACGGGGGGGGGAGCGGGGAGCATCGCCTCTCATTCGTGCTTCGTTTCCCCTTACCATTTCAAGCCCGTCTCCCTCGCCAGAGATACAAGGAGTTGCAGCTGCCATTTTGACCACGTGGTCGCCAGACGGTCGCCATTACAGACTCCCGCTGACAGCCGCCATCTTGAATTAGGGCCTGTTACTCTCTTCAGAGTAACTGTCGCCTTGACCTGGGCTGTCAGGTCTGAGCGGGGGACCAGATAGCGGAGTGTTTTCAAGGGGCTCTGAGGTTCATAGGCGGACGCCATTTTGACCTCCAGAGCTGTTCGTGCAGGCTAGGCCGGACCTTCAGTAGTTATCCGGGACTGCGTTGGCAGGCCTGACGGAGGCAATCGCAGTTATTCAAAGTGTTGTTTCTGGCTGTGCCTCACTAGAAGTAATTTAAATAAATAAATGTTGGATCTGGGAGACTGTCATAAATAGAGGCTCTGTTCCGTCGTGAGAGTTTTCTGACCGCCTGTTCATGTTAGTAGTGGCCTTTAGCCACCAGGCCTAATCAGACAGACCTACTGTCCTGTCTGACTGTTCTGCCGTTTGCCTCTTGTTTGTTCAGTGTGAGGAACGGGTTCGTTCCATCTCTGACTATCGATCTGTGTACTTGGTTCCCCCTTTTTTTCGCTAGATATCCTTAACTAGGCCCTGTCTAGTTGCAATGGCAGACAGTTCCTCGCCCCAGGCACCACAACTCTCTGGTACTCCCCCTGCGCAGTCAAAGCGCAGATCTACTGAATTGGAAGCAGGGGGGAAGAAAAAAGCCAAAACCAAGCATTTGTCTACTAAAGAGACTTCCAAGACAGCCGAGCGAGAGGCCTCGAGGAGGCACCAGGCACTGGAGAGGGAATTCTCCAAAGCACAGCGGCTCCTATCCAGCGGGGCTGAATCGGTTCCCCCCGCCCCACTGGATACTGCTATCTTGGAGCTTCCATTGGCACCTGTGCAAGAAGCCACCTGGGTTAGTTCTCCTCTGGGGGCAACTGAACAGGCAGGTCCCTCTCACTCCTCCTCTTCCTTACAACAGGGCCCCAAAGTGGTTCATGCTCCAATGGTGGTTGGGGCTATCCCTGAGGGCCAAGGGGATATGTGGTCTCAAAGCCAGTTTCAGGCATTCATGCACCATGCCTTTGTTCAATTTATGTCCTCCTCCAGAAGTCCTCAGGTCTCCTCCCAACCTCTGCCTCACCCTACAAGCCCCTCTTCTCTGCCGGGTTGCACCACGGCGCCGGGTTCAGATGTCTGAAACTTCATCTCAAGTAGGAGAGGGGGAGTCCGTGGATTTGGCTATAGCTGACACTCCCATGTCAGAAGATGAGGCGACGCCCGATCAGGCATCTGCCTCATGTCTTTTTGACCCATCCATTTTTAAATCCCTTCTTTTGAAGGCCTGTGCTACCACCAATCTGACCTCAGTTCAGGAGGAAAAACCTTCTACCTCTGCAGATCAGGAGTCCAATCCTTTATTTGCGGTGAAGGTTGTGGACCAAAAGCAAATTCCTTGCCCCTTCGTGTTTCAGGATGCGGTTGAGGCCCAGTGGTCATCTCTGGCCTCTACCCCCAAAGAAACTAGTATGGAGAAGAAATTGTACAACGTTCTCCTTCATTCGCCTCCATACTTTAGGTCCCAACGGTCAACCCTTAATTTCCTTGTTTTCTAATTCCGCCGTCTCAGGTGAAATGGCAGAGGTTCTGAAGGTGGAGGACAAGAAGTTTGAATTCTCCTGTAGAAGAGCCCATCAGGCTTCGGGGCTGGCCATAAAGGCCGCAACTTCTGCTTCTTTCTTCGCCAGAGCGGCCATCATGTGGCTTTGTGATCTTCAGACCCTGGTTCCCCCCGATCAGGTCAGAGTACACCAGACTTGTTAAGCTGGTGGCGGCCTCTCAATACATGGCTGACGCCTCTCTCCATTCGGCCAAGTGCTCGGCTCGATCTATCGCCGCCACAGTGGCTTCTCGCAGGCTACTGTGGTTGAAGCTGTGGAGGACGGATCTAAAGGCCAAATGGCGCCTCTCCACAGCCAAGTACGCCGGGAAAGACCTGTTTGGCCCTATTCTTGATCCACACGTGGTCGAGGGTAAGGACAAGTGCAAGGTCCTAGTGCACCCCTCCAAGAAGTCAGACAGGCGGCCACAGCAGGATTTCCGTATGCAGCCCTTCCGTCCCTCGGGATCGTGGGAGTGGTGACAGCCCTTTCGAGCAGGGCAGTCCTGGGATTGGCCCAGAGGTTCACGATCCTTCCCTCAGAGGCAGGATCGACAACAGGACCGCCCGAACTCCGGAGCCAGGGGTCAGTCGCAGGCCAAACGTCCCTTCCGGGGTTCCAGGGGCCGTCCCTACAGATGCTCCAAGTGACGCCATCGGGGATTTTCCGATAGGGCGCCTGGAGTAGTTTTACCAGGTCTGAGAGCAGACCACCACCGACTCTTGGGTCAGAGACACCGTCAGACGGGGTCTGGCTCTCGAGTTTTATGCGCTCCCAGTATCACGGAATCCCTCAAAAGCACGTCTGGTGTCCACCGCCATCACACATCTTTTAGAAATCAGGGCCATAGAGGTAGTCCCAAGGGACCAAATTGGAACAGGTTTCTACTCCATCATGTTCGTGGTCCCCAAGGCATCAGGAAGATGGAGGGCGATACTGGACCTAAAGGGTCTGAACCGATTTCTAGTATACAGAAGGTTCAAGATGCAGACCCTAAAGTCAATACTGGCCGGTATAAGGAAGGGGGATTTTCTCTCCTCCATAGATCTTAGCGAGGCCTACCTCCACATCCCAATCTCCCAGGAGTACCAGTGGTGCACCTCACGTAAATTGGACCCTCTTTCAGTTACTGTCCCTAACATTTTAGATTATCTGCTGGATGGCATTTCTAAGGGCTTATCCACTAACACCATCCGTAGACAGGTTGCGGCCTTGTCCACGGTCCTCACCTGTGATACTCTGGGTCCTCTTTCTCATCACCCAGCGATCTCCGCTTTCCTTAAAGGGGCGGCCAATTCCGGTCCTCCCACAGTACATAGATACCCTTCTTGGGATTTACCTACTGTGTTGCAGGCCTTGACCACTGCTCCTTTTGAGCCTCTCCAATCTTGCTGTCTGCATTTTCTATCTTTGAAGGTGACCTTTCTAGTTGCTATCACTTCGGCCAGAAGGATTTTGGAATTGGCCGCCCTCTCAGTCAGGGAAGATCTCTGTATCTTCCATAAGGACAGAGTGGTCCTTAGATTAGACCCCTCCTTTATCCCCAAAGTGAACACCGGTTTTCATAGATCATTAGATCTAGTTTTACCAAGTTTCTGTCCAAGTCCTTCTCACAGGCTGGAACGCCAGTGGCACAAGCTGGATGTACGCAGGGCTCTGCGTCTCTACATAAAGCGTACTGGGTCCTTTCGCAAGTCAGAGGCCTTGTTTGTCTCCTTTCAACCATCTGCCATGGGCAGGAAGGTGTCCTCTTCTACCATTGGCAGGTGGATTAGGGCTTGTATTGCTAGGGCATATACCTCCCAGTCACTTCCGGTCCCAGCTCGTATCACAGCTCACTCCACGCGCAGCGCAGCAACCTCTGCGGCCTGGTCTACCCAGGCTTCTGTAGAGATTTGTAGGGCAGCATCTTGGTCATCCCCAACTTCATTCATTACACACTACAAGATTGATAGGTTTGCCGCGGCGGACGCCGCGTTTGGCAGACGGGTTCTTCAACAGGTCGTTTCCTCTAGGGAGACACCAGCCTAGACCTTCCCCCCCGAAGGGACATGGGGGGGCTTTGGTATGTCCCAATCAGTGGATTCTACATCCACCATGCTGGAGAAGGGGCGTTGTCTTACCTGAACGCCTTTTCTCAGCATGGTGGTGTAGAATCCACACCCTCCCTTGGACAGGTGTCTAGGCTTGTGTATGGTCATTTTTTTTGTATTTTTGGAGTCATTGCGTCAGACTTTGTCAGGATTCTTCGCCTCGTCAAAACTGGGAAGACACACCCAAAGGGAGGCGTGACTAAAGCTCTGACTTAGTCTCTCTGAGCAGGAAGGCTGAAATAATGTGGATTCTATACCACCATGCTGAGAAAAGGCGTTCAGGTAAGGCAACGCCCCTTCCATTTAATTATTTAAAATAAATAAAGTTGTCCCGTGGTGAGTTGGCCATGGTGAATTGTCATAGACCCCATATTATTACATCTGCTTATTGCAAACAAGGTGTACTGAAATAAGGTATAATACTTCATATTTTAAATAAATCAAATAAACACATGTTCACAATTTTAGCATTGTTTTCATTGAATATATTTATCTTGAAGTTGTAGTTATTTACTTAACATATATTGAAGCCTCCATGGATTTCTTACTCTATTACTTTGTATCAAAGTAGGAAACTGGAAAATGCTTACTTCATTGTATATTGAGTGTTCCCTATTCTGAAAAAACAATTTTTAAATTTTTTTGGGAAGTCACCAACTTCCCAAATAACTGACATAGTTATTGATATAACAACAGTGTTCTAAAAGTCCATCTTCAGTTTATAGAAATAAAGCTATTTTATAGTTGTATCCAACCAATAAGAGCTACCGTGTTTCCCCTAAAGCAAGACAGGGTCACACTTTCTTTTTATCCCCAAAAGCCCCACTATGTCTACTTTCGGGGTACGGCTTATATTGATTGGAAAACAATTGTCAGTTTTATTTTAAGTATTTTAAGTATTTAAGTATTTTAAGCAGGAGGCGGAAGTGGGCAGGAGTAATATGTCTTACTTTCGTGGTACGGCTTATATTAGCCGACCCCCTGAAAACCCCGATACGTCTTACAATCGGGGGTGTCTTACTATCGGGGAAACAGGGTAGTTTGGTGAAGTAGTTAAGGTACAGACTAGAAATCAGGAGACAGTGTGTTGTAGTTCTGCATTAGTCGTGAAGCGTGACCTTGGAAGTCATTGTCAGTTCCAGGAAGAAGACAGTGGCAAACCACTTGTCATTGCTTTCTTGGTGATCTTGCCAAGATAACCGCAGAGACTAATCCAGGCAGTCATAATGAGTAACACTGATTCAAATGCATATATGCATATACATTATCTGAGGGCCAGAGATAAAATAGCTGATTTGGTTATAGCTATATTTCACATTGTATATCTGAGGATGTAAACAAACTGCTTACAAGTCTGGGGCATTTCATATGCTTCATTCATGAATCTGTTTGTCTTGAAAGTGGAAATAATGAATTCCTAATTTGTACAATTGACCAGAACAAGTATTATCCAGGAGCTGGTGTACTATTTTTGAGCAAATTCTTAGAGCAGGCAGTATGTTCATGTGAAGGTCTGTTTCATTATACTGAAATCCTAATAAGATGCCTGGCCATCTTATCACATTTCATTAGACAGTATGGATATCAGAGAAAATGCCTTTTCAATTTTCACCCTATATTTCTGGAATAAGTCTTTCAAAAATGTGTCTGTGTTCTTACAGAAAATCTTAATTTTGTTGTTATTTCAGTAATTTTTTGTATTTATGTCTGTTAAGAATCTATTACAATTGTTATTTGCCTTTTTTGGGTTGTTTAATTATTATATTAAATTAAGAGTTTAATTGGTGAGAAATAGGGTAGTCTGAAAAACAGCGTAAAGTAACCACATAAATACAAATAGGCATTTTTCCCTTCTCTTTAGGATGGATAATTTATGTCCTTTCTTGTGCAAAAATAATTTTTTTGATATATCTGCAAGTCGTGGAAGTAATAAGTTTGAACTACCTTATGGAGTGAGGAATGCAGGTAAGTAAATGTTGGTATGTTAATGGTACATGGGGAAAACACCCATGCCCTTAGTCCATGGAAAAATTGTCTTCCACGGAATCGGTGCCTGTTGCCAAAAAAGTTGGGAACCTCTGCATATACCATTATATAATACAAATAGCATATGGTTAAGTTTCAATTATGTAAGATGTGTTCTTTGTTTTATTCAGTGGCATAGTGTTTTCAGAAGTGTTACATAGAAATAGAATGAAACATAAATGAACAATATGCCTTGGCAGTAAAATTAGAAGATGCAGGATCTGCTTTCTTGTACTCTCTTCATTTGTAATACTGGGTAAGGCCTTCCTATATCTGTATACTGTATACTGAGCGTTAACCATATGTATCTGAACAAGATCATTATCACAACACTGAGAACTTGCGCATATTGAGAACAGTTCTTATAGTTCTGTAGCAAATGCTTCTACTAAATATATTTGAGTAGCAGATCAAACTCGCTGAGAAGGGGATAAAATGTTTAGAATGTGTTTAGTCTGATTGCGATTATATGTTTAGGAATGTAATTAAATATCTAGAGATTATTCTGCTTCAGTCTTTTATATGGCGCAATGAGAGTTGCCTCAGGATAACATTCTTATTGTTGAATGTGGTGCTTAAATTCTGCTTGCAAGCCATGTTCATGCAGGTACCTAGATTGAGGTGGCCTTATTTTTTGTTAGGTCTAAAAATCCAAAAGAAAGTTCCTGCACAGAAATCTGTTCTGCATGTGCTTTAGTTTTACAGCAACAATAAATTATACTCAAATCAATTATCCTAAGTTTTGTTGGGACAATAAAATGCTGGTTCTTTTTTTAAATAAAATGTTTGTGTTACAGAAACCTATTTTCAACAAGCACTTTCAAAACTTGAAAGCTGTGACCTATTCCCGGAAGATGACAGGTGAAGATTGTATCTTTTATCTGATATTAGAGAGCTTTGTAAGAAAATCCATGCATCTTATGATATAATACTGCTTTTCGTATTTCTTTCTTTCTTTTTGAAAATATTTTATTGGTTTTTTAATTTTTAAGAAAAAGTACTCAGGACACACCATGGTGTTTGGGTAATCAGACATTCCAATGTAAAAACATAAATAAACAACTCAATACATTCACTGTCTCCTCTCTATTTATTTATTTATTTATTTGTTTGTTTGTTTGTTTGTTTAGGCTTATATGCCGCTCTTCTCCGAAGACTCAGAGCGGCGAATAACATATATATAAAACAATAAATACAATATAAACCCAAACAAGCAACATTTAAAAATAAAATAAAAACCCACTCACTCTCACTCATATTCATCAATCAATCCACAATCATCCCCAGGCCTGCTGGCAAAGATAAGTTTTGAGATTTTTTCAGAAGGCCAGAAGAGTGGGAGAAACGTGGACTTCAGGAGGCAGTTGGTTCCAGAGGGCAGGCGCCGCAACAGAGAAAGCCCTCCCCCTAGGGCCCACCAGACGACATTGTTTCGCTGACGGGACCCGGAGGAGGCCAACCCTGTGCATTCTCACCGGTCGTAGGGAAGTATGTGGCAGAAGACGGTCCCGTAAGTATCCTGGTCCCATGCCATAAAGGGCTTTATAGGTAATAACCAACACTTTGAATTGCGCTCGGAGACCAATAGGCAACCAATGCAGCATGCAGAGAGTTGGCGAAACGTGGGCACGATGTGGAAGGCCCACAATTGCTCGCGCAGCTGCATTTTGCACTAATTGTAGTCTCCGAACACTCTTCAAGGGTAGCCCCATGTAGAGAGCATTGCAGTAGTCGATCCTCGAGGTGACGAGGGCATGTGTGACTGAGGAGACACTCCCGATCCAAATAAGGGCGCAACTGGTGCACCAGGCGAACCTGGGCAAATGCCCCCCTCGCCACAGCCGACAAATGATGATCCAACGTCAGCTGTGGATCGAGGAGGACTCCCAAGTTGCGGACCTTCTCCGAGGGGTTTATAGATTCACCCCCCAGAGTAATGGAAGGACAGATTGAAGTGTCCTTGGGAGGCATCACCCACAGCCACTCTGTCTTATCGGGGTTGAGCCTTAATCTGTTAACACCCATCCAAACCCTCACAGCCTCCAGACACCGGCACATCACCTCAACCGCTTCACTGATTTGGACAGGAGTGGAGATGTACAGCTGAGTATCATCAGCGTACTGATGGTATCTCACTCCGTGCCGGTGGATGATCTCACCCAGTGGCTTCATGTAAATGTTAAAAATTTCCCTCAATAACACAATACGTTTAAAATATTCCATTTCTAAATTAAATTTCTATTACTCCTAAACCTGTTTTAAAACTTTTTCAGTTTACAATTACCAAAATTAAATTTAACTTTAAATCAACAAGTTATCAATTCAGGTATCCCTTCCAGATGTATTCTAGTTCTTAATTTCTGGCATCCCTCCTTTTATCACCAATCTCATTTATTTCTTCTTCCATTACACAATAGCTATCTTAGTTAAAAAATAATGTTAAACCTTAATTCACTTCAATTCATTACAGAAACTTCAAATTTCATCCAACTGATTATCATACCTTATCACATCTATGTTATTGTACAAAAAAATCATCTAAGTTAAAACACTTGATTAATTATTAAACCCATCCCAATCTAAAAAATCAACATTTTTTCAATTCCAATACATAATTTTCATCAAAATAAATCTATTATTCCAAAAAGTATTCTTAATCTATTTAAAATATCTATTCTAAAAATCACCCTCATATATATATGTTTATATTTTTTCTTATTTCTAACTCTAAATCATAATCCTTAAAACAAACCATAAGTCTTTGGAGTCTTTGGAGAGGAGCGGCATAAACATCCAACAAATAAATAAATAAATAAATCAAACATTGCCTTTAAATCCATTACACAATTTTAAATTTTTCTTTTCAGTCTAATTCTGGCTTTTTTCCTGTGCCAAGAAGGTTTCCATAAGGATGCGCCCCTTTCAGCCAGTAGATCTGTCTATTTCTTAATAGAATTCTAATAGCAGTTTCTTTTCATTATCAGAAGCATTGTTTTGATGCTTTTGACAGTTCTTGAGTTGATAGTATAACCAGTGAAACTTAAATTGATGACATAATTGAAAACTACTTAGGAAGCCAGTTTATGGGGCTTTCCAAAGCTGCAGACTTCTCTTTTCTTTGGCGGTCTTTCTTATATAATGTCTCTTCCTTCTCTCTCTATGAATTAAGTGTCATGAAAATGTAATTTTAAAAGTAGCAAATTTTTGCCTATCATCGTTATCGTGTAAGATGAACAAAAATCTAAAATGAAATAAAATGGATCTTGTGATTGCACATCTTTTGCAGCTCAAACAAAGTGTCCTATGTCTCTTTTCCATTTACTTTTTGCTGTAGTTTAACTGAAAAGTAGCTTTGGAAACTGCTTACAAATGAGAAACTGTCAGGAATGATGTTGATTGGGGAGCTCTGCCTCCTGCTTAAAAACCCATTTCAAATCCAATAGACTTAACTTGCAGCAATAGGTTGATTTTTAGATAGTATCCCTTTGTCTCCTTCCTCATCTTCAGGGCATCTGAATATGAACACTGATGGTAATATTTTCAGTGGATTATATTTAATATCACTCTTCTGTTTGTAAAGACACAATTATTGTATAATGCTTAATAGAGGTGTTCTTATCCTTCTGCAGCTCATCCTGTAAAAAATGTATTGTGGTTGGCAATGGAGGAATTCTTCAAAACAAAAACCTGGGTCAAAAAATTGATTCTTACGATGTGATAATTAGGTAAAGAAACTTTCTGTTGTGAAACCAAGTATTTTGTCATTAGCTTTCTTATGGGTATCATCATCATCCTGATGATTATGGGTATAGATCCCTATAATTATGAGGAAAAGAGGCAGAAAATGGCATACTGATATATAGCATAAGACAATGCATGCAGATAGACCCCAATTAACACCTACTCAGTTTTGAGACTATTTGAAATATATTCTAATAGTGAAAAGGTAACTTTATGATCTGTCTTCGCATTTACAATTGTTGCATTGTTATCACAGTCAGGTGATCACAATTTTCACACTTCACAGCTAACTTCCAACAAGCAGAGTCAATGGAGAAGCCAGGAATAAAATTGCAAGTAGCAGTGTGTCTTATTTAATGACTGTGGGTGATTTGATTAACAATTACAGTGGAAATGAGGTTCCAAGCCCATTGCAGACATATGATGTCTCACTTAATTACCAATGGGTAATTAGCAGTGGGGTTACTGTCCCAGTTGTAGTCATTAAGCAAGTGTAGGAAACGACTAGGCTAACGCTTTTTGGAGTCGCTTTGCTCTCACAAGAGATCTAAGCCCAGCCCCCACAAATTCCATTGACTCTTATCTAGCATGAAGTTTGCCTTGACCATTAGTAAAATAGATTCTTGTGTAAGCAGCATGATATAAATTCATAGTACTTTTGAACTCTATTCCAGCTTCTGACAATAAGAACTACCTCTAATGGTACACTATAATAAATTCATAGATAAATTTAAAAACTGATACTTTATTATACAAAATAGAATATCACCTTTTAAATGTAATCCATTTATATTTGATGATATCCTAGGTTGCTCCTTCCTGCCCACTTTTTTGTTTTATTTTTATTTTATTTTATTTTTTAAAAAGCTACAAGCAAAGTACAGAGCTATGTTAGTCTATAGCAGGGGTAGGCAACCTTGGCTCTTTTATGACTCATGGACTTCAACTCCCAGAATTCCTGAGTCAGCATGGCTGGCTCAGGAATTCTGGGAGTTGAAGTCCACGAGTCATAAAAGAGTCAAGGTTGCATACCCTTGGTTTATAGCAAAATAGTAAGCATGAAGCCTGGTTGTACCTTCAAAATTAACCAGGTTTAATAGGGATAAGTTTTCATGAGCAGCTGTTGCCTTAAAGATATAATCAGACTCATATGTTTGGTTATAATGCGTAACTTAATTGAAAAATACACTAGGGAAAAATATCATTTTAAGGGGTAGGTAAAGCAAAAGACATACTAAAAGGTTTATGTAGGAGAAATAACTCCAAGATTGTATATTCAATACTTTCCATAATATTTTAGGATGAAATTATGAGAAACTACAGCTGATTCAGATAAGCTAAAGAAGTAGGAAACCACAGGAAATGTAACTACTGCATGTTGCCATATTCCTGTATCATAGCTGAAGGGGAACTTTTCCATGTTTTTATTGCTTACAGAATAGCTTACATGCTTCTGAAAAACTTCTGCAGAAGAACTTCATCTATATCAGCGGTTCTCAACCTGTGGGTCGCGACCCCTTTGGGGATCGAACAACTGTTTCACAGGGGTCGCCTAAGACCAGGGCTTTTTTTTCTCAGAACGCTCAAAACGGCATTCCGGCACCTTTTTTTGATGGATTTTTTTCAACTTTTCCATGAGCTGTGCTACTCCCTCTATTCTATTGGCTTTCGAAAGCCAATAGAATAGACTCTATTGAATAGACTCTTATTCTATTGAATAGATTAAGAGTCTATTCAATAGACTCCATTCTATTGGCTTTCAAAAGCCAATAGGAATTGTCCAGACCTGGTTGTTAATGGCTGTCTCTGCACTGCAGAGCGCACCAAAAGACCCAGCCCGCAAATGTTGCACATGCAAGTTGTCTGCAGCAAAGGCAAGTTTGCAGGAACTTTTCACCTCTCCCTGATTAGCAATTACGCCATCTCCTACTTGTAAGTAAAAGAGGTCAGGTGTGGGAGGTGGAGAGCAGCACTTAATTCTGCCCTGCCGAAAAAGCGGAGTCCATGTGTACTCCTGCCTCGTGCTCACCGTGTCAGCCAGGCTCTCCAGGGTCACGCTGCAGCATGGAGAGCGTGGCACTGAAGCACGGAAAACGTGGTCACCTGCCTCGTGCGCCATCGGTGTGCATTGCGGCAGCTGCTGTGGGAGCCGTGGGGCCCGGTTGACAAGCGGGGCTGCACGGGTAAGGTGGCGGAGGTGGTGCTGGCGGGGTAGCAGCGGGCGCTGGGTGTGAAGGTGGCATGCGTGGCTGACCTTCCTTGGTCCGGGCCAGCTGGTGGCTTAGCCGGTGCTGGATCTGCGCCGCCACTGCCTCACCCTGCATGCCTACATGGCCGCCCTGGAGCACCTGGCCCATAACCCTTGCTGCCGCCTCGGCCTGTCCGCCTCCTGGTTGCCCAGCTGCGCTCCGCCCCGGCCGCCTTCCGCTCCGGAGCTTCCCCCCCACGCCACCCAGCCCATTTCCCTCACCGTCAGAGGCCGCCTCGGCTCTCTGGCGCCCAGCGTGGCCCTGGAGCTGGTGGGCAGGAGTGGCTCTCTTCCCGGCTTGCCGGGCTCCGGGCCTTGGAAGCGGCCAGGCGGCGGGGAAGAGGGCGATGCCCACATGTGCGTTGGAGGCCAGCTGGACGGGCCGGGAGGAGAGAAGCGGCGCCTTCCGAGCGGGAGCTGGCGCTCTGGACGCGCCCCTCTCGCGTGTGACGAGTCGGGGAAGGGTTTGGCAGTGAAAGGCTGCGCAGCGTGGAAAGGGACTCCCACAATCCCGCCGCTGCGATGGCGCTCGGGAGGCTGGAGGGGTGGGCAAGTCCTGCGGGGGTGGCTGGGAGAGTGCAAGAGGTGCCGGGATGAGGATGGGGGCTCCAGACTACCATCCCCAGCAGCCCTAAAAAGCACTGTGGAAGAGTGAGGAATGCTGGGAGTTGCAGTTCATCACCATTTGGGAAAACATGATTCTCCAAAGATCAATCCTTCCGCCTCCGGGCTTTCTATTGATCGAGGCAGATTATAGAGCCACGATCCACTCCTGCGAGCTGGCAACGGGGCCCCAAAATCAAAGGAGAAAACTCATTTCGGGGCTGTAAGAAATGATCCCTCTCCTCCGACCCCCACCGCAAGCAGTGCCAGAGTTTGGAAAGGCGCTGGTCCGGGACCCTTACCTATGGGGGCAGGCCGGCGGTGGCTCTGCTCAGATATGGGGGATGAAAAAAAACGGCTGGAAGGGAAGAGAAATCATTCGAGCAGCTCGGAGCGTTTCGTTTGGAAACGTTGGCACCAGTTTCAATCCGGGTGTTTGTGCTTTCTTACCCCTGCGTGCATGCGCCTGTGCGTTTTCCCCGGTGGTAACCAAAAAGGGAGGGGAAGGGGCAACGGGAAGCGTCCTTTGATACATCATTTACACTCCCGCCTCCCCAATCAGGCTTATTTGGAAATCGGTCCGACGGACCTGCTTCCTCAATCAGCCACCGGGGGTTAAAATATCTTTCCCCTTCAGGCGTTATAAAGCACCTCTTCCTTCCTTCCTTCCTTCCTTCCTTCCTTCCTTCCTTCCTTCCTTCCTTCCTTCCTTCCTTCCTTCCTTCCTTCCATCTCCATCCCTTCCACTTCAATCTCTTTTTCCTTCCTTCCTTCCTTCCTTCCTTCCTTCCTTCCTTCCTCCTTCAATCTTCTTCCTTCTCCATCTCTTTCCTTTCCCCTTCAATCTTCCTTCCATCCATCCATCTCCTTCCCTTCCCCTTCAATCTCTCCTTCCTTCCTTCCTTCCTTCCTTCCTTCCTTCCTTCCTTCCTTCCTTCCTTCCTTCCTCCTTCAATCTCCTTTCTTTTCTTCACCTTCCTTTCCCCTTCAATCTTCCTTCCTTCCTTCCATCTCCATCTCCATATCTTCCCCTTAAATCTCTCTCCTTCCTTCCTTCCCCCTTCAATCTCCTTCCTTTTCCATCTCCTTCCTTTCCCCTTCAATCTTCCTTCCTTCCATCCATCCATCTCCTTCCCTTCCAACCTTCTTTCCTTCCTTCCATCTCCTTCCTTTTCTTCTTCCTTTCCCCTTCAATCTTCCTTCCTTCCATCTCCATCTCCATCCTTTCCCCTTAAATCTCTCTCCTTCCTTCCTTCCCCCTTCAATCTCCTTCTCCATCTCCTTCCTTTCTCCTTCAATCTTCCTTCCTTCCATCTCCATCCCTTCCACTTCAATCTCTTTCTCCTTCCTTCCTTCCTCCTTCAATCTTCTTCCTTCTCCATCTCCTTCCTTTCCCCTTCAATTTTCCTTCCTCTTCCCTCCCTCCCAACATTTGTGAGCAAGGAAGAGTAAGCTTCTCCAGTGAGCATTGCTATATTGTTTTTGTAATTCATCACTATGCTTTCATTATGTTCAATACGTAACAATGAAAATACACCCTGCATATCAGATACTTACATTACGATTCCAAACAGTAGCAAAATTACAGTTATGAAGTAGCAACGAAAATAATTTTATGGTTGGGGGTCACCACAACATGAGGAACTGTATTAAGGGGTCGCGGCATTAGAAAGGTTGAGAACCACTGATCTATATGCTGACTCTTCTGAAAGCAAATAGAAAATAAATTCAAAGACGAGTGTCTTGCCAGATTTTGCATCATATGCATCCTTCAGTAGTTTCATGCAATGTTTTGCTTCATTTCAAACACCTTTTGCGTGGTATCAGTTTTGACTTATGACAAAGATAGTCTGTTCTTCTAGTAATGTGGTTGGTAGGAAGACAAAAAGAGGAAGAGCAGGAAATGTTGAAAAAAAGGGGGATTTGGGTTCTTCTATGTCTCTTGACAGATTTCTCTCACAGGAAGTGCTCCTGAAAATAACAGCAAAAGATTCCAACAGTTGAGTTAAAGCATGTAACCTAATATTATTTCAATCAAACCTCCCTGTTGTCATATTGCATCTATTATGTATTTAGAGGTGAAATCTGCATATATGCAGCCTTAACCAATATTAGAACAAATTCTGCTTTTGAATGCACTGTCTTGAAGTTGTACTTCAGAAATAAAAATGCGATTTTTCATAACTATTAATATTTTTCTTCAATAGAATGAATAATGGACCTGTTATAGGCTATGAAAATGATGTTGGAAGGAGAACGACATTCCGACTTTTCTATCCAGAGTCAATTTTTTCAGATCCACTCCACTACGATCCTAAAACTATTGCAGTTTTTACTGTCTTCAAGCACCATGACTTAAAATGGCTTTCAAATCTATTAAGTGGCCACAATATAATGGTAAGTTGTGTGTGGTAACAATGTGTCTAATTTTTCTCTTATTTCTCCTTACCAGAAAGGTTGTGAATATACTGCTGTGTACTATCATGGGGAATTGTCCTAAGTAAGAATGATCTCTTTTAGGTTGGTATTTTTGGAATATATTTTTGACCTTCCCTTCAAATTTATATCTATAAATTGGCCAGCAAGTTCAGGATTTTTTAATTTCAATTATTTTTTTTGTCTGCTTCCTACATTAATTAAACACACTTTTTGTAACACATAGATAGACCAGTTAGGGCCCACAGAGTCGGCCTTCTCCAGGTCCTGTCAGCCAGACAGTGTCGCCTGGCGGGGCCTAGGGGAAGAGCCTTCTCTGTTGCGGTCCCGGCCCTCTGGAATCAACTCCCCCCGGAGATCCGTATTGCCCCCACCCTCTCCGCCTTTCGTAAACTGCTCAAGACACATCTTTGCCGACAGGCCTGGGGCAGTTAACATCTTGCCCCTAGCCAATGTATGTTTGTGTGCATGTTTGTTGGATGATTGGTTTTTTTTTAATTCAGGGGTTCTTTTTCATATGTATTTTAATTGTTGATTTCTATTTATGCTGTGAGCCGCCCTTAGTTCCTGGAATAGGGCAGCATAGAAATCCAATAAATGAAATGAATTGAAGCGAGCCCTCCGTAGGCTCCTTCAATCCCGGTGGGTCAGACACGGAGACTGAATGTTAGAGACAAGGCATGACACGAGTCAGGTTTCTCTCTGGGGTGAATGACATAAACAAAAGGCTGCCTCCCCTTTTTATTACCTATTACAGTGGGCAGTTACACAATGCATCACATGGTTACAAACAGCCAATGACAAAGTTATACCTGTAGCCAATAGCAAAGTTACACTGGCAAAGTTATACCTGTGGCCAATGGATTCAAATCTTGGTACAACTTCCCTCCACCTATTAGCCCCTCCCTCATTTCCTGTTGTTCCAAAACCGCATGGTCAAGCCACATGGCCTTTGTTCCTTTGTTCCACCTATGCTCCGTCCAGCTCTTACACGATCCTAGGGCATAGGCCAACATATCCTCCTTTTTTTTTTAATAAGAGTCCGATAGTCTTTCATCCGAGAAAACAGGACATGCTTTTGTCTTCTGCCAGTCAATGTGAATTTGTCCAGCCATCAGGCTGTAGTTGGTTCTTATCCAGGAAATGGACAGAAGAGGGAGGCCTACACAGGTTCAACAGGGGAGGAATACATTGTACACAGCAACAGATTGTTACACAGAATACTACAAACATTATAATACTAAAAACCAATTTTTTGAGCCACTCAGCATTAGGTAGCCAGGAAAACAAACTGTTCTAATCAATCAAGGCATCAGTTTCTTGTGATAAAGGATTGCTTTGTACCATACTTTCCATATGAGCAACTGTGGCAGAAATGTTGGGTGCGTTGTCAGAAATGTAAATGCACCAGACCAATTCTGGGGTATTGACCAATATGCATTTTTTTCCACATAAGAACTACATTGTCTTTAGAGAAGTTATACAAAGTTTCAAAAATTTCACCAAAATCAAACAAGGGAACACAATCAGCACATGCTTTCTTGTTGTCATTGTTTCTCTCATTATAATATCTAGTTTTATAGTCTAGCTGCCAAGGGATAGTTATATTACAAGATTGCCAAATACCTAGAAAGGTGTTATTACTAACTGACAAAGCTGTGTGATTAATGCATACTTGAGCAGGGTAACACAAAGCAAGAGAGACCTGTAAAGAAGGATTCAAAGTGAAAGAGAAAGAGATTTCATTCATCCATGTGAACATATTAAGGACATAATTGTGAGGCAAGGCAAACTCATAAGACACACCATGAAGGGGGAAAAGCATGTTTGTTCTGTGCTGGCATGTGCATACAAATCCAACAATTGGATGCATTCAGCAACATAGCATGGTGAGAAACATAACATACAAAACAGCAAAGATTGTCACAAAAATAAAAATCATTAACAAGACTAGAAAATATAAATTCAAAATAGGCAAAGAGAAATAAGAAAGGGAGGGGGCCATGGTTTATTAAACAAAACAACCAGGAGGGGGGGTGTATGAGAGAGAGAAGGGAACACAGATTCATATGTAGATGAAGAAGGCAAAAACAAAATGCAGTCATATGTAGATGGAGATCTCATTTACAGCCATCCTTTGTTACTTGGAAAAGGGGAAAGAAGGCTGGCTGGTTTGGCTGGTTTTAAACTGGCATAGTTGGTGGTCTTCAGGCGACGATTGCAACAAGGTCTTCAGATAAACCTGCAGAGAAGAGGGGGGGAGAAAAAAAGGGGGGAATGGCTCTGCTGCAGGGGGTAAAAAGTTAACAGTGAGCAAGGCATTATTAAGGCAGTTTTGAATCAGTGGAAGGCCAGGAGATATTTTCTCCTTTTCCAATTATAAGGAATAGAAACAACAGACTTAAGATTTTTTAACAAGTTAAAAGGTAAGGGAGTAAAGACTGGATTAGCATCAGTAAGATCAACCGGATAGGCAGAGGCAGCTATTAAGTCTTCAGTAGAAGTGAAAGCTCCCTGCACACGAGCCCGAAGAATTCCCTGACGAACAGGAGACAGGGCAGAAGGAACAGAAACACCAGAAGAAGAACTGCAGGGGGCAGCAGGAGTCACAGAGGCTGCATAGGAAAGCATGTTCTGAGTCAGAAGGAGAAATAGGAGGAGGTAAGTCTTGAAAATGGCCCTGCAAACATGCAAGGACCGTCTTCCACGTAAGGAGAATTTGGAAGGGAGCAGAAGGCTCCTCACATAAGCCAAGTTTAATCCAATCAGCAATTTTTAATGGTCCCTTTAAGGAGTGAGAGGGACAATGCCAAATAAACATTAACAATACTTTTAACTTCTTACGTGAAGGCAATTTGTGAATTTGAAGAAGACGCTACGGGGGTTGTTCATCCGGTGGGGCAAATTTAGAGTCAGATTGTCTTTTTGTTTTTGATGTCTCAGGGCTCGTTTTTAGCGCCTGAGAATTTGGCAAATTATCTTGCTTTGTTTTTGCATAGTGTAATGTCAACATGGACATTACGGCCTTCCATGGGCTCAGGACACCTGGCGGGGCTCTTGGCGGACTATGGAGCCAGGTACCTATACGTTTCCATGTGGCGAGGTCTAATTGCCCCTCTTCCGGGTAAGAGGGATAAGATTTTTTCAAAAAAGCCAATAAAAGATATAAATCTTTCCGAGTGACAGGGAGAATAGTCTGATTATTAAGTTTCTGAATATAATTTGCTCTCCTGACTAAACTATGCAATTCTTCCAGATGCTCAGCCTGGGTTTTGGATAGTTTCTGTCCCATACTTACTAAAGGCGTGCACGTAGTCTATTCCAGATGAGTAAGTAGTAGGCTGTCAGAAGGACGCGACTTCGCATCACGTCGGGGTCACCATTTGAAGCGAGCCCTCCGTAGGCTCCTTCAATTCCGGTGGATCAGACACGGAGACCGAATGTTAGAGACAAGGCATGACACGAGTCAGGTTTCTCTCTGGGGTGAATGAAATAAACAAAAGGCTGCCTCCCCTTTTTATTACCTGTTACAGTGGGCGGTTACACAATGCATCACATGGTTACAAACAGCCAATGACAAAGTTATACCTGTAGCCAATAGCAAAGTTACACTGGCAAAGTTATGCCTGTGGCCAATGGATTCAAATCTTGGTACAACTTCCCTCCACCTATTAGCCCCTCCCTCATTTTCTGTTGTTCCAAAACCGCATGGTCAAGCCACATGGCCTTTGTTCCTTTGTTCCACCTATGCTCTGTCCAGCTCTTACACGATCCTAGGGCATAGGCCAACAATGAATAAATGAATGAATAAAATTACTGAGTTCAACAAAAACATAGTGTATAATATTGATAATGTATCCTTGAGTTTACTAAATATATTTTTAAAAACTCAGGCTAAAAAATCTCATAATAATGATGTTACCCTTTCCCCAAATAAAATAGTAATAGCTTTTATAGACTTTTAATTATATTATATTATAAAAATCCACTTACACTGTAAGAATATTTTTTAAAAAGCTGGGGAGAGGGAGAAAAAATGACTGGATTGTTCATAAACAAGATAACTTTGAACAAATCAATTTGATGTAATGGTTAAGGTGCTGGATTAGAAACTGGGAGAGCAAGAGTTCAAGTTCTCTGCTAGTCAAAAAAGCTGGTTGGATGGACTTTCAACCCATCTTGCAGAGTTGTTGTCAGGGAAAAAATACGTGGGAATATTATGTATGCCACTTTGAGTTGAATAAAACAGAGATGGGGTGTAAATCTAATAATAAACTGTAGAACATTTGAGCAGATTCCTTAAAAATCCCCTTGCTTGCCTTTGTTGAAAGCAGGGTGCTTCAGATATTAATAAACTACTTTTGTGCTAGATTGTGAGTTATGTCAGAATTAATGTTACTAGAAATATTTTTTTGTAAATCCAAAGATTTATACTGTGGATAATTTTTATACTAGAAGGGAGTTAGCTGGAACTGGCAGAATGTGTCTTTGAAGGAGTAGCCTCAGAGCTAAGATGGAAATTTAGAGTGTAAACAAGGAGTAGGAAGGAGGTTGGTGATTCATCCAGCTTGAGTTTGAGTAGGTCAATCCTGAGGCTAAGTCTCATTTTAATGACTTTACCCAACCAGGAGAAGGGGGTGAATCTGAGAAATCAGAATGGAATAGTGACCTTAAAGGATTTGTTCTTTTGATGAGGTTCTCTGAATTCCTGGTATTTGGGGTACTTTTGATGTTTCTGGTGTTGGAAGGTAGACCCAACAAGAAAGGTCTGCTCTTAGTGTCAAGTTAGTTTTTTTCATTGAGACCAAGTGGACAGGCTACTCTCATAAATAACTGAAAAGCTGTGTTCAGATAATCAAGCTGGTAATCCCCTCTCCCTTCCTGGATCCCCAAAGGAGGATCACAGTGTTGAGCTGAGGTATCCTGGCTGATAATAGAGAAGAATTACAGGTGGCTTTTTAAAAAGGCAGCTGGACTTTTTTTCCTTGAAGACATTTCACTTCTCATCCAAGAAGCTTCTTCAGTCAGTTTCTTTGGGACAATCATGACATAGGTGACTGAGAATCATCATAGACATAGAAAAGACCTAGGTGGCCTAGCTGCTGAAGGACTGGAGTCACTTGGTTGGTTTTGAAGTGATGGGCACCAGCAATGTTCTATGCGAGACAAAATTGCCTGAATTGAACCACCACTTGTAGTGAGAGGACAAAGTGCAGGGGCATCAGTGGCAGAGTACTTTAATGGGATAGTGAGTCCTTCCAGTGAACACTCCAAGATTGATTTCTATATGGGTTATAGTGAGTTGTTGAAGAGTGTTTGGAAGAAGTTGATTGATGGTATGTATGGAGCCCCATTTTGTTGTATAAATGCATGTAGAAGCACCATTATGAGTTTAATGATGAGATTTAGAGACATAAATTTCCCAATTGTAGTGGGCTGTAAGAGATACTGGGCAGATTCTACATTTAGGGGGAAACTGCCAATTTGGAGGATTTTTTAATTGATACTTGATTATACTTCTTAGGGAAGTTTCCCAGCTTTTCTGAAAAATCTGAAGTTTTTTTCTCAATTTTGTAGAATTCCAGGATTAGAAACGGTTAATGAAAAATCATATTGCTAACTTGTTTTCCCATTTAAAAAGTTCATTATCATCCATTTCCTTAATGTAATAAGGGTATGTTTTCAAACATAAAGAGATGCAGAAAACAAATAAATTTTATGACTACTGCATCTTTTTTCAGAACTAATTTGTATATTTCCTTCCTTTACAATGGCACGTTTTCTTATGTTATGGAAGTATGCAGTGGTGGGATTCAAATAATTTAACAACCGGTTATCTGCCCTAATGACTGTTTTAAGTATAAAACTGATATACTGAGAGGTAGATTATTACTTCATGTATTTAATACTTAAATAAGAACTATAAAAGAGGTAGACAAAACTAGATTATGTTACCTGTTTCCCCGAAAATAAGACTGGGACTTACATTATTTTTAACCAAAAGACCATTAGATCTTATTTTGTGGGATGTCTTACATTACAGCAAGTGGCAAGTGTATGGGGGCAGGGCATGGCCTGTGCATGTGGCGGCAGCCCAAGGCCAAAGCGCAGGCAGAGCGCCGGACGTCGGGGAGGGTACTGAAGCAAGCCGGTGTCCTGTCTGCTGCACCCATGACGGTTGCCCCTTCCCTTCCCTGCCAGAGCCAGAATGCTACCATGTTTACCATAAGTGCTGGTACCGGTAAATATCTGGTGGACCTGGGCAGCTGGTAGAGAGCGACGGGCCTGTTTCAGGCCTGGTGCCCTTAGGGGGTTTGTCCTTTCACTCCCCTTCCGAGCCAGACTGCTGGCGCTTTCGGCCACCTGGCCTTCTTCGCAGCTCTGCCCACACAGCCACCGAAGTGTCAGGTGGAGTGCCGGAGCTGGAAAGCATCGCATTTCTCTGCCACCGCAAAGCTGGAGAGCTTTCCTCACCCACCACCACCCAGATGCCCTCCCTTCCCAAAGCATTTCTTTGCTGACCTTCTTTCCAGTTCTCACTTGCTCCTCTGGTGCTGTGGGCAGTCCCACAAACAAAAGAAGTTTGTAGGATTAAAAAAAAAGTTCAATCAATCAATTCCAACTTTGCAAGTTCTTTTTTTTTTTTTGCGAGAAGTTGGAACTGATTGATTGAACTTTTTTTGTCCCACAAACTTCTTTTGTTTATGGGACTGCCCACGGTAGCAGAGAAGCATGCCAGAGCTGGAAAGCTTGCCCCACTGACCACTGACCAGATGCCCTCCCTTCCCAAAGCATTTCTATGATAACCTTGTGCCACAAACAAAAGAAGCTTGCCAAAATGGATCCCGGGCTGCAATGTGTGCTGCAATGGAGAGACGGGAAGTGGAGCAGGCAGTGCAAGGGAAGGAGGAGCAGGGAGAAGAAAGAGGAAAAGTGGCTGAGTGAGAAGCACTGACAAAAACAGTGGAGTCCATGTGCCTGCCTGCCACATGCTCACCCCATGTTAGCCATGCTCTCCACGATGCGCTGCAGCTGATCCGAGGCGTAGAGAGCATGGCTGACGCGGGGTGAACGTGTAGCAGGCGCACACACAGACTCCGCTGTTTTCAGCAGTGATTCGATGCCGGGATGGCCCCGCTTCTCACTTGGCAGCTTTTCCTCTTTCTTCTCCCCACTCCACCTTCCCTCACACCTGCTGCTCCACTTCCCATCTCTCCATTGCAGCACACATTGCAGCCCGGGATCCACTTTGGCAATGACAGGATTTGAGGGATGGTAAATCCCCATTCGTGGCGTGCCTGCTGACCAATTGCCATTCCACCTCTTGGAAGTGCACCGCAAAAAGCCTCGTGCTCTCCCCATGTCTGCCATGCTCTCCACGACACGCTGCAGCTGATCCGAGGTGTCTGGCCAGGCACTAAAGCACTGCACACTCACCTGTCAGCTGTGCTCTCCACACCTCGGATCAGCTGCAGCACACTGTGGAGAGCATGACTGATGCAGGCAAGGCAGGTGTGCACATAGACTCCACTGTTTCCTATGCCTGGCCGGCTGCTTCAGGTCAGTTGCTGCGTGCTGTGGACAGCATGGCGGACGCGGGGTGAGTAGGAGGCAGGTGTGCATACAAATTCCGCTTTTTTCAAGTGCCATTTTAACAGTCGGTTCCCCGAACTCAAGAGGAAGTAGGTAATAGTTTTGCCAAACTGGTGCAAACTGGCTGAATCCCACCACTGGAAGTATGGCTTTAACCTATTAAAGACATCCTTTTTGTTCCATAGGCAACTGATGTCTTCTGGAAGAAACCAGCAATGAAGATGATTTATAAGACTAACCAAATCAGAATCCTTGATCCATTTATTATTAAAAAAACAGCATATGAATTGCTTCGTTTCCCCAGAAAATTTCCTAGACAAGCAGTAAGTATTTTACTGTGACAATTTCAATAATACTGGCTAAGAAATTGTAATCGGCACTACTGAATCACAAAGCTGCCTGTAGCTTACCTATTATAACAAAATTAGGACATTACTATATTTCTATATTGCTTTTTGCTCCCAAAAGTTGAGAATGGTGAATATTGTCTTATTTTTACCCTATCCTCTTAACCTTGGGAAATTGGGTAGGCTGAAAGAAAGTGTGGGATATTGGCTCAAGATATTTTAACGATATTTCTTGTTGATATTCAGACTTCTACATCTCATTGATTTTTCATTAGAACTTTGAAGTATAATTTCAATGTAATATATTATTTATTTATTTATTTATTTATTATTTGGACTTATATGCCGCTCCTCTCCGAAGACTCGGAGCGGCTTACAACATATATAAAACAATATTCACAGTCTAAGTCCAAATCAAAAAAGCATTAAAAATAAAAACCCAACACACATTCATCATTCAAACAGCAATCCACAATCATCCCCAGGTCTGCCAGCAAAGATAGGTTTTAAGATTCTTTCGGAAGGCCGGAAGGGTGGGAGAAGCGTGGACTTCAGGGGGCAGTTGGTTCCAGAGGGTGGGCGCCACAACAGAGAAGGCCCTCCCCCTAGGACCCGCCAGACGACATTGTTTCGCTGACGGGACCCAGAGGAGGCCGACCCTGTGCGCTCTCATTATATGTAATATAATATAAATATATAATTATAATTGAATAGAGCTTTTAATTGTTATATAAAGTAGAAGGTTTCAAGCACTTTCAAGTTTCAAAACCTTTTAGTTTAAAAAAAATGCAGGAATCCCTGAAAAGTATATATTTGTATTTTTAAATGTTGGCTTGGTTTATGTATTTTACATAATTGTTTTCATTTTAAATGAGATGCTTGTAGAATAAAAAAAAATAAACTGAACTTTAATGGGATCAATTCATTTGATACTAACATATTAAATCAAATTATAAATGATGAAATCATGATCCATATTAAATAATAATTGGCTACTTTAAAAGTGGAATCAAGGAATGTAATCAATTCTGGGTTTTTTTCCTTTATATGAGCGCAATGTTCTGAACCAGCTCTTAAAATAAATTCAGTGCTGCTATTCTGCTAGATGGAAAAATTATAACTGGTGGTTATGGTAATTTAGCCCAGGCAGATAATCTTAATGCTTTTCCACTGTCTTTAGTTAGCTTGTGAACCTTAGTAAACAGGTTACCTAGTCCAAGATCCTGCTTAGTGCAGAATCCACTAGAATATTCCTGACAGACAACCATCTGACTTCTGTAGGAAGACATCCAAACAAAGTAGGATTCATCACTCCATGTGGCAAGCTATTCTACTAGTTGGTAGTTTATGTCAGAAAGTTCTTTCTGAAGTCTAGCTTGAATCTGGGTCCTAATAGTTTAACCTATTGGTTCTGAAATAATAGAGAACGCCTGTTACCTTTACTGTGCCACAACCTTGAAATATCTAAAGATGGCTATATTAATTGTCTCTTCTTCAGGCTAAATTTGCCCAAGCCCTCTAGCCTGTCCTCATAGGGTTCTGTTTCCAGAGCCTTCACCAACTTTGATAGCCCTCTTCTAAAATTGTTCCAATATATCACTATCCCAAAATTGAACGTAAGATTGGGACTACTGGTGTAATAAATAATGCATTTTCCACGTTTTTTAAAATTCTGCAAAGTAATCTAGACAGTGTAGATTCTTCAACCAAATTTTCTCCTATTATTTAGTAGTCATCCAGATTTTTGCAGCCTAGCTGAGTTAGCTTTAGTTTAGAGAGCTGATATGATTCTTCCCTGGAAAAGACCAGAGGAAAAAACAACTGAGTATGGCTTCATAATTTGCTGATTCAAGGTTACGATATCATTTTTTTCTACATTAAAATATGCTTCTTTTTCCATTTTTCTTCAATCCATTTTTTCTTTACTATCATATCTCATTAGACTAGGCTGAGAAAGCTGGCTGAATGAGGCCCACAGCCAATAAGGGAAAGAATGTCCTGGTTGCTGCAGCTTAGTTATAGCAATGCCTGAGCACCTAGCAAAGATTGTTACCCATGGTTAGGAACTGGAATAGCAGCAGTGCTCCGCAGATCAGCAAGCTAAGCCCCTTCACAGTGTGCAAAAGTAATGAAAGCTGCAGCAACAATAACCAGGTAAACTGGTGTGCAGTGATTGAATTCAGCCAGTTCGCACTTTGGCAGAACCGGTAGCTAATTTTTTGTTACCCAGGCCCAGAATGAATTCTCAGAAGCATCAACACAGAGAACCGGTTGTTCAGATATTTGAATCTCACCACTGCTGGTGTGCATAAAAGGCCAGGTGGCACTGATATCAACAAGGCAAACAGGAAAACCGTTGAAGGCACTTGAAAGAGACAGTAGGCTGGGAAAGGTCTCAGTACCCAGAAAGCTTCTCCCAGAGGCATCTCAGCTATGCTGTCTAACAGTTAAACTGTAAACAAAATGGAAAATACCCAACGATCACACCATTGAGACTTCCACACAAGCAGCTGTTTCAGGCACAATTCTGATACCTATACAACACTTTTTACTTCTGTGTACTACAGGGGAGCAAATTCTGCAGCATTTCATTCCTTCTCCTTTGTGGCTTTCAAAGACCTCTCAGTTACCAAATTGAAGTCTTTTACCATTTTGAAATAACAACCATATAAAAAGTGCTGTGTAGGTATCAAGGACTGAAGTGTATGAAAAACAAACACCTACTCTCTTCCCTCCAATACCTGCTTCCTAAAAAGGCTATCAGTCAATCCACTATATAATGAGCTTTCATCCATTTAGTATTGTGTCCTTCCCTATTTTGCCCTCAGCCTCAAAAATTAAAAAAAATACAGTATCTGTCCATCAAAGGGGTGGCCTATGCCTGGTTTACTAAAATAAACACTAGTTAGTTAAGCAGACAGACATTGGTATAGAATTTGCCATATTTTTTCCAAATGCAAATTTGGCTTGGCATATATGAATCTGTTTAAAAATCAAATATATTTATAACTTGATTTTTTAGAGACCAAAACATCCCACCACAGGTTTAATTGCCATTGCCTTTGCCTTTACTATATGTACTGAAGTTCATGTGGCAGGCTTCAAGTACAACCTGAAGGATCACAGCAGTTCTTTGCACTATTATGGTAATGACACCATGTCTTTGATGATTAAGGTAATACCCTATTTTCTTTCTTTTATATGTATGTAATGTATTTCCTTTTCACTGGGTTGTATCAAATGTCAGCTTGTAGTAGCAGAAAGCATTTTCTGGGGATCTGACATTAGATATCCACCCCTTCTTTCATACAGTCCTCAAGGCTGTATCTCATACCGGTATTACAGATCAGCTTTGGATGGGGGAAGGGGCAGCATTACCTAAAGGAAGTTTAGGAGACAGAACCATTCTGAGTTATCGGTCATTACTCAGTGTGATGTTTATTATTATGTCCATATTAGAGTTAGCATGCCAATAAATTGCTTTATTTAGAATCAACAAATCAAGCTCTGAAAACATAGTTTGAACGTAATACAGGTAGTTTTTGACTTAACAACCAGTTGCTTAGTGACTGTTCAAAGTTATAATGGACCCCGAAAAAGCTAATGGTGACCTGGTTTTGAAGTTCTGCTGTCTCCCCACCCCATGGTCATGTAAATGTAATTTATAATGTTTTTTCTGGAAAACAGCATTTGTTTTTGGTATGTGGCAAAAGCTATCCCATAGTGAAAATGGGTTCACCTAACGACTGCAGCATTCACTTAATGCTTACAGATCCTGTCAGCCAAATAACGTCAACTGACAGGGACTAGAAGATGAGCTTTTTCTGCAGCAGCTCCTGCTCTGTGGAACATCCTCCCTTTGGAGATTAGAATGACCCCAACCCTCTTAGCCTTCCATAAAGTTTTAAAGGCCTGGCTGAACTCCCAAGCCAAGGGCGCTACATGTGCCAAGGGCTCTGCCTCCTGGTATGTTGTTAACAAGGCCTGATGTCTTGCTTTGTATGTACTCAAATATTTTCACATGTTTTAATGTTTTTTTTTGTTTTAAAATTTTAGGATTTTGATTGTAGTGTATATTTCTGACTTGTGAGTTGCCCAGAATCATTTGCTGAGATGGGCGCTATACAAATCAATCAATCAATCAATCAAATAAATAAGTAAATAAATAAATAGTGACTGTTGCAAAAAAGTTGCAAAATTGTATCCAGTCATGTGGTGACCTGCTTTATGACTATCATGATTTATGACTGAAATTGCAGTCATAAATCATGATTAAAATCCTGATCTTTTTCTGCTTTTAGTTCTGAGTTTTGTATTTTTCCTTTATTGTTCTTTGCAGAATGAATACCATGACATTGATGCAGAGCAGAGATTTTTGAAGGAGCTTATAAAGCACCAAATTGTTATCAATCTCACAGAAGAACCAAATTAATGAACAATCAATATTTTTTGTAAAAGTGAATTATTTTTATTTGAATTATTTTTTTAATAAAGTATTTATAGAAATTTGCCAATTATTTTTTAAAAAAATATCTCACATATCTTCTAAGAATGTCTTTGCTATACTATTAGTATTTTCTCAGAAAGTAACTATCATAGTCATTTACACAAACATGTTAATTTAATTTAGAAGTCAAGATAAAATGTTAAGGCAACAATATAAAATGTCCCTTCTGTTGAGTTTCAATCATGAATAAAAAAAGTGAAGCGCTAAAAAATTTATACACTTGGTCTCCACAACAGGGTGCTGGAAATGCATATAGTTTTTAAATCTTGTTTAAAATGAGACTGCAAACTATGACGTTTTCAGTAAGGTGATGTGTGCATGGATTAAAGTGACACAGTGATAACTACTGAACAATGCAAAAAATGGCTTATGAATAAGGCAATTTTCACTTTCAATAATGGAACAACAAAACTAAAGCAGTCACTCTATTCTGAATTTCCTTGAATTAATTAATATGTATTCAAGATTTTGCAATAGATGCTTAAATCAGAGGCATCTACAGGGAGGATTAAAATAAAGTCATAATGGTGACCATGATTATATGATCAAAATTCCACAAGCCTTTTTTAAATACACAATGCAATTCTGTGAATGCAAAATATTTTATCCCTCTTCCTGCTTTCTCCCAGTGGATATCCCTCCTTAAAATATGGCATACTATAGAAGGTTACTCTTGGATCTTGTTCAGAATGCTTTTAAAACTGTTTATCCCAAATGTTTCAGGTTTTTTTTACTTTTATTGTATTTTTTGCTCTCAATTTTTACCTGCAAGGTCAGCAATGCACTGTTGTCAAAGACACAGCAGAGAGTCAGTAAAAGTAGAATCCCCACAGCAGTCTAGACATTTTTCAGAAACAATTCATTTGAAAGAATAGCTTAGTTAAGGGATATCAAATTCTTATTTTACTTGTTCATCTTTAAGTGGCAAATATTATGCTTTCATAATATTTTCATCAAAACTTTTTGACATTCTTTAGTTTACTAATTCAAATGGTCCTAAGTCCCTTTAAATAAAAGATGATAGTATTCTTCCTAAATCTTTGAGTTTATTTGGAATTTATTTTACCCTATTTTCTCTAAATTAATATTTAGCTCTTTAGAAAACATAATTTCTTAACTTGTTAATTTTGCTTAATGGATTGCTGCAGATGACTTGTGTTTTTGAAGCTTCTTGAGGTAGCTAGTGGGATATGTTCCAAAGATGTTGAGCTACAGTTCTTATAAATATCAAAGAGCAATTTCAGACATTATAGCCCTAAATATTGGAAAACCACTTGGTTGACATACGCAACAATATGGTTTTATGTTTTACAAGTCAATTTCTTTATTTCTATTACAAAATGAATAATTTATCATCATTAAATGATTTGAATATCTTTGGTCTTATGATATAGACACAGGTAAACTGAAGCCAATGTTAAAATGGCTTTTGGCTGCAAAGTCCTTGATCCTCTCCAGCTATTTCCTTCTTTTATCCCAATCAAAAGGAAAAATCTTATTTTTAAGCAGCACCAAATTGGAGATAATAACTGTTCCTCTTCTTTTCAAGGCTTTCAAATAGCTTCTTTGTAGTGTGTTTTTAAAGTTCTTTGTTGCGTGGGACTTGGGCAACATTTTTGAAATAGAGTTGCTGCTGAGTAGGTCTTTTTAGAAAATTAGTAATCAGGCTTATTTTGAAATATTGATAGCAGTGGAGGCTTTTTTTGAAGCAACTCTGCCATGTACGAATAGGCATGTGTGAAACTTAATGGAGGACGCATAATTTCACTTTGATGGCTGTTGATGAATAAGATTCCCATCATGTTTGTCCAGAATAAGCTAATGCCAAAATAGGTTCCTTATACCTAAAGGAATGCATGGAAACTTACTCCATATATCTTTATTTTACATTGATGTGCCTGGCATAGCCTTTACCACTTATGAAATGTGTTAAAACAGCTATAACTATTGCGGCAGGATTAACATTTGGCACGCCTGTTTCTACTACTACTTCCACCACGGGCCTTAGTTTGGGTTTCAGTAAACTTGCTGGATTAGCCACCCCATTTGTTCCACCTTTTACTCCAGCTTTTTACTCATACTTCTGGACTTCCATTATTTTCTGCCCTTCTGTTCCAGCAGCTGGTTCTGGTTTTAGGAATAGTTACAATTTATTGTATCAAGATTAATATTTGTTATGGTTTTAGATAATGATAGTTTTATATATTGGGGGTTTTATATATTGGGGTTTTTAGCTGTTTAAATTGGGTGGGTGGGAGATGTATGCATGGGATGGGGATACGTGTGATGAATGTGTGATAGATGTATGGACAGGCCTGCCGAGCCTGAGGCCAGGGATTGGGGGCATGTGGCCTCTGGAGTCAACGAGGGTTGGAGTATACCGGTCATTCAGGGAAGAGGCAGATATGGCGGGAGCAGGAGGGTAGGCCGCATTCGGGGAACTCGGTCCTGCTGTCTCGTAGCAGTTCCTTGTTCTGGCCCTTCTGAAAAATCTAGCTCACCCCAGGACCCTGGTGATGAGCGTAGCTCGGGCCCTGGGCTCAGACTGTTGCTGCTCAACGCCAGGTTGGTTAATAATAAGGCCCCCCTCATCCATGACCTGGCGTGTGTTACTGAGACCTGGTTGGGCCCTGAGGGGGGAGTCCCCCTCTCGGATATGTGCCCACCAGGTTATCAGGTATGGCACCAGCCGCGACCCCAGGGAAGGGGGGGAGGAGTGGCTTTTTTGGCCCGGGAGAACCTCAGTCTACGCAGGCTCCCTGTTTCCGATATTCCGGGTTAAGAGTCCATCTTTATGACGCTGGACCTTGGGGTTCAGGTGGGCATATTGCTTACGTACCTGCCTCCCAGCTGCGTGGCATCTGCCCTGCCTGTGCTACTCAAGGAGGTTGCTGGACTGGCGGTGGAGTTCCCCAGGCTTATGGTCTTGGGGAACTTTAATCTGCCGTCACTTGGCGAGTCCTCGGGGTTGGCACAGGAGTTCATGGTCACCATGACAACCATGGACCTGACCCAAGTAGTGCAGGTCCGACACATGAGGGTGGGCACGCCCCGGATATGGTTTTCCTTTCGGAACAGTTGGGTAATGATCTAGTTTTTTTTATTTCTTTCAATTTTAAGTCACATTTTAATTTTAATTAGCCATTTTCACAAACAACTCAAAAAACAAGAGGAAATGTAATTGCACATTAAATAACCACAATGAACTGCTTTCAATATAACACATGAAATACAAGATACAAAGTGGAAGGAGGTTTATATTTGGTAATGCCATGACTTTAAAACACTCTCTCAAGAAATATCAGATTAGCACCCTGCATTTGGGCATCAACTTAAGCTTTTTATATTTTTCTAGCCATTTAACCTTTTATAAATTCAATCTGTCAGATTGGATTGGTTGAAAAGGCTTTATATTTCAGGGTCCCCCCCCCACTTTTATAGGCGATATTGTATTTATTTATTTTGTAAAAAAATTCTTTTATTGAAACAATCAACATCAAACATAAGATTGTATTAAAAAGCAATCATCATATAACCTGCAATACAACACTATGGATTAGTCTTTGTAAACGTCTGGTTTAGTAAACATTACTCTTATATATGTTCTAACTACTGTTTCTAGTCTATCACATATTGTTCATTCGAGCTTCAGAGGTAAATTCGTCTCAGTAGTAGTGCAATCTTTTATGATCCCTAGCAAAAGATCCTGAGGTAGAAATTCAATAACCTGAGGTAGAAATTCAGTACGCATTTCCAATATTAAAGCAATCAACATTAAACATAGGATCATATTAAGAAGCAGTCCTCATAAAACATGAAAATACAGCATGAGGTATTAGTCTTTGTAAACGTCTGGTTTGGTAAACATTCTTCGCTCCTCACGTCAAGCCTCAACTATACACCTGATACATTTTATTTGATTGGTGTTTCTCTTATATATGGTCTATCTACTGTATCTAGTCTATCACACATTGTTCATTCGCGCTTCAGAATTAACTTCGTCTCAGTAATAGTGCAGTCTTTTATAATCCCTAACAAAAGATCCTGAGGTAGAAATTCAATAACCTGAGGTAGAAATTCAATCCACTTTTTCAATATTAAAGCAAACAACATTAAGCATAAGATCATATTAAGAAGCAATCATCATAGAACATAAAATACAACATTAGGTATTAGTCTTTGTAAACGTCTGATTTGGTAAACATTCTTCACTCTTCATGTCGAGCCTCAACTATACACCAGATACATTTTATTTGATTGGTGTTTCTCTTGTATATAGTCTATCCACTGTTTCCAGTCTGTCAAATATTGTTCATTTGAGCGATCTTTCAAATATGCCGATATTTTCGCCATTTCCGCCAAATTTATTACTTTCAAAGTCCATTCTTCCATAGGTGGTATTTCTGGATTCTTCCAGTATTGTCCCACCAACAATCTGGCTGCTGTGATCAAGTTCAGAAATAAGTTCGTCTCTGAGGTAGTGCAATCTTTTATGATCCCTAACAAAAAAACCTGAGGTAGAAATTCAATACGCTTTTTGAATATAGTTTGGAGTGTCCACCATATCTTCCTCCAGAAGGCTTTGATTTTTCTGCATGTCCACCAAACATGAAAGTATGTAGCCTCCCCATCACCACACCTCCAGCACTTGGGCTGGGTGTCTAGATAGATGTATGATAGTTTTTTCGGGTCTAGATGCCACCTATAGAACATCTTGTAGAAGTTTTCCCTTAGCTGTTGCGCTTTCGTAAATACTACATTTCTCACCCAGATTTCCTCCCACGTTTCCATCGCGATCGGATGTCCAAAGTCTTGTTCCCACTTTACCATACAGTTCTTGACTAGCAACGTTTCAGAGTCAATTTCTATTAGTACACTGTACACTCGTTTGATATGCATGATCCCCTGCTCTCTAATCTGTTCAATTAAAGTCTCATCAGTCCGGGATAAGCCCTTCTTCTTGTCTTTATGCCACCTTGACTGCAGTTGTAGGTATGATAGCCAGGTACCTCCTATTCCTTCATCTGCTAGCATTTGAGGCTTTAAGGAGAACCCATTTTCTTCTTCCAGTACCAGTTTACTGTAGGGCACCACTCCCTGCTCTTGGGATATGTTTACATCCCCTATTGCGTGTCCGGGGATCGTCCAGATGGGGATCTTGTCATGTAGAAGGTACTTATATTTCCTCCATACCCACAACAACGGGGTTCGTAGTGGGTTCTCCTTGAAGTTCTTGTCCACCTTTTTGTCGTACACCAAGTATGTGTGCCAGCCGAATAGTAGACCGTGCCCTTCCACATTCAGTATTCTTTCATTCGTCATATTGATCCAGTCACTCAACGCCACCAATGTCACTGCGTAGTAGTATAGCTTTAGATTGGGCATTTTTAGACCCCCTCTCTTCCTCGTGTCCTGGATGATTTTTAGTTTTACCCTCGGTTTTTTGCCATCCCAAATAAATCTGTTGATGCCCTTCTGCCAGTTGTCCAAGTCCATATCCTTTTTGATTATGGGTAGCATTTGAAAGAGAAATAGAAATTTTGGCAAGACGTTCATTTTTACTGCTGCTATCCTGCCCAGCAGGGACAGTCGTAGTGTTTTCCACCTTTCCAGATCTGCTTGTATCTTGTTCCACAGCACCTCGTAGTTATTCTTGTATAATTTCGCGTTCGTTGTTTCTATCTCCACTCCTAAGTATTTAACTTTCTTGACTATTTCACAACCCGTTATTCTTTCCAAGTCCTGTTTTGCTTTGTTGTCTAGATTTTTAAGTAGCATCTTCGTTTTTGATATATTTACTTTGAAGCCTGACACCCTACCATAGTCTTCCATTATCTCCATCAATCTCCTTGCTGACTGTACTGGTTGCGACACTGTCACCAGCAAGTCATCTGCAAAGGCACACAGTCTGTAGTCTTGTTGTCTAATCTGTATGCCCTTTATGTCCTCTGCTGCTCAAGTTATCTTGTTCAGTAGAATCTCCAGCGTTAGGACAAATAGCAGGGGTGACAGCGGGCAGCCCTGTCTCGTGCCTCTTTCTATGTTGAATGAGTCCGTTAGGTCTCCATTAACAATGATCTGGCCTGTTTGTTTCTGGTAAATAGCCAGTATGGAATTGAGAAACTGTGTTCCCATTTTCATCTTCCGGACCAAGTTTGTCAGAAACAGCCAATTCAATCTGTCGAAGGCTTTTTCTGCATCCAGAAACATAAGAGTGGCAGGTACCTGGTTGTGCCTTTCCAAGTATTCTATTATGTTCAACAGCTGTCTCACATTGGTTTTCATCTGGCGCCCTTGTATAAATCCCCTTTGGTCCGGGTGTATTGTTTTTTGTAGTACAGTCATTAATCTATTGGCCAAAATTTTTGCGAAGATTTTGTAGTCTGTGTTTAGTAGTGAGATGGGTCTGTAGTTTGCAGGTTGTGCGTTATCTTTTCCCTCCTTGGGGATTGTTGTGAGTGTCCCTGGACCAGCTTGGGAAGTATCAGAGGATGAGGATCAGCAGCCAGGTTCCTCTGAATGTGTTTCCCTCCCGGCAGCCGAGGATCAGCAGCCAGGCCCCTCTGGGTGGTTTCCCCTCCCGGCAGCTGAGGATCAGCAGCCAGGCCCCTCTGGGTGGTTTCCCCTCCCGGCAGCTGAGAGAGATAATGAAGAGATTTGTATGCATTCTGAATCAGATTCTCAAAATGATGAGTCAGATTTAGAACAAGAAGATAAATGGATTAATCCGAGGTTCCGAAGGTTTGATAAGCGAAGGTGTCAGTTAACTGGAAAAAGGAAGTAATTGGGGAAGTGACGTATCGGACACTATATTAGAAGGGAAAAGAAAGACTACGCCTTTGTCACGAGCAACGTTGATCAAAGAGTGGGCTGAAAACTTTGGCAGTGCTTTGGAACTCAGTATTCTGGTGTTTTGAAAACCTACCGAAGGATAATGAGCTCTTGGACAATGTGATAAAGAAGCAAAGTAAGTTAATTGGGATGTAGGAGTAGAAGAGCATGTTTATCTAAATGTAAATAGATTTGATTTGGCCGTTCAGGCCAACATAATGCCAGCAGCTTGCTTTGAAACGAATTCCTTTGAAATGTATTAAATAAACCTCTTAACGACATATTTACGTGGATATTAATGAGTTATGAGAGGCCAGACATAACAGATTGCTCGTGACCCAAAAACAGTAAAGACGAAAATTAGTCCGAGCTTTCAGTGACGTCATGGAGAAACTCCTCGCTGATAACCCGGCTCTGCATCTATTAGTTCAAACTCTCCAGCAACAAATTGGAGATTTGCAACAGCAGATTCAGCAAGCTGCAGCAGGCCCAGCTCCAGCCCCCCCTCCCAGACAGAGCAGATGTTATTTAGCCTTGCCTGATAAGTTTACTGGAGAGCGTAGTAAATTTCCAGCTTTTATAAACCAATGCAAAACATTCATTGCCTCAACTCCAGCCGACTTCCAGCTTGATGAAACGAAAGTAGCTTTCATTTTAAGTTTACTCTCTGGGACAGCTGCTGATTGGTCGTCTCCTCTGATAGACGGACAAGATCCTGTCCTACGCAATTATGCAGGATTTTGCCAGCTGATGGAAAGAGAATTTGTTGACCCCCTTCGTAGACAAAATGCCACCCGGCGGATACGAGAGCTACGTCAAGGATCGCGCTGCGTAGCGGACTATATAGCAGATTTTCGCCGCCTAGCTCAAGAAATTAATTGGAATAATGAGGCTCTCATGGAAATCTTTCAAGATGGCCTGTCTTCTCAGATCTTGAATGGATTGAAAACTACTGTAATACCTGCGACCCTGGATGCATTATACCAACATTGTTTGGCTATTGAGGCGCAAACGCAAGCCATGGATGCCCGCCTGGTCAAACAGATGTTTCCAGTCACCGGAAGTGCCAAGCCAGTGCCTGCACCACGCAGAGGATTCCAGACCCTACCTATCGCTCCACCTATCCCGGCACCCAGACGTATTTTCCAAACAGGGCCGGCTTACACTGAAAGGCGCCCTGCACCCATGACCAGAGATGAGCCCATGGATCTTGGTGCAGCCAGATCTCGTTTAACCGAGGCTGAGAAGGCAAGACGGAGAGCTGAGGGCTTGTGCCTGTACTGTGGAGAGATGGGTCACTTCGTCATGGCCTGCCCCCAGAAAAGACGTGGTACGGCAGGTCCTACTCCTGTTCCAGCTCGGCCTCCCACTCAGCAGTTTCAAGCCACCTTGCCGGGAAACGGCCAGAGCCCGGCCTAATGGAAACATTGGGTCGGGCAGGCGCCAAACCCAGTTCCAGTTCCGCAGACAACGACCCCGGTCCTCCGAGACATCTGATCCTAGCAACCAATATACTTCTGGGAAATCATGCCCAGGGCATTCCGGCCCACGCCTTGTTGGATTCTGGAGCCACCACCAATTTTATGAATGAAGCTTTCGCTCGTCAGCATGCCATACCTTTGTGCTCCGTGAAGCCGCCTATGCTGGTTGAGACAATCGATGGTCGTGAGTTGTTGTCTGGACCGATCAAGTTTATGACCCAGCCCATACGCCTGGTCATAGGACAACATGAAGAAGCCATCCAATTCTATGTTACCAAGGGACTTCATTTTCCCTTAGTTCTCGGCCTAGCCTGGTTGAGAACCCATGATCCTTGTGTAGTGTGGTCCCAGAACTTTGTTTCATTTCCCAGTTTGCAATGCGTAGACCACGTACGCCAAGTTTGTGCAGCCCAGCTACCATCCCACCCTGACATCACCTTGCCGGCCGATCTAGCGGACTTTGCAGATATATTCAATGAGAAAGAGGCAGACCAATTGCCTCCGCATAGACCATATGACTGTACCATTGATTTACTACCAAATGCCAAGCTTCCAAGGGGACGCCTTTACTCCATGTCAGAACCCGAGTTGGCCGCATTGAAAGACTTTGTGGACAAAAACCTGGCCAGGGGTTTCATTCGTCCCTCTTCCTCGCCTTTGTCAGCTCCTGTGTTATTCGTGAAGAAGAAAACCGGAGATTTACGCCTATGCTGTGACTATCGCAAGCTCAATGCCATCACGGTGCGCAACCGGTACCCTCTGCCTTTGATTCCTGATCTCATGGACCGTCTCCGATCAGCGACCATCTTCACCAAGATAGATTTAAGGGGTGCTTACAACCTGGTTCGCATTCGAGAGGGGGACGAGTGGAAGACCGCGTTTGGAACCAGGTATGGTCATTTTGAGTATACCGTTATGCCCTTTGGACTCACCAATGCTCCGGCCGTCTTTCAACATTTCATGAATGACATCTTCCGGGATTTATTAGATCAATTTGTGGTGGTTTACCTCGATGACATCCTAATTTATTCCCCGTCACGAGCCACCCATCTTCAACATCTCCGGCGAGTTTTGCAACGCTTGAGAGAGCATCACCTTTACGCCAAGTTAGAGAAATGTCAATTCTATCAAACCACAATTGAGTTTCTGGGACATGTGATTTCTCCACAAGGCATCGCCATGGACCCTGGCAAGGTTGAGGCCTTGCAAACCTGGCAACCACCATGTAAAGCAAAAGATGTCCAAAGACTTTTGGGATTTGCGAACTATTACAGGATATTTATTCCAAGATTTTCTGCCTTGACTGCGCCCCTTACTCGACTGTTACGGAAAGGCGTTAAGTTCCAGTGGGGCGATGCCGAGCAACAGGCGTTTCAGACCCTCAAAAAGGCTTTTGTTCAGGAACCCATTCTCAAGTATCCAGATCCTTGTCGTCCCTTTGTAGTGGAGGCTGACGCCTCAGATGTTGCAGTAGGGGCCGTGCTACTTCAAACACGCCAAGATGGCGGCCCCCTGTTCCCGTGTGCTTATTACTCCAGGAAACTGACTCCCTCCGAACGCCATTATACCATTTGGGAAAAAGAACTATTGGCCATCAAGACTGCTTTTGAGACCTGGAGACACCACCTGGAAGGAGCCCGCTACCAAGTTGAAGTTCGGACTGACCATAAAAACTTGGAATTTTTGCAATCTGCCAGGAAATTGAATCAACGTCAAATCCGTTGGTCTTTGTTCTTCGCTCGATTCAACTTTAAAGTCACCTACATTCCGAAAGGGTACAACAAAAGAGCAGATGCCCTGTCCCGTAAACCTGAGTATCTACAGATCAAGGATCCCTTACCGCTTCGAACCATTCTGCCTATCGAATCGATCGCAGCCGTGCATGATCCAGTAGATCTACGACGACAGATTCGGGAAGCGCAACAACTAGATGACTTTGCAATACGAAAGAGACAAGAGGTGGGTCCCGACTCACCTTGGACCTTGTCCGAGGGACTATTACGCTTCCGCAACCTGTTATATGTTCCAGCAGGCCCACTCCGAGGTCTCATCCTGACTCAATGCCATGATAACCCTGCGGCAGGTCATTTTGGTTTCTTTAAGACTCTTCACTTAGTGTCTCGGACTTTTTGGTGGCCCAGACTTCGCCATGATGTGCAATCCTATGTAAATTCCTGTGTACGGTGCCGTCAGGCAAAACATGCCACAGGAGCCCCTCCGGGATTATTACAGCCTTTACCCACGCCGGAGAGACCCTGGGGAGCTATTTCCATGGACTTCTTGACTTGTCTACCTGTTTCTGCCGGCTACACCGTTGTCTTTGTAGTGGTGGACATGCTGACCAAAATGGCACATTTCATTCCTTGCCGAAGAATACCGACAGCCAAGGTCACTGCTCAGCTGTTCATTCAACATATCTTCCGGCTACACGGTTTGCCTGACAAAATAGTGTCCGACCGAGGAACCCAGTTCACCTCGGAGTTCTGGAGAGAACTCATGTCTGCGCTTCAAGTCCAAGTTAATCTAGCCTCCACGCATCACCCAGAGACTGATGGGGGTACAGAGAAAGTGATTGGCATCCTGGAGCAGTATTTGCGTTGTTTCATCAACGACCAACAGAACGATTGGTCCAAATATCTCTCCGTGGCCGAATTCGCTTTCAACAACTCTCAGCATACTTCCACTCAGACCACCCCGTTTTTTGCCAACTACGGCTATCATCCCAGATTTTTCCCGCTCACGCTCCTCGATTCTCCAGTTCCAGTTGCAGAGGACTATTTAACCGAGCTCCAGTCAGTCCACCACATGGTTAAGCAGCACTTGACTAAGGCCAAGGAAGACTACAAGCGGGTTGCAGACCGCTCGCGTCGTGACACGCCGCCGTTAGCTGTTGGAGATCGGGTTTGGCTCTCCACCAAGTACTTGTTTCCAGGGAGAATTCACCGCAAGCTTGATCAACGTTTCCTAGGTCCTTTCCCTGTGGAGACAGTCATCAATCCGGTGACCTATCGTTTGACTTTGCCTAGGTCTCTTCGTGTACATCCCGTGTTTCATCGCTCCTTGCTTGTTCCTGTCAACCCTGATTCTCCGCTTCGACCTCCTGATCCGGGCCCGACAGCTCGCCGTGCTCACGTTCCTGTTTCCCGGTTGGAGGTGTCCGGCATCCGAGATTCCCGATGGCTCAACGACCGCTTCCAATATTTGGTTGATTGGACCGGGGGTGGGCCAGCCGCTGGCTGTTGGGTCGATGCTCGTGATATTGAGGCTCCTCGGTTAATTTGGGATTTTCATTCTGCATTTCCCTACAAACCACATCCCCTGCGACGGCCCCGGGGGGAGGGGCCTGCGGGGGGGGATAGTGTTGTGAGTGTCCCTGGACCAGCTTGGGAAGTATCAGAGGATGAGGATCAGCAGCCAGGTTCCTCTGAATGTGTTTCCCTCCCGGCAGCCGAGGATCAGCAGCCAGGCCCCTCTGGGTGGTTTCCCCTCCCGGCAGCTGAGGATCAGCAGCCAGGCCCCTCTGGGTGGTTTCCCCTCCCGGCAGCTGAGAGAGATAATGAAGAGATTTGTATGCATTCTGAATCAGATTCTCAAAATGATGAGTCAGATTTAGAACAAGAAGATAAATGGATTAATCCGAGGTTCCGAAGGTTTGATAAGCGAAGGTGTCAGTTAACTGGAAAAAGGAAGTAATTGGGGAAGTGACGTATCGGACACTATATTAGAAGGGAAAAGAAAGACTACGCCTTTGTCACGAGCAACGTTGATCAAAGAGTGGGCTGAAAACTTTGGCAGTGCTTTGGAACTCAGTATTCTGGTGTTTTGAAAACCTACCGAAGGATAATGAGCTCTTGGACAATGTGATAAAGAAGCAAAGTAAGTTAATTGGGATGTAGGAGTAGAAGAGCATGTTTATCTAAATGTAAATAGATTTGATTTGGCCGTTCAGGCCAACATAATGCCAGCAGCTTGCTTTGAAACGAATTCCTTTGAAATGTATTAAATAAACCTCTTAACGACATATTTACGTGGATATTAATGAGTTATGAGAGGCCAGACATAACAGGGATTAACGAAATGTAGGCTGTTTTCCAGGACGGGGGGACTTGGCCTCCTTCTTGTATGTTGATAAATAGCTTTCTGAGGGGTTCTAACATCTCCTCCTGGAGATGCTTGTAGTAGGTCGCTGTTATCCCATCCGTCCCGGGCGATTTCCCTTTTTTCAGTTGTTTGATCACTGAGTGTATTTCCTCCTTTGTGATTAAGGCATTCAGGGCATCTCTTTGTGCATCGGTGATTGCCAGTATCTTTTCGTTTTGTAGAAATTTTATCTATCTCTTTGTCTTGTGTCTTCTCCTCGGCGTATAGCTTTGAGTAGAACTCGGTAAAGGCTTTCTTGATGGTTTCCTGTCGAAATTCTTCCTTGCCTTTGTACTCTTATCTTTTCAATTATGCGGGATTTCTGTTTCTTTCTTATGATATAAGCCAGCCATCGACCCGGTTTGTTGGCATTGCAGAATGTCTTATGTTTTGCATATTGTATATTCCTTGCAACTTGGTCTGCCATCAACATGTCAAATTGCTTTCTTAGAATCTTGATTCCTTCTTTGGTGACTTTGTCCTCCGGTCTTTTTATTAATAGCCGCTCCTTCTTACTTATCTTGTCTTCTAACTCCTTTCTTTTTTGTTCTTGTTTGCGACGGTGCCTGTTATTCATGTCCATAAGAATCCCGCGCATATACGCCTTGCTGGTGTCCCAAATCATTTCTATAGGTGTTTCATTGTTCATATTTATGTTGAAGAATTCCTTCATAGCATTTTTGCATTCAGCCACCTTTTCTTCGTGTCTAAACAGGTTTTCATTAATTCTCCAGGATCTCCTCTGTTTCAGGCCATGTCTTAATTCCATCCTCACTGGGTTGTGATCTGTTAGTACTTTGGGTAGGATTTTCACCGCGTTTAGACAAACCAGCCAGTCGCTAGATGTTAATATAAAGTCAATTCTGGAGAATGATTGATGTCTGTCAGAGAAAAAAGTGAATTCTTGTTCTTTGCCGTGCCTTTCCCTCCATACGTCTGTCAGTTCAAGGTCTTCCTTCATGTCAAAGAAGGATTTAGGCAACTTGGAGTGCTTTTGCGGTTTAGGTGCAGTCCTCTTTTTTGTCCAGGGCAGTCTCTATGACCCCGTTCCAGTCGCCCAGTATAATGCAAGATCTGTAGTTGAGTTGAGTTAACTTCTTGTGTATCCTTTTGTAGAATTTGCCTTGTTGCTGATTTGGTGCATATATGCCCATCACCAGAATCTTCTTGTCTTCTTGTGTTATTTCGATTGCCAGGTATCTACCTTGGGGGTCTGACTCTATTAGCTTAGCTATTACATGTTTCTTTACATATATAACAATCACATTCTTTTTTCCTGGTGCCGCTGCAACAAATTGTGCACCCAGTTTGTAGTTGATTAAATATTTTTGGTCTGCCGCTCTGATGTGTGTTTCTTGTAGGCAAATTATATCGCTTTTACCTTGTTTCAGGTACTGAAATATTTTTCTCCTTTTCTGAGGGGAGTTTAATCCGTTAACATTCCAAGTCAAGTATTTAGTTGTCATTATCGGTTTCAGGATACTCTTGCAAGACCGCTTCTGTTCTTTCTCCTGGTTTCTTCTTTGGTCTCGTTCCCATGATATCCGGGTTGGTGCTCATGTTGTGTAGTAGGGTCTTGTCTTGCTGGTCTGTGCATTTGGTAGTGGATCTTAGTAGCCTGCCCTCCGCAGACTGCCCTGTTTCCTTGTTTTTGTTGCCCTCTGTTCTCTGTGCCGTCGTATCTCGAGGTGGTCCATTCCTTTCTCCTGCTACTGTGCCGGTCTGTGCTTCTGAGTGGTTTGCTCGTTGTTCTCGGTCCCTTCCGCATTCCAGTGGCCCTTCTGCGTCGTCCCTCGTATTGGATTGAGGACCGTCCGACTTCAGTTCCTTTTCAAGGAATTCTTTGGCTTTCTGGACCGAGTTCAGGTAGTACCTTTTATTTTTATAGAGAAGTGACATCCCTGTTGGGGCTTCCCATCGATATTGCAGAGCGCGTGGTCTCAGTTCGTTGACCAGGAACTTGTAGTCCTTTCTGTCTCGCAGCATCGCCGGGGGGATCTCTTTCAGTACCTTCACCTCCTGTTCCTCTATGTACAATCTCTTGTTGTAGGATGTGACGGAGATGAGGTTCCGGAACCCCTGTGTTGCAAAATGGATGACCACGTCTCTTGGTTGGTGCCTGTTTGCTGCCTTCCATGAGCCAACTCTGTAGATTCTGTCGAATTGCCACGCAATCTCTTCGGTTTTCTTTCCCAGAAATGTTGCCAGGGCCCTTACAAAGGTTCCGAGCAGGCCCCCTTGGGTTTCGTTTGTTGTCTCTTTCCACCCTCTAAACCTGATTGCAGACGCCATTTACCAGTATTGCATCATGGTGGACTGGTCTTGAGCCACCATTTTCATCTCTGCTATCTGTCCCTCCATGTGGTTCTCCACTTCTTCCATCCTCTTTTCCGTATTTTCCCTGATCTCCTGGAGATTTTTCCCCATTTCATCCCCTATTCTCTTGTAGTGTGCTTGCATTGCCTCCTTCATCTGGTCCAGGTCCGTGGCCATCGCTCTGCGTTGTTCTTCCCATTTTCTCTCTAGCTCTCTACCTTGGTCCCCCAGCATCTGTTTTATGTCTTTGCATCTTTCCTCCATCTTCTGTTCTGCCTCTGTGCACCTTCTCTCCATCCTTGTCCCCATTTCCCCCAACTTTTTATCCATTCCATCCATCCTTATTACCAGCGTCTCTATCATCTCTTTTAATTCTTGCATCATGTGTGCTGTTGGGCAGGCATGGGTTAACAGATGGGTCTGGGGGCCTGTAGTTGGAAGGGGGTGTGTGAGGATGGGTAGGGTGTTTCCTGGCGGTTTAGAAAGCTGAGCTGGGGAGGATGCAGCTCCCTTTGTTTGTGTCGGTTTGGTCTGTTTGGTCTGTTTGGAGGCCATCTTGAGCTTATCCTCCTGTTGGCCTGGCACTGTTTTGATCTTCAAATTAGACCAGATTAGTCACTAGACTGTGTTCTGATGATGATCCAGTACTCTAGCCTTTCGGGGGGGGGGGGCTCAGGGTTCAGGCAATGCAGGGCTAAGAGCCTATATTCAGGCAGTTCTGTGTTCAGGGAGCCTGTTCAGTGCCTTTTCCTTGGCTTCCTCTTCTCTCTCCTCTGCCAACCTGTCTCTTCTCTTTGCACTTTTCTGGCTCCCTCTTGTCCCTCTTTCTTTGCTTTCTTTCCCAGATCACTTTCTGGTAGGTAGATATTCTATTAGGGTCCAGGGGGGGGTTTCTCCCCCAAGATTTCCAAGCAAAGCTGCCTCTTTTTGAAAAACTGGAGATGCAGCATAGCCGCCCGGAATCTCCGGGCGCGAGGGAGGAATGCAGCGGGGCTGAGGGTGGCTGGGCAGGCAGTAAAAAGACCCCCGCAGACCCGCTTTCTTGGGAGAAGCCCCCTTCCCGTGTCCCTGGGCCTGATGGGACGCCGCCTTCGCGATTCACCGCCTCGCCCGAGCCAGGCGGCTTCAGAGCCCCCGCAGGGGGAGAGGACGGGCCGCTCTTCTCCTCAGGCGGCAGCGACTCGGAGCGCGAAGCCGGGCGGGGGGACTCACTCTGGCCGTGTCGGGAGGACGCCATCAAGAACCTTCCTCATCGCCGTTCCCCTCCTCCTCTCCTTTTTCCTCCGCCCTCACCGCAGCCACCGCCGCTGCTTCCTCCCCACGGCCGTCGCCTCAGCAGCCGTCGCGCCGTCCGCCGCTTTCTAACTCGCCGCCGCCATCTTCGAAACCATCGCTTGCTATTGTATAATTTTGAGACAGCTGACATTTCATTTTCTTTGTACATCAATTGATTTGAGGTGATAGGTAGCCTAGGCATTTTTAAAATAAATACAGAGAAAAACATATGCCAAAAATACCATTATTACTTTTCCCTCTCATTCACATATTTGAAAATGGCAAGCAAAAGTAAAAGAGGTTAAAAATAGTAAGTTTAAATGATGTCATATAAACTTTCTGATAAAAATCTAGAAAAAAAACAGCCAATATTATATTGCCTCTACCTATGTTAGTCCACTATTGTCTCATAAGTACACAAACATCTATATTTATAAACTAATGTATTTATATAAAGGAATAGGCAAAAGATTATTGTCAATCCTCAATCTTTCTTACAGCTTAATCATAGTTATTCCATTGTTTCCAGTATGATTGAAAAAAATCTATCTTTTACCTCTATTTGTTTCTTCCCTACTTTTCTTAACCTTTCATTCCATTCTTCCTTTTCCCTGAGATACTGATTATATTCCTTGTTTCTTTCAAGTCTTAACCTGTCCTGAGCAGATCTTCTGTCGCAAATAGGAAGAGAAAGTCCCTGAGTATATGGAACAACTTCACCTGATATTAAATACCTTTTTTGTGAAAGGTATTGCCTGTAGTCCTGTCGAAGTTCTTCCTTTAGTTTGTGGTTTTTATGTTCATAATGCTCCCCCAGAGGCAAGCTTAATCCATAGTCATGCAAAGCAATATGTTGACTATTCAGTGGGATGTTTTCTTTAGCCATGGAGCTTAATAATTCACTAGCCTTTGAAAGTTTCTCTGCACTTTTATTCTGCATCTCCATATATGGGGGATCATTTTCAAGTTTTGCCTTGTCCTGTAACAACCTCGCTTTGTGTTCAAGGAACTTGTCTAGGTTCTCAGCCATCATTGTTTACTTTTGGAAATAATAATCTAACTGAAGATAGTACCTCGTCTGCCGCTTGCTGGGGAAAGGCCCAGGCGCCGGTGGGTACCCCACCAGCGGCTCCCGCCGATTTCGGTAATGATCTAGTTTTAAGGGGCTTAGCTATCTTGCCTTTGTCATGGACTGATCATTTCCTGCTACAACTGAATTTTATGGCCCCAATCCTTCCCCGCAGGGAGGTGGAACCAATTAGGTGGTTCCGCCCCAGACGCCTGATGGATCCAATTGGTTTTCAGACGGCGCTTGGGAATTACCGAGCTCGTTCATTCACAATTCAGCGGAGTCCCTGGTAGCGGCTTGGAATACGGACGCGAAGGGGGCTATTGACATGATTGTACCTTTGCGACCTCTCCATGGTGCTGGCCCCAGGAGGTCTCCTTGGTTCACCGAGGAGCTCGGGGATGAAGCGCCATAAGAGACGTCTAGAGAAGCGATGGAGACGAAGTAGGTCCGGATCTGATCGAACCAGATTGAGCTCACTTATTAGAGCCTATTTGAAGGCGATTAAGGTGGCAAGATCTTTGTATCTTTCCGCTTTGATCGCGTCTGCGGAATCTCGCCCGGCCGCCCTGTTTAGGGTGACCCGGTCCCTACTTAACCTGAGGGGTCCGGGGCCTCCCCTGCAGGGTAGTGCCGAGGACTTTAACAACTGTTTCGCAGACAAAGTAGCTCAGATCCAGGCCGACCTAGACTCCAATTGTGAAGCAGAGTCGACTGATAATGATTCAGTCGAGGGGACAGGGGCATGTTCTTGTCCGGTCATCTGGGGCGAGTTTGAGACTGTTACGCCTGATGAAGTGGACAGGGCCATTGGAGCTGTGAGTTCCACCACCTGTTTGTTGGACCTGTGTCCCTCCTGGCTGGTTTTTGCTAGTAGGGAGGTGACACGTATCTGGATCCACGAGATTGTTAACGCTTCTTTGAGGGAGGGGTCCTTCCTGGCTCCCTTAAAGGAGGCACTCTTGCGCCCCCTCCTCAAGAAGCCTTCCCTGGATCCAGCAATTTTGACCAACTATCGTCTGGTCTCTAACCTCCCCTTTGTGGGGAAGGTTATTGAGAAGGTGGTGGCACTTCAGCTCCAGCAGTCTCTGGAGGAAGCCGATTATCTGGGCCCTCTGCAGTCTGGGTTCAGGCCCGGCTACAGCACCAAAACTGCTTTGGTCGCTCTGATGGATGATCTCTGGCAGGCCCGGGATAGAGGCCAGTCCTCTGTCCTGGTGCTTCTTGACCTCTCAGCGGCGTTCGATACCATCGACCATGGTATCCTTCTGCGCCGGCTGGAGGGATTGGGGGTGGGGGGCACCGTGTTACGGTGGTTCTCCTATCTCTCTGGTCGGTCGCAGTCGGTGTTAGTGGGGGGTCAGAGGTCCACCTCTAGGTTACTCCCATGTGGGGTGCCTCGGGTCGGTTCTCTCCCCCCTACTTTTTAACATCTACATGAAGCCACTGGGAGAGATCATCCACCGGCATGGAGTGAGATACCATCAGTATGCTGATGATACCCAGCTGTACATTTCCACTCCTGGCCAAATCAGTGAAGCGGTTGAGGTGATGTGCCGGTGTCTGGAGGCTGTGAGGGTCTGGATGGGCGTTAACAGATTGAGGCTCAACCCTGACAAGACAGAGTGGCTGTGGGTGATGCCTCCCAAGGACATTTCAATCTGTCCTTCCATTACCCTGGGGGGTAAAGTTATAAACCCCTCGGAGAAGGTGCGCAACTTGGGAGTCCTCGATCCACGGCTGACATTGGAACATCATTTGCCCAGGTTCGCCTGGTACACCAGTTGCGCCCTTATTTGGATCGGGAGTCTCTACTCACAGTCACACATGCCCTTGTCACCTCGAGGATCGACTACTGCAATGCTCTCTACATGGGGCTACCCTTGAAGAGTGTTCGGAGACTACAATTAGTGCAAAATGCAGCTGTGCGAGCAATTGTGGGCCTGCCACGTTGTGCCCACATTTCGCGAACTCTCCGCATGCTGCATTGGTTGCCTATCGGTCTCCGAGCACAATTCAAAGTGTTGGTTATTACCTATAAAGCCCTTCATGGCATTGGAATGTGATACCTACGGGGCCGTCTTCTGCCACATACTTCCCTTCGACCGGTGAGAGCGCACAGGGTCGGCCTCCTCCGGGTCCCGTCAGCGAAACAATGCCATCTGGCGGGTCCTAGGGGGAGGGCCTTCTCTGTTGTGGCGCCCACCCTCTGGAACCAACTGCCTCCTGAAGTCCACGCTTCCCCCACTCTCCTGGCCTTCCGGAGGAATCTTAAGACCTATCTTTGCCGGCAGGCCTGGGGTTGACTGTGGAATGTTGAGTGAATGATGAATGCATCTGGGGTTGTATTTTTTAATGATTTTTTAGATTTGGACTTAGTTTTGAAGTACTGTTTTGTTTATGTTGTAAGCCGCTCCGAGTCTTCGGAGAGGAGCGGCATATAAGTCCGAAAAATTAAATTAAATTAAATTAAAAACAATAAATTGTTTCTGATGTAGAGGTACTTTGCACATCCATCACATCTATAGACTGTCTTTCCAAAAGTTTCTTGTGCACATGGCCTACAATGTTGAGGCTTATTTGTATTTTTATTCTGCTTTGTAAATTCCACATGTAGAACACTGTGGTCTCAGGATTGATGCAAAATAAAACTCAATGTTGTTAAGAAAAGGACATTTCAGCTGGTGTATCATGCATCCCAAGCAAGACTTGCTGCATTTCCCACTTTTGCATATCCCTTCAAGGTTAATTCTGCCCACATTCAGATAGTCCTCTCTTTCCTAGTGTCCCTTGGATTCAGCTACATTCCATATTTTGTATGTTACGTGATCAGTCGTACTTCTATAATCTTGTTTATCATCTCATAGTACTACGTGAAAGGTTAACTTTTGTTATTATCTAGATAAAAACAAATATTAAACATTCTGACTTTGACCATTTAAAATTGAATTAAGGATATAGTCTCACTCTTTTTGAAAGTAGCTTCACTTTTTCTTAATTTATTTTATAATTTAATAGTATATACATATGAGACTGGAAACAGACTGTGGAAGATTTACACCCTTGAACTTTTCACTGGCCTGAGTCATATTTTTGCTAATATTGAATTTTTATTATCCTCTGAAATGTTATGATTTAATTTGAAAATTAAAAGTAGTATTAATTACTTTTGTTGTATTAAATATTTGCTGTTTGTATTCCCCAAGGCTTTAACTTTCTTAACAGTTAAATAATCATTTCTACTTTCTGAAAATGCTTTCGGAGTAACATGCTGTTAAGTGGCTGTTCAGCTTTGTTTTGTTTTTATATCCAAAGGCAAATTTTAAAGCCCGTTGTAATTATTTGTGTAAAATTGTAGTTTAATGTGAAAGAGACTTATTTTTGTTATAATAAATATGTTAAAATATATGCTTGTGTTTATTGCTTTTTTGAAATACTGTGCAGATCAACACAGATGAATTTACACTGTTAATGTTGATTCATAAGTTACCCAATAATGGGCATCCCCCACATCAATACAGTTTTCACACTATGTCAGTACTACACTATCCCACAATAGTAACTCCCCAATACAATATTATCTCTACTATAATATCCCCATAATATTCACACTCTATATCCCATAATATATTTCATGGGTAATTATGAATAAATTACCCCGACTGTTCACAGTTTTATAGTAAAGTGGGTTTTGGTAATAATCAAAACAGCTATGTTTTTAATTACAATTAAAATTAGCATAAGATTTTGCAAAAATAAACAGTTTTGTAAAAAGGCCTTTTAAAATGTTTAATAGGATATAACACTAAATGATAATGCTATTTTAATTAAAGCAATTTCATGCTATTTAAAATGAGTTTTAAAAATAAACTTGTGATTACTACTTGTGGTAGTGAATTCTATAATTTAATTGCATATGAGATAAATAATATCTCATCTGAAACTCCCAATATACAGTTTCAAGGATCCAATCTTATTCCTGAGAGAAAAATGCATCTTTCAAGCAATTTCACTATCCCATACATAATTTTATTCACTTTTATGAGAATTATTGTTTTATTTATTGTTTGTGTGTCCCTTATGATAATGGCAGAGACAGGCTGCTGAATGGGTGCTTTATGGAAAGAAGCACATGGTTTTTCTAGGGTTTCTAGCACAATTGATTTGTCACAGCAGATGCAATAACAATTAGCATCCTTTCCTTATTAATTGTTATTGTCTAGAACAGACCTGTTTGTGTGTTCTAAATTGAGCATGTAGAAAACCATTTAAAATACTGTATTTGTTCTTTCTTTTTTTTCAGAACTTGCACTGCATTGGGTATGGCCAGGCAGAGTAGTTATGGTCAATTAATACAGCCCTCATCCTCCCTACATAATTGCTATTTGTATGTAATATGAGCAATCAAAACTAGTGCAGTCAACAATTGTAGAGATAATTTGCAGGAGCCACAAGTAACACATTTCAGAAAACTTGATTTATTGTTGTGCATCTCTGGAATAATTGAAATAAAATACTGGAATGTTGTAAAAATTATTTAATGAGACCTTTTGCAATCAGTACAAAAAATTAAATACAAAATTATTTTCATTTTTTATTTCTTCACCCTAGTAATCTGGCCTAAAGATCTTTAAATTGCCCATTGTTCTCAAATAGTTTGTGCTGTAATGCATTAAGATTTGAATAATGGAAATTCCCCATATGATTTGTATACATCCCCTATATTAGGATAATCTTTCAATTAAGCATGAAAATTTCATTTAAGATGTAGGAACAATAAGGATTAGTCTATTGGAATGTTTAAAACAAATGTGTTATACAACACTGAAAAAGCACATGGAAGTTAAATAACTCGTAGATTACTTTTCCTATGAACACCCCTGTCAAGGAAAAATCATAAGCTATCAAAGGAACTAGAAGGGCCAAATTCATTAATTCCTCACCTCCTATATAGCTAGAAGTAACTTCTTTTCCATAGATGCTTCTATTCACACCAACCATCTGAATGAGGAATAAGGTGTGCAAATGAGTATTTCATCCATGTAGGGCTACTCTAGCTATATAGCTGCCATGAATAAAAGTTAGTTTTGTTAGGTTTGGCAGAAAGGGAGTCCCTTCTCCCTTTTCAAGCTTTTCCTGAATATACTGTATCCTTTGTCTATAACTTTTCAAGTAACAAGAGCAGAGATTAACTTGGTTACATCCTGAGTGGAGATTAGACATTCTCATTCTAACAAAGTCTCCTCAGGAGTCCTTGCGCTTCTTGAATACATGCAATCAATGAGATCTGGACAGCCCTGCACACGCACCTGTTTGATGTGGCTCAAACAGGTGGCACTGCATATAATGCTTTTGAAATTTGGATAGTTTTCATCACAAGATTTCTGTTAAGCAGAAGAAAGGATGAATTTAGTCCCTTGCAGTTCCTCCTGTTAAGCAACAATCCACATGATAATTTCTTGATCAACAGAATAATCCCAGATCCAGTTCTTACACATGCAAATATTGTTCAGCAGAGGCACAGGACTTCAGCATGATCTATTCAGGTACATCTATATCCTTCAAGTATCCTTCTAGAGACTGTGTTAACTGAAAAGCTTAACTGAAAATGGTAATTGGGAGTATTTTCTACTGGGACTTACTAATATTTTGAAACAGTTATGGAAATCCTTCTCATGTGCTAATCTTTTGAGGACTGTTAAATTGATAAGAAAATAAAAATGAAGCCTTTCATTAGTAACTTCATGCTTCTGAAATGGGTTGCTATGCAGGATTTATCGTTGCAAGCTTAGGAATTCTGAGTTATTCTCTTTACTCATTCATGTACATCTCTTAATGGACTAGTTTAGGTTTCAGATGGTTTAGATTTTAAAACTGTCAGTGCTGGATGTTTGTTATAACTGCTGTATATTTGTTGATTTTCATTTTTTTTTGCTGTTTTATTCTTGAATAGGATTTATTATGTCAACAGCACTTTGAAGACTTTTATCTTTAGTGGCAGACTGGAAATAATGAATGTATTATTATGGTTGGTTGCACAGTCAGCCAGATTTTAAGACTTAATTTGGCATTGTTATCACCTATTAAATTCTTCTGAAGGACCTGGGATAGACAGATGTTGTTGTTTGATGGTGTTACCCATTGTAGGAGGTAAGCTGTTCCAAATAAAGCTGCCTTTTGCAATTTACTGAAGGTGATTTTGTCAATCGTGCTAAATTGGTGCTCCAGATGTTTTGGGATTGCATCCAAGGCGCCTATTACTATTGGTACTAGTTTTGCTATCTTTTGCCATAGTCATTCTGCTTCTATTTACCAGTCTTCGTATTTTTTTATTTTCTCCAGTTCTTTCTCTTCTCTTCTGCTGGGCAATATCTACCATCCAGACTATTTTGTCTTATCAACAGTTGTGACTGGGGCAAGTATGTTTGTATATTGGAATTCTAAAATCCCAGACACTTTACCTTTTTCACATTTTATTACTAGTATTTTGTGATTCTATCAGTTCATGCTTACAGGCAAGTGGTATTTCTTGCAGATGTTCCAGTGCACCATTGTTGCTATTTTGTTAGGCCATTGTTTGTTGTTAGTCTGTGTGAATCTTTTAGGAGTTTACACAATGAAACACTGTTTCTTCAGGTTCTTTGCAGCGTTGACATTTGCTTTCTGTTGCTGGCTTCTCAATTTTACTGTTGCATGGATTTGTTCTTGTGTAGCCAGAATTAGCCTCTCTGTCTCTTTCTTCAGCTTTCCTATTCTTATTTGCTTTGTCTGCCATTTTTTTTAATATACTAGCCATGTAATACTTTGCCATGCCATGTCTCTTTTTATTATTATTATGTACACAACAATGTGAGATGCCAGTTCTTTAGCTGTGTTGGCCTTCATACACACTGATTTCTTTTCAAGAATCCAGGATGTCATAATTATTGGCATAATATATGTGTGGCACTAATAATCAATACAAGTTATTATGTATGTGATATTAAGTTGGTGTCAATTCTTGGCAACCAGATAGACTTTATTCAGGATGAAATAATAATAGCCACAGTATTTTGCTGCTCCCACATACATATGAATTTCTAATCTCCATATATTTAAAAGTCAAAATAGGCATTTAGGAATACTCCATAAGATAGATGAAATGAAGATAGTTACTCTATTATATGGCATTGCTTTTATGCAACTCATATAGATTAGAAATTTTACAAAACTAAAGGACTGTGCTATTCTCAGTCATTGCTAGCCACCTTTGTTAAAGGACAAATGAAAATGAATAAGCTTCCATTTTGAGCATATCAAACATCCAGTCCTATCATTTCTTGATCAACAATGATTTCCAAATGAAAAATGATCACTTATTGGCTATTTGTGTATCAGATAATTCAGCCTTACCTGGTTTCAAATGCACCTTGCCATTTTCTGTATTTATTTTCTGTGATCCATAGGTCAAATATGCAACTGTTAATCTGTGCTGCACTAACATTACTTGGTTTGTAAATACCCTTCTTCCTCTTAAGTCATTGATTTACAATATTCCATAAACTTGCAATATAAATATGACCTATTGCTTGCTGGGGGGGGGAAAGCAATGCCATGGATTTCAGTCAATTTACTAATAATTAAATTGCTTTCTAACAGTGAGATTTGTCCTTTTCTACTATTTTTGTCGATATGACCAGATTAAAATCTTCACATAAAAATAGAAATTTTGGTAAAGAGAAGCTGCTACATGATTACGGAGTCTTCTTTAAGTCATTGCAGTTTTTGTTATAAACAAATCGTTATAGTGTTATTATAGAATAAACTTTTGTTTCTTGGTCTGTCGTCTTCCGTTTGGAAGCTTCACCCTAGAAGCAAGTGATCAGTAAGCACTTTATGTAAACCCTGACATGACATAATTTTTAATGCAAAGAAGCAGACAAATGTTGAAAAGATTCATTGTACAGCAGCAAGCCAATTAACACTGGGCTTATCAATAGTTCTTCTTTATAATGAGCTGTACGTATAATGTTTAAATTTGTAATTTTATTTTAATATTGTACATGTTGGTCCAAAAAATGATCAATACATGCACCTTTCAATGATATAGATTTGGAAACACAAAAAAAGACCTTTCATTTTGTCTGCGTGTCCAGTTTACATTGGATACAATAAATATCCAGAAAAAGATGAGTGAACGTATTGCCCAGCATAAAGTCCTGCAGCCTGTTCAGAGGGCATCTGGATATAAACTCTGTCACCATGCATCAGCTGGACAACGGCACTTCCGGAAGCTTGGTCCAGGAAACCTTTCTTGTATTCATCATACGTGTACATCAATGGCTCATTGTTTTTAAATAATGCCACCCAAACATTTCCCCCTTTGCAGTGTATGTGGTAAGCGAAGTAGTAGATCCCAGGGATTTCACAGGTAAAGACACCAGTCTGTGGATTATAATTCTGCCTGCCATTATAAAGGAGCTTGTCAAACATCACAGGAACCCTGACCCGTGGAAAAGGAGTGGTGAGCTCAGCTGTGAAAGCTGGCATTTCATAGGCAGTGGCGGCAGCGGCGGCAGCGGCAGCACCATTTTTGCTTTTCTTCCCCTTATAACCATATGGAGTCTTTATTCCATCAAGTCCTGGCCCCACCTCTGGCAAATGTCCCATTGCTGGCGGTGTAGGTTGCATTATTACTGGAGGGCCAGGGGGGCCAGGAGGGCCAGGAGGTCCTTGGAGACCTGGCTGACCAGGAGCACCAAGTGATCCAGGTTTCCCTGGTGGTCCAGGCATCCCTGCAATACCAGGTTTCCCCATTCCCGGAAAACCTGGTGGGCCTGGCAAACCCCGTTCACCTTTAACTCCAGGTAGTCCAGGAGGTCCAATTGGGCCACTTGGTCCTGTAATACCTGGGATTCCAGTAGGGCCCTGATGGCCTTGAGTTCCTGGCTTTCCAGGTTCTCCCTTGGGGCCCATCAGCCCATGAGCACCAGGCAAACCTGGTAAACCTTTGTGACCAGCTTCTCCTTTTGGTCCAATTGGACCAGGCAAGCCTCTCAGACCTGATGGGCCCACCTCTCCTGGGAAACCAGGTTTCCCTGGGAAACCTTGCAAACCAAGGTCACCTTTGGGACCAATAGGTCCTGGAGGCCCAACAGCTCCAATTTCTCCTTTTGGACCTGGGAATCCCATCACACCTGAGGGCCCCATTAATCCAGGCTGGCCTGGTTGGCCTGGTTCCCCTGGAGGCCCAGCCATGCCAGGTGGGCCCACGTGACCTTTTTCACCCTTAGGTCCCAGTGGGCCTGGAGCACCACCCATGCCTCGATCACCTTTAAGACCAGGGAAACCTGGCTTTCCAATCCCAGGAGTACCAGGTTGTCCTGGTAAACCTGGCAAGCCTTGTTCACCTTTCCCACCTGGCATGCCTGACTGCCCTGGGATTCCATCTTGTCCTGGCTTCCCTATACCTGGAAGACCAGGAGGACCTTGAATTCCAGGAACCCCAACTAAACCCCGTGGCCCTGGTTCCCCTGGAATTCCTGGCTTGCCTAAAGCTCCCTGAGGGCCTGGAAACCCTATCATTCCTGGTTTGCCTATCCCAGGAAGTCCAACAGGACCAGGGGGACCTGATAAACCAGGTGGCCCTTTTAACCCTGGTAACCCTGGAATCCCCACACCTTTATCTCCTTTTGGGCCTTGGGGGCCTTGTACCCCAGGTTGCCCTTTCATTCCTGGCTCACCCTTTGCTCCTGGTTGTCCCGGTAATCCTCTGTCACCTAGTTTTCCTATTCCAGGCAGTCCTTGAGGTCCTGGTGGTCCTTGGGGTCCTGGAATTCCCATAGGTCCACTCTCCCCCTTTGGCCCCATTTCACCTCTTGATCCTGGAGCTCCCATTACTCCTGGCTTTCCTGGCATTCCAGGCATGCCTGGTTTTCCAATTCCTGGGTATCCTTGTGGTCCTGGTTTTCCTTTAGCTCCTGGTACTCCATGTCCTGGCAGCCCTGGAGCTCCTGGAAGGCCTCTTGGTCCAGGCTCTCCAGGAGGACCCTGTTCACCTCTCAAACTGGCCAATGGCAATTCTGCTTTTTAAAGAGAGAAAGAGAAAGAAATAAAGGAATAGTAACGTTCATCTTGACTGCTTAGATGTCACCAATATGCTTCAAGAAGAATTGATGTACAGTATCAACTTATTAGTTGGATTATTTTTACAGAATAGTTGATGTTCAAAGAAAAGATGAACTACCTCCTTTCAAAGAGAATTACTGATTTTGTGAACAAGCTCCTGGCCCCACTTTATTTTATTCTCCTAAATTGTTCCTAATGAATTATACCCATATTCAAGTTGACATTTTTATGTGTTTTTCTGCAGCAAAGTTTAGAAAAGTAAAGAAAAATGACTTGTTGGAAACGATCACTTTGTAACTTCTTCAAATCTGGAAGATAAGAATATGAAAATGGGAATAGACGAGATGCACTCCCCTGCCACTCTCAGTATTTCACTAAAATTTTCTAGTGAAAGTGTCAATGTCTTCTATTGCACTAAAGACAACAAGCTGTATAGGCTATGGGACACACATTGGCCTTTGCTTGCCAAATGGCCTCTCACCTTTAAGACCAGGGAAACCTGGTTTTCCAATCCCAGGAGCACCAGGGGGTCCTGGTAAACCTGACAAGCCTTGTTCACCTTTTCCACCTGGGGACATGCCTGACGGTCTTGGAATTCCATCTTTTCCTGGCAGAATCTGCCATCTGAGGCAGCCATCTCACTCTGCCTAAGGCAGATATAAGAACATTTTGGTAACAGGGCAGAATAAACTTTACGTTTGGAAATGGATGAGGAAAATGACCAATTTTGGTGGCACAACTAGAAATAGGGAGTTGAAAAAAGGGATGTTTAAGCATCTGGGCTTGTTGCCAACTCTCGCTCCAACTTGAGCTTATAGCTGTTTCAGAATAAATGCACAAGCAGTCTTCCCTTTTCCCACAACCAAAAAAGAAAAAAGCTCAACAAAATATGCTTCATATATGTTGATTTTTGATGTTTGCAATATATTCTACGCATTTGGGCAAAGTAATATTGAATATATGAAATTTGCCTTCTCTTCCATCCTGTATAATGTAATAATTAGGATTCTGAACTAGGACCAGAAAGACTCATTTTCAAATCTAGCTTCAGCTATTGAAGCTCATCAGGAGACCTTGGTCCAGTCATTAAGCCCAACCTACTTGACATCTTGCCCATATTACCTTTCTGTTTCTTTGAAATCCTCTCCTTGCCAAGCATGGGAATCTGTGGAATTTCTTTTATATACTGAGGTATATATTCTTTTCCATATGATAGGTGCGACCCCTCCTTTCCCATGTGCTGCATTGGCACTCCATCTTTACCCAATGGCATGTGAGGTACTTGTTGCCCAAGGGGTTGGTACTGTGGCACTTGAGGAGGCATCTGCTTGATCCCATAATAAGCACCAGCTTGGATAGATCTCAGTAGCCCAAGGTAAATGATTAGCCACGTAGGTGCTAGCAATAGAGCCATAATCTGCAACAACAAATAAATCATTCTGAATAGAATAACAGCAAGAACAAATGTTGGAAACTTAATCTTGGACAATGAAAATTATTCCCCCCCCCAAAAAAAATCACTGGTAAAAGGATCTTTCCTTCTGGTAAGCTTTTTAGCTATTCAATATTAAAGCAAACAGAGCTGGTTGTAGGTCTTATGGGTCCCTATACTATTGCTGACATTTTAGCTTTGGAAGCATAAAGATAACTACCAACTGCTAATTATATTTATAATATTGCTTTGGACATCGTTCCACTACATTGCAGAATAGTAAAATGATGATTTGCAGTGGAAATATAATTTGTGTTTACAACAGTGCTTTCAAAGATGTTTTGATGGAAAAAAAATAGGGGGAGGGGCTTTCAAGATTTTCGTTAAAATGTAATTATTTTGAAAAAAAGAGAAAGAAAAGACAAATGCCTAGAAATTATAAATACAGATATTTCATAGAAGGGTTTATATAGTAATATACCAAAAATATTAAAAGAAATTATGAAATAAGATAACATTAAAAGGAAGTATGAATAGACTGACACATTTGAAATGGCAACACATGTTGAGTCTTTTAGGGGCTGAGTATGTGGCAGGAAGAATCTCTGTTTAAGGATCCCTGTGTTATTTCTGTGCTGGAGAATTCTTCATTGAGAGAGCCCTTTCTCCTGAAGACTTAGTTGTCCCAGGAGAATAACAGTTTCAAGGAACCATAAGGTACAGCTGAAGAGTTCAGGGCTTTCAGAAATTGTCATTCCAGGTCTGATGCCCTACAAGATTGAGAGGCCATGTTTAAGTGAGGGAAAATAAAAACACATCATCCAGATCACAGGCACACATCATCTTGTGAAGATGAGTTTTCTCCAATTTATCCAAGAATGCCTATGATTGGAGCCTAAATGTGGTAGTACAAAATATAATGCAAAAGGGCCAGTATTTGTAAGAAAAAAAATCCCTTAAAGTCTTGTTTCCTGTATTGATGTTTATAAATTAGGAATGCTCTTTTGATAGAGGACCAAAGTTTCAAAGAAGAAATGGTAAGATTACTCAAGGAATCTAGTCTGTTTTACAAAGTCACTGTTCTGCTATAGAAATACATATTTCATTTTACATGGTCTCAGAAAATAGTATACTATTGTCATGAACTATTACATAAATACTTTGGTTAATCTGCTTTTAAAAAGAGTTCTTACTCTTCATTGGTCTATAAGAATTGGGTTCGTGTTGAGTGACTTTCAATTGCAGTCCTACAAGTTGGTCTCTTCTTATTAAACCAAGCACTTAGGACCAGCTGTCTAGTTTGTTCAAATAATTTAATGTGTAATGGTTTGTGAATCAGTTTTCTTCAAGTCTTATACATATACATGTATAACTGAAAACTGATACACTAGCCATTACACATCTAAATTATGAGTATTTGATATTTGAACGCCAATATTAGCATCATCAGGACTTTCTTGTCACAAAACAACATGAATTAGCCCATGTAATAAATGTTACTAATCTTCAGTCCCATTAATAGTACTTTTGCCTTCACTGCAAACATATTTCTGGATGTTTTTGCACTGCTTTTTTGTTTTCTGAAAGAGAGCAAGTCTCTGAATATTATGTTCTCAGCCTCATGCTTGTTTGTCCAATCTTTGAACATCTGAACATCTGGTCTGCTCCCAAGTAAGCATACCAGTCTAATAGACCCGTGGCCCTGAGATTATTAGAATAACCAAAGATGACAACTGATAAAGGTCTCAGTGGCACTTGGAAACGGCTCCAGAAAAAAAAAAACATACCAAACTACCACAGAGACTATGCCAGGAATGAATCTCATAACATGCTTATTTTATTCCATAGTTTCCTGTTTGAAACTAATGAAAATCGAAAAACAGTGATGACTTATTGTTCCTAATAAAACTAATTTTTGTTATTTGGAAAGCATTCAGAGATTAGCAAACCACCAGTTATAACAGTCATAAATTCAAGCATTTGTTTAACATTTTTAATGTTCACTTACGGTACTCCACGAAGACATTTCAGGAGCCCTTTGCTTCTCACCTTTTTCTGCTGCAGTATTTCAGCAAAAGATTCTATTAGTTGTATTCACCCCTAAACCTGTCTAAATCCTCAGTAAATTTAAATAATTTAGTAGTACATAACTTGTATGTGTGTTAGTCTTAGATTGTTTCCTAACTGTTTGGTGGTGACAATAAACTTATTCATGAACAGCTTCCTTCCTATATGAAGAATCACCCTTTCTGGCGAGCAAGCCTTTAACCAGGAATATATGAGGAACTCTTCTTTGAAGCTTCATGTCTTTCTAAGCTATCCTAGTGTCTAACTCTCTCCTTAAAAATATTCAGGGAAAGGGTACATGGAATTATTTCTAAAGTATAATAATAATTACTATGCCAAAGGCTGGCTTCAGACACGGTACTAAATTACAGTGGTTGGCTTAATGTGGTGTATGAACTCAGATAACTGCTATTAGAAAATATAGTTTAAAGTAATCACTAAGCATGGCTTGTGAATACATTCTATGTTTTCACCAACTTTCTAAATAGACACTCCTTTTGCCTGTAGGAGCACAGATAACTACACAGAGATCTTGTTTCAGCACTTTCCAAGAGGGTCAGTAAAAATCTGCAGAAATAATAATTTCCTCTGAAGTAAACTGGCCTGCCTGTGAAATACTACATACAGATAATATAAGCTGCCCACATCCCACACAGAAATGATTATGAATCTTTCATAATTGACAGCAGAAAATAGAAACTAAGAAGCAATATTGGTATTTGTACACTAGATGGAGTGTTTGTTTCAAGATTCTGAAATTCCTTTATTTAACTAACATTCATTTCAAAAACAAGGTGTGCTTATGGAATAATAAAAATGAAACTGTTATCAACTGCCCAACATTCCAATATCTTCCTTCAAGGCAAACTTCCTTTCCAAGAAAATCATACTTTCTTCAGCATTCAAATTTCAGTACTTGATTATGTGATATATTGTTCTGCAATTATTACAGTCTCTTAACACAGCTGGAAAAGCACAAAGCTTCAAACAGAATAGTTTTACTTCAAATAAATCATGTTCTTCAGTGAAATATAATGGGCAGGGCACTAAAACCTCAGGAATTTAGATTCATTTTTGGCACATATTTTCCTATAAAAGTGAAAGTTAAGAACAAGCAACTTGGGATTTGGAGGCCCACATATATCGTATTAAAATAGCTGAAAAGCACATACTGTGCAAATCCATAATTACACCCAGCTTTCATTCTTTAGTTTTAGTCAACAGTTTAAAGTCAGCTACTAAGGACTGGAAGAGAGCTGATGTAGTTCCCATCTTCAAAAAAGGAAAAAAAATGGATCCAAGAAATTACAGACCTATCAGCCTGACCTCAATACCTGGGAAGATTCTGGAAAAGATAATCAAACAACGAATCAGCAAACACCTAGAGGCAAACAAAGTCATTACCAAAAGCCAACATGGGTTTGTCAAAAACAGATCATGCCAGACAAATCTAATTGCATTCTTTGACCAAGTGACAAAATTAGTGGATCAGAGGAATGCTGTGGATATAATTTACTTGGACTTCAGTAAGGTATTTGATAAAGTAGATCACAGCCTACTACTTGATAAGATAGAAAAATGTGGGTTAAACAGCATCACCGGCCGTACTCAGCATGTGGTCCTCAATGGAACTGCATCTACATAGAAAGAAGTGTGTAGTGGGGTGCCCCAGGGCTCTGTTCTAGGCCCAGTGCTCTTTAACATCTTAATCAATGATTTGGATGAGGGGATAGATTGGGAACTCATCAAATCTGCAGATGACACCAAGCTGGCAGGAATAGCCAACACTCCAGAAGACAGGCTTAAGATACAGGAAGATCTGGACAGACTTGAAACTGGGCACTATCTAACAAAATGAAATCCAATGGTGAAAAAAGTAAGGTTCTACATTTAGGCAAGAAAAACAAAATGTACAGTATAGGTGGTACCTTGCTCAATAGTAGTACCTATGAGAGGGATCTCTGAGTCCTAGTGGACAATCACTTAAATATGAGCCAGCAGTGTGCTGCAGCTGCCAAAAAAGCCAACACAGCGGCATTAACAGAGGGATAGAATCAAGATCACGTGAAGTATTTTTTTTAAAATTATTTTATTAAAACCATCAACATTAAACATAAGTTCATATTAAAAGGCAATCACCATATATCCTGCAATACAACTCATAAATTCGTCTCAGTAGTAGTGCAATCTTTTATGATCCCTAACAAAAGATCCTGAGGTAGAAATTCAGTATCCTGAGGTAGAAATTCAGTACGCTTTTCCAATATTAAAGCAGTCAACATTAAATCTGGGCTCATATTAATAAGCTGTCCTCATAAGACCTGAAAATACAGCTCTTATATATGGTCTATCTACATTCATACAATCAGCATTGAACATGCAATCATAGTATGCATCAATCTTCATAGCACCTAGTATACATCACTAAGTGTTAATCTTTATAAACGTCTGGTTTGGTAAGCATTTTTCACTCCTCACATCAAGCCTCAGCTATACGCCTGTTACAATTTATTTGATTGGTGTTTCTCTTTTCTATAGTCTATCCACAGTTTCTAGTCTATAACATATTATTCATCTCAGTATTAGTACAATCTTTTATGATCCTTAACCAAAAATCCTGAGGTAAAAGTTTAATAACCTGAGGTAAATCTTGTATATGGTTTATCTACTATATCTAGTCTATCACATATTGTTCATTCACACTTCTGAATTAACTTCGTCTCAGTAATAGTGCAATCTTTTATAGTCCCTAACCAAAGATCCTGAGGTAGAAGTTTCATACCCTGAGATAGAAATTCAATCCACTTTATCAATATTAAAGCAAACAACATTAAGCATATGATCATATTAAGAGGCTTTCGTCGTGCAACATAGGCATACAACATTAGGTGTTAGTCTTTGTAAACATTTGATTTGATTTGGTAAACATTCTTCGCTCTTCACGTCGAGCCTCAACTAAACGCCAGGTGCATTTTGTTTGATTGGTGTTTCTCTTGTATATAGTCTATCCACTGTTTCCAGTCTGCCAAATATTGTTCATTTGAGCGATCTTTCAAGTATGCCGATATTTTCGCCATATCCGCCAGATTTGTTACTTTCACAGTCCATTCTTCTATAGGCGGTATTTCTGGATTCTTCCAGTATTGTCCCACCAACAATCTGGCTGCTGTGATCAAGTTCAGAAATAAGCTCATCTCTGAGGTAGTGTACTCCTTTGTTATCCCTAACAAAAAAACCTGAGGTAGAAATTCAATACGCTTTTTGAAAATGGTTTGGAGTGTCCACCATATCTTCCTCCAGAAGGCTTTGATTTTTCTGCATGTCCACCATATACGAAAGTAGGTAGCCTCCCCGTCACCACACCTCCAGCATTTGGGCTGGGAGTCTGGATAGATGAGTGATAGTTTTTTCGGGTCGAGGTGCCACCTATAGAACATCTTGTAGAAGTTTTCCCTTAAGTGTTGCGATTTTGTAAATTCTACATTTCTCACCCAGATTTTCTCCCACGTGTGATAGAATGCCCAAAGTCTTGTTCCCACTTTATCATACAGTTCTTAACTAGCTCGGTTTCAGAGTCCATTTCTATCAGAATGCTGTACACTCGTTTGATGTGCATGATCCCCTGTTCTCTAATCTGTTTAATTAGATCCTCGTCAGTCTGGGATAAGCCCTTCTTCTTATCTTTATGCCACCTTGATTGCAGTTGTAGATATGATAGCCAGGTACCTCCTATTCCTTCGTCTGCTAGCGTTGTTTGGGGTTTCAAGGAGAACCCATTTTCTTCTTCCAGTACAAGTTTACTGTAGGGCACCCCTTCTTGCCCTTGGGATATGTTTACATCCCCTATTGCATGTCCGGGGATCGTCCAGATGGGAATCTTGTCGTGTAGGAGGTGTTTATATTTCTTCCAAACCCATAACAATGGGATTCGTAGTGGGTTCTCCTTGAAGTTCCTGTCTGCCTTTTTCTTGTATACTAAGTATGCATGCCAGCCGAATAGTAGACCATGCCCTTCAATATTCAGTATTCTATCATTCGTCATATTGATCCAGTCACTCAACGCCACCAACGTCGCCGCATAGTAGTATAGCTTTAGATTCGGCATTTTTAGTCCCCCTCTCTTCCTCGTGTCCTGGATGATTTTTAGTTTCACCCTCGGTCTCTTGTCGTCCCAAATAAATCTGTTGATGCCCTTCTGCCAACTGTCCAAGTCCACATCCTTTTTGAGTATGGGTAGCATTTGAAAGAGAAATAGAAATCTTGGCAAGACGTTCATCTTTACTGCTGCTATCCTGCCCAGCAAGGATAGTCGTAGTGTTTTCCACCTTTCCAGATCTGCTTGTATCTTGCTCCACAGCACCTCGTAGTTATTTTTGTATAATTTCGCATTCGTTGTTTCTATCTCCACTCCCAGGTATTTAACTTTCTTAACTATTTCACAACCCGTTATTCTTTCCAAGTCCTGTTTTGCTTTGTTGTCTAGATTTTTAACTAGCATCTTCGTTTTTGATATGTTAACTTTAAAACCTGATACCTTGCCATAGTCTTTCATTATCTCCATCAAACTCCTTGTTGATTGTACTGGTTGCGATACTGTCACCAGTAGGTCGTCTGCAAAGGCACACAGTCTGTAGTCCTGTTTTCCAATATGTATGCCCTTTATGTCCTCTGCTGTTCTTATCTTGTTCAGCAGAATCTCCATCGTTAAGACAAATAACAGTGGTGACAGCGGACAGCCCTGTCTCGTGCCTCTTTCTATGTTGAATGGGTCTGTTAGTTCGCCGTTCACAATGATCTGGCCCGTTTGTTTCTGGTAGATTGCTATTATGGAGTTGAGGAACTGCTTTCCCATTTTCATCCCCCGGGCTAGGTTCGTCAGGAATGGCCAATTCAGTCTGTCAAAGGCTTTTTCTGCGTCCACAAACATGAGGGTAGCAGGTACCTGGTTGTGCCTTTCCAAGTACTCTATTATGTTCAGCAGCTGTCTCACGTTGGTTCTCATCTGACGTCCTTGTATAAACCCCGTTTGATCCGGGTGAATTATTTTTTGTAGTACAGTCATTAATCTGTTGGCCAGCACTTTTGTGAAGAGTTTGTAGTCTGTGTTCAATAGTGAGATGGGCCTATAGTTAGCCGGTTGTGCATTATCTTTTCCCTCTTTGGGGATTAGAGAAATGTAGGCTGTTTTCCAGGAGGGTGGGACTTGGCCTCCTTCTTGTATGTTGACAAATAGCTTTCTGAGGGGTTCTATCATTTCCTCTTGGAGATGCTTGTAATAGATAGCCGTTATCCCGTCCGTCCCGGGTGATTTTCCTTTTTTCAGTTGTTTGATCGCTGAGTGTATTTCCTCCTTCGTGATTGGGCCATTCAGGGCATCTCGTTGTGTATCGGTGAGTACCATTAATTTTTCGTTTTGTAGAAACTTTTCTATCTCTTTGTCCTGTATCTTCTCCTCGGCGTATAGCTTTGAGTAGAACTCGGTGAAAGCTTTCTTAATGGTTTCCTGTTTGAATTCTTCCTTGCCTTTGTACTCTATCTTTTCAATTATGCGGGCTTTCTGTTTCTTTCTTATGGTGTAAGCCAGCCACCGACCCGGTTTGTTGGCGCTACAGAATGTCTTGTGTTTTGCATATTGTATATTCCATGCTACTTGATCCGCTATCAGCATGTCAAATTGTTTTCTTAGTATCTTAATTCCTTCTTTTGTGGCTTTGTCCTCTGGTCTTTTTATTAATAATTGTTCCTGTTTCTTTATCTCCTCCTCTAGTTCCTTTCTTTTTCGTTCTTGTTTGCGTCGGTGCCTGGCGTTCATATTCATGAGGATCCCGCGCATAAATGCCTTGCTAGTGTCCCAAATCATTTCAATGGGTTTTTCATTGTCCATATTTATACTAAAGAATTCCTTCATGGCACTTTTGCATTCTGCCACCTCTTTCTCGTGTCTAAACAGGTTTTCATTAATTCTCCAGGATCTCCTCGATTTCCGATCCTGTCTTAATTCCATCCCTACCGGGTTATGGTCCGTTAGTACTTTGGGTAGGATTGACACAGTGTTGAGGCGGACTAGCAAGTCACTAGATGCCAGGATGAAGTCAATTCTGGAAAATAATTGATGCCTGTCGGAGAAAAAGGTGAATTCTTGCTCTTTGCCGTGCCGTTCCCTCCAGACGTCTGTCAGTACAAGGTCTTCCTTCATGTCGAAGAAAGATTTAGGTAACTTGGAGTGCTTCTGTGGGTTAGGTTTTGTTTTCTTCTTGTCTAGGGCAATCTCTATGACCCTGTTCCAGTCTCCCAGAATAATACATGATCTGTAGTTGAGTTGTATTAACTTCTTGTGTATCTTTTTGTAGAATTTTCCTTGTTGTTGATTTGGTGCATATATGCCCATCACTAGAATTTTCTTGTCGTCCTCTGTCACTTCGATTGCTAGGTATCTACCCTGGGTGTCCGACTCTATTAGCTTAGCGATTACATGTTTCTTCACGTATATAACAAGCCCGTTCTTCTTTCGTGGCGCCGCTGCGACAAAATGTGTACCTAGTCTGTTGTTGATTAAGTATTTCTGGTCCGCTGCTCTGATGTGTGTTTCTTGTAGGCAAATTATGTCATTTTTTCCTTGATACAGGTAATGAAATATGTTTCTCCTTTTCTGTGGGGAATTTAGTCCATTAACGTTCCATGTCAAGTATTTAGTTGTCATTATCGGTTTCAGGATACTCTTCCAAGACAGCTTCTGTTCTATCTCTTGCGTTCTTCTTTGGTCTCGTTCCCATGGTATCCAAGTTGGTGCTCAAGTTGCGTAGAGGGGTCGTGTTGTGCTGCTCCGTGCGTTTGGTGGTGGATCTTGTTATCCTGCCCTCTGCAGTCTGTCCTGTTCCCTTTCTGTCGTTGCTTCCTGTTCTCTGTGTCATCGTGTCTCGAGTTGGTCCTTTCCTTTCTCTTGCTCCTGCGTCTGTCTGTCTTTCCGGTGGCCCTTCTGCGCCTTCTCTCGTGGTGTATTGAGGTCCATCCGACGTCAGTTCCTTTGCAAGGAATTCTCTGGCTTCTTGGACCGAGTTCAGGTAGTATCTTTTATTTTTATAGAAAAGTGACATCCCCGTAGGGGCTTCCCATCGGTATCGCAGAGCGCGTAGTCTCAGTTCGTCAGTCAGGAACTTGTAGTTTTTTCTATCTGGGGGATCTCTTTTAATATCTTCACCTCCTGCTCCTCTATGTATAATCTTTTGTGATAGGATGTTATGGAGATAAGGTTCCGGAACTCCTTGGTTGTAAAGTGGATGACCACATCCCTTGGTAGATTCCTGGTTGCTGCCGCCCTTGAGTTGACTCTGTAGAATCTGTCGAATTGCCACGCGATACCTTTGGGTTGCCTTCCCAGAAATGCTGCCAGGGCCCCTACAAAGATTCTATGCAGGTCTTCTTGGGTTTCGTTTGTTGTCTCTTTCCATCCCCTAAATCTGATAGCAGACGCCATTTGCCAGTAGTGCATCATGGTGGATTGGTCTTGGGCCATTCTTTTCATCTCTGTTGTCTGTCCCTCCATGTAGTTTTCCACTCCTTCTATCTTCTTTGCCACACTCTCCCTGGTCTCCTGGAGGTTTTTCTCCATTTCATCCCCCAGCTTCTTGTAGTGTGCTTGCATTGCCTCCTTAAGTTGGTCCAGGTCTACAGCCATCGCTCTGCGTTGGTCTTCCAGCTTTCTCTCTAGATCTCTGCCCTGGTCCAACAGCATCTGTTTTATATCTTCGCACCTTTTCTCCATCCTCTGTTCTGCGTCTATGCACCTTCTCTCCATCCGTGTCCCCACTTCCTCTAATTTTTTCTCCATTTCATCCATCCTTTTTACCAGCGTCCCCAACATCTCTTTTACTTCTTGTAACGTGTGCTTTGCTGGGCAGGCCTGAGTTGACAGGTGGGTCTGGGGGCCTGTGGTTGGATGGGAGGGTGTGGGGGTGGGTAGGGTGCTCCCTGGTGTTTCAGGAGACTTAGCTGGGGAGGATGCAGGTCCCTTTGTGGGTATCAGTTTGGTATGTTTAGAGGCCATCCTGGCATCTGCCTATTGTTAGCCCTGCTTGTCTGTTGATTTTTAGAATAGTAGATAATGTTCCAAATTTTTCTGTCCCAGCTCCAGTGTTGTTACCTTCTGGCTGCTTTCTCTCTTTTCCCCTACTTCCTCCTTTTGTGGGTTCACTGTGTTGGCCCTGGGCTTCTGGGTCCCTTGATTCAGGGGTGCAGCTGAGGGGGCTTCTCTCTTCCCGTCTCTCTGACTGTTCCTCCAGGCTTTCCACCTTCTCCCTCTTTGCTGTGTCTTTATCTCTGCCTCCCTCTGAGCCTTCCCCCTGTAACTCTGTATTTCTCTCCAGGCCCCCTTGGGTCTTCCCGTAGCCCTCTTCTCCTTTAATTACTCTTTGGGGGGGTCCTCTTCCGTCCAGTAGACCCACCCAGCGGCCCGCTCACCTCACATAGGTAATCTTTGCCTCCTTTGCTTGCGCCTTTTGTCTCCGCTCGTGCCGGCTTTCTTACAATTCCGTTTGCCTCCGCCTCTGTTTTCCGCGCCAGGCTTCCTCCGGTGGTCTCTCGGTGCTCTTCTCCTTGCTCGTTCCGTCTGGTGGTCTTCTTCGTGCCGGCAGGCCCTCCCCGCGGCCCTCGCTGCTTATGCCGGCTTCTTTCTCTTTCTTTGTTCCCCTCGCGCCAGCTCCCGTCCGTAGCGCGGCGCCTTTGAGCCTTCCGGCCAGCCAGCTGCCGCCGGCTTCCTCGGCCTCTTCCGCGTCCCTCTCGGACCCTTCGGCGGCGATCTTCCCCTTGCTGCATTGAGCCGAGGGTCCTCTTCGATCGTCTCCTCTCCTCCGGTGTCTCTCTCTCCTGGCGAACCGGTAATTTTGAGTTTTAAAAGAGCCCCATCTCGGAGCTTTCCAAGAATGGCTCCGGTCCGTGTGACCAGAACCGGAACTCCCCTCACGTGAAGTATTAATACCACTTTACAATGCCTTGGTAAGGCCACACTTGGAATACTGCATCCAGTTTTGGTCAACACGATGTAAAAAAGATGTTGAGACTCTACAAAGAGTACAGAGAAGAGCAACAAAGATGATTAGGGGACTGGAGACTAAAACATATAAGGAATGGTTGCTGGAATTGGGTATGTCTAGTTTAATGAAGAGAAGGATAAGGGGGGACATGATAGCAGTGTTCCAATATCTCAGGGGCTGCCACAAAGAAGAGGGAGTTAAGCTATTCTCCAAACCGCCTGAAGGCAGGAAAAGAAGCAACAGATGGAAACTAATCAAGGAGAGAAACAACCTAGAACTAAGGAGAAACTTCCTGACAGAACAATTAACCAGCGGAAAAATCTGCCTCCAGAAGTGGTGAATGCTCCAACACTAGAAGTTTTTAAGAAGAAACTGGACAGCCATTTGTCTGAAATGGTATAGAGTTTCCTGTCTGAACAGGGGGTTAGACTAGATGACCTCCAAGGTACTTTCCAACTTTATATTATTATTATTATTATTATATTATTATTATTATTATTATTATTATTTTTTAATTATAAAAATTCTTTTATTAAAACAATCAACATTGAGCATAAAAAACCTATTATGCAGCAATCATCATGACACCTGGTATACAATACTAAGTATTAGTCTTTGAAAACCTCTGAGTTAGTAAGCCTTTTTCCCCACTCCTCGCGTCTAGCCTCAACTATACTCCTGTTACATTTTATTTTGATTGGTGTTTCCCCTATCCGTTTCAATATTAATGTGATCAACATTAAACATAAGATCCTATTGCTAAGCAATCATCCTAGAACATAGCATACAACATTAGGTATTAATCTTTGTAAACATCTGTTTTAGTAAACGTTCTCCCCTCCTCCCTTACATCTTCAAGTATACTCCGAATACATTTTGTTTGATTGGTGTTTCTCTTATATATGGTCTATCTACTGTATCTAGTCTATCGCATATTGTGCGTTTGCGCTTCTGATTTGACTTCATCCCATTACTAGTGCAATCTTTTATGGTCCCCAACCCGAGATCCTGAGGTAAAAGTTTCATATCCTGAGGTAGAGATTCAGTCTACTTTAACAATATTAAAGCAAACAACGTTAGTCATAAGGTTATGTTAAGAGGCATTAGTTATAGAACATATACATTCAATGTTGGGTGTTAGTTTTTGTAAACATTTGATTTGTTAGCCCTTCATCCCTCCTCCCATCGATCCTTAGCTGAACGCCAGCTGCATTCTGTTTGATTGGTGTCTCTCTTGGATATAGTCTATCCACTGTTTCCAGTCAGTCACAAATTGTTCATTGGAGCGGTTTTTCAAGTATGCTGATATTTTTGCCATTTCCGCCAAATTTGTTACTTTCACAGTCCATTCTTCAATAGGCGGTATTTCTGGATTCTTCCAGTACTGTCCCACCAACAATCTTGCTGCTGTAATTAAGTTCAAAAATAAATTTGTCTCTGAGGTAGTGATATCCTTTGTGATCCCTAACAGAAAAGCCTGAGGTAGAAATTCTATACGCTTTTTGAAAATAGTTTGGAGTGTCCACCATATCTTCCTCCAGAATGCTTTGATTTTTCTGCATGTCCACCATATATGAAAGTAAGTAGCCTCCCCGTCCCCGCATCTCCAGCATTTGGGCTGGGAGTCTGGGTAGATGAGTGATATTTTTTTCGGGTCTAGGTGCCATCTATAGAACATCTTGTAGAAGTTTTCCCTTAAGTGTTGCGATTTCGTGAATTCTACATTCCTCACCCAGATTTTCTCCCACGTGTCCATGGTGATAGGGTGTCTGAAGTCTTGTGCCCACTTTATCATACAGTTCTTGACTAGCTCGGTTTCAGAGTCCATTTCTATCAGAATGCTGTACACTCGTTTGATGTGCATAATCCCCTGTTCTCTAATCTGTTTAATTAGATTCTCGTCGGTCTGGGAGAAGCCCTTCTTCTTGTCTTTACGCCACCTTGATTGTAGTTGTATATATGATAGCCAGTTACTTCCTATTCCTCTGTTTGCTAGCGTTGCTTGAGATTTCAAGAGGAACCCGTTTTCTTCTCCCAGTACAAGTTCACTGTAGGGCACCACTTCTTGCCCTTGGGATGTGTTCATATCCCCTGTTGCGTGTCCAGGGATCGTCCAGATGGGAATCTTGTCGTGTAGGAGGTGCTTATATTTCTTCCAGACCCATAGCAATGGGATTCGTAGTGGGTTCTCCTTGAAGTTCCTATCTGCCTTTTTGTCGTATACTAGGTATGCGTGCCAGCCGAATCGTAGACCATGCCCCTCAACATTCAGAACTCTATCATTTGTCATGTTGATCCAGTCACTAACCGCCACCAACGTTGCTGCATAGTAATATAGCTTTAGATTAGGCATTTTGAGTCCCCCTCTCTCCCTTGCGTCTTGGATGATTTTTAGTTTCACCCTCGGTCTCTTGTCGTCCCAAATAAATCTGTTGATGCCTTTCTGCCAATTGTCTAAGTCCGCATCCTTCTTGAGTATGGGTAGCATTTGGAAGAGAAATAAAAATCTGGGTAATACATTCATCTTTACTGTCGCTATCCTGCCGAGCAGGGACAGACGTAGTGATTTCCACCTTTCCAGGTCTGCTTGTATCTTATTCCACAGGACCTCGTAGTTATTCTTGTATAATTTCGCATTTGTTGATTCTATCTCCACTCCTAAGTATTTGACTTTCTTGACTATTTCACAACCCGTTATTCTTTCCAGGTTCCGTTTTGCTTTGTTGTCTAGGTTTTTGACTAGCATCTTTGTTTTTGATATATTTACTTTGAAGCCTGACACCCTACCATAGTCCTCCATTATCTCCATCAATTTCCTTGCTGATTGTGCTGGTTGCGACATTGTCACCAGCAGGTCATCTGCAAAGGCACATAGTTTGTATTCTTGCTGTTTAATCTGTATGCCCTGTACATCCTCTGCCGCTCTTATTCTGTTCAGTAAAATTTCCAGTGTTAGGACAAATAGCAGGGGGGACAGTGGGCAGCCCTGTCTCGTGCCTCTCTCTATATTAAATGAGTCCGTTAAGTCTCCATTGACAATGATCTGACCTGTTTGTTTCTGGTAAATTGCCGTTATGGAGTTGAGAAACTGTACTCTCATTTTCATCTTCCGGACCAAGTTCATCAGGAACGGACAGTGCAGTCTGTCGAAAGCTTTTTCTGCATCCACAAACATAAGAGCGGCGGGTATCCGGTTGTGCTTTTGCAGGTATTCTATTATGTTCAGCAGCTGTCTCACGTTGGTTTTCATCTGGCGTCCTTGTATAAATCCCCTTTGGTCCGGGTGTATTGTTTTTTGTAGTACAGTCATTAGTCTATTGGCCAAAATTTTTGTGAAGATTTTGTAGTCTGTGTTTAGTAGTGAGATGGGCCTGTAGTTTGCGGGCTGTGTGTTGTCTTTCCCCTCCTTTGGGATTAATGAGATGTAGGCTGTTTTCCAGGATGGTGGGACATGGCCTCCTTCTTGAATGTTGGCAAATAGTTTTCTGAGGGGTTCTAGCATCTCCTCTTGGAGGTGTTTGTAGTAGGTCGCTGTTATCCCATCCGTCCCGGGCGATTTTCCTGCTTTCAGTTGTGTGATCGCTGAGTGTATTTCCTCTTTTGTGATTAAGGCATTCAGGGCTTCTCTTTGTGTGTCGGTAATCGCCTGTATCTTTTCGTTTTGTAGGAACTCATCTATCTCTTTGTCTTGTATCTTATCCTCGGCATATAGTTTCGAGTAGAACTCCGTGAAGGCTTTCTTGATGGTTTTTTGTCGGAATTCTTCCTTGCCTTTGTATTCTATCTTTTCAATTATGCGGGATTTCTGTTTCTTTCTTATAGTGTAGGCTAGCCAGCGGCCCGGTTTGTTGGCCTTGCAGAATGTCTTATGTTTTGCATATTGTATATTCCTTGCAACTTGGTCAGCCATCAACATGTCAAATTGCTTTCTTAAGATCTTGAGTCCTTCTTTGGTGACTTTGTCCTCTGGCCTTTTTATTAGCAGCCGCTCCCTTTTACTTATCTCATTTTCTAACTCTTTTCTTTTTTGTTCTTGTTTGCGACAGTGCCTGCTATTCATGGCTATGAGGATCCCGCACATGTACACCTTGCTGCCTTCCCAGATCGTTTCTATCGGTGTTTCGTTGTTCATATTTGTGTCGAAGAATTCCTTCATAGCTTTTTTGCATTCCGCCACATTGTTTTCATGTCTAAACAAGTTTTCATTGATTCTCCAGGACCTCCTCTGTTTCGGGCCATGTCTTAATTCCATCCTCACAGGGTTGTGGTCTGTCAGTGTCTTAGGTAGGATTTTCACCGCGTTTAGACAAGTTAGCAAGTCACTAGAAGTTAATATAAAGTCGATTCTGGAGAATGATTGATGTCTGCCAGAGAAGAAGGTGAATTCTTGTTCTTTGCCGTGCCTTTTCCGCCATACGTCTGTCAGTTCGAGGTCCTCCTTCATGTCGAAGAAGGATTTAGGCAACTTGGAGTGTTTTTGCGGGTTCGGTGCAGTTCTTTTTTTGTCTAGAGCAGTCTCTATGACCCCGTTCCAGTCACCCATGATGATGTAAGATCTGTAGTTAAGTTGTGTTATTTTCTTGTGTAGCTTTTTGTAGAATTTGCCTTGTTGCTGATGTGGTGCATATACGCCCATTACTAGAATCTTCTTGTCTTCTTGTGTTATTTCAATTGCCAGGTATCTACCTTGGGGGTCAGACTCTATTAGCTTAGCCATTACATGTTTCTTTACGTATATAACAATCCCATTCTTTTTTCTTGGCGCCGCTGCCACAAAGTGCGCGCCTAGTTTGTGGTTGATCAGATATTTCTGGTCTGCTGCTCTGATGTGTGTTTCTTGTAAGCAGATTATATCGCTTTTACCTTGGTTTAGGTAGTGGAGAATTTTTCTTCTTTTCTGGGGGGAGTTCAGTCCGTTCACATTCCAAGTCAAATAATTAGTAGCCATCATCTGTTGCAGGATATTTTTGCGAGACCATTTCTGTTGTTTCTCCTGTTGTCTCCTTTGGTCTCGTTCCCACGATATCCAGATTGGTGCTCATTTTGGTTTGTGAGGTCTTGCCTTGCTGGTCTGTTCGTTTGGTAGTGAAGCCTGGTAGCCTGCCCTCTGTAGACTGTCCTGCCTCCTTGTTTTTGTTGCTCTCTGCTCTCTGCGCCCTCGCCCCTTGAGGTAGTCCATTCATTTCCTCTGCCACTGCCCCGATCTGTGCTTCTGCGCGGCTTGCTCGTTGGCCTCGATCCCTCCCGCTTTCCCTTGGTCTATCTGCATCTTCTCCCGCGGTGGGTTGAGGGCCTCCCGACTTCAGTTCCATTTCGAGGAAGTCTTTGGCTTTCTGGACCGAGGTCAAGTAATGTCTCTTGTTTTTATAAGAAAGTGACACTCCTGTTGGGGTTTCCCACCGGTATTGCAGTGCACGCGATCTCAGTTCTGTGGTCAGGAATTTGTAGTTCTTTCTGTCTCTCAGCATCGCCTGGGGGATCTCTTTCAGAACCTTCACCTCCTGCTCCTCTATGTAGAATGCCTTGTTATAGGAAGTGGCAGAGACGTGGTTCCGGAACCTCTGTGTTGTGAAGTGGATGACCACATCCCTTGGTTGGTGTTTGTTCACTTCCCTCCAGGCGCCCACTCTCTGGATTTTTTCGACATGCCACTCAATCTCATTGGCGCTCGTGCCCAGGAATGTTGCCAGGGCCTCTACAAAGGTCCTGCGCAGTCTTCCCTGGGGTTCGTATGTTGTCTCGTTCCACCCTCTGATCCTGATTGCAAATGCCATTTGCCAGAATTGTATCATGGTGGACTGGTCTTGAACCTCTCTTTTCACCTCTGCAAGCTGACCCTCTACGCGGTTTTCCACTTCCTTCATCATCTTTTCCGTATTCTCCCTTGTTTCTTGGAGGTTTTTGTAATGTGTTTGCAATGCCTCCTTCATCTGTTCCAAATCAGTGGCCGTCGCTTTGCGCTGTTCTTCCCACTTTTTCTCCAGGTCTCCACCTTGGTCCGCCAGCATCCTCTTCATGTCTTTGTATCTTTCCTCCGTCTTCCGTTCTGTTTCTAGGCGTCCTTTCTCCGTCTTCGCGCCCATTTCTGCCAATTTTCTATCCATGCCATCCATCCGTACCACCATTGTCGCTATCGTCTCATTTAGTGTCTCAATCGTCTCTTTTAGTTCTTGGATCATGCGTGCTGTTGCGGAGTCGTGGGTTGGCGTGTGGGTCTGAGGGCATGCAGTTGGGTGGGGGTGTGTGTGGTTGGGTGGGGTGTTCCCTAGCAGATTAGAGGGCTGGGCCGGGGAGGGTGCAGCTCCCTTCAGGTCTCGCAGTTTGATTTGTTTTGTCCGTCTGGCAGCCATTTTGAGCTTCTCCTCCTGTTGGCCTGTCCACCCTTAAAGCCACCCCTTGATGCAAAGAATTGTGGGGGAGTTGTTCCTGTGCAAGATTGTCAAGTTGCTAGGATGGGTTGGATCAAATTTTTCTGTTACAAGTTAGCAAGTGTTCATGTCTCACAGTTAGTATTTTAACAGCAAAGTGGTAGATCACTAGGGGGTGTAGCTTGTTTTCAATTAAGCTTTTCTGTACTGGCAGGGGTGATACAAAGATGGGAGGATCTGAGGCTTGGGATTTTTAATGATGGCCTTTTTCTCAAGATGCAGTACAACACTAGGTTGTGGTCTGGTGAAGATCCAGAAATCTGGTCCTTCCAAAAGGGGAGGGGGTGCCTTCAGGGTTTAGGCAGTGTAGGGGTAGGAGCCTGTATTCTGGCAGCTCTATGTTCAGGGAGCCAGTTCAGTACCTTTGCCTTGGGTTCCTCTTCGCTCCCCTCTGCCAGCCTGTTTCTTCTCTTTGCTCTTTTCTGGCTCCTTCTTGCCCCTCTTTCTCTGCCTTCTTGCCCAGGTCACTTCCTCCTGTCTTCTGTCCCCCTGTGTTTACAGATCCCCTCTACCTTTCCCTTATTGCGCTCCAGGTTGCTTTCCAGCTTTCTTCTTCCTCCCACCTTCTTCCCTGGTAAGTCCTGCCCTCTTCAGGGTCCCTGGGGCTCCCTTTCTGGTGGGTCCGGGGCGCAGTGTGTGGGATAGCACTCACCAGTCCCTCTGCCTGAGCCTTCCCCCTCTGTCTGCTTCTTTGTCGCCTCCTCCTTTTCAATACTGCTCCCCGCCAGCTCTACTTGCCTCCTTTGTTCTCCTATTATTATTATTATTAATCATCATCGCACAGTGAGCCAGATGTTCAGACTAGATTTGGCATTTTTGTCTACCTACCGAATCCTTACCAAGGACCTGGGATAGGCAGATGTGGATGTTTGATGGTATTACAGATATTGTCGCAGGATGGAAGCAGTTCCTAGTAAGGCCGCACTGAGAAGACAGCAACAGAAAGTAAGTGCCACCTATGCAAAGAAGCTGAAGAAACAGTGGACCACCTGGTAAGCTGCTGCAAGAAGATCACACAGACTGACTACAAGCAGTGGCATGACAAAGTAGCAACAATGGTGCAATCGAAGATCTGCAAGAAATAACATTTGCCTGTAAGCAAGAACTAGTGGGATCATAAAATAGAGAAAGTCATAGAAAATGATAAAATTAAACTGCTCTGGGACTTCAGAATTCAAACAGACAAGCATCTGCAACATAATACCCCAGACTTAACAATTGTCGATAAGAAAGACAAAAAAGTCTCGATAGTGGACGTGGCAGTGCCTGGAGACAGCAGAATAGACGAGAAAGAACCGGAGAAGATAACAAAACACAAAGACCTACAAATAGAAATACTATGGCAAAAGCAAGCAAGGGTAGTACCAATAGTAATAGGCACCTCATCATCATCATCATCATCATCATCATCATGACTATTATTATTATTATTATTATTATTATTATTATTATTATTTTACTAAGCAAAGGTGGTCAGAAATGTGCGTAAGTTACAATTTAATCAGAATATCTCATGAAAATGCACTTGATATTTAAATTTCCAGCTATTATTTCTTTTAAACAAATTCTTTGTTACCCAGGTGGATGTAGTATAATATTAGCATGATAATAGATTGGCCATTTAAAACATATATTTAAAATTTGCAATAGGACTGACCAGCATTTTGGAGAGTATTGTGGAAAAAGACAGCATCCTTTTGCAAATCCTTAAAGCAGAAGTAGAAACTTTTCTCAAGTTTGTATGGCTATCATACAGTCTTGGGAAAATGTGCTTGATTTAAAGATATACAGGCAGGTGCTATCTTTGCAGGCAGGTGCTATTAGACACATGGAAGCATACGTTTGCTTTCAATCCAAAGTACGCAGAGACCTTTAAAAGGGCTATTCATTAATCTGCACCTAATCTGAAACTCTTTACAAAATAAGAAGCATACAGTAAAGATAATCAGGGCAGTTCACATATTTGATTTCCATGCTCAATGTTTCGTTTGCAGGCAGTAGGTTGGTTTGCATATTAAAAGATATTTAAATAAATAGTAATTATGAAATGAATGTACCCTAGGAGCAAAAAAGCAATTTCAGAAGATATGTGTGCTCTGTGACTACATGACACTTAATCTGAATCATATAGTCTACTTTGTTAGCTCCAGAGTAAAACACGGTGTAAATAATTTCAAAGCATATCCTAATCCATATTAACATTTTTGGGGAAATCTATATAAAGCTTATACTTTATTTTTTTCTTTGCACAAAATTCCCTGTGTATCTAATCACACTTGGCCAAATGAAATATTCAATCCAATCCAATCTCTCCTAGAGCTTATTTTGTTTTTTTCCCTTTGGTGTCAGTATCAATATTCGGTGTCAATAAAAAAAAACCACAGGGAAATGAAATCCTCTTTTACTGTAGAAGATCTGAAGTTTCCAGAGTTCATGCCTTATTGAAAAAAGTTAAATATTTGTGCTGCAGCTACAAGCCTCACCACTTGGAACTATATTGAAGATAATTTTCATAATCCATATTGTATTCTATCAAGGAACTTCCCTGTATCCAAAATTTATCATAGACGTTTTTAAATACAATGTGTAAGGGTAGATTAGAATCATTTAATATTGCTCTTGTTTATGACTCTCTGCTGTAATCCTGTGGTTTTATGGCCTGATGCTTTGTCATAAAAGACTCCTTCCTTTTTTAAATATAATTTTTATTGAAACATTTAAACAAGAAGATAAAAACTAATATAAAGTAAGAAAGACAAAAGAAAAAGAAAGAAAAGAAAAGAAAGAGCTTTTTTTCCCTTTTGAAAATACTGTCTTTCCCTGTGCTTTCTAAAAACTAGCAAAAATGTTATTGGTCTTTCATCTTCTCACTTTGATGCAATGCGCACTGTGTTTTCTTAGCTCTTGCCACCATGCTGCTTTATGGGCGATTTGTCTTCAAAAACTAAAGCTGTCTTAAAGTTTGTATCTTAAGCCTGAGTCTCTGCCATGTACAGTATTTCACTACACTGTACTTTGATTATCCTTTCCAAGTGGGAATGCAAAGCAATAGCATCTCTTATTTTCTTTGCTTTGTATTAATTTTATAGCTCTTTAGAAACCCAGGATCCTAATCCAAGAGAGATATCAAACTATGAAAAATGTTTTTACAATATTTTTCTTGAAAATGTCTCCTGCAGTTAGACCATTTTCATTGGAAGGGTTTTTTTTCCATTGCAAAGACAGAATCTTTCTATAATTTGCTGTGACTGGTGATAAAAACAATAAATAAATTGATTGATTCTCATGCCTATAAGCTCCTTTCAGTTCTGGAATAATCTATGTCTATCCAAATAACGAATGAAATGTGATAATTTACTTGGCAAAAAACAATACAGAATAGGGTTGTTGTTTTTTAAAGTCTCATTTTTCGCTCCCTTCTTCACTGTCTTCTAAGGCATGGGTGTCAAACTCACCACGTCATGTGATGTGTTGCGACGTATCGTGACTTTTTTTGCATTGCCAGAGCTGGGGTGGGTGCGGCCTCAGCATGATTGACACCCTTATTCTAAGGCATTCTTCCCTCAGCCGGAGTCCACATACACAGGAAAACAATATCCTCTAACAACAAGACTGTAGGTTAAGACAGTTGGGGAATAAAGGGAATTAAAGTTAAACCCATATGGAGAGCATTACATTATAGAAAGATACTCTGTCTAAAGCGGGGGTGGCAACTATGGCAATTTTATAACTTGTGGACTTCAACTGCCAGAATTCCTGAGCCAGTCCTGCTCTAGAGTGTTCTCATGCTTGACTTTACCAGATACCAAGAGGAAGAAGTATGGGAAAACTGTCCTTTCCCAATAGGTGGGATAGGGCAAGCTCCAGTTTTTGGGGATACCTTTTGCTAAGACCACTTGATTTGGAATCACCCAGAACAGATGCCAGAGAGGATTCTGCAAAAGCAATGGGATCCCACCAAGGTGTCTTTTGCCTCTTTTTCTATTCATACCTATTGTCCCTGCAGTCCAAAGTTCCGACTGTCATCCACGTAGTGCAAGAAGAATTTGAAAGAACGGTAAGCAAAAGAAGATAGAGAAAAGAAAATCCAAGTACATCTCTAACACTCATGTTTAACTTCTGTATGGATCCTCTGGTTGAGGTCATTTGCCAGGATGGGGTTTGGTATCATCAGTATACTTCTATACTCCAAATACAGGAGACTCCTGGTTTGGATTGGGAAAGCAGGTTTCAGCTCAACTCTAGCAAGACCATAAAGCTTTGGGTTTTAAACTGTCCTGGATCTGGATATTTTCTTTCTTTTGCTTTCATTGGGCCCTCAATGTCCCATGTAGAATTAGTGCATCATTTAAAGAACTTCCTGGACTTATGGGTATTATTTGAGGAACAGGTGATAGATGTGTCCAGGAGGGCTTTTGTGTCTTATGTACCAATTTTATGGATTGGGAAGCATTATTCATTATTTATGCCTTGGATCATGAATGAATTACTGTAATGCACTTACATCAGGCTGGCCTACTGGGAAACTACAGCTGGCCCAGAATATAAGAGTAGAGAGTTTAGAAACTGAGTGCAATTTACAGTGCTGCTCATCATCTATAAAGCCATTCATAAGATGAACCACTATAAAAATAGATAGAATAAATGGGTAAATTAATAAAACTTTGATTTAACAAACCACTCTTAATTCAATGGGCAATCTACTAAATGAGGTGAACTTAGAAAAAAATTATCTTGTTTGTATCTTAAATCCATGAAACTGAGGTCCATTAAACCAAAGATTTAATATGCTGCTTCTATGAAAATTGTTCATGTATTATTTCAGTTACATAAACATTTCCCCCTGCCCCTGTTCCTTCTTAGTTTTAGAATAGCACTATCTTCTGCTACAGGGATATACAGTATATAGCCACCAAACCAGAAAAAATACCCACTTCCTGGAGCCTCTCAATGTTGCTAATTATTTTATAGTAATTCATAAATATAAAGGTGTAAATCACTTAATACATGAGAAATAATAATCTATATTAGGTTATTTCAATTAATTACATTTAAATGTAATTCAAGCAAATTCTGTTTCATCGTCGCCTCTTCCACTATGTTGTCCTGACCCTGCAAATGTTTGCAGTGAAATTCCCAGGATATTGCTCCAAGTGTGGTGTTTCACCTGAAAAGGTTTTTCCAATTTTTCCTTAATGGTAAAGGAAGCTGTGAATGAGTCAAAAAGTGTCATTCAGAACTGATTTATAACTGATTCTTACTTTGCAAAGAAAACTGGTGGGGAGAGATGCACATATGCTATTTCCTATACCGCCCTACTACTGGACAGAAATAAGAATGGTGAGAGTCTCCTACATATTTTTAAGGCATTCTGGGTGCTTTTAATTTTCAGAAGATAGAGTTATGAATGCCATGTAGCTTTACAACCCTATATTATGATACTGTTGTCAAGTGTGGAAAAAGAACACTGTCCCAATACAAGTGTTGAAGTGAGATCTGTCTACCGGTCCAATAGATTTCTTGTCCTTTGCCTCAGGAATCAACATGTCTTCAGCTCAATATATAGTCTTAATATATTTTTTATAAGCAGTTGATCATAGTTCATGGAACTAGTACCTAAAACTGAAAAAGCAAAGTTTTCTTCACATAATTCATTGAATTATGATAGCAACCAGACTATTCCATACCTGAAGAACAGGCTTTTTCTGTTTGGTTTTCGAAAGAGCATTATCAGTCAAGTACCAACACTATAAATTGTTGAGATTCTTTTATTTGGAATTTCTCCTGCTGTTCCAATGAGAAGATAATGGGGCTTCAAGAATTCCAATGATACACATAAAAATGAGTTTTCTTTTCAAGCTCTTTTACTGTTTTGTAACTAAAAATAAAGTTGAAAAGGAATCAGGCACAAATGTTTTCCATATATTTTGTGTGGTTTAATAATTGAATCCTTCCTTTGCCAAAACAATGTAAGTCAAATAAAGCAGATTTTAGTCAATATTATAAATTAGTCACAATTTCTAAGTATATTACATTTTTGGTGTTGTCAAGGAGAGGTCACCAATGGATTCAGCCCACTCTGCATCCTAAGGTAGATTAGTCTACTTTGAACTGAACTTTCCAATTATACTCTAATCTCATTCTAGGTCTCAAAGAACCTGTAGAGCTTCAAGGCTGTAGAAACAAAAGCATTGCATTACTTTGGTAAGATTAAAAGAAGTAAAGTACTTGTAGGAAAAACTGTCATTCAATAGATAAAAAACTAATTTTGGTGTCAAATAAAGCAGTTACCTATAATAAAATTTCTCCACTGAAATCTAATTAATTCACAGAGTAAAAACAAGTCTGTGCTAATTTGGAAACTTTGGAATTAATGCAAAAATTAATTTTCTCTAAATCCCAATCCAGGGTATGTGATAAACGAAAATCTAAATTGTGCTGAGTTTTATAACAATGAAATTTTATACCCAGATTTATTGACATAACTATAAGGGCAGAATCAGTACTCAGCATCCTCACTTAATTTATAGAGCCCTTAGGCATTACCAGACATGACTTCAAAAGCACTCAGGAAATTAACTGAGCCCCCTGCTAATCACTTAATAATGGCATTGCCATTAGCTACTTTGCACAAAGTGTCTCTGTCCCAGCAGGAAAGCCTGGAGTGATGAAAAACGTAAAAGCACTCAGCAAGGGGGGTGTTTAGTTTGTTTAGTTTAGTTTGTTTCCTGGGAAGACTTAAAACTGCACCATGCAATGCCCTTAGCATCCTAAAGAAGATTCCCTGCTGACACATGCCCTGCTCTGGATTTAATTTACTTATTTTCAGTTCAGAACATTTATTCCAATTAGCAGATGAGATTAAATATCATTTCAGTTTCTCATATGCTCCTTGACTTGTCATCATTTTGGAACGGGATAGAATATTAAACACATTTTTATATTTATGTCATGCTGCATAATTGAATATGGCACAAACAGTGGATGAATCCATGATAATCATACAATAATATTATAACAAAATCTGGAAGGCTGGGTAAAGAAACACCAATGTTACACTGTAAAGTACAATGCAGTTGACAAGATTAAAGCAACCATGAGACAAGCAATTAAAACACAGATGGAAATTCAGGGAAGCAAATTGGGAACAGAACATCATTGTAATTGTCATATATTCCTAATGGCTCACTGCAGTTAGATCTCTTATTGCTTCTTCTGCACTAACTGTCCCAGATACAACAAATCAGTACAAATGATTTGTTACAATGCCTTGGTAAGGCCACACTTGGAATACTGCATCCAATTTTGATCACCACGATATAAAGATGTTGAGACTCTAGAAAGAGTACAGAGAAGAGCAACAAAGATGATTAGGGGACTGGAGGCTAAAACATATAAAAAACAGTTGCTGGAATTGGGTATGTCTAGTTTAATGAAGAGAAGGATAAGGGGTGATATGATAGGATGTTCCAATATCTCAGGGGCTGCCACAAAGAAGGGAGTTAAGCTATTCTCCAAAGCACCTGAAGGCAGGACAAAAAGCAATGGATGGAAACTAACCAAAGAGAGAAGCAACCTAGAACTAAGGAGAAACTTCCTGACAGTTAGAACAATTAAACAGTGGAACAACCTGCCTCCAGAAGCTGTGAATGCTCCAACACTGGAAGTTTTTAAGAAGAGACTGGACAGCGATTTGTCTGAAATGGTACAGGGTTTCCTGCCTGATTAGGATATTGGATTAGATGACCTCCAAGGTCCCTTCCAACTTTATTATTATTATTGTTGTTGTTGTTGTTAATCTTTTCTGCATGAGAAGGAGCACATTTATAATTCTTTATATAGAACAGTCAAAGGCTGCAAGAAATCTGTTATTATATAATAAAGATAATGATGATTCTAAAGGAATAGGAATTATAAATGCATTAAGCTATGATAGATTTTTTTTAGTTTTAGATTTTTTTTGCAAAAGAAAAAAATGGAAGAAACATTAACAATTTGCCAATGAATTGCCAGGGCATGGTCTTAGAGATACCTGGGGCCACTGATGCACTGCAAGATCCCAGAGAGTTCTTCTGGACATACCAGTAATTCTGGATGGCCTGACTGTTCTGCATAAAAGGTTGAAGGTGACAATAGTGCTTCTCATTATAAGCCACTGAAGCCTTAAATGCTAGTGGCAGTTCCAGGATCACCCCTTCTCCCAAGGCTTATAACTTCATACAAAATGGGTTGAATTGCCTCTTATTTAGAGTAAGGAATCAATTATAGCTCATCTGTCTTTGCTGCTCTTGATCCAGAAGCCTTCTCAAAGCTCTTCAAGAAAGGAGGGGCTTCCCAGAGGATACTGGGCATAATCCATTGTCAAGATGAAAGCCAAATGAGAGGGCATTTCATTTAATCTAGCAAGAATGTTCTAAACAGAACAGAAAAGAGAGAGAATGACTGAAATGAATGGGGAAACTATTCCCTCTGTATGTGAAGAAATGTCAAACCAACAACTAGTCCTGCCAAATCTTCCCTAAAACCAAAAGGTTTGCTGAGGAGGATTTGATGCTTCTGTGTTTGCCTAGCTGAACATGATATGCATTATTTTTTGTTCAACTAACATGCCTTTTTTCTTTGACTGTTTTTTGTTACTGCTTTCAAACCCATCCAGACAATAGGGACCACTGGAGTCAAAAATTCTACAAATAAAACCACAGTTCAAGCAAAAACTACCGGTAGTCAATATTATGAAAAATGTGCTTTTCAGATTCTCTCAGCTTCAAAGGGATTACAATTCTCATAAAACACATTTTTGAGAGAGAATTGCTTCAGACAAAATGTTATTTATTGGACAAGGTTTTTTTTCAAAGTCCAGCCTTGCAAGCTATATAAATATATAAAGGGCTTGGCTTAAGGGAACATCGTTTTTGACTTGATTATTCCAAGAGCTGCCTTGAAAATTTCATGAAAATAATACCATTATTTGTTTACTTGATGGATTTCAGATTACATTTAAAGTTTTGCATATTTTTAAAATAAACACTCTACTAAATTACTAAAATAAGCTATTTGATTATGTTCGGTGCCATATAATTTTGTAAACTGCCTTTTTCAACCATAGTGCTAATCTTTTAAACAACAGTCTTGTTACAAGATGTAATCCATTTTGTCAGGTGTATCATATAATTATATATGATGAGAAAAAGGAAACATAAGATGTAGTATATATTTCTACTGATCTCATATTGGCAGAGCCATTATGAACATCAGAAAGCACAAAACTCTATATATTGGATTTTAAGGCTTACTAGATATGGATCAATTTATGGCTTAAGATGGTTAAATAAGATGTTAGATTGAATAAAAATTTATTTAAGATTTGAATTTAATAAGAAGATGTTTGTCTATATATTAATAGGTTTGTTGTGGTGATAGTAATTTTTGGAGGAGCTTAAAGGAGTTTGACACAGATATTGAGGGAGTGATAGTTTCATTTCTTTTTCTCTTTTCTTTTTTGAATTAATATTTTTACTATTAGGATTGATAGCTATTTTGTAATGGATGAGAAAGTTGACCTGCCATGAATTACAGAGACCTGGCTGGAAGTGCCCCTTTTAGAGATATGCCCAGCTGACTTCCAGACAGGCATCCAGGTTAGGAATGGTGGAGTGTGGTGGTGTTCATCTGAGACTCATGGGAGACATCCAGGGTGCTGCTGCTTAGATTGCTGGAGTGAAACATTATTTAAGAGGGATCAGTTGGGATTGTTGCCTTTGTACCAGGCTCTCTGCTGCATAACAACCTAGCTGCCTGATCTTCTTGACTCCATTACCAGGCTTATGATCTTGGGTGAGTAGCTGAGTGCTTTTTTGTCCTTTGGGCCAGTTAACTGGGAGGCTCTGCTCACTGTCACTTATGCCCTCACAACCTCCTGTCTGAACTATTGCAAAAGGCTCTACTGTATATGGGGCTTTTATTGAGGAGTATTGAGGAGTATTTGGAAAGTTCAGCTAGTATCCAAATGCAATGCATATGTTGTAAATGGTGTTGGCTGTTTGGTGCACCACTGCTTCAGGGGCTGCATTGGCTGAGTATGTTTCTGAATGCAATTGAAAGTGCTGGTTGTCATCTTTAAAGACCTTCATGGCTTGAGATCGGGTTATCTTCTTCCAGTTATTTTTATCCAACCTGGTCTGGCAGGATGGGCATACTCTGGGTTCTGCCAGCAAAGGATTGTTGGATGGCAGGAACTAGAAGTTGTGCCTTTTTTGCTTTAGCACCTTCCCTCTGGAATATCCTACCTTCTAAGAGTAGGATGGTCCTGACCCTGTTGGCCTTCTGGAAGACCTTGAAGATCTGATTATGTGCCCAGGTTTTAGGTCTTGAATATGTGAAGGGCCCCCACTTCCTGATTATGCTAACACTAATGGATTATAGTATCTCTTGACTGCTATTTATATTTAATTTCTTTTTGTGTCATGTTTCAATTGTTTTTATGATTGTTTGCCATCCAAAGTCATGGATTTGAGATAAGTGATTATACATACTTAATAAATAAACAAATACAATGAATGCATAAATATTTTTTCCACAGACATTTAAATGGTTTGCCAGTTTATTGTTTCCCATGTCATACTATTATTTTATGTTGTTTAAAATTGTTCTGAGTCTAAACCTAAATTTAGTTCTCCCTTAAGTACAAAAAACTGGCTGGATTATTTTGGGCCTATCATTCTTTTTAGTCCTAGCCAGGGAAGTTTTTTTTTTTTAAAAAAAGTATCTATGAACATGGACATGACTAGCATGGTGGATGATGATCCATAACGTTCAGTAATGAAGCTTTCATTCTGTGTGGATTGATTGAAGCTATTAATAGTTACATATACCTCATCACAATCAAAACTGTGTGGCTTATAAGCTTATGAGTAACTGTCTTGTCCATATTTCTTACTTCTAGGACTTCTGAGGTTGCATAGATTTTTTGTCAATGAATCCTCCCGGATAGAGCTGTTTGAAGACCATAGTGCTATAAGCAGTAAGTCTTCATGCAGAAATCCTTCCGAATGGCTGCGATCATCATGCCATAGGACTACAGCACAATCCTCTACATAGTAGCCTTTTAAATGGCTGCAAAGGTGGAACCTGGTGGTGCAATAACCGTATTGTCAAAATGCTGATAATCATTCTATGGCAGTAAAGTGATACACAGAGTATTATTTGTGCCTGCTTTTTAATGGTAATTTGAAATTTTGGAGCATAGATACAAGTATTGAAACAGGTAGTATAAAGAGGAGAGAGTGTGAAGAAAAATCCATTCTAAACAAAGCAAACACAAACACCAGGATGTTGAAAGGTGCATGAACACATATTAAACTCCAAAGGCAATAGGGACAGAAGTGCACAATATCAGTATCCTAATTTTTAACTGAAATAAAGTACTGATGCTGAGCATAAATGTGAACTGAAAATAGACCATCTGCATGGATTGAAGTTGAAGTTCCTGCCATAACAGTCTTGGTAACATTACAGAGTTTGATGGAAAGGAATGACTTTTCTTTGGGAAAATGCAGAAAACAGGAGCAGAGGTTGGTTGGATTAACTACAGGATGATTTCCTTGTTATGAAACTACTGCACCAATAGGTGGAGTATACTGCTGGCAGGTGTTCTACTTACTGAATTTCAGAAATATGATCACTAGATGGTAGCCGTGGTCCATTCAATTTCATATAGACATTGCTTGAAATGACTTCTATAGTATGGTCATAGAGCTGCCTTGCTCAGCCTAGTACCCTCCAGATGTTTTCATCCAATTCCCATGATGGCCGAGAATTCTGGGAATTGATGCTCAAAAACATCTGGAAGACCCTATTTATTTAAGTCAAATAAATAATTGTTTGAGTCTCCCATGGTTACACTAGACATTACAATATTGCTACACTGAAAACATAATGTGAATACTATACACAGTGTTGCCTCTTTTCTTTTCTTTTTTTAGGAAAAAGAATTCTTTTCTTTAAAGGATTGTGTAATGCAGGAAGGATCCTGAGGGCAAATTCACAGGACCATTTTTTTAAAAAAGCAATGACTATTGAGCAGAGCCGTCATTACCTCATCTTTTTGGCATGAGAATTATCTTTATGCTCCAAACAGACGTCAAGTTTACAGCTGATCACATCTTAGTATACTGTTTTAGAAACATCTCAAGACATTTTTATGACCTTGTAGTTAAACAACTGTGCTACTTAAAATAAATTTAATGTAACAGCCCTCCTGTACTTAATCAATTCAGGCTTAGAGTCTTTCCATAAGCACAGACCAGGCTGCCCAGGGGACAGTGCAACAGGAAAAAAATGCTTCACTCTTATTTTAAGTCCTATGTGAATTGTAAAATTCCTGCATGTTTCCCATCTGCATTGGTCCTGCTAGAAACCTGGGGTCCTCAATTTTTTTTGTACCTATGGGCAAATTTGAGGATATTATTAGCATTTTCATGTACATTAACAGAATAACAGAGTTGAAAGGAACCTTGGAGGTCTTCAAGTCCAATCCCTTGCTTGAGCAGGAGACTCTATACCATTTCAGAAAAATGGCTGTCCAATTTCTTCTTAAGAATCTCCAGTGATGGAGCACCCCCAACTTCTGGAAGCAAGCCATTCCACTGATTAATTGTTTTTTTTTATTATAAAAAATTCTTTTATTAAAACAATCAACATTGAGCATAAAAACCTATTATGCAGCAATCATCATTGGTATACAGTACTAAGTATTAGTCTTTGAAAACGTCTGAGTTAGTAAGCCTTTTTCCCCACTCCTCGCGTCTAGCCTCAACTATACTCCTGTTACATTTTATTTTGATTGGTGTTTCCCCTATCTGTTTCAATATTAATGTGATCAACATTAAACATAAGGTCCTATTGCTAAGCAATCATCCTAGAACATAGCATACAGCATTAGGTATTAATCTTTGTAAACATTTGTTTTAGTAAACGTTCTCCCCTCCTCCCTTACATCTTCAAGTATACTCCGAATACATTTTGTTTGATTGGTGTTTCTCTTATATATGGTCTATCTACTGTATCTAGTCTATCGCATATTGTGCGTTTGCGCTTCTGAGTTGACTTCATCCCATTACTAGTGCAATCTTTTATGGTCCCCAACCCGGGATCCTGAGGTAAAAGTTTCATATCCTGAGGTAGAGATTCAGTCTACTTTAACAATATTAAAGCAAACAACATTAGTCTTAAGGTTATGTTAAGAGGCATTAATTATAGAACATATACATTCAACGTTGGGTGTTAGTTTTTGTAAACATTTGATTTGTTAGCCCTTCATCCCTCCTCCCATCGATCCTTAGCTGAACGCCAGCTGCATTCTGTTTGATTGGTGTCTCTCTTGGATATAGTCTATCCACTGTTTCCAGTCTCCACTGATTAATTGTTGTCACTGTCAGGAAACTTCTCCCTAATTTTATGTTGGATCTCTCTTTGAGAGATCATGTCATCACTTGCCCTTTTCTTCATTAGACTAGACATCCTTAGTTCCTGCAAGTGTTCATTGTACAGTTTAGAGTAGCAACATCTCTTTTGTATCGTAGTGATCAGAACTGGATGCAGTATTCCAGGTGGTGTACTCAAAGTGTTAACATGGTACATATGGCCAATCATATAATGCTGCTTTCATTAAAAGAAAAAGTAGTAAGACTGATCACTATTAACTTCTCTAGCTTCCTAGGAAGCTGTCTACATTTTCAGCTGTCTTTTTTCTGACAGTTAGACATACTTCCAAATAAGGCTGCAGCTTCCCACCATTTCATTTTCCAAGATGGACATCCATAGGCATTATTGGAAGTACCTTTTATGTTTAAGTACCTATTGTGGTCCTCTGATTGCAGGATGCCAGCATTCCATTTTTCTTCAATGAACATAATAGTAAAAAAGTAAAATTAAACCTGGGCAGGCATTATTAATGTCAGTGAGCATCAACAGTGGTATTGCCATGCATAGTAGCAGGGACCCAAGTAGTATGCGAAGAGAAATATTTTTCTCCAATAAATTATGTAAACATATTACGAACCCATTTCCTTACTATTAACCACACCAAATTAGGATTACAAAAATCCAAAGAACCATTAGCTGATAGCAAATAGTTACAATTTCTGTATTTTTATGTTACTGCCTAATAGTCTAGATTTTTGCAGTCCAGATTTGGTATCCCTAAGAAAGTCCAGCACCTCACCTTCAGATTAAAGCTAAAGGTTTCCCATGTCCACTTGTGTCCGACTCTAGGGGATGGTGCTTATCTCTGTTTCTTGGCCAAGGAAGATTACAGGTCTTATATTCCATTTAATTTGTTCCCCCTGCCCCATTCTCTCATTTGGGAAATCCTGCTTGCCAGTCTGATAAACTTTCTCTGAAAAACTGTACTTTTGCCTTTTAAACTCATTTAAATCACAGCAGCATTGCCACTACGCCTGCATGCTAAATGCATGTGTTACCGGTAGTTTAAACATTTTAAAAGGTTTCTAGAAAAAAGAAGGGTAACATTTTTAACCAAAGTGCCCTTCAAATGACTAAATAAAGTACTGTAATAAAAATGAACGGTCCCTTGATGTTTCTTTCAATATAATTGTTTGACTGGCTGCCGTGATAAGACTGTATAAAAAGACTTAATACTGCTGTCATCTGCTTTATCCTCCCTATTCTGTATGAGCTTTGGAATAGATATATCAGGCACCAATTTTGATGCATTCCTCTTGATTGAAGAAGGATGCTAAGAATGTATGAATTCCTGATGACCTTTCACTGCAAACTGTGAACTTTGCTCACTACCCATGATGCATACTTAGGCATCATTACTCAGGCTCTTAGCCATGACTTTTTCTTGGCCATTACTTATTTAGCGACATTTCTCAAACAAAGTGAGGAATGAAAGAAACTGCTTAAGTAAACTTTGAGCTCTTTTCTTGAAACTGTCACCTCTAAGTTCATGGGGAAGCTCAAGGGAGAACATTGCTGTTTGTAACAGAGGGAAAGTAGAATTTGTGTCTACTACCCATTTAGGCAGGCACAACTATTACTGCCTTTTTAGTCCAAAATTCATGTTACAACACATTTTTAGGCTTAATTCAAATTCCTCTTGGGGTTAAAAAATAAACTAAGCTTAGAAATTTGAAATAAATTCGAAGATCATTCCACAGACTGGACATTTCAAACTTCTTTTTTCAAATTTAAATCTGATGAATATCAGCCCAAAACAATCTTCTATCCTACATCATGAGATTTTACTCAAGTAGAAATCCAGGCAACAGAAAGATTTGTGTAAATCAGCCATTTATAATTAAATATTCTTTAAGAGACTCATGTAGGATTACATTCACTGTGATTTCAGGTTGACATGACCCTCTATATTGATTGAGGTTTCTAAACCAACTTTAAAATTAAAGTTAACTTCATGACTGAAATGGTACATAAGTTATTTAGTACCTATTTGCATACATACATTTAATGAAGTTGGTTTGGAAATTCATTATTGTCTACTTCTATGCAAAAATCTTTTCTACTACTTTGTTGTTATTGTTGTTGTTTTGCAACTATTAAGTACAGTGCATTGAACCCAGGGACTTCTCCATGCAACTTTATACCATCACTGAGCTATGATTATGACAGAACACTAATAGTTGAAACCAAACAGACAAATTCTTGTCCTTATTATACTATAACTAAAACCAACCTGTTGAACAAGTACCCTTGAGTTTCCCATAAGTATTTCCTTTCATTTTGTGGTTGAAACAAGAGTGCACATCACAAATAGTTCTTTATTTATAACATACTTGAATGTATTTCTTTTTCCTCTGGTTTCAATAATTTCTAAAACATGTATTTTCCCACAAAGTACCTTTATAGCCATTTAATAATATAAAGTGGGGCCAGTTCTAACCTGAATTGCAGCAAAGGAATCCAGGAAAAATGAAGACTCATACAAGCACATTCTTAAAATACTTCATTGTTTTAGTAAAAAATCTAAATCCTTCACTTAGACCAAGGATAGTCAACCTTGGCTCTTTTATGACTTGTGGACTTCAATTTCCAGAGTTGAAGTCCACGAGTCATAAAAGAGCCAAGGTTGACTACCCCTGACTTAGACTAATATTTTCACACGATGGAGATTTTTTTAAAAAAATGTTAGGCTTTTAAGAACTGTTAAACCATCCTAATTTGGAGTTTGGCTCCCCTAGTTCTTAAGCCATCAGTTGACAAATGATAAGAGTTTCTGTTCAAACATCTGGAGGGCACTAAATTGGAGATGGGTGTTTTAACACACCCTTGTAATTATTTATCAAACACAACACAGCAATGTCTGCTTCTGAGGGAAGTTGGTGGGATTTGCATGCAGGAAATCCAAAAAGAGCAGTCTCCTGTTTTTGGCAGAGACAAATCCAGTGTTGCTTTTGGTTAAAGATCAGAATTTTGATTGGATACAAATGCACTTGGCAGAAAATATTAAGCCAAAACATTAAAAGAACTGTGGAAGATTAGAAGATAGAGCTTGCTTTATAAGATTTGGTTTGAGGATAAATTCCTATCAACAGCATGTTCTCAATTTCTTAAGGCCGATTTTAATAGACATATTTCTCTCATTCCAGAGATGTGTCTATGAAGGAATGAGTTTTTGATTCAGGGATTCAAAGCTTATCCTTATTAAATCCTAAGGCACTCTGGAGACTTCCTTTGGATTTTTTTTCTATGGCAGCCTGCCCTGTGGTAGTAGAAAGTTGGAAATTTCTTTTAAGTGGTTTGCAATCTCAGTTATACTAGTCACTTCATTGCAGTTGTGTAAATTATCAATTTATACAATTAGCTTCTACCATAGTCATCTGGATGTCTCTTCATCCAAACAGTAATATATATACTTCTGATTTTCCTCATGTTTTAAAAACATTATTTAAAAACAGAATTATTATTTAAAAACAGAATTCTACAAAGTATTTTGGGTGGGACATATTAGCATCTATTTTATTGGTTCTATAATTGGTTATATGTTAACCTCTGACTGCTTATCTTTGTTTCATCACTTTATTATGAGTGTTTTATTGCGTTCTCATGTTTTTCCCCTCTTTATTTAGTATTCTGTGGACTTTTTATTGTATGGTTTATATACATATTACAGAAGTCTATGGTGGGCATAAAATAAAAAAATAAATAGTTCCTTAAATAGTTTTTATGGAATTAAGAAGGAGAAGCTGTGACAATATGGGAATGCCCTTGGATAAAGCCAAATAAATGATTGTAATTTAACTGCTGGAAGTCAGCTGGCTATCTGCTTCTTGCATACCATCAAACAATCCCAATCATAGAAAAATAGCCCAAATTATTGTGGAGTTTGATTGGTTTTACAGATGATTAAAACAATGTATCATATCGGCATTTTTCTTTATCAACCAGGACACAGATTTACCTTTCTATAAATATGTGTTCACACTAATAGACCTCCAATAAAACACCAACACCTTAATTATCTAAGACCTGTTTTGGTTCATTGTATGGAAGTGAGAAGCATGACTTTTGGAATTGCAGGAAGGTGACAAATTTTGGAGGATCTTCCCTTCTATGAGAACAGGGTGACTTTATATGGTTTCTAGATGATGACATCTAGTTTAGGTAATGACATGTCTGCAAGAAAGCAACCAAGCTCAGAGAGCACCAAGGACCCCTCATGGTCACTGGAGTTTATTCTTTGTAGGATTGTTGCCTAACATTTATTTTGTTTTCTATTATTATTTGTAATCTTCAGTTTTAATTTACAAAAGTTTTTTAAAAATAAAATGTATAGCTCATATCACTTATTTAGAGCAAGGTGCATTGAACTTACTTGGTATTTAGGTCTGACTTTATAAAATTAAGCAGGAAACGTACAGCATCTGAAAAGAAAATTATCTGTATTTTTCTTCCAACATATTCTAGTTCCTTCTCTCTCTGATGCAGAATATCAGAATATAGGAAGTGTTTTCTTAGCAAAATAAATGTTTCTTCCAAAAGTCTCACTTAGGACCAGACAATAGTCATAGGTTTATAAAGACTACGGACACTATGAGCTAATGTCTACTTATTTAAAGTATTCCAATTAAATTTTTTTAAAAAAGTAATTATGGTTTGTGATATTTTTTATGTTCTACATAAAAAGCACAATGATTCATCAAATCTCTAAAATTATGGCTCATGAAATAAACTTTATTTATAATTCAGGAACAGATTTTTTAAAAAGAAGACTTGCATCATATCTGGTCAGTTGAGCCATTTAGCTAAATGATATTTGTATAAATAGAGCAAAATCAACTTCATAGAAATAAGTTCCATACATTTGTACACTAGAATTTCTCCAATGCCTTGCAACTCTAAATATCACTGTAGTTTTCTCCAAATAGCCAGCAAGCTATAAAATTGTCAGTTTATTACATCTTAAGTACAAAATAAAAAATTGAGCAACAATAAACTTTGGTAAAGTAAGTGCTCCTTATCCACTCAGTGCTACTTATCATTATTTTCAGTATTGTTTAGAAGCCTAATAAACCTTGTTTTCTTTCTCTTTGCTCTAAATACTGTGCCTATATTACATATTCACCTCCACCCCCAAATTCCCTTTTGGAATAAGCCATGTTTTACAGAATGCAGAAACTGAGTGGCAAATAGTAAATAAAAGAAAGTAAAATTATATCAACACTGTCGCCTGTATTTCTGCACACTTGTTTAACATTGCAAGCCAGCTTTGCATCCCCACTTTCATGGACTGCTTCATCCTTTGCCTTTTGTTCTTCATCAGCTTTATTACCTCCATCCAGCCATAATTCCCTTCTACTAAACCCATTCACCCTTATTTCCATGTATTTGTTTTTCAATTTAATCTTCATTCATTCAAAACAGCAGCAATGAATATTTTTTAAAAAAGTTAAGGAGCTGCTGAAGGACGTGGTAGAGGTGTTTTTGTTTTGTTTTAATCCTGAGATGATGATGATGATGATTGATGATTGATGATGATGATGAGCCATTGAATTGTTTTTCATTCTTAGTTCCCATAGATTTCAGGCCTATAGTTTTACAGGGTCACTCAAGAAAGCAGGAAATATGTGTTGCCAATTTTCAAAACAGAAGTGCAACAATTCAATAGACATGAGCTCTGTGTTGTTTGTTTGTGTAATAAAAAAGGGTTTGGGTATAAGTATTAACTAAATTAGGCAAAACTAATAGCCAAAGTGAGTGATAGGAAGAGCTGTGGTTTCAGGAATGAAGTTGGCAGTGGGAAAATAAATAGTTTCTGGACTTTCTATAATCATAAGGCTGCCAGGTCAAATACCACCATTTGGAAGTTGTACAAATCATATTTGCACATTATATTTATTTATAAGTTTCCAATTACATTTACATTTTGTATTTTAAAAGTTTTTGGATATACTTACTTTAGAACTTTGGTGAAATGGATCAAGATGTGGATCAGTGCACTAGGATTTTCAGAGGTCTGGCTTCTTTTGTTAGATTCTGATAAGCAAGGAAAGGTATTTTTATCACCACTACCTTTGAAAAAAAATAAATTGAAAATTAGAAATAAAAATTATGGTCAATTTTAAAACATTAGAATGTCCAACCAGAAATTGCTAAAATTATTTTATTTAATTATTTATAATTCAGATGAAGTGAAAAAAATTATCAAAACCATTAAGTATTATAGAGAGTGGATCACAGCATACTGAAATCAACATTATGTGGTAAATCCTAAAAAAGAAAAAAAATCTTCCAAAGTTCAACAAGCCAATATAGAGATTTTATACTTTAAATGTGTTCTAAAAGGTCAACATTGCGACAGCAAATGTTCACACTTAAATTCTCACCAGCACTAGCAGCCATAATTAGCTTTTGTGTTCACAATTCTAACATCATTAGCAAACTTTTCTTGCTTTCTTTTATAGGTAAGGCTATGCCTGCCAAATAGAAGTACAATACAGAGAAACAACAATTGCAACCTGCCATCCAGATAAATTTTAATTTTCCCAATGAAAGTATTTTTTAAAAGGCCACAAATTTATTAGTTAGACTGGCATGCATGCAATTGAGACCAGTCTCCTCACTACCCATTTATTTAACATTCAATTCCCACACCATCTCAGCTAGTCTACACCAAGCGTAACTATCTACTTGATTCCAAAAACAAAACAAAGGTATGAGGTTGGATCTAAACTCTTGACATGCCTGTGCTTTGTTTCATGCCTAGAAAAAACATGTGACTGTTCTGAGCACAAAACGTTGGAAGGTAAATTTAGCAGTCAGAAGAAGGAATCAGTCAGATGAAGAACTGTTCAAGTGAGTGTATAAGCTGGCTATCAGATAGTTACAACTGTGCAGATAAATATGAAATGATGTGTGCACAATTTCAGTTTGAACAGTATAATAGCATGAACGTAGAAATGTAGAAATTAAATTAAATGAGGCCTATGTAAGGATCATATAAAACAATTGATTATTCCTTTACATCCAGCAGCATCTATGTTGGTGGCAAAGCAGTATGGCAGTTGTGACAGTGCAATCAAAGTTCCGCTTTGTTTTTTAACCATTGTTGATATCAAAAGCATGTACAACAGGACAGGTCTTCATTTGCACTTCTGCAACTGCTGTCTTGCCTCTTAGAGCCCCCTGCTTGCAGATGCTGGAGAATGTTAAAGAATACATCATTTTTTTTTGCCTTTTTAATATACCAGGTGTCATGATGATCACTGCATAATATGTTTTTATGTCCAATGCTGATTGTTTTAATAAAAGAATTTTTATATATATAAAAAAAAAGATTAAAAAAATATATTGTTAAATAGCATTCTTCCTAAATATATAGTTTTTATGCATGCCCAACATTCTCTGTTGTCATCAACTTATATAATATATTCATTTACTGTATAATGCACTCAGTAATGTAGTTTTTTTTATAAATATTCACTTTTTCATATACCCTGTTTTATTCAAATTATTGAGACAAGATTGATGGATGCCTGGTGATTCTATGTATTACTAATCTTAACCATTTGTTGATGTCCATAATGGTATCATTTTGCAGGAGAAAACTTGTCAGTTTTTGAACTCAAACAATTATCATTCTTTCGCTTTCTGCAAAAAAGGAGGAGAGTAGACACACAGATTTAAAGAATAAACTATATTAAGTTTGCATGTATGGGTAAATTATCTGCAAAATTAGTTTATTGAAACTTTTATGAAGAAACAAATTCTATTGAATGTAATTATACTAACACACTTATATTACTGCCTAAAAAGTAAAAACTGCCTAAAAAGTAAAAACTGAGCTAAAATAATTATCTAAATATGTTTAGAAAAAAAACTGTTATGATGGCTTCATATCTTACAGAAAGAAAGTCCAACATTCAGTCAAGTTATATGATTGTCTTGGGGGGGGCATATTTCCTCTTGTGTTTATTATGTACATTTTATTGATAGGGTTCCTTCCAAGGAGGAATGCAAACATCTTAGAAGCATATGGAATCACTGAAATAGCCTCCATGTTTCAGAGGCTGTGGTAAGAGATCCTAATGTTTCCTAGATCACATGAAGAATTGTACCACATAATTCTGAGAGGACATGATACTCTATCGCGTCAGAGTTGGTATATTTCTTATTATGTTCTGTAGCCTGTACAAAGTTGTGGAGTATTGTAATAGTAAATGGAACATGTATACCAGAAAAACTTGTGCTGTTTTATTGTTTATAATAATGAAATATTACTCTGAGCCAGTGACCACTACTATGTATGTGTGAGGTTTTCTTAATCCAGAAAAACATTTGCAAGTGTGTATTCTGTCTGACAGAAGACCTTATTATAAAGTTCAGAATATGAACATAAGACTGATAAGAAGGATACCCAGAAGAATTATTTAATTAGAATCCTGTCTAATATTTCACATATAATTTATATAAAAGTTTTAGTCAGTCGGAGAGAACAAAGCATTTTATTTTGTTAATTCTTTACTTCACCTCTATAGCTTAATTTTGCTAAGCTGTAAACCATGGTTTATAAAACACACACAAATCCAAAGACAAACCCAAACAAATTACACTATAGTTCATAACACTATGTAGACCCACCCAGAGATACAAATGCTACATTATTTTGAGTCTGTTGTTTTTTTAAAAAAAACTCCAATGTAATGATTTAATGTCACTGTGTACTATGCAGCTGGTGAGACAGCTAATCAAGCCAATTGTATTGTGTACAAATAATATAAACAGATTTTAAACATTTCTCCTCAGAAGTGAATCCCAATGAGATTCATAAGTTTGGCCTCTTACTTGCAGTATTAAATACATCAAACAAATGATGTTTTTATGGGTCAAAGAATATCACGGGACAACAAATACAAGGAGATTGTTGCATCTCCTGGCATCATTATTTTTTTTTAAAAGCAATTGATTAGGTAAACTCACTTGGTAAATATTGTTACCATTGAAAGTAGTATGTCTTGTTTAAATCTTTATTTTGATTTCAATGGGATCCAAGTAGAAATACTTTATAATCCATTCAGCATGGTCAAAGTAATTTTACAAGGAAGCTTTGTCTCATTTCAGAATCATCCCTTGACCTGTCTGATCTAATAGGAAAGGCTTGTTTATTTACTTTTGGCTCTGCACTAGCTTACTCAAAATCTGAGCAAAGCTAGCTTTCCCTTTTAGTATTCCTGATGCTTTTCAATGCCAATAGGGATAATTCCTTCACCCCACCTCCCAGAACCTAGATTAAGGACAGTGTTGCTTCTTCTTCCATAGAATATCATTCTGTTTCTAGAAAACATCATCTCTTCCTTGATTGTCATGGCATCATTACAGCTATTACGTAATGTGTCTTCTTGATAAATTGCCAACATATTATAATTTTATTTAAATAGTCTGCAAAGACTTATTATAATATAACACAGAATTGTGTCTTGCATACAGGAGGCTATTTTCCTAGTATCAGCTCTCTTTCATTTTATTTCTCAGATTCAGGAGCGTGAGCACACAGTGATTTCTGCAAGTATGAATTGAATTTTGTGCAGCCCAGAACTCAAAATTATGTCCCATCACATGTAGTGAGACATTACTAGCAACTTTAGGATTGCTGTCTGAGAACACTATGTTCATCAGTTATTCTACAATAAATTGACACAAATAACAGATGGACTGCTTGCAATTATGTAGCTTGTAGATAAAGTGATATTCATAGCAGTTTAGTAAACTGTTTAAACTCTGTTGGGTCATATTCACAATTAATAAAATAATCTGGCAAATAGAAAATGCTAGCAATTTCTACAAGTGACGCATTTAATCATTAAAACAGTCATCTTTAATACAACAAAATACAATAGGTTCCTTGTCTAAATTAAACTGTTCAGAGAGAAAACAATACTTGGGATGGAAACATTGACAGACAATTTTGGAAATAATTCAGGCTATAAAGAGTTAGCAGGACAATCCCATTTTTGATGGATAATTCTATAAAAACTGAACTAGACTGCAAAATTTTGAATACCCTGTTTACATTACTGTTTAAGATCACCAGATATTTCAAGTCTGTAGCAATAGTACCCATCTTTTGCACTGGTTTGGATCACTTAGAATTTTTCTGGTTAGGGGAACAATCCTGCAACGTTTCTTTAGGTAGCTCATGCTACTGGGGTATCCTGTCTTTTTTTTCTTGCCCTTTCTTTTCTTATTTATTTATTAAACTTATTTCTTATTTATGATAATACTGGATGGTTCACAAGAACCTTCCATAAAACCAGATTAAATATAACCCCCAACCTCCATAACAATATAATATATCTCATCAGAGTGCTTCAGCATATCACTGACTCTACATTTACATTTTTCACTTCCACAGTCTAATGCCTGGGTTGAAGAGGTATTGTAGAATGCCTCTATGTAGGCTATGTAGGTCTTCAAAGCCTTCTGGAAATCAATAGGGTGGGGGCATCTGAATCTCAGGGTACAGGCTGTTCCAAAGAACTGGGGCATCCACAGCTCCAAGATCCCATCAGATGGCAACATTTAAGGGAAGAGCTATGGAGCACAAACACTGTATCTCACTGGGTGGGATTGGTTGATACTCTCAGGGGGTGGCAGTGAAATAACCTGGCCCCGTGTCATTTAGAACTTTAAAGGAGATAATCAGCATCTTGAATTGCACCCAGAAAACAATTACAAACAGTATTCTGTAAGTAATACAAATTCTTAATGTTTCAAACTGAAAGTTTTCTGCAACAGTGTTTTAATAATTTTTAATTTAGTTCATAAAGTCCATTCCTACTTAGCAACTGCTAATTATTAAGTTGCAGAATAACTGTATTTGAGCGTTTACCATATATCATTTGACCCAAAACTTTTATGTGAGACCATTTCCTGCCAAATGCAATCAAAAATTTTATATTTGCAAGAAATAATGTTAGCCTCAAACTTTCACACCTTATTTTTGCATATTATTTATTCAACATTCATAATTTAAACACACATTACACTGCAAAATGTTATAATATTAGGAGGCAACATGACTGTGAATGGGTGAATTTAAAGATTCAAATCTAGGGAATTGTAGCAAATTATTGAAATCTAGAACATCATCCATTCTGTAAACTAATAGTTCATAGTAGTTAACATCTGTTTGTTCCATATTTCAATTGCATTTGTCTCAAGATATATAAACTATTTGTAAAGACAGCACCTAGTCAACCATGGTTGATCTTCAAGTACTAGACAGGACTGGATCTACAGTAAATGCACATTCTATCTTGACCTGTTTACCCTTCCCACAACCCCTGGCACCCTGATAGAATTCAATATGGATGATCAGTTAATCACATGAGATGGAGCTTGATTTGAGGAGATTTACATTACATAGCATGACTAACTGAAAGAGAGAAAGGAGAGAGATAGTTTTGTTGCACTACTTTTTATTATTTGTATAGTACTATCTTAAATCATAAATTTGCAGAATATTACTTCCCATTATTATTTTGTATTATATATGTATATGTATGCATGTATGTATGTTTGAGAGACATTTGGTGTAGTAGTTAAGGCATTAGACTAAAAACTGGGAGACTGTGAGTTCTAGTCCTCTCATAGGTCAAAGCCAGCTGGGTGACCTTGAGTCGATAATTCTCTCTCAGGCCTAGGAAGAAGGCAATGGCAAACCACTTTTGAAAAAAACTTGTCAAGAAAACTGTGGGAGCTTGTCCAGGTAGTCTTCGAGAATTGGGCATGTTTGAACAGAAATATATATATATTTCTGTTCAATCGTGCCTAGTTCTCATACACATATATACACCAATTTATTTCTTTATTTTTTATTTAGTTTGAAATTATCTAAAAATTAAAAGTCTGTTATCCTAAAAAAAAATTGCATAGTTAAAAGTTTAAGTATAAGAACAGCAGCCAAGTTTGCTGATCTTCTGAAATAGCCATAACTATCTTTGTTTACTCTGAAACCTGGCGAAGGAGGAGGGACTATATTTGATTTCCTCAGATTTTAATCCAAGATGCTGGCTTGATAAATCATTTTTTACATACCGGTATTAAAAAACATAGCTTCTAAGAATATGCACAATATTACATATTACAGTATACCCTTTAATTTGCCTTTCCCCTTCAAGCATTCCATTATTGTAAGAACCCAGATTTTATTCCTGACATCCTATCCATTTGATGTGGATTTTATTATCTATTAAAGACCTGCTTATTAATAGTGGAGTGTGATTTTTTTTCCTACCTTGAAAATCCAGCAGAGAAATATTTTATGAATTCTAGCATTATTTTTATAACATTACTTTTGATAACTGTTCTTTATGTTCAGAATTTAAGAATACCTGAATACACATTTTCTAATGTCATGCATTTCCAAAAAACTTTATAATGGCATTTGTATAGACCAAGTAAGTGAGATAACAGAAGTCACATTTGGGATGACTCAAATCATGATTACATTTTTCAGATAATGAATTAAGGGGAGTTCCTGGTGTTGGATGCATATAAGGTTCTCTGAATTAGAATATTTGGAGAAAGATAAACCAAATGCCACAGCTAGATGCTTTGCTTCAAAGAACTGTACTGAGAGATGAATACAATTCCTATCAAAATGAATCTGCTAAGTTGGCTACAGGGAAGGAATAGGAAACTAAAGTAGTTGAACGTCAAATCACTAACCTACAGTGCCCTTAGAATGAATCCCACCTTTATTCTGAGACCCTTTCCATACTGCATATTAATAATATAAATGATTAAGGAGCCAAGAATTATGGTCATTAGAGAAGGAGGGAAGCACATTGCCTGCTGAGGACAATTTCTTATTACACTTTGGCAACTGAATTGATATTGCAGCCACTAGACCAGTGATGGCGAACCTTTTAGAGACCGAGTGCCCAGACTGCAACCCAAAACCCACTTATTTATCACAAAATGCCAGGGCTGCATCAGCACTGTGGTGCCCTTAGGGGGGGCATGGGGGCGTGGCCCACAGGGTGGGCATGGCTGCAATGGTCACAGCAGACTGGGTGAGCGTGGCTGGGGCCAGGACGGCGGAGGCCAGTCCCTTGCCATCTCCGGGGTATCCCTGGGGGGGGCCAATGACGCTTGCTCACTCACTTCCTGCCCTGTTGCTTCCAAATGCCAGTGCTCGCTACTCTGGCGAACTCTGCTGGGGAAACAGTGTGCGTGCCCACAGAGAGGGCTCTGAGTGCCGCCTCTGGCATGTGTGCCATAGGTTCGCCACCACTGCACTAGACTGTACCAGTGGTGAGATTCAGCCAGTTCACACCACTATGGGAGAACTGGTAGCTAATTTTTTGTTGCCCAGGCCCAGAATGGACTTCCAGAAGTGGCATCCACACAGAGAACCAATTGTTCACATATTTGAATGCCACCACTGGACTGTACCTATTTATACATTCATGGGAGTATGCATTAAATTACATACAATTTTTACCAGGATTTTGTTGCCAAAGATAACTTCTTATTACTGAAAGCCATGAACAACCAATTACCAGATAAAATTCTTAATCTCCTGTGCTTGTATGGATTTTGATAAATGAATCAGAGCAGTATCTTATTAACATTTCTTAATACTTGGCCATGTTGAGAATGCAGTCTGATTTCACCTTATTGTGTTCTTAATTAGTATGGTAGATTGAAGAGTAAGGAATAAATAGGTTCAAACATTTATTGTGGTGGATTCTGGCACTTGGTTGGAAGAGGGAGGGACTCTTTTCCAGGGAGCTAAGAAACAAATCAGCCTTGAGTCCTTGTTATTCAGAAAGAGGCCCTTTCACAGGATTTATCCAATGTGCTTTAGTCTGGCAAGATTCATGTCTACGGGCGAACAGCAATAAAGAAATTACTTGAACAACTCATTGTATCATACTTGGTGCCTTGAACCTGACATTTATTTACCTATCAACCTATCTATATGATAGCAGTGTTCCAATATCTCAGGGGTTGCCACAAAGAAGAGGGAGTCAAGCTATTTTCCAAAGCACCTGAAAGCAGGACAAGAAGCAACAGATGGAAACTAATCAAGGAGAGAAGCAACCTAGAACTAAGGAGAAACTTCCTGACAGTTAGAACAATTAACCAGTGGAGCAACCTGCCTCCAGAAGTTGTGAATGCTCCAATACTGGAAGTTTTTAAGAAGAGACTGGACAGTCATTTGTCTGAAATGGTATAGGATTTCCTGCCTGAGGAGGGGATTGGACTAGATGACGTCCAAAGTCCCTTCCAACTTTTTATTATTATTATTATTGTTGTTGTTGTTGTTGTTGTTGTTGTTGTTGTTGTTATGGATCATCGCACAGTCAGCCAGATGTCCAGACTGGATTTGGTATTTTGTCTACCTATCGAGTCCTTACCAAGGACCTGGGATAGGCAGATGTGAATGTTTGATGGTATTACAGATATCGTTGCAGGATGGAAGCAGTTCCTAGTAAGACTGCCTTTTGCAATTGACTAATGGCAAATTTGTCAATGCTGATGGTGTTCAAGTGGTGCTCCAGTTGTTTTGGGATTGCACTCAAGGCACCTATTACTATTGGTACTACCCTTGTTTGCTTTTTTCTATTTGTAGGTCTTTTTTTTTCTATTTGTAGGTCTTTGTATTTTGTTATCTTCTCCAGTTCTTTCTTGTCTATTCTGCTGTCTCCAGGCACTGCCACATCCACTATCCAGACTTTTTTGTCTTTCTTATCAACAATTGTTAAGTCTGGGGCGTTATGTTGCAGGTGCTTGTCTGTTTGAATTCTGAAGTCCCAGAGCAGTTTAATTTTATCATTTTCTATGACTTTCTCTATTTTATGATTCCACCAGTTCTTGCTTACAGGCAAATGATATTTCTTTTGATCTTCCAGTGCACCATTGTTGCTACTTTGTCATGCCGCAGCTTATAGTCAGTCTGTGTGATCTTCTTGCAGCAGCTTACCAGGTGGTCCACTGTTTTTTCAGCGTCTTTGCATAGGCGGCACGTACTGTCTGTTGCTGTATTCTCAATTTTGACTTTATATGCATTTGTCCTTAAGGCTTGATCTTGTGCAGCCAGAATTAGTCCCTCGGTCTCTTTCTTCAATTTTCCTGCTCTTAGCCATTACCAGGTCTTGTTATTATCTGCTTTCCAAGCTATTTTTTTAATGTACTGGCCATGTAGTGCTTTGTCTTCCCATGCCTCTATTCTGTTCTTCATTTGGTCTTTCTTGTAGGTCAGTTTGGTCTCTCCAGTAGTCAGTAAGCCTTCCTGATGTACTAATTTCAGTGCATCTTCATCACTGTCCTTCAGATATTCTTCCAAAGCCATTTTTTCTTCTTCAGCCATCTGATGTACTTGCAGCATTCCACGCCCACCTATTTGCCTTGGTAGATAAAGTCTGTCAATGTAACTGCGTGGATGAAGGGCATGATTCATTGTCATTATTTTTCTGGTATTCCTATCCATTGCTTTTAGTTCTGCTTGAGTCCAGTCCACTATTCCAGCTGTGTATCTAATGACTGAAATTGCCCAGGTGTTGATTGCCTTCATGGTATTTCCTCCATTGAGTTTGGGCTTTAAGATCTTCTTCACTCTCTTGATGTATTCACCTTTAATCTTTTTCTTGACTTCAGTGTGCTTGATGTTGTCAGCTTGAAGGATACCCAAATATTTGTAGTAATCATCATCATCATCATCATCATCATCATCATCATTATTATTATTATTATTATTATTCAGATATTTGTCCCTACCCACAGTGATGCCAAAAGGTGCATTGTAACTTTATAATGCAAGCTCAGTCCTTTTCTACTTGTGTCACAATGTCACACACAAGTCTATAAGAGGTAGAGCTTGTATTGTTATATCTTTTCTTCCTTTATCACATTTATTCCTCCTCCAGATGCCTATGCTTCTCTACCAAGATAGATTTGATACCTTCCAAATGCTAATAGATTGCAGAGATAAATATAGAAATATGATTGGAACTGGTTCCCCTGCCTAATAAATTATCTTGGACTATGTGCCCTCAAAGACAGTTTCAGATCCATAAAGAAACAGCACATTAAACAATAGCTCTAGAGTGGAGACCTGAAACTGATTTTCCGTAATCAATTAGGTTAACCACTAAATCACACAGGTAGTTGTTTTTGATACCGTCCACTCCAGACTAGATGGTCATTTGGCAACTGAAAGCTAGATAACCATGCAAAGCAATTTGAGAGCCATCACAAACTGAACATAAGCTACTTATTAAAAAATAAAATAAACCAGGTAGTCCACATCTTCACTTTGTATTTTATATGACATTTCACATCTATGCTGTATTTTGATAGTCTTTGCACTTATCTTTATATGTAGGGACTAGCTACTAAAGATGAGGTTAATAAATAGATAGATGTTGACCTTCTCCTGTCTCAAAGAGTTTAAGTATTACTGTGTAAATACTGCAGTTTATTCTCGAATAAAAATGGAGAACTGTTTGCTCTAGCTTAATGCCTTTGAATAAACCCCAACAGGAACATAATCAAACCAATAAAAATGACATTTGGAGCTAATGAACATATGGAAACGGGTCTTGCTACACTAATTCTGAATGCAATTGACTGCATTTACTTCAGACAGACATTTTCATAAAATCATTTTGTTTTCCCCTTGTCACATCATCATGACTGATTATGGTTTCTGTGTTCAATTTTTGAATTTTTGACAATATTCTATGATGTTTATTTCCTAGAAATACCTCTGGAGTTTGTAATGTTCCTTACCTATCGGCAAATATGTTACAGTAGCTGCTTTATTTAAACACAAATAGTTCTGTTTTTCTGGGGTTGGGGGAAGGAGTTAAACAATAGCCAACAGCAGAATTGACCTTGGACTGGTCAATTCTAAATGTGCTTGCTAGAAAGTAAATCTAGTAAAGTAAATCACTAAAGAATGTTTGTTACATTAGAACACAAAATTTGAATGTTTTAGATTAGGTACTATGAATGATATAGAAAATAAATGAGGCTTTTAATACATATAACAATTCTTGAAAAAAGAACTTGTATCTATCTTTATATGTGTCCCACTTCAGATGATAGTCTGCAGGAAAGACTATGTTTGGTTTAAGGACTGTACTCTTAATTAGTCATAAAAATATAGACCATCTGAAGGTAGCTTTCTCCATTCTTCTGAAGTATATTATAAATTATATTGCAGGAACTACTTTAAAAATATCAACACAGAAATCAACATATGTAATTTTATATAAATCTGAATTCTGCATCATACTAATTAGCTAAAACCAAAACAATTATGTTTCCGAAAAAAAATAACTGTAAAATAGAATCCTCTAAACTCAAGTTGTCATGGTTTTTAAGTGAAAATCTACCAAATAGAGTAAAAAAAAATTATCTACATAAAATGACAGTAGGAAATTTTGTTGCAACTCTAGTTTAGACACATTTATCTGGCAAATTGTTTTGGCATGGTGAACCATCATTTTGATTTGGCTTTGGAAGGTCATAGAGACAAATTGGACAATTTCATAATAAAAGCAGTAGGAACAGGGAATAATAATTACCAGACAACTGTTGGAAGACATGATCATCCTAGTATAATCCTGCAAAGAAATTCTTGAACTGCATGAAGGAAAACTTGATGTTAATCCATGGGGAAGATAGTAGAAAGAATATTAGGAAGAAGAGAAAGAGGAGAAATAGATTTTAAAGCAGGGTTAGGATACTGTAATGAAATATTTTACTAAACTTAGGGCATGATAAACAGGTTTCATTTCAACAGATGTCAGGTTTTCCGGAAAAGAGCTGCATCCATTGCAAAGGCAGGGCTCGGAATGAGAAGGAGGGTGTTGCATTTAGAAAGGATATATTCAATTTCCACACATGTTAATAAAAGTTCCCCATGAATTTCCAAAGGGAGCGAATTATTTTTTTTTTAAAAAAGCCAATAAAACTTGCGGTTATGATTTCATTTGTAGTTTATATTGTGATATTACATCAGTGTCTGCTTGAGCAGGGGCCCTCCAGCCCTGTTATTCTATGTTCTATAAAAAGGTCAGTGGAAAGCATGGGAATGGGAATAGGAAACAAATGGAAACACCCAAAGTACATTTACAAAGAAGTTCAATGAAAAAAAAAAAGGTTGACACAGTAGAAGAAGCTATCACAGGCTGCACAAAAACAAATGTGAAGTTGTTCATATAGAAAACAAGCAAAAAAAAAAATCAGCTGCACAGATATAGTAAGGGGAAATACCTGTCTCGATAACGATTTTCATGAAAAAGATTTTGAAGAAACTGGAAATGGATGATCTATATAAGGTGACTAGAGAAAAGACAATTTTAGACTGCACCATTAGAACTATCATTTATAAAACATTCAATTTTATTTTGCATTGCACCTTGAGTGTTATGTTCAGTTGTGAGCATCATACTTTAAGAAGCAGGTTCAGTGAAGACAAATGAGGTTGGCCATGGAATTAAAAGTCAAAGAAAGAAGTATTCAAATAGTTGAGAAGATTTATTCTTAAGAAGACAAGTTTGTGGTGATACGTTATCATTAAAATCTGCTCTCTGTGACTACATAGTAAACAGAGGGATACAAAATAATGGATTTAAGTTTTAGGATGGCTACAGGTGGTTCACAGCTTACAACCATTTGTTTAGCGACTGTTTGAAGTTACAAGGCATTGAAAACAAATGACTTATGGCCAATTTTTGCCCTTACAACCATTGCAGCATTTCCCATGGTCCCATGGGCGCTTGACAACTGGCATATATTTATGATGGTTGCAGTACCTGGGATCATGCGATCACCTTTTGTGAGCTTCCCAGCTGGCTTCCGACAAGCAAAGTCAATGGGGGAAGCTGGATTTGTTTAACAACCATATGATTCATTTAACAACTGTATTGATTTGCTTAACAGCGGTGGCAAAAATTGACATAAAATTGGGTGTAACTCACTTAACTGCTTAGCAATAGAAATTCTGGTTCCAATTGTGGTCATAAATTGAGGACTACCTATGCACTCAGAATGTTGGGGAAAAAACTTCATAATTGGGAGATCAGTGTGATAGTGGCATTGGTTACTCAGGAAGAAGATGGGGTCTCTTTCCTCATATGTGTTCTAGAAGAGGTTCAGCAACCATCTTTTGGGGCTGATCAAGATAGGAAGATTGGGCATGATACTCATGTGTGTAGGCCTGTCCATTTTTGCATGGGTTCCAGGCATAACTCCTAAATAAACTAAGGTGGCTATTGAGTGGCTGGCTCTTTTAAACATCTGGGACACAATGAACAGCACTAAAGATGTAAACAAGTTGCCATTTTATTCCCTGCAATAATCCATTGTAGGTTAACAACAACGATAACCAATTGGCAAGGCGCAATAATAGAAAATTAGAGCGGAAAAGTCTCACGACACTTGGAAATGGGAGGTGAAACTAGCAGGTGATGAAAAAGTTGTAGTCCAGATGAAGGGGGTACACTCATTAAAAGCTTCCTCATACCAAAATATTTGGCAAGGTTTAATTTGGAATTAGAAGGAAATAACATTTGGTGAATGTTAGGGTAATGATCAATAATAGAATATGCATCTATCTCTGACTCTGTGTTTGTCCTATTTAGATATACTGTATAACAGATGGTTTGATTGTTAAGGCAGCAGGCATGTAAACAGGAGACTGTTAGTTCTAGTCCTGCATTAGGCATGAAAGCCCGCTGGGTAACTTTGGGCTAGTCACTCTCTCCATCAGCCAATTCAGCCCACATGGTTATGGGGAAAATAGGAGGAGGAAGGAGTATAAGGATGTTTGCCACCTTGAGATATTTAAAAAAAATTAAAGACAGGATATGTTAGTATGAATGTTATAATTGCAACATAAATATACAAAGCTCTGCACAGACATAATCTTCATAATTATTATATAAAGAAGTTTTTGATCAGTTACTATTAAGTTTACCAATGGCAATGGGGAATATTCAGGCCAAACTAAGGATTTTTCAAATGCATGTTTACTTGAGTTCCGATAAATTATTTTTACTTACTATTTGAAATATGCAATATACTATATATAAAATATAAAAATATAAAATATAAACAACACAAGATATATATATATATAATTAAAAATAAAATGTTAAATCTTTTTATTACTATTTTGCATTTTCAACCAATAATCCTAATTTATATTCATGTAAAACAAAATATTTTAGCATACATGCAGTAAAAATATACAACAAATGAAATTGTAATCTATTTTAGTTAGAAATTTCTGTGGGCCTAACACACTTTGCTTAATCTTGTTTTTCTACAGCTGTATATTTGTCAGTCTCCATTTTTTCTTGAATGCTAGGAGTCAATAATGAGGAAAAAATATGGCATTTGTTCTATGTAATCTTAATACAAACCTTGGAGATGAGAAAAAGAAATAAAAATAAAATGATGTGTTGAAATATGAATGTACACTGACCTATCTATTTTCCATTAAAATCACTGATTAAACTTTCAAGAATTTCATTATGAGTAAGTCAGGAAAGGGTTGAATAACCTACTCAAATGACTTAAATGTTTGTTTATATGGGACGTTTGGAAAGATACTTAAAATAATTATGTCGGTTAAAATCCTGTGGAACTAAACTGCATGGTTAACCAACATTTAATGACTTAATCGTGATATAGATGTAGACTGGTTTTATAGCCAATTCTTTTCTTTTCCTTAGAGAATTCTAACAATTACAGTTCAGAGGAAGAACAGATACCGTATCTAGAGGTTCTGATAAAAGTCTTCTCATTATCTCTATGGCCTCCAGTTTCTTGGATTCTTATAGGTATTTGTGACATTTAATTGAGATAACACGTTTGTCTTGCAAATAACACTGATTTTAACTGTAGTAGTTAAGAATGGCCTTTTTTTTCAAGTTAATCCAGTTAGCAGCTGGATTTTATCACATGATTTTATATGAAATGCCAGCACTCTTACTCCAAAGTTTTATGAGTTGAAATATGAAATACTAAATACTGAAAATACTGAATTACAAAATTTTAATCCTTTTTTTAAATTAAAAAATATTTTGTGGCTGTTGCAAATGTTACCTAGAAATGTCATGGAATCCCTGACACCTGTTATAATGACATTCCCAATGCCATTGTTAACAATGCAAATATAAAAGTTAAGTAATCTTTGAATTGAAAAATCCTTGGGATTTCACTTACATAAAGCCTTCCTGATAAGGAAATAGTTTGCCACAAAGAAGAGGGAGTCAAGCTATTCTCCAAAGCGCCTGAAGACAGGACAAGAAGCAACGGATGGAAACTAATCAAGGAGAGAAGCAACTAGAACTAAGGAGAAACTTCCTAACAGTTAGAACAATTAACCAATGGAACAACCTGCCTCCAGAAGCGGTGAATGCTCCAACACTGGAAGTTTTTAAAAAGAGACTGGACAGCCATTTGTCCGAAATGGTATAGGGTTTCCTGCCTGAGCAGGGGGCTGGACTCGATGACCTCCAAGGCCCCTTCCAACTTTATTATTATTATTATTATTATTATTATTATTATTATTATTATTATTATTATTATTATTATTATTATTATTATTATTATTATTATTTCAAAGTATGTTCTTTTGCTCTCCAGTCATAATCATTTTTTTAAAATTTCAAAATTTTATGTTTGAATATTTAAAAAAAATCCTCCCTAATAATAATAACAGTTGAACAGTAAGTCAGTTACCAAGAATGGTTGTGCTTCCATTTCATTTAATGGATTTTAGCAGAGGCTGGTAGCACTGAACTGGATAATTAGACCCAACTTCATGGTTTACATGGTATCTTCTAACTACTGTATAATTCTACAACATGAGTAAAAACTAGACACTGTAATTAAAAAATACAGTTGCAAAATGCTTTTTGTTTTCAATTGCAATTTTAAAAATTTAATTAAGTTGTTCATTTTTATATTTCTCATAGTTCTTGGCAAATACCTTCTCTGTTCTTGCATTGTGCAGTGCTAGGACAAATATGCCAGTAAGGGTAGAAATTGCTCTCCTTTTGATGTTTATGCTCTTTATAAAAGGATTGCCCCTGTATCCTAAATCCTATAGAACTCCAGCTCAAAAATATAGAAGTATCCTAATTATACATTAGAGCAGTGGTTCTCAACTTGTGATCCATGGATCCCTGGGGACCCACAATGTCATCACAGGGGTCCACAAAGGATTGAAGAAATGTTATGATTTAAATATTGAGTTAAGTCTTGGGGGCCCGTGGCCATGATCCATGGCCACAAAAGATATTTAAAGGGACTCCCAAAATTTCCCATCCAGCATGAAGTCCACATATCTTAAAGTTGCTGAGATTAAGAAACAATGCTCAATAACTATAAAGAAATGTTCGAACATAATTTCACTACATGAATAGTCTATGAAAAATGATTTATACTTCCATGTCTTTTGGGATTTTCCCTTTTATAGTAAAATTGCAATAAATAATCAAAATACAAGAATAACACATCTCCATATTGCACTCCATGCACACTAGGAAGAAAACTATTAAGAAGGCTGTAGGCTACCTCTTGTAGACTTCAATTATGATTCATAGCATATTTTGAAATTCTTCATTTGCTATCACTATTCGCTATTATTTATAAACTATTTCTTAGGAAAGCTCATCCCTCCTCCCAAGTTTTAATGCTGTGCCATTGATTGCTTTATTGAACCTTATAGATGTGAGGTCACCTCAGTTGGTTTGGCAAGGCTTAGCTTTTTTGCTAAGAAATCTCATCCAGCTTGGATCTAGACCAGATTGGGAACCTGGAACTGACAAAACTTTTGCAGATGTGCATGACAACAACCCTGGGGTTTTTGTTTTAAATAACCAGCTTTCTTTTGGAAGTGGGAAGGAAAAACCTCAAGAGCATTTTAACATCTCCTTTTGTTGGTCAAGCAGTTCTTCTTGCTTCATGTGACAGAAGAGACTTCTCACTCATTTAAGTTTATATATATCTGAGCATTTATCAACATTAGATATCTAAATGAGGCCTGTTATTGTTGCCTGCCCAATCTCCCTTTCCTAACTGCCATTTTAATTTCTCATAGTATCATAGGTGCATATAAGATTCTAAAGTGGCAAATAGACACAGCCATCTATGTTATTCATAATTCTAGTACCCTACATTAGGGTACTAGATTACATTAGATTACTACATTAGGCACTCTGTCCAAGGATATCTGGAAAAAAACGACTCTGAATCTTATAAGTATTAGCTATCTTTCTAAAATAAAGTTCTTGTTCCTGAATCGTTTGCACACATTGTAAGAAAATACCCCTTCCTATTATTGTAAATGATATTGCAGTAAATGATTTCAAGTCCAGTTGTAATCAATTATAGCGAGTCATGCCCAAGATTTGAAAGGCTAGATCTAAGAAGGTATCCTACTATTAATACATGTTTTAATTTAGTTTTTTTCCTATGATGTTGCTTATATAATATTCTTTGTATGGTATTTATTGTTTCTCAGCAAATCTCTTTTCTTCTATGATAAAAGGGAACATATGCTGCAGTGCTAAATTAAACGTATCACAACAAATCACTATAGTGATGATGTGGAAAGGCTCTAACCCAGCTAACATCTGTGAATCTAAAGATGTCCATATCTTCATTATGTTTATCAACAAAAGAATACAATACCAAGAATATGAGTGTACTTCTCCATTTGGATCCCCATGTATACAATCTGGAATACTCATCATAATTCTTTTGGAAATTAAATTATGCTACCTCCTCCAAGACACATGCAATGTATTTATCCTACAGCAGGTAATGTTTGGAATCCCAAAACATGCTGTTGTTTTTAAATTGCTTTTAAATTTAACATATAGGGTCAAAAATAAAGAATTCCCTTGAGGTAATAAGTGTTGATATTCAAATTGCTGCACCAGAATTGAGAACTGAGTGTCCCTCCTTGTCTCTTTAGGCCACCATACAAAGCTATCAGGGAAACCAGCCTTCTCCTCAGGATGTTCCCCAGTTCCTGTTTCTAGTGGAACTTTTAAAAAAATCCAGAACCAAAGAAGAGTTCTATTAAAGGCATGGCCTAGAGCAGGGGTAGGCAACCTCGGCTCTTTTATGATTCATGGACTTCAACTCCCACAATTCCTGAGCCAGCATAGCTGGCTCAAGAATTCTGGGAGTTGAAGTCCATGAGTCATAAAAGAGCCGAGGTTGCCTACCCCTGGCCTAGAGATTCATTTTGGTTTTTCTGTTCTTTAGACTTCAGAATCTGCCATTCATTTTAGTCACAAAGTATCTCAGAAATCACTTGTTCCTATCTGACCTTTGCATTAAAGTTGCATTTTTGTCCCTGTATGTCAATATAGACTTACTTAGCTGGCTCCCTTTGCGCTTGGAAGAGCTTTACACAAAATAAATTCAATACCATTTTAACACTTGGCTTCCATTTGAATACTTACTCTCTGATGCCATGTGGAAAACTTTGAAAACACCCTAGCTAAAGAAAAGTAGCTGTGAACAAGACATAGTTCTTCAGCATGTGTTTGGCTAAGTATAATGGTTTCATGATAGGAAAATAAAATAAAAGCAGCATATAAAAATATAATAAATAACTAAACAAGGGTCACCTGACTTCTGACACTGAAAATTAGTCCTATAACAAAGGTCTATGTAGATAATTTCAGAATAGTGTTTTAGTATCACTGAAGTTAGTTATTTGTGATGTAATACCTCTACTATATATGGCAGGGGTCTCCAACCTTGGCAACTTTAAGACTTGTGGATTTTAATTCAGAAAATTCTCATTAAAATATATTTTTATTGGTTTTTTTTAAAATTTTACAGAAGAAAAAAATTAGTCAAATCAAATCATAGTATTAAAATAAACAATCATCCATAAACAAAACATAAATACATTGTTCAATACATCTAATACTAATAACTCAACTGAAAATAATCATCCCAAACAATTAACATCACTGCTCGGCACCCCCACCACCACATCCCCCCAACCCTATCCTTCCCCCCTCACTTACCAACTAACTACCTACCTTCCTCCCTCCTTCTCTTCTTTCTTCATCCTTCTCTATCTCCATCCTACTCTTCCCCCTTCTTATCAACTTCCACTTACATCAGCCTTCACTCCTCCTTCCTCTTTTCCATCAGATGTGGTGCCCAGAGGCCACCCGAGCAACCCCTTAATAACAGTAATTACATATATTCTTCCACCAACCCCAATTACAGTTGAGAAAACATCATATATAAAATTATAAACCCTCCCTAACCCTTCCCCCCCCCCGACTTCCCAGAGTGAGTACAGGGTACAACAAAAGAAAACCCCACTACATCAACCAAAATTATTATATAATCCTAACAAGAATTTTAAACTATATACTATATACATTCTCTAAATCAATTCAATCCATTAAACAAAACAAACAACTCATCTTGTTAAGAATAATAATTATCATTTACATCTAAACCATCAATCTAAGTCAAATCTTAAATCACTTCAATCCATTGAGAGGTTATATAAAATCACCCAAACCATCAAGTTTAATATATACCATTCTTTTTTTTTTAAAAAATAAACAAATAATATCAATAACAATAAATCCCTCAATTCAAAAAGAAAAATTATGTTCTTAATCAATTTAATATATCTTAATATATCTTAATATATCTTCATTTAAACATCCTCTCTTACAACTTACTTATAAAATTGATCTTTAATTCAACCCATAGTCTTAGATTGGCCTTAATTCCTTTCATTTAATTATAAATTATTATCAATCGACTTCTGGGCTCTCTCATCTGTCAAATAAACCTCCATAACAAATACAGTCTATTTATTCCATTTCTAACTTACATTCCTTCAACTTTATCCAATCACTTAATGCTTATCTATCTCATCAATAAATCAATCTAATGTCAAACCTAGATCATCAAAACAAATACATTCTTCATCAATTTAATTATATCAACCATTAATCATCTTCTCTTACATCTTACTCATAATCTTAGTCCTTAATTCAGTCCATAATTTTAGATTACCCATAATTCCTTACATACAATTTTAAATTTCATTTCTTCAGACGAATTCTAGGTTTTTTTTAACCAAGTAAACCTCCATAACGAGGCCTCCCATCCAAATAATAAGTCTCTCTTCTTTATTTCTTCAGTCCCATAAATAAGTTGCTTCTTAAACTGAATCAATGTCTCTTTTTTCTCAATTAAATCCTCTTCTTGCTGCTTAACTAAAGAAAAAAATAGCCGTCCTTTCCTTTCTTGAAACAAATCCTCTTCCTCTCCATAAATAAACTGTTCACCAAGCAGGATCCATTTCCCTTTATAGTCTTTATTCTCAGAACTATCTTCTTCTTTTTCCTGTTGTTCTTCTAGTTTATATTGTATTATAAAATGCTCAGCAGTCAGTTGTAAATCAGTTTCATTTGGGAGAAAGATTCTAGTTAATTGTTCTTGCTCTTCTTCTTGTTTAGATTGTATTATAAATTGTTCAGCAGTCGGTTGTAAATCAATTTCATTTGGAAAAAGAAATTTAGTTAATATTTCTGTAAAAGTTTCTTTCAATATTGCTTTAAACTCTTGCGTAAAACTCTTCACTATTTCAAGCCTTTCTTCATGAAATTTCTCAATACAGTCCAGAATAGGTTCAGCATTTAACTGTAAATTCCACTCCATTTTAACTTTAAGACAATCACAGCCATCTCTCTGACTTCGCTTACGAGAACAGGAAGAGAGAAAAAAGTAAAGAATTCACTTTCACTTTCCAGCACTTTCCCTAACAATGAAAGCAGTGAAAGCTATACGCCATCTTGAAAGCATTATGTTGATTGTAGACGTTAGAAATATATAGCCAGAAAAACAATAAAAAAAATACTTGCAATCCATTAAGAACTCCTGTATTCACTCAGTCTGCTTACAATCTCTCCTGTGTTGTATTTTAAAAAAGCAGAAGTGGTCGCGGCGTCTTTCTCTGTCTGATGACAGAAGCGTCTCTGGGCAGGAGCGTCCTCCGGAGCTTTAGGGAGCTCACTCTTAATCCCTGAAAACTTCTTTCCCAGGGATTTAAGAGGGGCTCAACCTTGCTCCCGATGCTCTACACCTCTCCTTTGCCCGGAGAGAGGGTTTTTCACCGTGAAAAACAGCTGGTGTGCGCTGTTTTTTGCGGCTTTACAAACCCAGAGAACGGAGTGTCACAGAGGAGACCCTGGCGGCGCCGGCGGAGCCACCGGAATTTCAAAGGGGAATGGAGCAAATAGGATGTCCTAAAATGACTCCTCCCCCACTGTGCTAAGGATTCCTTTTAAGAAAAGTAGCTCTTTTACTGGTTATGTCTGATTACGTTCCCTCTCCTTTACTTTATGATCTACTTTGGGGTTGATAGAAGAAAAATAAGATTTCCATTCAGTAAAGACCTCTTTAGTATTTTTGCTGTTCATATATAAATCATGCATACTGGAGAAATCTGTTGTGACTGTTTAATCGTCTTACTTATGCATTAACAAATATGGTTTGATGAGAGGCTTCCCATAAGGCATTCCTTGAGGAGGTTTATTCTGGTACTTTCATTTTGCCCTGTTTCTCATCTCACCAAACATGCCTACTGTTCTGCTCAACTGATTACAGAATGATCAAAAATTGCTGTATGTCCATTATTGTATAATAAATTGCTGTATATGCTTCTTTTGCAGAAGAGACTTCTGGATACTCAAAATTAAAATAATTATTTTAGCTTTTTCTCTCTCCTTTTTTAAAATTTACAATAGCACAGACACTTTTCTTTAGAACAGCACTGCCAAACCACATATCCAGAGTAATGGTTTCCTCAGTGAAAGTTCATCAATTGCAGTAGTTGGGAAAGCCTTAGTTTTGTGGTACGCCATTACTTGCTTCCTGAAGGACCTAGATTCAGTTTTGGATTTCTTGGGAGTTCTGGGAAGAACATTCCATGAAATCTAGATGGAAGTCTCTTGGAAATTTATTGTCAGCACAACAGACAATAGGCTATAGTACAGTATACAATATACAGCACAGTGGATAATAGGCTATCTCAGAAAAAGGCAGCTTTCAGTAATAATTATCCATACCCTCTATCAAGCTATCAGGGCAAATTCAGAAGCCTGCATTAAAGTAGGTTTCATGATCACAACAAAAGCCAAATTCTTGTTTGTTGTGCTTCAAAATTGAAATTAGCAGGCATCATCTGAAATCATGCCCGACAGGTGTCTCTTACTTGCTGAGACCAAGAAGAATAAACTTGTTAGAAATAAGAAAGATTAAATATAATCATTACTGCATATACCACCTGATTATTTCAATATCTAAGTGGCTGCCACAAAGAAGAGGGGATCAACCTATTCTCCAAAGCACCCAAAGGCAGGACAAGAAGCAATGGATGGAAACTAATGAAGGAGAGAACCAACCTAGAACTAAGGAGAAATTTCCTTAGTTAGACAGCTGGACAGTTAGAACAATTAAAACTTGCCTCCAGAAGTAGTGGGTGCTCCAACACTGGAGGATTTTATGAAGAGACTGGACAACTATTTGCCTGAAATGGTATAGGGTTTCCTGCTTGAGCAGGGAGTTGGACTAGAAGACTCCAAGTTTCCTTCCAACTCTGTTATTCTAATTATCAGGGAGTTGGCAAATGGTCTTGTTTGTCTCAACACTCCAAGCTTGTGTACTTGGCATTTACCCAGAAGAAGACTAGGAGTGGACAACTTGGCAGCTCATCTGGGATCAGGACCCATAACAAGCAGAGTGAGAGATTCTATGGTGCCTAATTTATTCTTACTGTTATTTATTAAGATCACTTAGGGTATACACTTTTAATTAAAAAAATGCTTGGTGCCCTAAACATTTCAAAATAGAAATAGATTTAAAACAATTATAGAAAAGAAGTGTTGTGGGGAGAGCAAAGAAGTGGAAAATTACTTTGCCAGAAAGGTCTCTCTGGGAAAAAGCACAACTCTGCATAGCTACTAAAATCAGGATATCTTGGGGCAAGCACTATCTCTTGGAGCTTGGTATAATTGGAGGTCTTTCCTTAAGGAACTGGAGCTATTGAAGGCTTTGTATTCTAATAGGCTGATTAATAGGCTGCTGTGCTTTCTTCAGGCCAGATTTCTTTGGGGCCAGATTTGATGCAGCAGTCTAGTCAGTGTTACAACTGGTAACATGTGTTGGCATATAAGACCCCTAAAAAACAAGCTCATATTTTTAATCATAAAAAGTTAACAGAAGAACCAGGACCCATGAAAAGGTTCATTTGCGGACACAAGAAATGCTATCCTGAGTGCCAGTTAACCAGCCAACCAGTTCATTTTCTAACTTTTTACTCCAATTTTTCAAGCCCCCCTCACTCAGTGACATTCTGTAAGCATTAAGAATTCTTGGCCTTGTTCAGAATATTATTGGAATTTTTTTCTGAAAGATTTTTTAAAAATTTATTTCTACAAATCTTTAGGATTATCTGTGTTATTTAAGAATCCAGAGAGGGGCACATAAAGAAACAGATAGTACTGAATATATAGTTTTTGCATTAAAATGTAGAAAGTATTTGAAAGGAACCAGACTGCTTGTTTTTAATAGGATTTTGCTGTTTTAAAAAATCCAACACGACTTAATGTAACTTTTGTAGATTTTGTATGCATGCCTTTCTCCAAATGTGACTCATTTGAATGCTTACTTCATTTTTATGATTAGCTCCAAATCAGAAACAGAATCTGTCTGGATTTCAGACATAATCCTCAGGCTATAAAAATTCAGTGGGAGCAGTCAATCTTTGAAATTGTATTATGATATTGGCATAACACTGGGCTATGTGTTTATTTCCTTTAATAAATCGAATTTTTGCATTAACAGTAGATTATGAAATGTACTCGCCAACAATTTTCTGCAATTTACTGCCACTTGTTACACTTTCCCATATCTTAGGCTTCCAGGACTTGAGGGACAACTTTGTTACAACATGCTGCATACTTTTGTTCAAAATACAAATAGCAGAGCTTTGTTGCAATCCAGTCCTTAATTGGAAATTACAGTCCTTTGTAGAATAGTCATATTTCAAATTCAGCATCTTTCAGGAAGGAAAGCCTCTAAGCTCACTTTATTTTCAGAACTGATTCTGTCATTAAGCAGAGGGAAGCTGCTGGCTCTGGCACAGATGCTGGAAAATGGCAAGGGCAAGATTTAAGCAAGAGAAGCCCCTGATCATAATTTTGATGTTGTAGCATCTGAGCTCAAATAGCAGAAAATGATTGCATGAATGAGGCTACCATTAGCATCCCATAACTCTGATCAGGTGGAACATTTTTTCTTCCTAAAAGGGCAGATGACTAGGCCTTATCATTAGACAAAGTAAAGCAAGATAGAAGCCGTCTCAGTTCTCATACATTCCCATCTCTTGGAGACAGAGGTAAGGATGTTACACTGCCTGCCCATCTACACTCTCCAAACTAGCCTGTAGCAAGATCTAATCCATTGTACTTAAGTACCCTTAAGAGAACCTGTATGGTCTAGTAGTTGTGAAGCTGATTTTGCAATGGAAATCCCAATTCTAGTCCATTACCAGTCGCAAAAGCTCACTGAATAAGCAAGCAGATACTCTCAGCCTAACCTACTTCACAGGTTAGTTATTTGGATGGAATGGGAAAAAACAGTGCTATTAATATTACCTCAAATTCTTGTAAATCTAATAAACCTCTGATTCCCTCAGAAAAATGTCTTGAGCCAGTCTGATGATTCTTGCTGTCGTCTTCTTTAAGCCCAGCTTAATTGCCCATAGTGTTCCTTATGTATCTTTAGTGCATGCAGTGAAAACAGCTTGTTTTGACCCAACACACTGGTGGCAGAATGGTTTTGAAGATATTTTGCCCAAGCTCTTTTCAACTTGGAACTGACTCCATTTAAGCAACAACAGAAGCCTGATCCAGCAATTCCAGATAGACAATAACTAGTGAGCAGTTGTGTACATAGTGATGCATAGGGATTCGTGCATTAGTTCTCTCTTCCTTTCTTCTATTTTAAAAAAAAAAAATTGAGTGAAACTATCAAATCCTGGAGGAAGAATTGATTATTTATTTAACAAATTTACATCGCTGCCCATCTGCCCATGAGCCTTGGTAGCGCAGTGGTTAGAATTCATTACTGCAGGCTACTTCTGCTGACTGCCAGCTGCCAGCAGTTTGGCAGTTCGATTTTCACTGGCTCAAAGTTGACTCAGCCTTCCAACTTTCTGAGGTAGGAAAAATGAGGACCCAGATTATTGGGGGCGATGTTCTGATTATATAAACTGCTTAGAGCGGGCTGTAAAGCACTGTGAAGCAGTACATAAGTCTAAGTGCTATTGCTATCTCACAATCAGATGATACTGATTAAAAACAAAAAGATGGATGAAAGTCTATGGAAATTCTAAGTCATCCAGGCCATAGTTGTGTAGAAGGTGCTTTTTTCAAAAGGCAACTGGAGTCTTTTTTTTCTTTGAGGAAGAAAAAAGATGAAAATGAAAAGTGAAACATCTTAATCCTCAAGGAAAAACTGTCCAGCTGCCTTTTGAAAAACACTTTTGAGAAAAGGACGGATAGATAGATATACTGATTCAAGTTGTACCTGATTCAAGTTGCATTGCTCAACTGACTATTAATAAAGCCTGATAACAGGATGAGATTTAGTCAAATAATATGAGTGTGAGTTAAATTTGACTTTCATATGTAGAAAATGTACTTTTCTAAATATATCTAGTTTCTCAGTGATTAAACTGAAAACCAACTTGCTCCAGTGGCGTTGGCCTGCTCCAGTTATTCTGGCAGAATGGGCCTATAGTGGACTCCATCAGCCAAAGAATTTTCAGCCAGGACCTCATCAGCCAAGACCTTTTTCTGCCATGGCCCTTTGGAACATCTTACCACCAAAGGTGAAATCTGCTGCTTGACATGGATAGGAAGCTGTAGATCGGGGTGGTTTGTTCAGTGACAGAGAAGGCACTACCCCGCTCCACCTTTAGTCGTGTTTGGTATTTTTGTTTGTATTTAAGCCTTTGCAATTTTAATTGGGTGTATTTATACTTTTTTTATATTTCTATTTTTACTTCACGGTAGGCTTCCCAAAGTTGCCTTGGACCTGAGATGGGCAGCATATAAATTTAATAAATAAAAATTACTATTACTTCAGCTGAGTCCTAAAGACCTCTTTGGTTCGCTGAGGCTAAGATCCTGATAAAGTCTAGTGATTCTTGTCAATATTGATAGAGGTGTTTTCACCATCATTCTGGGAGAGGCAATTTCTGGTGATTTTCTTCTGGGGAATAGAAACTAATTGGAATGCAAGAGAAACTGATTGATAGTTGAGAGAAAGTATTTTAAAAATAGGCGGCTTCCCTTGGCAAGGTTATGGCATGAGAAAGATTGCTTAATGCAAGCCTCCCACATTCAAGGTGGATTGCACTCCTTTAGAAAATGCTACCATGTGGTTCTTGGCTTCAGTCTGGAATAGGAAATATATATTGCAAGCCATCTGGCTGCCCATATGGTTTTGCTTTGGCTAGAATGAGGATTGAACTCCTTTGCAATCTGATTCTGCTCTATGCCTTTTCAAGATAATTAGATTATTTTATCCTCCACCTTCAGTGATGCTGATTAGAAACAGACAAGGGAACTATGTTTTACTATTGCAAACAGTTAGAAAACATCAGTAGGATCTGGAATCAAAAGTTTAGTGTACAGGGTTGTTGTTCAGGATTCTGGCCTCGCTATCCTGTCATTTACATTCTCCCTGCAACAGATAGCATTCCAAGGTCACTGAATATATTGAATTTTTATGGAATTACGTTGCATTCTGTGGAAACTTGTTTCTTCTTGTGATTTTCTCCAATGTTTATGTCCAACCTGTTGACATCTTTATTTTATTTATTTATTACAGAGTTTGTATGCTGCCCCTATTACAGGACTTCTTATGTGTGAATGTTGCTATTTTGGCTGGAGATGCAATGGCATTCATAGTCTAAACATTGGAAGAGAGGGATACACACCCACCCACAGACAGGAGAATGTTGTTAATTGAGAGAAAAACATCGGAAGAACAATGCAGTTCTCAGGATGTTAACTAAATGTCTTACAAAAATGAAGAGAAAATCTAACAAGAAACAGACTTCTGCTGACCTATGTAGAGATCATGATCTGCCAAGTTATCACTTAAGTAAGAAATTGTAATTGTGAAGAATTATAATTGTTTTTTTCTGTGTCTTTTTATGACTATAAAGTATTTATCCAGATGTCCATAGCCCAGATATGGTAGCTCTAATTAATCAAATAATTTCAGTAGTTTTAATAAATTAATTTCTTATATCTATGGTATTTTTAAAGAAGAAAAGGCTTATTTATTTATTTATTTATAGGTGCCCTTAAATTTCAGTTATTTCCAGAATAGCCCACAACAACTGTAGCAACAATAATAACAAAACAATAAAAAGTCTTGTAACATCTTAAACACTTTTGAAAAACTTTGGTGGACTAAGAGCTGTAAAACCTGTGGTTTTTCTTAATTTCAACGAAGAACCTTTCTTGTAATCTTGAAACACATATACTTTGAACTCAGTAAAAGTGCATAAAGTTGTAAATTGGCAAGAGACAACAATAGTACTAAAGCGGTAATTCTCAGCAATCATCATAAACTTTACTTTGTTTATTCAGAAATAAGTGTTATAAATTCCATACACTTTAATCTCTGGAATATGTGCTTATACCATACAATACAGTTTTATGTCTGTTAAGTAAAACAAAAAAAATGATAGAATTCAGAATTTCTTCTTACTATATTGTGCCTATTTGTATATCTTCTATTATAAACAGATGACAGTTATTTGGAAATAACCCCATTTAACCAAGGAACTTCTTTTTGAATAAGTCTACATAGAAACTCAAAATAATTAAACTAATGCTGCTATTGTATTGTATTGCATTTTTTATTAAGAATGTCAATTTTTTTAGCTGGAAAGGAAATTTTGTAAGAATTAATACATAATAAGAAGCTAATTGCTTAATCAATTTCTCTTGAATAAACCACAACTAGCTGTACTTAAATCTTGTGCTAAATCTTAATAATAATCTACAGATTCAATAGCCGGTTTCACATTGTGTATTAATAGAAAACCAAACAAATCATACTACAGTTTAGTGCAGTGTTTGAATCTAGCCTAAATAACCCTCTAGTTCAGTGGTAAAACTTTGACAATCAAATCATCCATCTCTCAGCCAGGCTCCTAATCATGGTTATTCCTTAATCCTTGGGATTAAAAATGAAAAGATTAATAGTCATATGGACACAGTTCTCAAATTCTTTTGCTGATATTTTTCCCTTTCATCTATGTAATGATGACAAATGTTCTATTTGGGGAAAAATATGTCATAGATTAAAAACAAGAGTATCTGTAGGTTTTTCCAGCCTTACATGTCAAAAGTAAATGTTAATTGATGATGAGAACAAACATCTTTTTAAAACCGTGAGAAAAGTTGATTAAGAGGAAAAATATATAGGAAGGGGAGAAGAATAAGAAGAGTACTGTGAATGGGAAATCTGTTTTGAAAATTTTAAAATGAGACTAAATCATTTTTAAATTTAGTAACCTTATATGCTACAAACATACACAATAATGCTACTGTCTGTCATTATGACTCTTCCTTCACATCTTCCCATAGCTGCAAATACAGGTAGTCCTTGACTTACAACAGTTCATTTAGTGACCATTCAAAGTTACAACAGCAATGAAAAAAGTGCTTATGACTGTTTTCCATACTTACAACCATTGCAGCATCCTGACAGTCACATGACCAAAATTCAGACACTTGTGGCAACTGACTCATATGTATGACATTTGCAATGTCCCGGGGTCACGTGATCACCTTTTACAACCTTCTGACAAGCAAAGTCAATGGGGAAGCCAGATTTACTTAACAACTGTTACTAATTTAACAACTAAAGTAATTCACTTAACAACTGTATCAAGGTTGTAAAATGGGGCAAAATTCACTTAACAACTATCTTGCTTAACAACATAAATTTTGGGCTCAGCTGTAATTGTAAGTCGAGGACTACCTGAAGAGCTATGAAATTGAAACAGAGGCAGCTGAGAATGGTAAGAGGGCCAGTCAATTTCAGTATAGTTTTCTGCCAGCTGAAGAGCAGGTAGATAACATAGCATTGTGGAAACACTCCTAGTGGTGAGCGCTATTTTAATCAACGCTATTTTGAAAAATGGGATTAAATGGAAGCAAAGTAAATTATAGGATTACTTGGTATAATTCACCAAATTATTAAATTATTTATATCTCAGCCAATGTTTGATAGAATATTGTATACATATATAGAGAGATATACATATAAATATGATATGTATATACATACACATATCATATTTTATTTTAGGTGTTATTCTAATTTTCTACTATGGCTATTACATTAATCTATACCTTGATCCAGAAATCACAAGTATCTCATATGTTATAATGTTGAGGAAGGACTTTCTTCCTAAACTATCTTTTATAAAGCTTCTAGTAAAAGGACTAAAGCTTCTACTAAAAGTTACAACATTTAAACATTTATAATTAATTAAGTAAAATCAGAAGCTGGAAGAAGCCAACACAGAATTTAAAAACAATCTAGTTTGGTTCTAGTAGCCAGTTATCTGTTTATTACATAACCCATTTTTTGACACTGAATTATCTATAACTCAGGTTATACAGTATTTTCAATTTGTGGACCTTCTTCAGATTAAGGTAAAGGAATTGCTGACAGAAAGTGGGGAGTGTATCTATACCAAAGTGCTATAAGACAATGACTGAAAATCAGAATTGTTGTTGTTTATATGGGCTGGTTTTGTATTTACGGTATTTGTCATTGATGTAAGTGTTGGATGAAGATAACAAGGTTTTAAAGAATATGCATGCACACAGGAAATGAGATTTCTTTAGCCATGTTTAAAATGCAATTAACTTAATATGGTATGTTGAAGTTGGGATTTTCTCTTTTTTTTTCCATGGCCCTCTAGAATTTAACTAACAGAAATTGGTAGATGCATTTGTGGTCATATATATATTTCTATTTGAATGGAAAGAAGAGGTCATCATTTATCAGTGGGCGTACTAAAAGGTGATCTGAATGAAATATTAGACTAAGTGCCAAGGAAAGTCCCTGGATGGTGTTAGGCTGTGGAATTGTCTTCCAAAGGAAATGAGAATCTCTCTCCATTTCTTAGGACTCATAAAATTTAGCACCAGAAAACGTACTGCAAGGAACAATGTCTCTCTGGCAGGGAGGTGATATGATCTCATGTGCCTTTTTCATCTTTCAGCCTCACAGTTCATGAACAAATTTGACCTCACTAATAATTTCTCCTGGACAGATTTCTGAGAAGAAAATGACTAGGAATTTGTCATGGCTCCCTCTAAAAACAAATTCCATATAAAGGAGAGGGGGTGGGGAGGGCAGCTGTGTGAACAGGGAGACCTTTTCTCACTGTCTTATATAAGGAGCTAGGAAGGAGAAGATAAGATAAGAAGGAATCTATTTTCTTTCTGCCTAGAATAATCAAAGTTGGAATTTAATATTCTAAATGTAGTTGTATTTTGCAACAAATCCAACAGTAATGAAATCATTTACATCTTATCCTCTCTCACACATATATACAAATGTCCAAGAGAACTTAATATATTGTTCTTCACATTCCATTTCATCATCTCTTGCGAGATTGGCTAAACTGATGGATGGTTACTAGTCAACAACCAACTAGGAAGGTTCATGGCTAATTTGAATTTCCCCTGTTGGAAATTCTACCCTATCTTTTTCCAATTGGATGCTTTCTAGATGTACTAGACTATAATTCCTATAATTTCTATTGAAGATACTTAATAAAATATTATTACTGTTTTGGTTTTATTTTATCTCCAATAAAATCATTTACTAATTGGAGTGTTCACAGAATACCTATCTCTGTAAGTGTTATGCAAAGAAATGAAGAGAAATGGCTGTTTTGTGTTTGTATGTTGTGACTTTTTTTTAGTAGTTGAAGGGCTGATATCTGTTCTTTATCATCTCAAAGCATAAGGCAGAGTATAATGGTCTGGTTGAATGCTAGGAAAAAATCCCATTAAACACTAGGGAGTAAGTAGCTCTACTTCCCCACAAGTGTTCAAGCAGAGGCTGGTGGGAATGTTTTAATTTGGATTCTGGCACTGAGATGGAGTGAGGTTTGATTGCCTAAAAACAGGACTTTTTTTGTCATAGAACACCCAAAATGGAATTCCGGCACCTTTTTTGGATGGAACCTTGTAGGGTAGGCAAGGCGGGTTGTATGACGTGTGAGTTCCGGCACCTTTTTTTTTTTTTTTTACAAAAAAAGCACTGCCTAAAACATTGGTTCTCAACCTTTTTAATGCTGCGACCCCCAACCGGTTGTAAGTCGAGGACTTCCCAACCAGTCATAAGTCGAGGGCTTCCCAACCGGTCGTAAGTCGAGGACTTTCCCTGCCCGGGAGTGCCTCACATGCGTGGTGCTACCCCCTGTGCTGGCCAAGGCGTAGCTGGCAAGGGGCAGTGACGGCGCAGGGTGACCACCGGCTGGGCTACCAGCTGGCCCAGCCCAAGGGAGATAAGGCACCCGACGAGGCCCCACGCGCGCCAGCAACCCTCCCTGCGCCTGCCGGCCTCCCACCTCCCACCCCTGGCCCTCTTTTACTTACATTTTTAGTAGTTGCTCAGCAGGAAGGGGTGGAAACTTCTAGACAGCTCGCCTTCACTGCAGACAACTTGCAGCATCGTTTGCAGACTGGGACTTTTGGCGGGCTCAGCAGGGCAGAGACAGCCTGGACAATTCCTATTGGCTTTTGAAAGCTAATAGAATTAGACTCTATTCAAGAGCCAATAGAATAAGAGAGAGTAGCACAGCTAAGGAAAAGGGGGGGAAATGGCAGACTGCGTTGTTTGGTGACCCCTGTGAAATGGTCGTTCGACCCCAAATGGGGTCGCGACCCACAGGTTGAGAACTGCTGGTCTAAAAACATAATTTCATGTTTGCTAATCATTTGTAGTGATTGATGAACACTGAGCTTCAAATAATCTAGAGTAGGATATCAGTGCAATGGTTTGATTGATTGATTTTTTTTAAAAGGTTGTGGGCTCTGTGTTGGGAAGCTTTGAATTGCTGATACATAAGTTTAGAAATAAGTCAACTCAGTAAGGAATTATTTCTGAGCAAAAGCAACCCTTATTCCCCAAAAAGGTAAAAATAGATTCAATTTAGATACATCTAAGAACAAAGACAAACTTATATCCCATACTTCCATCTTGGTGCCTTCCAGATACAAACTATATAACATTTATAGTCAGGACAGGTTTTTGCCCTTCCTTCCTTCCTTCCTTTTCTGGTTGATTATCAATTACGAGATATATAAATTTGTATATGGAAACAAAGTTAATATCTGGATTCACTTCATTATTTGGTCTCAATTAGACTGTATATTGAAAATCAACATTCCAAGCAAATTGAACACAGAATCTTCAATGATTTTTCTGTTAAAAACTCCTATTTTCTGTGAAGTTTTCTGTGAAATGTTCTATATTTCTGATATTTTCTTCTGATTGTTTCAAAACAATTTCTAAGGAAAACTTTGCCATTATTCCCTGAAACAAAAATATGGTTAGATTAGTAAAACAGTTGGTCCAAAACATACATAAATACTCTCTTGGAACTTGGTATCAGCTGAAGGAACAACTTGAGATTGTTTGGAGAAATACTGTTTTAGAAATTAGTGTGTAGAGTTATAGCCCAACTGATCTCAAAGCAACAAGTTTAAAATATGCTAATAAATAATTATGTAAATAGTTAACTGTATAACTCCACTCCATTGACCATGGGAAGACTCTTTTTAGGGTAATTATCAGTTTTTAAGCAAACAAAGGAAGAGGAATCATGATGTTCTGGATTTATAAACAAATAAAACTAAACATCTGGTCCTGCAGAGATTGGTCTTTGAAGATAGAAGAAAGAGAAAAACTAAAGGAAACCATTTTTATGTCTCTACTTGCTGTGTTATAAACTTCTAAACAGTGAGATTATTAATAAATCCCATTAGGGTATCTATATAGTTAAGATTTTGGGAAGTGAACCTGGATATTATACCAATATAATTATTTGATACAGCAGTCTATAAAGCTTGTGCTTTAATTTCAATTTAGAGCAACTCAATGCCTCCCCTCTTTAGAAATGTTTAAACACAGTGAAGTGCAGCTGCATGTAGAAATCCTTCTTGTTGTGGAATTATCTGTTTGAGAAAAAAAGAACTTGGGCAGACTAAAGGTAGCTGAGCTACCTAACTGCCAAAGTACAAATAAGTCTATGTAGCCCAAAGGAATAAGTTAACATTTTACCAGGATGCTTCCAATTTTTTTTGCTGCCAAACCAGAAACATAAACAGCAAGACCAAACAGATATTCTATATAGGAGGATTTTAAAGAAAAGAAACAGGAAAATGAAAGCTAATTACAACAATACAAATTGGAAGTATTCTAGGAAGTCTTGCGTTTTTGGCTGAGCATGAAATCTACTTTTTAAAACATATACATGAATGAAACATAGATTTTCTAAAAATCCATATTCACAGTTTTAATGTATAAAGCAAAAAGTCGAAATGGGTACATGTGGTTAAATTCAAAGGGTACGTTCAAATACCATGCTCTCTGATCATTCAGGTTATATTGTAATGTAGGAAGTGGATATTGATGGTATTATATCGTATCGGTTTTTAATCTTCTGTTCAATTGTGCCTGATTTTTGGAGACTGCCTATACAAATCTCTGCACTTTTCTTGGCTAGGTTTCTCAGACGTGGTTTGCTATTATTTCCTTCTTAGGGCTGAGAGAAAGTGACTAGCTCAAAGTCACCTAGCTGGCTTTGTGCCTAAAGCGCGGCTATAATTCATGGCTCCTGGTCTCTTACCAATGTTTTGATCACTTCAAATATGATATAATTTATCATATTAATGACTAAGATTATTAGGAGTATAATCAGCAAGCAATGGACTTCTTTGCTCCTTTCTTTGTTATTTATCTGTTTTTTTTCCTAATTGGAGACAGATACACAGTGTTTCATTCTTTCTCTTTCTTTATTGTGAGGACAGTTGAGTCAGTGATGCATACTTTCTATCAAACATGCAATATTAATAAAGGGTATTATCTGTGTAAGCATCTGTCTCTAAATACTCTTAATACAGCTGGTCTATTTTAATATGTACAGGGTACAGTGAACAAACAGCAGAATCACAGCCAGGATTTCCTCACAATTTTCTGTCTCCTGGAACAAAACTATGTGCAAATAGTTATTCCCTTTTTTTTCTTGAGTGCAATTAAAACCTCCCAATTCATCAGTAGTTTGCCATGATCAACCAAGTAGCAGTTCTTTGAAATTATCTTAACTGAGCTTGGGGTACAGTAAATAAATCCAATAAGGTTTAAATTTTGATCTATGGGAAATGTTTTCATTTTAATAGAAACTTTGCAAACATAATAATACCTTATTGGTAAATTATGCTATTACTGTTCTACTAAAATTTTTGGAATTGCTCACTGCAACAGTACGATTCCAGTACCTCTGGTGTCAACTTCAAGAAGCAAGAATTGAAAGAAAATATGCAAAATTTATGCCTCAGTATAGTGGGGTTTTTTTTGGTAGAACGGAATTAGAGAACAGTGCTATATTAGATAAAGTGTAAAGCTCAGACTAAGGAAAATGTTCAAATCCTTTTCAATCATGAAGCTTCTTAGCCCAATTACTAGATCTCAGTTTAATCTGAGATTGATATGAAGCTAAACGGAAAGAAGGAAGAATACTGAAGAAAGAATGGAATTAAATGCCATTAATATTTAAAATAGATAGTATGGATTTTTCCAAGTGGAAAATTGGCAGCAGTTTCTTAATCTTGAACATATCAACTCTATCAAATGTTCAACTGAGTTCTTGCCCACAATATTTCAAAGGGAAAAATAAAAAATGACAGTGAATTTTCAGGCACCAAATCTAAACAAAAAGAGGAGAAATGAATTTCTAAGCATATGTAATAAGCCAGTCCTGATACTGAATATTTGGAGTTTGGAATATTTTAGAGTGAAAGCTATTTTATTTTCTATCCTTTCCTTCATAAACATACATTCCCCTCACCTTTTCAGAAATATTGACCAAAATGAAAAGTAAAAAATTAAATGAGAGTGAAGTGTTATTACAATTAAATCAAGTTTTATAGGGAAAAAATCTGATAATTTCCATAGTCAGTTTCTCTATCATTCTGTTTATTAAATTCTGCCAAATCTCCTGGTACAAAGTATATAACATTTATAATCAAAACTGGCATAGAGTTTTGTCCTTCCTTCCTTCCTTCCTTCCTCCCTCCCTCCCTCCTTCCCTCCCTCCCTCCCTCTTCTAATAACTCTTGATGGCGTGAAGACTATACAATAAAGAAAACATCATGGTATGATTAAAAGTAATAATAACAAAGCAACATCTCCAAAAAAGACAGAAAAAGCAACAAACAAGAACAACAAAAAGGTGGTAATATGTTTAAGTTAAGAACATTTAAATTTTTGTTGTTTCCTAAAAGCCATTAGATAAGGGAATAGTATGCCATTCAGTTCTGTATTTTATATTAATCCAGAAGATGTTTTTTTTAAGTTTGGATGTGATACTACACTTTAATTGAAGTTTTACAAAGAATGCAGCTCTGAATATGTTCTGCTGGCTTCCCTGCCTCTCTGTCTGCATAGTTGCAAAAACATGTTTTCAATTATTTTTTAAAGACTTAATTTAAACCAAATTTGAAAAAGTCTGATTATAGGGATTTCCGGTCTTGCATGGTAGCAACTGGTTGTGGGCTTACGGACCGCTGCATCCCCGCAGCTAATTTTCATCCTGCTAGCGACCCTAATGGGTCCAGGCCACCCCGGAGAGGTGGTGAAGAAAGAAGGGTGCCCCGGCGACTCTGGAATGACGGCGGTCATTCCGTTTGTCTTGGGGAAAGCCTTCTAACCCAACAGGAGACAGGCTGTATTTCACCGATCAGCCCAAGTTACTTGCAACCAAAGTCCAAAAGAACTAACCAGCACATCAGTAAACAGCGTGCTTGAAACTGGGTGAGGAATCTGATTTCCCTTTTTCTATTCTACACTTAATTTCCTAGAAAAGATCCCCGAGAAGCAAAATACCTCTGAAAGTGAAGAAGGGGGACTTCCGCTCCACCCTTATACTAACAGAAGCGGTGAATTAAAATTTCTATGGAGGATCAAAATATATGGTAGTGAAATAAATTTATAAACTTGAAAGCTAAAATTTAATTTTGGACAAGTTTAAAATTTTTGAATGGTTAAGACTCTCATATTAAAGACCATTGTTCATATTGAAAACTAAATAGATGCTGACACCTAGTGGTGGATGAAGATTATGACAGTTATGATCTCTATAGAGAATTTGCCAAAACCTGGGAAAAACTAATCTGTGTTTATGACTTTCAAAGTTTTAATAACAAAGAACAGCTGTGACAAAAAAGACAACAATCTGGGCTGCAGACAAAGAGAGAATTATAAACGTTAGAAAAAAATCTTTTTTGAACTCTTTGGATTACAAATATCTATTTAATGGGGATTCTAAAGCTATTTGCAGAAAAGAACGAAAACTTCAACTTTTGGCCATCATGGATCAGAGACATGTAGACAGAACACACCACGAAAACATAAATACCTCTTAGGAGGAGATGAAATCCAAAATAAATTTGAAAATATAAATCAATCTATTTCTAAGTTAACTCTACAACAAAAAAACTTCCAGGAAACAACAGAGAAGGAGTAGATAAAACAAATAAGTGGACATAAAATTGAAAATAGAGACTCAAAGATGGAACTTAACAAAGCAAGAAAACATGATTTAATCCTAGTGGAAAAAAATTCATAAGAAATGGAAAAAACAACTCATCCCTTAAGACTACAAAATAAATCTCAGGATAAAAAAACAAATTGGATAAAATGGAATGTAGAGATGTTGAAAACATCAGAGAGAAAGGAAGAGATAAGAGAAGCAGAGAAGAAGAAAAAGAAAAAGATTTTCAAGAAACATTGGAAGGCAAAAGCCTCATATTCAATTTACTTCTTATACCTACAGCAACAGTTATGAATATATGGAAAAACTTTTTGATTCAGCAAAACACATTGATCAAGAAAGATACTGATCAAAGGAAAAAGATTAAAGTGAAAATTAAGAAAATAGATGATGGGATCTACCACAGAGAATATTTAAAAAAGAAACATTTGTTTGAATATGGTTAAAGAAATAGAAAAGAGGAATTCCTTAAAGAGGGAAGAATTCCTTAAATAATACTATGTTTTCTTTTTTTATTTTATTTCTTGATATAAGTAATACTGTTGAAATGGCTTAGATGAGACATGTCAAACTCGCGATGTCATGTTACGTCGCACAACGTATCGGGACGGTTTTGCCATTGCCGGCAATGGGGTGGGGGGAGCTTCCGGATGATGCGTCCAAGCCTGCGGGCTGGCAGTTTGACACCCCTGACTTAGATGAAGGAAATGTTTTAGATAATTAAATGTGTTTGAATTTAGGGAAATTATAATGTATAAAAAAGAAAAAAATGTTTTGAATAAGAGTTAAAGGATTAGCTGACTAGACACATTAAATGGAATATTTAAAGATTAAATATATTTTTAATTATGGTTAAAAAGAATAAGAAATTTTGGGAATGAATATATATTAGCTTAAGAGGAATATATATTTTAAGTAGTATTTTACTTTTTATGTTTCTTTATTCTTGCTCTCTTTTCCTTTTGTTTACTGTTTTTACCTATTCTTTAAGAAATATAAAAGTGTTGAGATGGTTTATATGGGAAAAATGGATTTAAATCTTTAAATGTAATTAACTGTTGAGAAGATCTTAACCAGCAAGAATACTTTGAACTTTATGGGAGAAACAAATTTAAATAAGGACTGTAACAGATATAAGATGAGGCAGCCAGAATGATTAGATAGAAAAGAAATATTATATTGATGTGATCATTATTTTTAGGAATATTGGGGAAAAATCATATATGTAACTGTTATTTATCAAAATAATAAGAACTGTATTAATTCAAGGTTTGCAAAGAAGACATTTTGGAAAAAAGGGGAAATCAACTAAATGTACTATATGGATTATGGATCATAGAAATCAATTGTTAATGATTTTTCTTTACAAATGTAAACCCAGCAAACACACTGTTTACCAACTATTAAGTGATTTATGTTTTTAAAAAATCAATAAAATATATTGGGGGAAAAAGAAAAAGTCTGGATATACGTTTCCTTTTTTTAAACTGCCTACACAAAATAGTATTCCAAACTACAAAAACATTTCACTGTAGCATTGTGATAGCATCATAGAACCTGACAAGAAATATTAAGAACAGAAAGCATGTGAGTGCCAAGTACAACTCCACAGCAATTTATCTCCTGATGGTTAGACGGTGGTATATACAGCATTTAGGGAAATTTTTTCAAGAATAATGAAAGTATTGATAAGTCCTGGAAAAGAGCATACAAGCAAGTTTTCCTAAAAATATCTCTGCAGATATTATGCCAAGTCTTGAACAAGTATACAGAGATCAGTAGCACTTATCCCAATTCCATTACTGAATTATTTGCAAGTTTATTTTCATTATAATTTTCTTCCACGTGTTTAGGTTTTAATAAGTAGAATTCCTCAAAACTAGAATTGGAGTTAATGGTATCTTTCACAGCTGTTCATCTGTATTATCCTGCTCTTCATATTCACTGTGAAGGAATAAATGATGGCATAACAACAAAAACCTATAAACTATGGTCTTAATTCAATCATATATTCAAGATTCTTATTTTGCTGCAGTAGTGGCAGATAAATGCTCTTTATTGGCTCTTCAATTCTAGTCCTTTTTGGAAGGGAAGGGAAGACCTTTTGAGCAATTTATATTTTCTTGAGTTGTTTTGTCTACAAAATAAATTTCTAGGGCGTCTCTCAAAATATTTTTCTTTCTTTAAGGATATTAAAAGAAAACCCTGGAAATGGCATTTTGGAGAAAATGGCTAGAACTAAAACAGAACAAACAACAATGGTTATTGAATATGGGTTGGTGGTTTTGGGAAAGATGATGAGTGATAATTGGTCATCCTGATCTGGAAAGGACAGTATTTGAAGTGTTAACCACAGATGTTGAATCTAGTCCAAAAAGCTGAAGACTACAAGAGGATGAAGAAACTAAAGGAACAGTAATGAATCAATGCAGAGGCATGGTTGGATGCCAAAAGATAACATAAGGAAGAAAATCAAAGGCTTTATTAACCAGAAAAAAGCAACCTGCTAGTTTGACTGAGAGAACAAGAAAATTGCCAGTATTTTCTGTAAGTCTCTCTGAAATCCAAACTTTTGATCTACAGATCTACAGTATGATAAGCTATTAGCACGTTAAAGCTTAATCTGGTCTTGAGAGAACGTGGTCCAAATGGAAACAAAAGGCCAGGACAATTTAAGTAAGTCTCTATCCATGCATACTGTATAATTAGCACAGAAGTCCTTTGTAATATACAAAGTACTAAGTAAGTATTCTTTATCTGTTTCATGGAAGAATGTTTATGTTTATGTATAACAGGTAGAAGATAAATTTAATAACACCCATGAAAGAAAAAACCTTCCTATTTTGGAAGCTTTTCTGCTATCCCTTCAATACAACAAGGAAGTTGACCTTGTAGTATGTCATCCAATCCATTATCAGTTGTCCTGTTCTAAATTGTCAGGTTTCCAGATATTGCCAGAAGAGTCACCAAATTTATAACTATTGTTGTTAGACACTCAATTATCTAGCAATTTGGGACACCTCAGTGATTATAAGTTGGGTAAATAAGTAGTTTCACTGCTTTCATATACACATGTTTAATTCTTTAAAAACAATATTTAAAAACAATATTTATTTAAACTTGAGGAAGAATGCTAGGCAGATTATTGAATGCTAGGAACTGAACAATTGTCCAATCCCATACACATTAAACCTTATTTCTTCTTATTTAATGCTTTTTCATTTCTGCAGTATAATTTATGCTAAAGGAGAATTACTTTCTTTCTGATATTTTTAAGAAATTAGGAGACAGAAGTTCTTCACAATTTTCTGCTAGTTAGTAGATTGTCAACCCAGTGAACTTTTAATATAATTCGGATCTTCCCTTTGTTCATTGTTGTGCTAGGCTAGCTATATTCACCCTTATTCTTCTTTAGAATATTTGTCCTTGTTGCACCATTGTTTCTTATTTGTATTTTTCTTCCTTCATACTATACTTCATACTAAGAATAATACATATACTGTATTATTATTACTATACATTATTATATACACATTTTCCACTTTTGACCTTTTCACATTTATTCTCCTCTATTATTTCTAGTCTCCAACCAGTCATACCACTTGTTCCATATTAGATAGTACTCTGTGTCTTCCTTTTCTTTTATCTCTTTTTTTAATTTGTCCATCTCAGCACAGTCCAGGATTTTTCTTATAATTTCTTCCTCTGATGGTATATTCTCATTTTTCCAGAACTGTGAGTATGCTATTCTTGCTGCTGTTGTTATATGTAAAATTAAGTACCGTATTTCTTTATGTCCAGTCTCTTCTTAAAAACCTCCAGTGTTGGAGCATTCACCGCTTCTGGAGGCAGGTTGTTCCACTGGTTAAGCGTTCTAACTGTCATATTTGGAAAGGTTTACAAACAAAACCCTTATTGTCAGAAAGTGTTCTTTTCTATGAGTAGAATTTTGTGCATGACATTTGGATGTCTATTTTGGGCAGTGCTTTTTTTTGTAAAAAAAAAAAAGGTGCCAGAACTCACACATGTCATACAATCCGCTTTGCCTACCCTATAAGGTTCCATCCCAAAAAGGTGCCGGAACTCCGTTCTGGGCATTCTATGACAAAAAAAAAAGCCCTGGTTTTGGGTCTTAAAGTTATTGAGAACAATATTTTGTCATAGCATGGTAGTAACACGGTAGCACAAATCCGCACATGCTTTTCTGTGTGTCATTAATGGGTATGCAATATATAGAGATTCCAGGACTAATTTTTCTTAGCACCTATATTTCCAACCAAGGCCCCATTACATTCTCTTTACCATGCATCTTAGAACTATTTATTGAGGATTATTGTTGATGAATTTATACGCTGTTTCTTTTACGTTTTTTATAAGTCTGTTTAAAGTACAGTGTTAGATACTTTTAAAAAATCTCACTATGAATACAAATAATGTGTGCATAACTATATTAGACCTTAAAAGTAGTTCCAATTTTTGGGATGATCAATAAATCATATTTTTCAAGCCATATTTTTCTGCATCTCTTTTGATTACTCTGTAGCATCATGTTTATAGAGGAAAATGAAAATGTATTATACAGAACATCAAAGTAGACTATATACCAGGAAAACAAGCCATATTCCTTGGCCAAAGTCCAGAAAAGACAGAGAGCTCTTTCTCACGACAGCACACTAGACAAGGAGGAAAGGGATAGGGAAGAAAGAGAAGACGGGCATGGTGGTGGTGATGACGGTGAATATGACTAAGATTTTCCTGTGCCCACTTTTGTTCTCATTCCTTATACTTATTTTGTCAGTTAGTTATTAGTATATTTGTATATTCAAATACAGTCTATATTCAAAAAGTCCTACTGAAATCAAATATTAAGACTCATATCTTTCAGTTGTATGCAGTGGTTGGATTCAAATATGTGAACAACCTTTTCTCTGTGTGGATGCCACTTCCAGAAGTCTGTTCTGGGCCTGGGCAACAAAAAAGTAGCTACCGGTTCTGCCGAAGTGGTGCAAACTGGCTGAATCCTACCACTGGGTGTATGAGAACTTGGTAGTTTTTTTTTAGATTTTATCCCCACACTGGTTGCTAAGAACATGTATGTACTTATGTACTGATAATTAAGGATACTAATTGCTAAAGTTGCTGGAAATTTCTAATAACTAATTAACAAACTAAATGTAAAACTAAACAGCTGAATGACAAGAGAAAGAAAGACATTTATGTACTTACTGGTATGACCCAAGTTACTCTGCAATCAGATCTAAATGCCAGAAACCAAACCAGATATGAAAAAAAAATCAAAATTAGTAACTTATCATACTCTAATTCATTTGGAAAAGAAATTTACATACATGACATATTTCCTCTTTATTTTATGAGAATGACAACATTTCTCCATCAATTTCAGGAAAATTACTATGGATATAAATCTTATAAAGAAGAGATTTTAAGCGATTTCATTTGAACCCAAGCTAGATGGAAGATAAAACAAGTAAAGAGAAAATTTGTAAAAGCATCAAATTCAGCTTTTGGGCAAATACAGAATATCAAACAAAATGTACAATTTCTTTTCTTTTTTTCTGGAATTTCCTTTGTTCCTAATATGCTGGCTGTGTTTATTTCTCATAACACATGTTTTGTCTTCAGTAAAAGAAGACAGCCTGAGCACTTCTTTAAGTCCAGTAGCAATACCTAAGCAATAAATTATATTTTGGATGTAACCCAAATTCTAATTTTATAAAAAATGTAATCTGATGATGACAGTAGAGATATGTTCAATGACAAAAAACATTTTTAAAATTCCTAAACCCACCCACTCTAATGGTTCTCATAGATTTCCTTTTTGCAAAATATGTTGCATTGGGCTGTGAAAGATGATGTGCTAACAGAAAAAAATAGTTTAAAGATCCCAACAATGATTAGAGAGAGAAGTAATTTGACTCCAACAGACCTATATTTAAGATTAAATTAATCTTAAAATTCTGAGATTGAAATGAGAAGGAACCTACAAAAATGGGCATTTCTAGACATCTTTGTCTGATTTAATTTCAATATTCACATATACCCTTAGTTAATCAAAGATTGGATGTAAAACAGGGAGTTCATAAGTCAAGTTTTGGGAGGTACTATCCTAAACAAACCGTTTTTTTTTACACTCTGGCACAATAGCAATAGATAGATCATAAATGACAGAACCTCACCAGAAGTTCTTCATCTCAGTAGTAATATTATTATTTATTTTATTATTTATTATTTAATTGGATTTCTATGCCACCCTATTCCAGGAACTCAGGGCGGCTCACAACATGGATAGAAATCTAACATTAAAACACATTATAAAAACCCCTCAATCAAAAACCAATCATCCAAACAGACATGCAACAAACATACATAATAGCAGATAATGAGTCTCTGACATTTTGTTTCCTGAGGCCAAAAGCAAGTTTGTAACTCCCCTCTATGCCACCAGCCTTGCTATTGAATCTCACATCAAATTATACCCATAGGATAGAATTATAAATTATTAAAGAGCATGGGACAAATTACATATTTAAATTAAAATATATAGCTTAGTCATGCATTTAATAATTTAATAATTTTCCTGTTCTTTTACTAAAGAACACACCATGATAACAACGGGAACAAAAAGTTTTTTTTGAAGACTCACACATTTTTCCATTTATATAAAAATGAGTCATAACTGGTTTGGACAGTGCCAAATGGTGCTCAACAATGTCTTGCACAGATGTCTTGAAAATATCCTTTGTGCTGTATGGAAGTGCTGCAGAGATACAATTCAAAGGAAAGTGTTCAGGTGGGGAAAACCATCAATCGAGCATGAAACAACATTTTAAGAAATTCTGGGAAATGATAGTGCTTACTGCAGGACATGGGACTACTTAGCATAAATTGAAATAACTCAGTTGCTGCCCATTTGAATTTAGTTTTTTGTTGCAAAACAACAAAATAAATTTAGCTATCTGAAGCTGTGATAAGACAAGGTCCAGCTGAATTTGTAGAGCAATATAGCCAATTTCTGTCTACTCTGGGAACTGATTTGTAAACACATTTACTCATATGTAATTACATCACTTTTTAAATGATTTGGGTAATAATACATTTAACAGTTTTGGTATGACTGAACATCAAGGCATTGAGCAAGCTAAAGTAGCCTAGATATTTTGCTGCATATAATATGTACAACATTATAATCCATGTATATTGGTGAGAATTGAAAATATTCTTTGGAGATTATCAGAAAATAATTTTAAGGCAATCTTCCCACTTTGAAATTTGACCTTCAGCTTCTAGTGTGTACATTGATGAAGATCTGTGTCTAAGCTCTCAGATTGCACTATGCCATAGTTTTCTTAAGCATGGTTTGAAACCATCACAATAGGCTAAATTCAATCAATATGTTTTACAATCTATAACTGATGGGCTGACATATCAAAGTCAAACAAAACACATAAGGTCTTTGCTTAAGGGACAAATTCAGCTTTCTTTAGAAATGTTGCGTCTACTTACTGACATTTTAAAAACCTGTGTACAAGGTGAGTAGTGGTTTGTAGACATTTCCATGGATTTTCATTCCTGAATCACACATACTGTACATGTACAACCCAAATAATGTCCCAAATATATAGCACAACACTTCTGCAAGAGACACTTCAGCTATAGCAATATTGTTTCAATATTGATTTACATGTACAATTTGCAAAATAGATAGTGCCAGCATGATTGTCTTTGCAAGCCAGGCTATACATATACATCCCCATAGAAAAGGAAGCACACAGTTCAGACAAGAACAATAAGCCCAGCTGTCCTAAAGTATCACAAAATGTTGCAATAGTTGTTATTAAGGAGATCTATCAATTCATAGAGTTGCATTTCTTCACCATGCAGAAATCATGAGTCCAGGATACTTTATGTCTATAAATTACTAATAAAGTACTAATCAAAAGGTATTTGAAATAACGAAAAGCTTATCTTTTTTAATTCAAGTGTTTTGAATGTTTATAAGAAGCTCAGCTGCAGTCCATGGAGTGTATCTAAGTTGCAATACACTAATAAAACTACATCATCATGTAACAAAGGTTTTCATTGCGATCATTGCTTATTCAGATATATTGCAAATAGAACAGAACAAGTCAAAACTCAAGAAATTAAATCATCCCAGATTTAATTTAATACTTAGAATCATCCCCCAAAATGGTTTTTTATTATAATTTATTGTTATATATATGTTGTTAGCCGCTCCGAGTCCCCGGAGAGGAGCGGCATACAAACCCAAATAAATAAATAAATAAATAAATAAATAAAATGTTCTGGTAAAAGAATTCAGTATAACAAAATCCACACCAAAAGTCTTGATGTTATTATTGTTGAGCAAGTATACACAAGTTGATCTCAAGCAAATTATGCTAAGATGCACTAGCAAATTCCATTTATCTTTGCTGCTCCTATTCTAGAACTAACAGAAGCATAATACTGTATTATGGAGGGGCGACGAGCGTGAAGAGGACCCCCAAGTGATCGCAGAAAGGTGGCATCCCTCCCATTTGATCTGGGGCAGCTCTTCTAACTGACGGGGAAAAGATCGGCCATCAACATGGCTCATCACTAAACTGCTACCAGCCAAGGCCAAAATTACAAACAAGCACGTTGAAAGCAACGCGGAGGAATTGGGTGAGACTCTACCTTCTCTATACCCCAAGTAACTTTCCTGTTAAAAGCTTCTTGAAATTCTTCCCTCTGTGAGGAGAGATGGAAGGGAATTCTTTCCCCCCCACTCTCTAAAATGGAAAAAAAAGGGAGGGGGAAGCATTTTACATGTGTGCATGCGCACACGGGGCTGTGAGCAAGCACCTGCTGCAAATGGGGTGGGGCTTGCAAATGGGGTGGGGCTAGTGCCTGCATGATACTCAGTATCCCTGCCCCATTCTTACGTGTAATATCTGCACCCCATAGCGTGGCGGCAGCCATTTTTGTGCCTTGCAGCACGGTGGCCCATTTTTGTGCCCCCAGTTTTTGCATGCCAGAGGCGGCACTCAGAGGTGTCTCCCTGCCCCACCCCCGAGAGCACCACAATGCTGACGTGGCCCTGGCACTTTGCAGTAAATAAGTGGGTTTGGGGTTGAGATTTGGGCACTTGGTCTCTAAAAGGTTTGCCATCACTGATTTAGACTAATAAGGGAAATGAAAACTAACTATTGGGAAATAGCTTTGAATTATTGTTTAGCCCAGACAATACAGATGATGGACCTGAGCTAACAAAGGATACGCCAATATTAAGTGGTGATGCACTAGGATAAGAAATAGAAAATGTTTATGAAATAAAATAAGAATATATTTAAGTAAGTAATATGTGTATTTTATATATTATAAATTTTATGTAATGAGACAAAGGAAACTTGGGCTACCCAAAACTCAAATACTATGGATATTAAAGGTTAAATTGGAGTACTGCAATTAAAAAATAAAAATTACGTAAAACTTAAGAACAGGATATGGATATGTATAAGCAAAAAATGTATTGATAAATGTGATAATGAAGTTTTAACTAAGTTTGATACAATTAGAAATTTATTAGCTTAAATATGATATAGTAAATGTTAAGGGAAATAGAGAAGAAATATTTGATGATGAACCTGAGATATGTACTAAACATTTTGTTATTGAACTATTGACCACCCAATCACCACATTGCTTTCCAAATACTCAAATGTAAAACTGGAAAACCAATAAAATATTATATTAAAAAAATGGTTTAGCACCAGAAATCAAAAACTGTTAGTATATTATTTACATTCTTGATATTGTAGCTGAAAGAAGAAAACTCTTTTTTATTTATTTATTTATTTATTTATTTATTTATTTATTTATTTATTTATTTATTTATTTATTTATTTATTTAAACCATTTTTGTGCCTGCATATTTTCTTCCCTCTTGTTCTACTCTTGAATTTCCCTCCTTTTTTTTTCAGCTGTTATTCCAATATATCCTTAGCATTGTTTGATCTTTTCCTATACACTGAAGGGATAAAATCTTTCAAATAGAGCTATTGACATTGACCTGACTACAAACATACATTGCAGGAGGACCCATACCATTTCAGACAAGTGACTGTCTATCTCTTTTTAAAAACCTCTAGTGATGAAACACCCACAATGTATGAAAGCAAGCTGTTCCACTGGTTAATTGTCCCCACTGTAAGGGAGTTTCTCCTTAATTCCAGGTTGCTTCTCTCTTTGTTCAGTTTCCAACCATTGTTTCTTGTCCTGCCCTCTGGTGTTTCAGAGAATAATTTGACCCCCTCTTCTTTGTGGTAGCCCCTCAAATACTGGAATACTGCTATCATGTCGCCCCTGTTTCTTCCTTTCTTTAGACTAGCCAAACCCAAGTCTTGCAGCAGTTGTTCATATGTTTTAGTCTCCAGGCCTTGGATCATTTTAGTTGCTCTTCTCTGAACTTTTTCCAAAGTCTCAACATCTTTTTTGTAGTATGGTGACCAAAATTGATTGCAGTATTCTAGGTGTGGTCTTACTAGGGTTTTATAAAGCAGTACTAATACTTCGCGTGATCTTGATTCTATGCCTCTTTTTATACAACCCAGGATTGTATTAGCTTTTTGGGCTGCTGTCGCACACTGCCGGCTCATAGTCAAGTGATCGTCCACTACAACTCCAAGGTCCCTCTCACAGTTACTGTTTTTAAGCCAGGTCTCGCCTAATCTGTACTTGTACCTTTGATTTTTCCTGTCTAAATGTAAAACTTTGCTTTTCTCCACATTAAAATTCATTTAAATTACAGGCAATTGCCTGCAGTTCTCCAGTTCTAGTTTGAGTCAATAAATAACATTGTAACTATGCTGGTCTGCTCCTTGCCTACTGAATCCCACTACACAATACTGAACTTGTCTTCTGGGGTGTTGGTTATTCTTGCCAGACTCCAGTAGTGATCCCAGTTAAGCCTAATGGGGATGTCCGCATCTGTGCAGACTACAAGTGCACCATAAACAAGGCACTACAACAATATGCTACCCTGTACCAGTAGTGAGCCATATCCTTGCTTTGCTTCAGAGAGGCCGAATCTTCGCTAAGTTAGAACTCACTCAGGCTTTCCAGCAGCTACTGGTGGACAATGCTACCTCAGAAGAACGAACAATCGTCACACACAGAGGTGCATTCCGAATGTGCCGCTTGCAGTTTGGAATAAGCGTACTACCAGGTTTGTTCCAAAGTATTATGGAACAAACACTGAAAAACATTCCCGGTGTCTGTCTATATTTTGATGATGTCCTGATCGCGGGGAATCAGCAGCAGTCCTGGCGGAACGTCTCTACTCAAGAAGGAAAAGTGCCATATTGGCATGGAATCCACAGAATTCTTGGGTTTCTGCATCAATGCTACCGGAATCCACCCATCTGATGCAAAGCTAAAGGCAATTCAGCAAGCCCTCACACCAAAATCCAAGGAGGAGCTACAAGCATTCCTGGGCTTGCTCAATTTTTACCACTCCTTCTTACTGCATAAGGCTGCCCTGGCAGAACCACTACACCACCTACTGGACAAAAAACACCCTGGGTCTGGTCGTGCACCCAAGACAAAGCGTTCAAGGTGGTAAAATCATTGTTATCATAAGACTCCTTCATAGCTCATTTCAGCGAAAACCTATACTAGCCTGTGATACTTTGCCATATGGCATTGGGGCAGTACTAAGCCACAGGATGCCAGATTGTAGAGAGGCCCACATCGCATACTATTCTAGAACGTTATCAGCAGCTGAAAGAAACTATGCCCAGATAGACAAGGAAGCCCTCACCATAGCGGCTGGCATTAAGAAGTTCCACAACTTCTTATATGGACGAACTTTCACCATCTTTATAGACCACAAACCTCTGCTTGGTCTCTTCACAGCAGACAAACAGACACCGCAGATCCTGTTGCCATGAATGCTACGATGGTCTATTTTCATGGCTGCATACTCGTACCGGCTAATCCACAAGCCGGATAAGGAAATGGGCCATGCTGATGTTCTCAGCCGACTGCCTCTACTGCAGACTGATCCGGACCCAGCTGCAGCTTGTCGTATCCTGGCAATCCAGGACCTGTCTGAAGCACACTACATGCAGGGGTTGTTGCAGCTGAAACCACCATGGACAAAACGCTTAGCCATGTTTTCAACTGAGTGTTAAGGGGATGGCCAAAGACCTGGCCAGGCCCTGAGTTCCATCACTACGCTTCTCAGAAAAATGAATCATTCCACCCAGTCTTCACTCCAGCGTGCTGGATTCCTTACACGAGAGGCACCCAGGAATTGTTCAAGTGAAGGCCCTAGCCAGGAGTTACTTGTGGTGGCCAGGCCTGGACAAGAACTTTGAGAATCAAGTAAGGAGTTGCCAGGCCTACTAAGAAACCCAGCTAGAGATGCCAGAAGCAACAGTGCACCGCTGGGAGACCATGCTCTCGCATGCACATTGACTTTGCAGGTCCCTTCCAAGGGCAGGTATTCCTAATTGTAGTAGACAGTTATTCCAAGTGGTTGGAAGTGGCACCGGTCTCATTGATGACAACAACAAGGATCATCCATGCGCCGGCTGTTCACCACACATGGTCTGCCAGATGTAATTGTGTCCGACAACAGGACACAATTCACGGCAGGAGAGTTTCAATCTTTCCTCAATGCCAACATGATTCAACATGTAACATCTGCTCCATTCCACCCTGCGACCAATGGTCAGGCTGAACGAATGGTCAGGACCACAAAGGAGGTGCTCATGTGGATGATGACTGGAGACTGGAATCACTGCCTGGCGAACTTCCTCCTGTGTCAACACATAACTGCCAGTACAGTAACAGGTCACAGCCCAGTGGAGCTGAGGTGGGGCCACCAGCTCATCACGAAGCTCAACCAACGTCACCCAGACAGAGTAGTGGCAGAGACGGCTCAACCAAAGCCCCCCAGGAACTTACAGCTGTATGAATTTATCTGGGCCAGGAACTATGGAAGTGGGGCACCTTGGGTGGCAGCTAGGGTAATTAAGATAATGGAGCCCTTGTCATACGAGGTTATTCTGGAAAATGATCATATGGTCAGACTCCACATTGATCAGTTATGGCAACAGCAGACCAGGCCAGTCCCAGGTGAGGATCCCGAGGTTTTATCAGACACACAAGAGAACTGTTTTCCTCCGAGTTTGCCTACATCACCCGTGGCCACCTCTGGGGAAATGAGGTACAAAGGGCCATAGAGCCGCCGCCACTCACTGGTGACCTAAACGGCCATCACGGTTGTGTTCAACTGGAGATGGACAATACTCTACTTGAACAGGACTCTCCAATAACATTGTGGCTGTCAACCAGGATCCGCGGGTCCCCGGCCTATCTCAAAGACTATGAATATTGAACAGACTGAGGGTGATAACTATCCTAGGAGAAAGGGGTGTTATGTATTGAATATATATAAAGTTGTGTTAATCCCTGCTAAAGTGAAACTAATTTAACTCCAACTGCTTGTGAAGCTAAAATGAAACTAACCTTTAGATGACCTTGACTGTTAACTCCAACTGTTTTGGAGGGAAACTTTGAACATTCACATTTGGGCGGGTTTTTCAAGTATCCAGTTTAGTGTGATCTGCAAATTTGATGAGTTCCCCTTCTATTCCCTCACTTAAGTCATTTATGAAGATATTAAAGAGTACTGGGCCTGGGATGGAGACTTGTGATATCCCACTGCTTACTTCTCTCCATGTGGATGTAGTACCATTGAGGAAGGAAGGAAGGAAGGAAGGAAGGAAGGAAGGAAGGAAGGAAGGAAGGAAGGAAGGAAGGAAGGAAGGAAGGAAGGAAGGGGAAAGAAGATTTTAAAAAAGGGAGTGACATAAGAATTTTCATATGCTACAAATTATAAAAAATTAAATAGAAATCCATTTGAGCAGTTCAAAATATTACTCAATCTATTGTCTAAATGATGCTGCTGACTGATGGAGAGCTTGAAGGTCTTGCTCTGTTTTTTTCATGGTTCTTAACTTTAAAGAGAGTGCAAACTGGACCCGCCTTCAAATAATAATCTGTCTTTTGTAAACTAAGTACCGTAAATAGGCAGGCCAGCAATACATCCTGTCCCAGTTTTTTTAGACTGAGAACTAGAAGCATTGACCTCCCTCTTAAAAGAAATCATAAAGAACTCACTTATCCACCTGTTTTAAAGTCCTCATGCATGAAAGCACTTGGATTTTATAGAGGATTTAAAAAGTTGGCAAAACATGAATCATGGTTTTAGACCATCCAAATTGACCGATTCCTTGTATTATATAATGTATATTTTATTAAAGTTTTCTCAACTTGGTGCCTTCCAGATGTGTTGAACTCTGTCTTCCAAAATTCCCACACATCATAGCTATCCAACACATCTGGAAGACACTCAAAGATACTGGCCTATTGCTACGATACTGAGCACAAAAAGGAACAGGAAACTTGAAATAACACAATGTTTTTAGTCATTGTAATGACTTACCTACATGCACCTGAACTTTTTCTTGGTCACTTGAGATATCTGTATTTAATTGAAGATTTACTTTTTGCCTATGCCTAGCCTTTCCACTTGTTTCCAGGAAAAAGCATACCGTAGGCTTAGTCTTAAGACACCAAGAGAGGATTTAACTGGTTACATTTGTGACTGTGAAGCCTGTAGTTTTTCCTACTTCTTAGTCAAGTCTTTTAGATCAATTCGTTTTGTGAGTGAAGTTCTCTCTGGTAGTAGAGACACATATCAGAAAATATTCATTTCCCAGAAAGAAAACTACTGAGCCTGCTTCCTGATGTTTTTTCTAACTCCCCAATATACTTCCTAAGAAAACAATCAGGTCTGTGCTGCAGAAATCCAGATGACCACTAGATGGAAACAACAATTTAGAATTTTCTGTACATCTCTGCTCTCATCTGCTGGATATCTGGAATTCTGCAGGCCAGATCAGGTAGCCATATACCAAATAAACTTTAGCTATCTTCACATCACTTTTTAAAAGGTATGTAGATGGGGTATAATTGCGGGAGGCATGAAAGCTTACCATTTATATATTTTAGTTATACAAATGTTTTTATAGATGGGTGCAGCTAGCAAGCTGGCAGGGGACCTTGGACAATTACCATCTATAAAGCAACCATATAAATGCTTGGGCCCATCTGTTTCAACATGCATTTTTCTTGCTTTTTGCAAACACAGAGTTTAACCTAGATATACAAACATTCCGGGAACCAACCTTGAATTGAGGTTTCTGTGAAATCGAATCTGCTCAACACATTTGTCTCCATTATATCCACAGAAAACCAGAAGGTGCTAGTTCACAACATTTTATTTGAAATAGACAAACTTCCATAAGCTTCAGCCCACTTCATCAGTTGCATGGAGTGGCTAAACTGACACAGGATTTAAATTGGGATGTGCTAAGAATCATGTACAGAAGCATGTTACATCTGAGAGATTTTGCAATATAGGAAACAGTAGTATAAGCAAAGCTTTGATCGTCTACATATAACCTTTAGAACAAAGAAAAGCTACTCCCACCCAGTGGTGGGATTCAAATATGTAAACAACCAGTTCACTATCTGGATGCTGCTTCTAGAAGTCCATTCTGGGCCTGGGCAACAAAAAATTAGCTACTGGTTCTGCTGAACTGGTGCAAACTGGCTGAATCCCACCACTGCTCCCGCCCCACAGGCTCCAAGAATGCATAAAAAAGAAGAAAACCTTAGTTAAACATTTATTTATTTATTTTTGCACATGGTGTTGTTACATTAACCAGGAGACTATAATGCTAATAGTTATAGAAGTACTTGCCTGTTTACTAGCTCTTTTAGGTACACATTTCCATGCTTCTCAAGGTACATCACAGGAGGGCATGTTAGTTTCACACCAGAAAGATGAGTGGCTTTTCCTGAAGCATCATCCAAGGCCCTCTCCTTCCACCAAAGCCAATTCACAAATGGGTGTTGCAATGGGAAAGATTCAGTGCCGGCAGGATTCTAACTGCTGCATGAAGCATTGGCTTGTTTCCCCACCAAAGTGGTACCTATTTATCTACTGACATAGAACATGCTTTTGAACTTCTAGGTGGGCAGAAGCTGAGGTGAGAGACAAGAGCTCACTCCACCATGCAGTGCTAGGACTTGAATCACTGGAGCAGAGACTCTCCAGTGTCATTCAGGCACTGTGCCACCACGCCTCTAGTAAGATGATGAAACAAATAAAAAAGAGAAAAGAGAAAATCCTAGTGTGATATACCTTATTTATTTTGCACTACTGCTCTTGGAACTCCCTTCCCAAATCTAACTGTTGCTATCAACCAAATAATAATCTTCTCTATTATGCACATTTTGATTCTATAAGAAACTCAACCAATCTTTGTCATGAGAAAAAAGCAGTGTTATACTTCTGTACTAAACTTTTGGTGAGTAAGTGGTCCAGCTTTTAAGGAGATCAGATTGTAAAGTGGATGGGATATACCACATAGGCAGGCAAGGCTAGGTTGGGGGGATCTTTAAAAAAATGATTGTCATATGCCTACTGTACAATTTCCATCTGTTTTCTAACCATGGCGTGGGAAAAATAGAAATAGGAAAAATGCTTGAGGGAGAAGCTATAGATTTTCTATTCCTACCAAATGCATCTGCTGATTTTTTTTTTTTTTACAAATAATAAGCTTGCTTACAATAGTTTAATGCTGACAGCATGAGCAGTGGAGAAAAACCTTCTTCACATTGGCATTGGGTACAGAAATACAGGGCTGGCAAAATGCCATATGACTTGATCAAAGTTCACCTGAGTAATGGTCTGGGAAAATTCACACCTTCTCTGACCATGGCTTATATGTTCTAAGGAAATCCAGATCCTTCTTCAAGGGTGGAGAAATTTTCTTGTATATTTTTTCAGCAAGGCTGCACAAAATTGGAACATTTAATGAAGAACTTAAAGTTCTTTGATATCCTGAGTATTTCTTTTTGTGATTGAAGCCATGGCCTCTTTGAAGTTACAGATACAATTTATTACTTATGAAAAGTCAAAGAATCAGCTTTGGCCCAAGCTGCTTTGGAAAATTTATGCTAAAATATTGCTTGAGGTTTTATTTCCAACATTGACAAGTATTAGTATTTCTGGAACAGCTAAAATGTGAAAGATGTATTCCTAAAAGTTCAAATTAACGTTTTCTGCAACAAACAAGAATGCTACAATGATACATTTTATCCCCTGGCCAAGTGGAAATGAGCAATGAATTATTTCTTTCCTCTTTTAAAGCATATGTTTTATAAGAGTTGGATGCCAATGGAAAGGATTGACTAACTGTTAACTGTTCTAAAGTCGAGTAGAAATAAATGTAGCCAAAACCCATCCGAAACAGCTTATAACATTTTCAATTAAATTATTCTACTTGAAACTCAACTAAGTAATAAATGTAAATGAACTGAAAGATTTGTGGTAAAGGCTGTCTAAGTGGCAAATTGATATTTAAATTCCCTCGTAAGGATGAAGCTTTAGGAAACAAATAAGCCTAATTTTGCCAATATGTGAAGATATGCCACCACGCAAAGAAGTGAAGTCAAAGCACGGGAGGGAATTTGATGGTTCTCTAGATGTTGCTGAACTATAGCTCCCAGCATATCTTCCCATTGGCCATGCTGGCTGAGGCATGCTGAATAGCAGTTTAGCAACATCTGGAAGGCCTTATGTTTCCCATCCTTTCATTAAAAGAACTGGCAATATGAGCTGCTTTCATTGCCTTGTCATTTTTTTGAGTTCTAACTGTGATATCCACTTTTACATACATTGAGATAGAACAACTTCTAGAATCTGTCCAGGGCTTCTATAGCATGTAAGGCTTGAGATCATTACTGGCTTATTTATGTCAGTGATATCGCTTCCATGCAAAACACTGACCATTGAATACTTCTGCTTATTTTCCAGCTGAGGCAAAAAGACAGCTTCTTTTCTTCTGTCTGAACATAACATCATATGGAACTTGAGTGCTGACATAAATTCAAGATTATGAGAACAGAAGAACAAAAGTTTTGAATCAAGTTTGTGGCAATGAAACAGAGGGTTTTTTTTTGTTTCAGTAGAATATGACTGAAAACATTTAGACTGAGATAATTGATGGGAGTAACCACCAAAGTATGTCATCTTAAGCTTAATCAATAAAAACTAATCAAGAAGAAATCTGAGCTAAAACTAGCAAATGTTTTTATTATTTTTAATAAGAAAAACTTGTAAATAAAATTTTTCAGCAATTCAGTAAATCCAGGAAATTCCATTATGCCATCAAGGACTAGTCCAGGGGTAGGCAACCTTGGCTCTTTTATGACTCGTGGACTTCAACTCCCAGAATTCCTGAGCTGGCTGGCTCAGGAATTCTGGGAGTTGAAGTCCACGAGTCATAAAAGAGCCAAGGTTGCCTACCCCTGGACTAGGAAGAAAAAAAAAGGGAATACTAGATGGAATTTGAATTTGAGGAATGAACACCATTGGCTGCATTATTATTAACATCTCTTTGCCATTAATTTTCAGCAGTGTCTATAGTTTCTAATATTTTAATAAGCATAATATTTTTCTGTACTATTGTTTTTTTAACTTTTGTTTAAACAAAAATGGTTAAAACTTATTTTTTAAAAACTTTGTTGTAGACCCCTCATTGTACTTTGTGCCACTTTCGTAAGATGTGTGGCTATAAATTTGATAAATAAATAAATTTCTATTAACACAAGTCTCAATGGTCCTCCGACATTATAGTGGCTACCACTCTGTTATTGTAATTTTATCTGTTTGAATTAATTATTATTTCTTTAATTAATTAATATCAGTGTTCTCTCAGTCTCCTGTTATACCACAATGCTTCTTATTTGTGCAAGTCAGCAAACATTTAAATAAACAATGGGAGTACAGTCGCTCACCATTTTTATTTTTAAAAAATGTTTATGTAAGCACGATGTAATGTAGAATAAACATAACTCTTCTTGCTTGTGAATTCCCTTTGAATAATGGTCTTTAACCAACAAAAAATATAATAAGAAATAAGGGGTCCTTGGTACTTTCTGAGCTGGATAGTTTTCTTGCAGATGTTTCATTACCCAAACTAGGAAACACCATCAGTTACTTTGATGTGCTACTTTGGGTAATGAAATTTCTGCAAGAAAACAACCAAGCTCAGAGAGCACCAAGGATCCCTCATTTCAACCCTGTATTACAAATATTCTCCTTTATTGGTATAGTAAGAAAGTCAAGTGGGACATGGACACTGATCAACACTAAAGGATGTATTTGCAGGCACATTGATGCTGATAGGCATCCCACTGCTTCTTCCTATATTAAATTAAATATATTTCTATAAGTCCCAAAATCATCACAATCTGATACTGCTTTCATTATTATCATAATCATCATCTCCTTCTCCTCCTCCTCCTTCTCTTTTGACATGTTTTTAAACTCCTAAACTAGAGAATTGGTACAACAGATTCTATGTTGGAGAAAGGATTGTACCACCCCAGGTGTCTGCTGGTTCTTTATTTATAATCTGAATGGTAGATCAGTGGCAACAGGGAGCGACTGTATGCCATTTGTCATAATGATTTATGTTCTAAAGCTGCCAACAAAGACATCAGAATATAAGATCCAAGGAAGAAGACATAATGCAGAAACATATACATTACAGGTTGAAGTGTTAATAAACACAATAGGCACAGTAGAAACAAATTCATAGCAAGTGATATAATAAATTATTTTACACTGGCTTCCTAGAGGTGGCAAACAAGCTCAACACTATGAATATTAACAGAAAGCTGATTTGGTTACAAAACAGGCAAGGCCTGCCAAGTGAGCTGAATGCGTCTGAACTCCAGAAATCATCTGTAAAAGAAAAGTTGTTTGATTATCTCTGTACTGTTATAGGCAAGACCCTGTAAAGAATGATCCACAAAGACACAGAAAAACAAAATATCCAGCATCATACTGATTACTTGATTAGGATTACAAGCTGTTGGCCACCTAGACAATAAAGGACACATGATATCAAAGGAAGAATGCTAAAAATCATTAACATCACTCACTATTGCTTGTTGGGAAATATAACTGAATAACCTGGAGGAGACTGAAGAATTTTTCATACTATATGCCATCAAGATAGTTAAATTGCTATGGCTCCAAACAGTAACAACGTCATTCATTTTAGATAAACTAACTATGTCTGGCCTAACAATTCTATTTCAATTTTTCCCACATTAATTTTCAGAGCAATGATTTGGCCCTGGAATTCTGCTGTCTAGCAAGGAATTTTAGTAGCATCACAAATATGTCCAAATTAATGATCCTCATTAGAAACAAGCAATCATTCACAAAATTTAGGGCAAATGCACAAAAATGAGAAAAAATCATCCAAAGTCTTCAGCTAGAATGTAGTTATATATAAAATATATATCTCTTTGTGAGTGGGTGTGTATGTGTGTTTAATTCTTTAATTTGGTTATAGTCTAACTTGATAATAAATTCTAACATTTAATTGGTTCAGGTCTTTGGAAGGAGTGAAGGATAAGATTATCCTTATTTTGCTGAAAATATACACCCAATTCTTTGGTAGAAACCACAAAAGAGAAACTATTTAACGTTTCAGGATTCATGTGACTTAAACAGGTCTTGGAAAACAGAATTCTGCCACAAAATATAAGAGAACAATACATCTATATTAAGCATCAACATGTTGGATTCAAATACACACACTGATTCAGAGGATTTTAAAGATTAATATACCCGAATTTTTAGTTTGGATTGATGAGTAAACAGTTTGAAAAAAAAGTCATGGAACTTTGTTTTCACATATGATAACTCCAGCAAGATTATTGTATGCACAAAGATGGAAAGATTTGGTCCTACCCACCATGAAGGAATGGTTGGTGAAGATAATGGAATGTGGCTAAATTGACTTTTTTGATCAGAGAAAACATTTGTCTGAAAACTGACTAGAAATCCCTAATGACTTTTTGTATAAAACAGAAAAAAATGAACTAATGATTTATGGTTTGATGATTACACAGGATAGATTATAGAAAGAAGAAAATTATGCTGTAACATTGAGCAAGAGTTAACTTTATAATTATAGTTATAACTGCTGTAAAGAAGATTGGAAGCTACTTCTTTGTATCTTTTTTCTTTTCTATTTTTCTTTTCCTTTAGTTTTTCTTTTTTGTACTTTTAGCTTTATCTTTGATTTATTTCTCTTTTCCTTTTATTACTTTAAATTTGCTTGTATTAGTTTTTATCTTCCTTTTTAGATAGATAGATAGATAGATAGATAGATAGATAGATAGATAGATAGATAGATAGATAGAGCTAGACAGACAGACATAGACAGACAGTATTGTCGCTTTCACTAAATTCTATTGCTTTAAATACCAGATAGAACTCTTCTTCTTTTGAAAAATTGGCAGCTATAAATTGGCATTGTTCGTGTATTAAATGCCTTGTGGCCAATACTTGCGCTGCATGTGAAGGTGAAAAGAATATTTTCCATTCCATTAAATGAATTGAGCTGAAAAGAATTAATCTAATAATTCTGTATCAAACCTTAACATTTCAGAAACAATGCAGATGAAACATTTCATTATGGCATTTTTAAGCATATATAAAATGTGTTATTTTGTTTAGACATTTATTTTAAATATATTTTGTTTTGACTTGCTGCAAAAAATGTTTTGACTCATTGGCTTAAAATAAAACATGCTTTGGGAATATCTTCAGCTAATAATTATTTCAATGCACACCATTATCAGTGTATCATCAAAGCTTTCGAGGAGAAGGGAAATCTTATTCAACCTAAGGCTTAAAGATTGATGTCCAAGCTAGGCTTAAATAATAGAAGAAACATAAGACTTCTTAATGCTAACATTGGTTTCTCCTTGCCCGCACACACAGACAAATATTGCAAAAGCAATTCTAGTTATGAGAGTAACTGTTGACTTACAATTCTGGAGAATTAAGTAACACACTCATTTTGCTTTTTAGGTGAGTTTTTACATTTTAACAAAGTAAAAATAAAAATAAAAATCTCTTCAAGCACATGTGACACCAATATAGAGCTCTCTGTTGCCTAAGCAAGGAATGGTTGCATATAGCTTGCTTCTCTTCTCTCGCCACCATAAAAGTTAGCTGTAATTTTAGTGCAGGTTGCCCAAGAGAAGCAGATTCCTAAGCACTACCTTCTACAATTGTATGGAATTGTCTATGTCTGTTGAAATTTTTCCTGTGTACAAATCAAATCAAAGGCAGGTATTCATATTTCTAAATCAGGAATTCACATTTTTGAACCAGTTGTATGTAGAGGTTCAGTGGTATAGTTGAAAGGGTATGCAGAGTTATTATGGCCTCTACATATGATTTAATTTAATTTTGCCTGAAATTAAATCCCTTTGTGTATTTTCCTTTGTATTACTTTAATCATCAATTTGGCAGTTACGCCTTGAAAGGATCTACATCAAAAGTTTTTGGGTTGCGCTATGTCCCTTTCTATTTTGCAGACTCCATTTATCAAGAAACTAATAAACCCACAAATAAATGATATTGTGAGATATTGTGTAATATAGATGGTTCAATTTGTGTACCATCCAAGAATATCCATTTCTGTATTTGATTTTAACAATCAAATGAAATATCAAATCTTACATGTATTGATTTTAATTATTGTCTGGAAAACAACTGCACTAGCTTCAAATCCAATTAACATGAACAATTCATTAATCCCAGACATAGCAAATAGAAAATTATCTTTTAATGCCTACTGTAACTGAGTAGTATACCAACTGATACAATATGGCTTGTGCAAACAAAGCCATTTATAAAACGTGGTCTTAACATGAAAAAAAACATTTAAGAGAAAATTTTTATAAAATGTTTTATAGATGGCATTTGGATCCGAAAAAATTATCATATATGTACCCTAATTTACAATCTAAGTGTTGGAGATGTGAATGTACGGACGCTACTTATTTTCATGTATGGTGGACTTGTAGAAAAATTAAGGCCTTTTGGATAAAAATATGGTGGATACTTCAAAATATTTTGAAAAAACGTATTGAATTTTCACCACAGTTGTTTTTGTTAGGCATTATAAAAGACTGCACCACCATAGAGACCAACTTAACTTTGAACTTGATTACAGCAGCAAGACTGTTGGTGGGACAATACTGGAAGCAGCCAGAACTACCATCTACCGAAGAATGGACTTTGAAAGTTATAAATTTGGCTGAAATGGCTAAAATATCTACATATTTGAAGGATCATTCAAATGAAAAATATTTGTTGGACTGGAAAAAATGGATAGACTATATACAAGGGAAATATCAATCTAAGAAATTGTACTTAGCATATAGTTAAATTTTTATATGTTGGTTTGAAAAATATAGTTAAATTTTTAATAGGATTAATATATTAATTTGGTTTAGTTTAGTGGGTTTTCTTGTGTTTTTACCCTGTATTCACTTTGGGAAGTCGGGGTGGGTGGGTGGGTTGGGGGGTATTATAATGTACTCAACTGCAATATCGGCATTATATAAGAATGACATACTGTTTGATAAGAGAGGGGTTGCTCGGGTAGTACCTCGGTATCACATCTGGAGGGGGTGGAGATTGAGGAGTGAAGATGGAGGGAAGTAGGGAGGTTGTTGGAGGAGGGTGGAGAGAGAGAGAGAGAGGGAGAGATGGTGGGGGGATAAAAGTAGGAGATAGGGAGGAAGAGAGGGGGATGTGGAGAGGGGATGCTGCCGAGCAATACCCATATTTATTTTAACTATTTTATGTAAGTTTTTTTATATGCTTTGTTTTGTCTTGGAAAAAGTTGCAAACGAGTGTATACAGTTGAGTGGTATTTAATTTGATTTTCTGTTTATATTTATAATTATAAAACTAATAAAATATATTTAAAAAACCATGAAAAAACCCTGCATTTCCATGTTGATTAATAATAGCACATTTACTTGCTAAAAAAGGACCTTATATCAATCCTGTGAAAAAAAATCATCTTTGCCCTTGAAGATGAATCATGCGCAAATGAATCATGTGCAGATCATTTCAGTTCTGATTCAAGAAGGTTTTGCTCCCTTTAAGTTAAGATATATTTTGTTCTAGCAATTTATGAAGTTCATGATGGAGTGGATTGTAAAAGAAAGCTAGCTGAACATTGTATATGTGTTCTAGCCATCAAGCATTCTATTTATATTGCAGACAACTTAAATATAAACTTTAAAAGGCACTTCTGTGAAACATAGTCATTAGAATTGCATATATATTAGCATATCATTGGGGGAGTGAAGTTGCTATCTATCTGTCTGTCTGTCTGTCTGTCTACCTACCTACCTACCTACCTACCTATCTACCCACCCACCCACCTACCTACCTATCTAACCTCTATCTGATCTATCATGGAGAAACCCTAAAAGCTATTTTCAGTTACCTGGTCTGAAGCTTCAGGCTGAGCAATGGCAAGGTTCAGAGGCAGGAAAATGAGCCGTTTCAATTCCTATTGCCACTTAATTTACTTAATTCAATGCCATAAATTTCCTGAAAGTACTTAGGCTGGGAAGTTTAAGGAAGTAGTCAAGCCTATGAGACATATAGTGATATGTCCCTGGTCACATGAAGTTGGACATTCAAAATTATCAAAAGTGGCAAAAGTGGCCTTCAGATGCAAAATATGTAGCACTTTCCACCAGCCAAGAGATCAGAATGATCAGTTGATTATCAGGAGGCAGATTATAAATTTCCCACTCCTAATTAGCAGTGGAAAATCAGGGATTTTTTTTTTTAAAAAAAATCACCAGATGGCAAATGACTAGATTTTCTCTTTCCTCTTATTTTGCCTTGAGGAAAAGCTACATGATTTTGTGCTCCTTCCCTGCTGTTGAAAATTACTATAAGGAAAGTGTAAGAGAAAAACAGGAAATTATATCTGTTTAGTTTACATGTGTGTTTATCTTGGCAGTGCATGGCCCCTAAATGAGCAACCATTGCAACTCTTGGATCCTAAACAGTTGCCTAACCTTGTGAATGTAGTGTTATAATTGTGGGAATTCAGGTTCGAGTCCATCTTCTTCAAGGGAAACTCAGTGAGTAACTTTTAGCTAACCACTTTCTTTCAGCCAGTCTATGTTACTGGTAGGCTATGTGGGTGGAAATAGAAGAGGGGGGTGCTCCCAGAGGAAAGATGGAATACCAATCTAAGGGAAGAATTAATAAATACTTTACCTGAGCTAAAGCAGTTCATATTATATAATAGCCAGTTATCCAGTTTGGTCTAGTGGTTAAGGCACCAGGCTAGAAACCAGGAGACTGTGAATTCTAGTCCCGCATTAGGAATGAAAGCCAGCTGGGTGACTTTGGACAATCACTCTCTCTCAGCCCAATCCTCCTCACAGGGTTGTTGTTGTTATGTGGAAAACAGGAAGAAGAAGAAGAAATATTAGGAATGTTCACTATTTTGCATTATTTATATAAAAAAGAGATAATCATGGAATAAATATTAAATAACTAAGTAACTATTTAGCAGTTATTCTTAGTGGAACATTTCTGTCTTTATATTCCACAGTAATGTTTTGGTAAGCTTTACTTTATGGATGGCAAGGATGTAATTTGTAATATATAAAGGACAAATGATTTTACAAAACAAATGTAGAATGATGGAATACAATACATTGGGAGATACTTAGTTTAAACAAGTTCAGACTATCAAATATTATCAGATTATACCCACAGCTATGAATTAGGGACATTAATTTCCTGACCCAGAGTTCCTTATTTTGACTGCAGATTGTCAGTGTGCAGAATATGATATGCTGCGGAGAAGGAGAAGGAGAAGGAGAAGGAGAAGGAGAAGGAGAAGGAGAAGGAGAAGGAGAAGGAGAAGGACAAGGACAAGGACAAGGACAAGGACAAGGAGAAGGAGAAGGAGAAGGAGAAGGAGAAGGAGAAGGAGAAGGAGAAGGAGAAGGAGAAGGAGAAGGAGAAGAAACTGCTTTTATGGAGGAAATATTTAGAACAAGATTTTTTCCCCAGGTGTAAAATCACTCAGTCATTCCCTCGTTCAGTCACTCCCTTAAGCACTTCCTCTTAATTGTTTTTAAGATGTGATGAAGAATGCCAATATCTCAAGAGATATAGCCTATTTTGTTTGAAACGTCATGAGATTTTATTCAGAAAAGATTCTGAAAATTTGAAGGAGGGGGTATCCCAGACTATTATTCAAGAATAATACTGGACATATTGTTGTCCAGTGAACCAAGATTTACCTTTCCTAAAATAAGAAATTCCTATTTAAAAATAAATCGATAATGCAGTAATATGAATGTTCAAGACTACTTTTTGCTTCATGCCCTTTATGCTTCAGGATGTAGGTTGTAATTCATTCATCTTCTTTTTCCTACCTTATTGAACTTGCTGCCATCATATTTATCATGGGAGGTTTATCATCCACTGGAGAAATAAGGTCTTAAAATGAAGTTACTATTCACAATGCCTATTTTGTTGTTCTGGAGATCTAATTGTGATGAATCAGGACAACTCCACCTGTACCAACTTTAGGTCCTGGCCTGTACACTAGTATTATCAATTTTGCCTTCCCCTTATAGGTGAGTGGCATTGATATACAATATTGTATTTTAGAAATACAAACATATGAAGAACATCCTACTCATGTGTCAGCCAAGGTCACTGAAAATGTTTTTGATGGATGGGTTGGGAATGTCAAGGCACTGCAATATATATTAAAGATTAAAGTCAACAATGATTCCAACTGTCATGAAAATAAAATGACTGTTCATTAATATTATACAGTGGTTCTCTGTTAAGTTAAAACACATACATGCTGCTTTCATAGATAATATCAGCCAAAAAAGAAAAAGTCAGTCTATCTTGCAGAGAAGCAACATAACCCTGAATTATTTAGCCAATTCCTATTTGCTTTTTCCATTTCATCTGCCAGTATTGAAAGGAATGGAGAAAGCATAAAACCTGGACTAGCCTAATAGATAAATTATATCTCAAGTCAGGCTTAAAATCAACAACCCATAGTTCCAAATTGTGGCATCTTTGAAAAAAAAACTACCAAAAACAAAAGGTTTCTTTCATGGAATTAATTTGCATATCCCAACAAACTCATTATAACTTTGTATTATGTTTTAATTCTGCGATATACACATTCCATCCACAAATCCAGATACCAACCAATAATCTCAGATTCTGGAAATTTATTGAATTTCTAGGTGGCATTTTTTTTTCAGCCTGAAAAGTCTCATTAGAACCACAGAAATTGTGCATAGCAACTGGAACAATTATAAAGTTGTTAAGGATTTAAATGTAACAAATGCTTTTCAAGTTACAAAAAATGAATGTTACGCTGTGCACAAAATTCTTTACTATTATTAGCTGTAGTGAGATAATGCAAGGCTGTCACTAAAATACGTATGACAGATTTCTGAAGTATTGGATAACATTGCCTTTTTCTTTTCAGTTTAATTTACTACTGAAAAATCAGTGGGAAGTAACATTTAAAATGTTTTCCTAACCTTTAAAAATTGTAAATCACTGGTGATATATAAGCTCTCCTCCAGATGTCTTGGGATTACCCTTCAAATGGCTTACTAGGAATTCTGGGAGTTGGAGTCCAAAATTATATAGAGGGTATCAAACCTGGGAAAACTCTTAGATATATATATAAATATAGGAATAGATTTTTAACAAAGAATAGTTATGTTACACATCCAAAGCATTATATTCCTTCTGCAGGTGAACAGAACTTTAGGCAGTGTTAAACAACATTCTTTTATTCACCTAATACTTTCACATATAATAGTCAAGCAAAATCCTTTATGAATTACTTTAAATTGAATATTGTACAACATTGCATAGTTGTAATTCAAAAATATTAATAGCCTGATTCTTTAATCAACTATATTCTAAGAGCTACAATATTGGGACTAGGAAGAATACAGTTCAAATTTTCACTGAACTATGAAACTCACAATAAGATTGATGAAACCATGTGAATAGATGGCATGGAAGACTATCGTGTGATACAGCCAAAGAATCAGTTGATTTAAAAAGCACACATGTACTCTCGTCAATTGACCTATACAAGCATTATAAGGGTGAATTGTGAGCTTGAGCAAAGTGCAGAAATTTCTGAGAGGGAATTGTTGCTGTAACATTAGTATTTCGGCAAAGAATTAGATTAAGTTTCTAATTATCTAAATAAGAAGGACCTATTATTTTAATTCTAAAGCACTTTCATTGCACAGCTAGCAAGTTAAGAAGGTAAAGCTACAATCAAAGAATTCTTCCAGACAAGTATCACTGAAGAAGAAATTGATTTAGGAAAGCAAACCTACTAAAAGCAATAAACTATCCATTTTACCTGGGGGAAATAATCCTTACTACAAACATTCAGACTCTTCTCCCCCACCCCCCACAAATCTTATTCATTTAATTCTCCGCTGATGAAAAACATGATCAGAATACATTCATCTCTAGATTATAAAGATATATAACTTGTTTCAGTACAGTATAATGATTTAGAATTCCATGCTCAAGTCAAACATACTTTCTCATCTGCTGTTGCTGCAAGGAGATCCAGAAACATTTAATTCTGTTAATTAACCAGAATTTATCATTTAATCTGAATCTTCAGATAAACCCTAACCTTAATTATGATTTAAGAAAACAAGCCAGCTTCATACACCAACGTGAAGCTAGCTTCCTTCAAAACAGATAGATTCACATTTTTTTCTAGTTTTGAACAAAAATAAATTGCAATCATTGAAATAAAACAGTCATGAAAATATGTGATCCTCTTGAAGCTATTCTAAAAGTCAATGAACCCATCACTCATTGTTTTCCTAAACCATAGTTTAGGTCTTGACATATATAAATAAATCCTGGAAAAGCCAATTCATTTTTTTTCAGTCACGCTGAAAGGATTTTTTTTGCTTACAACAATTAATTATACTAACATGAATCAAAGACTGGAATAACTATTGACCAAAAGTAATGATCATGTTCTTTTGAAAATTATTGCATACTTCCTTTATTACTTTACTGATACTTAACTTTCCGCCTGGCAGTAGCAGTCATATTCTGGTGTTCAGAACCTTATACAAGAACACAAGAGCGTGCATAACAAATAAAAAATCTGCAATTTTGCTATGAATTTGGTTGTGGCAACATCCTTCCACTTTCAACTAAGAGTTCATATGGTACAATGAAATAAAACAAAATAGTAACTTTTCTTGAATGAATTCTTACAAAAAAATTGAGAGTGATCAAATGCAGCCATTATGATATCTGGAGAACAAGACAGACAAGAAAGGGTTTGAAAAGAGATTTCCTTAAGGCTGATGTTTTAAATACAAGACACTAAGATTTTGTTTCTTAGTGTATAGTGTCTAGAAGCATAAGAATAAGAAAATACCCTTCCTCTTGAACAACTGAAGGTGCTCATCTTTGATCCATTCCATCTACTCATTAAATCCATCTTCCAAGTTAAAGTACCTCCAGAGAAGGGGAAAAAATGCAATTTATAGGAAGGGTGAAAGTTACCAGCATTTACAGAAAAAACTAAAAGCCTTGGCTTGTACATGTGGAAGAATTTTTATTAAGCCAAAATTTAACTTTTAGAACAGTCATATGTTCTTAGAAATTACTAAAGTCATACATACTTACCACCATTCTTTGGTTTTGTTGTAGCTGGATGCCTCACCTTTGCACATTTGACTAATAACTATTTATTGTAGATAAATAATAAAAACTGCATCTGATTTTGTAACACATCTCTTAAATACTAAGTATATTAACAATGTTGTAGCTCAATTGTACTTTTACCAGATTATCTAATATTTGAATGAACTTGTGATTTGTTTCACTAGGAAAGAAGATTAATTTACAAGAGAATTGGTACTATGTTGAAAAGCTGAAATTATGATTTTTTACATTCCTAATTTATTTAACTTTCATTTTTGATACATGCAGTTATTCTGTTTTAAGTACATTTTGTGAACTGTTTTTTCTGAAGTAATGGTTGACACATTTTCAAAAGTATTTTGTTAAAAAGAACTTGCACAATAAATGGAATTTCACAGTAGAATATTATTTTAATCTGAACTCTTCAGACAGTGCATTCCTAAAATTACAACTACTTAACTATGGTAAATGGGTGAGTGGGCAGTATTAATAACTATAATTTGATAAATGATATTTGCAAAGGACTTCTAAAATACTAGTTGAGTGCAAAACATACAAGGTTTTCTTGATCCAAAAACTACATGCAACATTTGTTTTTCAACAAAGGGATCAGATTTTCTCCATCCAAGTTTCTTAAAAAAGCACAAGGCTTAGCAAAATGTGCTCTACTTTAATAGCAATTTCAAAGATATCAGACATTTATGTAACTTCTTGTTAGATTTTTTTTCCTGCTATTACTATTGTGACATAGTTTCAGATACTTATTAAAAATGTTTACATGATTGAAAACTGGCTAAAGTAATAGTAATTTTGTGACAACCCACATTTAATTTTAAGATTATGTTTTTGTATTTAAACAAACCAAATATTAATATTCAATGTGCATAAATGCAATGTTTATGTTAACATGTGTGTGTGTGTGTGTTTGTGTATCAAACTACGCAGCACCACAATTAACAGTGACTTTTTGTACTGCACTAATTCCTGACTGCTTGCATTTCAGAACTTTGTGCAGGCATTCCTGGATTAGGATTTGCATTCCTTTTAAAAGTGGACTTTGTGGTTAAATGCCATGAGACAAATTGATTGAGTGCATTGGCATAAAAACACCATTGAATATATTCTTGTGAACAGAAGGCAGAGTTGTATATTTTAAAAACTGTTTCCAATATCTTTTCCTTTTAATCTCCCTGATTTTATGCCAGCACTTTTAATACTGAGTCTGTCATTTATAAACATAACAGTCTTCTGGTTAGCAGAATATTATAAAGTGCAAGAAAGAGAGGATAAGATCCAAGGGGTAATATGTATAACATTCTTGTTTTTCAAAAGTCATATACTGTTTTTTGAACACAGGCTCAAGGTGTTCATTTCAACAAACTTTATCCCACTGTCAAACCACTATCTAATTAGTGTGCTTTGAGTGAGACCTCAGAACAATCCTTCTGTCTTGCAAAGCAATAAAATACAGAAAGTTGTGCTTTCCCAAACTTATAATGAAAATTTCAGAAAACAATTAGTAAGGCCCTTTCTGATGTGAAGAGGAAAAATATTAATGATATTTTTGATATTTATGATACATATGTTTCGTGACTTTTTCTAGGTGTACTCTTGCTCTTATTAAACTATAAACAAAATTGAAAATCTTAAATAACAATTTCACGATTCCCCCCCCTTTTTTTCTTACTACTGAAAGGAAAAATAGTTTTTTGTAGCCACAGATGTTACATATTTTCCAGTAAATTAAGCAATCCTCTTTCATTGTTAAAACAACAGCTTGCTACTTGCCATTGAAAAAAAAATCCGTCAACTGAACAGTACCTCAAAACGTAGCAGCAGATCAGGACGGCTGCTTGGGCACTCATGGCATGTAATTGAAGGATTTGAGAGAGTAATTAATAGAGAGAAAGCCAGAGATTTCTTACCTTGAGCATGCAAGATCCAGAGAGAAGAGATCAGTAGAAAAGGAAGAAAGTGCTCTGATCAGCTGCCGGTAGCATGCCGTTGACTTTTATGGTCAGGAGGGAGGAGCTGCTGTTCATTGTTGGTGAGTAGGCAGACAGTAGCCAGAGGACACTAGGACAAGCAGATGCTGCTGTCTTTCAGGACATGGCAGTGGAAAATACATGAATGCAAGGGGACAAACAGGGCCCTGCTTTGGTTCAAATTCTCCAGGATATTATGAGAGTTGGATTCAGTTATTTTGAAATTAGAACAGTGTATAGTTACAGTGATATCAAGTCTCCATTCTTTGGGTTGGAGGGCAATATGAGGTGGAAAATAATTAGGGATGCTCAAAGCAGGTTGTTTTTGTCAGAGGGCCTTTATTATAGTCTCTGACTTACCAGACACAGCACTGGCTGTGTTTGCATGTAACACTAAATTATAATGGTAGCTTTGGCTTAGTATAAAGTATAGCCTCTGGCAGCTGTGATTTGTGAACCATGATGCACAACTCAGATGACTGAGAACCAAGTCACTATGGTTTGTTCAATGAAATGCAACCAAAGAAAGCTAAAATGATAAAACGACTCAAACATATTCCTTGCCAGATAAGCTAGAATATTTTTCAGTAGTTTGCAAAAAGAAAACTGAGGGCATAATAGAATTATGCCTGGTATAAGGAAATTAGGGAAATTTCTCCCTTTCTCAAATTACTTGTTCCAAGGCTGATGAATGAAGCTAACTGGGAGGAGATTTAAAGCTGACTCCCCCTCCCCACAAACCCTTCACACAGAATTAACATGTGTGAACCTTCACAGAGAATAATGTGGCTCATTGTGACAAGATTCATTACCATATTACCATCATTTTGAGTTGGTTTAAAAGGGGAGTAGTTAAATTCTTGGAGAACATGTCTTATAGGGCTATTGAAAACTAAATGTTATCACTCACTTGAGCAAGTCTTCAGATAACAGTTTCTGAGGAACACTGTTTTCAGGAAGGTATGTCTCTTTTTTTGCCTACATGTGAATTTCCTAGAGACTGGTTGAGCACTTTAGAAACGAAATGCTGAACTGATGTAAATCACAATGTTTGTGGAGGTGGGTGGGAGAGTGAGGCACAGAATGATAAAAACCACCTTGCCCATTGTAACATAAGCCCTAGCCCTTTAATTATGACAAATATGAAAGGAGTAGAACTTGCAGCACAACTTGATGGTGCTTTTGATAAAAAGAGCAATGTCTGGAGAACAATCAAGAAAATAGTTGTTACCTGATCCAGCAGAATCCTTAAACCATAATCTATATAACACATGGCTTCTGGGTTGTGTGGGCCCAGTTTCTCATCACCTATGGCTTTAATAATGCAAAAAGTATTCTAGCTTCTTCCTAAGTTCATCCTTTACTTTCTCCTTCTCTTTCCTAGTCACCATAAGGTTAATCTTTTTTTAGATTCATTACAGTGTAAGACCTTCTTAATGTTGTAAGGCCCAAACAGTAGATAAAAGTTAACTTGTTTTCACTAGTCATAGGTAATCACAATTTTTTTAAACTCAGGCAACAGGAAAACTGATTAATCACAAATCAAAGCAACACTTTTCAAAGTACTCCTTGTGGCATACAAAAGGAGAATAGGATGGAATTATATTGGAGGAAGAAAAAGAAAACATAAAAATTAAATTGATTCTGTTAATTTTAAACTATAGCTAAGCATTTTCCAGACTAGCTGGAAACTTGCAACTCTCCATACCATATTATCTTTATTATTGGTTATATTTGTAATATGAAATAACATCTGTTATATGGAGAATTTAACACATGTCAAAATGGGTAAGTAATCTACTCGGAAAGAAGCCTTGGAAGTAATCCTAGGAGAGATGCTGCCAACTCAGGTGCACAGCAAAGGTGTCCAGCAGTATCCTATGCCAGAACTTTCTTCAGTGCAGACACTGAAGTTTAACATCTTCCATCCTTAACATTTTCAATAAAAGGATTTGTCACAACTGGTCTAGGAATGTTTTTCTGTTTGTGTCCTTGGAGATTTCCTACATGACTACACTAAATAGTTTCATACTATCTACAGATTTGAACTGATGAGAACATGTGGATTGTGAAGAATGAACTAAGGGCACTCTTGCAAAATGGTAGCTTATACTGGCTGCCATGTAGGAAATACCAGTTCCAATGTAGCAATTTATCAGAATGCTTTGTGCCACAAATTCTAACCCTCTTTCCTCTACAATTATCGCCTCTATCCTCTATCCTTTTCACAACCACAGCCACTTGTTACTTTTGTATTCTAAGAAAGTGTATTAGAAAAATAGTGATCAAAAATACTGGTGGGGAAGGAGAGAAAGAAAAGGGGGGGAAAGAAAAAGTATTTTTATTTCCAAAGATGCTTCTGAGTGTTTTGTTTTCTTTATTTTATTATAGATGCTTATTAAATTTAGAAATGCAATGTGCACTTAATGCTGTAAAGATCTTTTCTCCATAGGAACCTGGAACGTAAGATCCATGATCAAGGCAAGCTGGACGTGGTCAAACAAGAGATGACAAGACTGAACATTGACATCTTAGGAATCAGCGAACTAAAATGGGCAGGAATGGAGGGTTAGGGTTAGAGGACCATCAAGTATACTACTGCGGGCAAGAATCCCTCAGAAGAAATGGAGTAGCCTTCATAGTCAATAAAAGAGTAGGAAAAGCAACACTGGGATACAATCCCCAAAATGACAGAGTGATCTCAGTGCAAATCTAAGACAAATCATTCAATATCACAGTAGTCCAAGTCTATGCCCCAACTACTGGTGCTGAAGAGGATGAAATTGACCAGTTCTATGAAGCCCTACAGCAGCTTATAGAATCAACACCATAAAATGATGTCCTTATCATCATGGGGGATTGGAATGCTAAAGTAGGAAGCCAAAAGTTAACTGGAATAATAGGTAAGTTTGTCCTTGGAGCACAAAATGAAGCAAGGCACAGGCTGATAGAATTTTGTCAAGAGAATATGACAGTCATAGCAAACACTCTTTACCAACAACCCAAGAGACAGCTCTACATATGGACATCACCAGACGGTCAACACAGAAATCAGATTAACCATGTACTCTGCAGCCAAAGATGGAGAAGCTCTATACAGTCAGTAAAAACAAGATCAGGAGCTGACTGTGGCTCAGATCATGAGCTTCTCATTGCAAAATTTAGGCTTAAATTGAAAGTAAGTAGGGAAAACACTAGGCCACTCAGGTATGAACTAAATCATATCCCTGATGAATATACAGTAGAGGTGACAAATAGATTTAAGGAATTAGATCTAATAGACAGGGTGCCTGAAGAACTATGGACAGAGGTTCGCAACATGATAAAAGAGGTAGCAACTAAAGCCATCCCAAAGAAAAAGAAATGCAAGAAAGCAAAATGGCTGTCTGAGGAAGCTTTGCAAATAGCTGAGGAAAGAAGGGAAGCGAAAGGCAAGGGAGAAAGAGAAAGATACACCCAACTGAATGCAGAGAATAGCTAGAAGAGATAAGAATGCCCTCTTAAATGAACAGTGCAAAGAAATAGAAGAAAACAATAGAATAGGGAGAACCAGAGATCTCTTCAAGAAAATTGGAGATATGAAGGGAATGTTTCATACAAAGATGGGCATGATAAAGGACCAAAATGGCAGAGACCTAACAGAGGCGGAAGAGATTAAGAAGAGGTGGCAAAATTACACAGAAGAACTATACAAGAACAAGCTTAGAGTCCCTGATAACCATGATGGGGAGGTCACTGACCTCGAGCCAGACATCCTAGAATGTGAAGTAAAATGGGCCTTAGGAAATCTGAGCAACAACAAAGCTAGTGGAGGTGACAGTATTCCAGCTGAGCTATTCAAAATCTTAAAAGACGATGCAGTAAAAGTGCTACACTCAATTTGCTAGCAAATTTGGAAAATCAACAGTGGCCACAGGATTGGAAAAGGTCAGTTTACATTCCAATTCCAAAGAAAGGCAATGCCAAAGAATGTTCAAACTATCCCACCATTGCACTCATTTCACATGAAAGTAAAGCTATACTTAAAATCCTACAAGCTAGACTCCAACAGTATGTGGATCGAGAACTTCCAGAAGTACAGGCAGGATTTCGAAGAGGCAGAGGAACTAAAGATCAAATTTGCCAACATATGCTGGATCATGGAGAAAGCTAGGGAGTTCCAGAAAAACATCTACTTCTGCTTCATTGACTATGCTAAAGCCTTTAATTGTGTTGATCACAACAAATTGTGGCAAGTTCTTAAAGAGATGGGAGTACCAGACCATCTTATTTGTCTCTTGAGAAACCTATGCAGGTCAAGAAGCAACAGTGAGAGCTGGACACGGAACCACTGATTGGTTCAAAATTGGGAAAGGCTGTATTCTGTTGCCCTGCCTATTTAACTTATATGCAGAGCACATTATGAGAAAGGCAGGGCTAGATGAATCAAAAGTTGGAATTAAGATTGCGGGGAGAAATATCAACAACCTAAGATATGCAGATGATACCACTCTAATGGCAGAAAGTGAAGAGGAACTAAAGAGCCTCTTGATGTGGGTGAAGGAGGAGAGTGCAAAAGTTGGCTTGAAACTCAACATTAAGAAAACCAAGATCATGGCATCCAGCCCTCTCAAGTCCTGGCAAATAGATGGGGAAGAAATGGAGGTAGTGACAGATTTTATCTTCCTGGGCTCCAAGATCACCACAGGTGGGGACTGCAGCCAAAAATTAAAAGACAGTTGCTCCTGGGGAGGAAAGCTATGGCAAATCTAGACAGCATACTAAAAAGCAGAGACATCATCCTGCCACCAAAAGTACGTATAGTCAGGGCCATGGTTTTCCCAGTTGCAATGTATGGCTGTGAAAGTTGGACCATAAGAAAGGCTGAGCGCAAAATAATTGAGGCCTTTGAACTATGGTGCTGGAGAAGACTCCTGCGAGTCCCCTGGACTGCAAGGCGATCAAACCGATCAGTCCTAGAGGAGATCAACCCTGACTGCTCTTTAGAAGGCCAGATCCTGAAGTTGAAACTCAAGTACTTTGGACACCTAATGAGAAGGAAGGACTCACTGGAGAAGAGCCTAATGCTGGGAAAGATTGAGGGCAATAGAATAAGGGGATGACAGAGAATGAGGTGGCTGGATGGAGTCACTGAAGCAGTAGACATGAGCTTAAATGGACTCCAGAAGATGGTAGAAGACAGGAAGGCCTGGAGGAACATTGTCTATGGGGTCGCGATGGGTCGGACATGACTTCACAACTAACAACAACAATCTTTCTCTGTCCTGCTGTGGCCAGAAACAATTAAGTCATTCCTAAATAGTTAATGCAGTTCTGATAAAAAATGTCTCTACATCTCTAACTGCAGAGATGATATAATAAAGCACAGCTATTTGACATTTTTCTCATGCTGGAATTTTTTCCTACTATTTTAGTTCTATAACTTGACTGGATAACTTACTTCAGCTTGGGTTTTGTACAGATGTCAGTAGCCAATCTCCAGCAATTTCAGAAACATAAAATTAAAGCTGATTTTACCAGCTTTTCATCTACTGTGATTTATGCTCTCATCTGCCAACAATGTCCTCTCTGGATTATGCATAGGAAAAATGGGACTGAATTTGCATAAAATAATTAGTGGAAACAAATCCAGTGGACACAGCATAGGACTAAAAAAAACTACTATCAGAATATTTCAGCCTCTCAAGATGCTCTATGATAGTGGTGGCAAACCTATGGCATGCGTGCCAGAGGCGGCACTCAGAGCCCTCTCTGTGGGCATATGCGCCGTTGCCCCAGCAGAGTTCACCAGAGTAGCAAGCATGTGGTGTTTGGAAGTAACTGGGCAGGAAGTGAACAAATACTGGCCCCCGCCGCCCTGGCCCTGGCCATGCTCACCCAGTCTGCCGTGACCACTGCAGCCACGCCCACCCAGTGGGCTATGCCCCCACGCCCCCACCTGAGGGCACCACAATACTGATGCAGCCCTTGCACCTTGCGATAAATAAGTGGGTTTTGGGTTGCAGTTTGGGCACTCGGTCTCTAAAAGGTTAGTCATTGCTGCTCTATGACATACCTCAAAGTAACTGTTTTAGAACAACGATATTTTACACAGTGAGAAATTGGTGAATTCACATACATGCAAAAGTTTCAGGCAATTTCAGAAAGTCTCAATAAGCACAATTGTTAATCTATAAGGTTTTTATAATGTCACTCAATGTAATATGCATCTGTGTACCCAACCAGCCTTTTCCTTTTCCCGCCCCCAACCCAAGTTATTATTACATCAATTTAAATACTTATACATCTGATCAATTGAGCTGTAACTCATACAAATGTGTGCCATTTTATAAGTTTGTTCATCTGAAACGTTGCTACTAGACTTCTCCTGATTCCTAGCTAAAGTTAAATTGAGATTGTATTTATTATATTGGAGAAATGTTGTATTTATTATATTTATTTCTGGTTTTACTTGTTTCTCTCTTTATTCTTTATTTTGTATCTCTAACCATAATTTAAAAAAACAGTGTGGCTGTATATTTTTCCTATGTCAAAATATATTCCTATGGTGCCAGATTGCTTTTTTAATTAGTCATTATATTAATGAATGTTTATGGAGAAATTAAGCTGAATGACCTCATCCATGATGGAAGAGTTAACAATATTTGTGCTCTGCTAAGTGAAAGTTAATTCACAGACTTGCTCAAAAGCGAGGGTAAATTGAGAAGTGGCTACAGATTTTAAAAGATGGTCATGACTGCCTGAAGTAGAAAGAACGTATGCTAAGAAACCAGAGAAGTAAGAAATAAAATAAATAAATAAATGAAATTTAAAGCTTTTTTGGATATTCTAAGACTAACAAGCAAGATGAAGAAGACACTAGATGACAAAGAAAGTTGAAGAGATCTTTGAGACAAAAAATGTCTGGGCCAATGTGGTGACATAAAAGAGGAAAGAAAATTAATATGGTGTTCTAATAATCCCCTAACAATGTTGGCTTCATGGTTCTCTGGATTTCAGCTCAGCAGACATAATTTGAAAAAGGGAGAATATGTGCCTAAAATATTCTCAGGGAGTAAATTGATTTTTGTTTAGGTACTCTGAGAATAGTGCAAGGTAAAGATGTTTACATTATGAGCCATAGAAAAATTTGCTGCCCTTTGCGACTAGCTCTGCTGCTCGATAACATCATAAATGTGTTTGGGGATGACAGTAATAGACTATATCCACTTCAAGTAGCAATTATTCTTGGACTTCATCACTTAAAAGAATAACCCTGAGAGAGTAACTGAAAGCCTTCTGTATTGTTTGTTATTATTATATAATAGCATTTATTCATTGACTATGGAAAGAAAGCATCGATGAGTCCTCCAATTATTTCGGGTGATGCTGTTATAAGATTTAGCTTATGAATTCATAAAGAGAAGGATAAATAGATGAATATAACACAAAATGTGGTACTCTTTTCCCTTTTAATTAATTGTCATTAATTTCACAATCATTATTTGCATTGATGTAGTAAAGGAAAAATGGCCTTTTAGACTTTTAGTTTCAAAGAAGGGACAGGCAACTAGGATCTACAATTAACTTTGCCCAACTAAGAGTGAATGTTGAAAAAATTCAATGAACTTGCAAAACAGGCAGAAATTCCCCCTATTTATTTATCATTTAAAGTATATCTATACAATATTTCACGTCACCTTTATTTCAGGGTCACGTGCAAGATAAAAATGTAAGATAATTGAATAGAGCATGCAAGCAACTAAATGTAACCGTATAAAATATTTAAATTAATAGCAACAGTGAGTACTGCAGTGTATAAATTAAACCTTGGGTCCCATCAGTTAAAAAAACTGTCTGAAAATTCAAGCAGTTAGGGCTCTTTTAGAAATAATTATGGATGAGGCCAGACAGACATGCTTTGATGGTTAATTTTGTAAGAAGATCAGGTGCTATAGAAAATGCTCTGTCTCTTTTTTATTATTAAATTTTATTAGGTTTTATAAGGGTAGGAAAGGGTTAGGGTTAGGGGTAGGGTCGGTATGGGTATTGGATAGGGTTGGGAAGTAGAGTAAGGGTAGGTACAGCAGTCATTCAACGCTTTAGCAAGTGGACTATCGTCCGGGTACAAATATTAAATAGCAGTAATTAATATAATATTAAACACTTATAACCACTAAAAATAGCAATAATCATGAAAGTAATAGTTAATCAATAAATCTCATTCAGCCTATTAAATTTCACATTCCTTTCTCGCTAGATCATATTGTTAACCATTGCTAACATTTTCCCCATGTTTTAAAATAGACTGAGTCTTCTTTCTCTTTAATCTCTAACGTTAGTCTGTCCATTTCTGCACATTCTAGGATTTTTGTAATTATAATTTGGTCAGATGGGTAAATTTTCATTTTTCCAAAATTGGGCAAATGCTATTCTCGCTGCTGTCAGTACATGTAATATTAAATATTCATTCTCTTTTCCATAATTAAGTCCAAATATTCCTAGCAAGAAAAATTCTGGTTTAAATTCTATCTGTATTTTGGTCATCTTTTCCAACCATATATGAATCTTAAACCAAAATTTCTTTACATAAGGGCATACCCACCAGATATGATAGTAAGTACCTGGTTTTTGTTTACATTTCCAACAATTATTTGATACATTTTTAAACATTTTCACTAATGCTCTGTCTCTTATGGTTGCCAGTAAATAGATCTGTCAAGTTAGCATTTATCTATCCCTGAAAAATACCAGTGGTGACAGCAGAGGGAGTTTCACTTACTTCCTAAATGTATGATTTGAATGGAGAGTTACAGTTATGTTCCATTACCTTTAAAAAATCCAGTGTGCTTACAGAACAGTAGGGGCTCTAGTGCTGTTTCAGATATTGCTAGGAAAGAATCCACTATTATTTGTCTTCCCCCCAACCCCCCCATGGTGAAATTTTTATGGAGATTTTTAAAGTATATAACTTATTTATAAACATTTACAAATTGTAAAACAGCCCCTAAAATAGGAAAATTGGTAAATATATGGCATTAGGGGGCAATCTTAGGTACATGTTTTCAAAACTCATTTAAAAAATCAACAAAAGGGTTATTTTTCTCTCCAGCAGGAAGCACATTCCAGAGATCTGCTGTAATTTCAAAGAGTATTCATGAATTGTAAACTGTTCTAAAGTTAAATGAGTAACTATGCAGGTCAAGTCATAGCACCTTTAAAAAGTCCTTCCATCACTCTCAGAAAAATCAGATTCTCTATATTGGGGGGGGGAAGTAGTCAAAACATCGAGAGGAAAGCACATAGATAATGAATTCATTTGGAACTCTATAAAACAGAAAACAATTAAGACAATTATTTTAGAGGGATATTTTCTACATATATTTGATTGTTCAATATGAATGGTTTCATGGGATTCTCCCACTGAAGTTCCATAAATATGACAGTGGGATTACAAAATAAAAGCCTGAACTGGTATCCTGCACCTGATGAATTTGATCCTATCTACTAAACTGGATTCTGATTTTCTTCACATCAAAAGGGAACTGATTCTTTGGTTTGACTTCTGGCCTGCCACCCAGGCCCTGGATCTGAGGACTCCACTTAGTCCTTGTTTCTTATTCCTTGGTTTGAATTGAAAATACTTGTGTGAGAAACTATTATTTCACATGAAGTGATTTCTCTTTTGCCAAAAACAAATGTCATGCCGTGACTGTGGCTTCTATGTTTAATGTGATCACTCAGCACTTGCTCTGACATAGAATTGTGGCAGTTGAAAATACAGCCTCGATGTTTCCTGTCCTGGGAATTTGCCCTTGCAAACACGTTTCATGCATTTGCCATGTTTTGTAATAGGCAACAAATGTTGATTTCTCACCTGAGACCAATTAATGAATTTTACCCCTTATATTTAATTGTTAATAAAAACATAAATTTACTCTAAATTTACTCTAACAAACTGCTGGCCCGTGGGCCGGTTTCATCATACTGAAGCCGCGCCCACCCCATTGTCATCAATGCAAAAAGAGTCATGATACATCGTGATGTGATGAGTTTGACACCTGTGCTCTAAATATATACACCACATTCAAGCCAGTTATTACATCAACTTTCTTTGGGTTATGTGAAAGGTCAGCCTAAAATATGCATTTTTAAAACCAAACCAAAACTTTAGCTTTCAACCCCCTTAACTGGGGGGGGGACCCTGACATTCCCTAAGATCATGCCAGTTTATAGTCAGTTTGCACTGTTACACTATTCACAGTGGTCATCCACTCTCCCCACCCCCAAATTATATGAGGTCTCATGTCTTCCAAAAGATTGTTTTCTTTTGTATTAGATGTGTTTATGAAAAGTCATGCAAAGTCATAAGGTAACTGGCTTACAAATATCTGATTTTCTATAGATGTTCTTTATGCATTGACTTCTCATATGCTGTAGGTATAATAGGGTTGTTATTTTTTTACAGCCTACAGGCATTCTCATAGATCATTCTTTGAGTGGTTAATGTCATGCAATACAAGAGGCAGTCTGGTCACACTGCATTGGCCTTAATATAACATTATCCAACTATATACCCCGATCTTTCAGATCCCTCACTTAAATAACTGACCTTGATCTTCCTCAGAGTTGTATAGATTTAATTTTTTATGTCAGAAATCTGTAGATTACTAGAAAACCTATGACTCCTGGGTTGACCATAAATTACTATTTGGCACATATTCTTGGGTCAATCTTCCTTTTACTCCTCTGCCTCTTCTTCTCTCTCATTCTGTGCCTTTTGTTGTAATTCTGGAGACATGCAAGCCTTTATCCTCTTCTTCTTCATCTCTTTTGCTTTTATTCTTTATCTCTCATCCTGGAAACGTGCATTTCCCTGCTCCTTTGTCTCTTCCTCTCTTCTCCTTCTGTGCCTGTTGTCTTTCTGGAGACATGCATGTTTCTCCTCCTCTGTCTCTCGTTCTCTCAAGTTATTTGTCTTGACTGTTTGAAATTTCAATACCACAAGAGTCAGGTGTTCCAGATTTTTATGCATTCTTTAATTTGAGGTACCTTGATTCAAAAACTGTTGCGGTGTAATGCACCAGGAGTGTCAACAACTTCCAACTATCTGCCAGCCTCCCCATTGATTTTGCATGTGGGAAGCTGGCAAGGAGCATAGGAAATCATGATCACATGGGGATGCTGCAACAGCCAGAACTGTGCAAATAAAAGGCTGTGGACATTGTGGAAATTTCAATTTCCCAGGACTAATGGATCCAAGATTTTTTATTTTTAAGTTAGCAGATTTGAAGTACCTTGATTTTAAAAATTGTTTTGGCATAATGCACCATTTGGTACAGTTAATTAACAGGGGTGGGGTGGGGGCAGAGTTTTAGTACTATATAGATTTAATCTTCAAGAATGGGAATATTTGGCTGATTTTCTTCATATAAGTGCATAAGAGTAGTCTTGAATCTGATTGTTCATTCTTATTGATAAAGCATTATAATCTAATATAGTATAATATCTAATCCATATTTTTTAAAAAATTGCAGAGTATGATTATAGACAAAAGAACTAAAAGTCAATAATCTCAATATTGCGTACTGTACCAAAATAAAATAGAAATATTCAAAATTATATGTAGGTTATATGCAAACTTAGTTTCCTTAGTGCCTATTACATAGTGAAAATATTGGAATTTAATTAAAAGGACGTACCAGTGGAGTTGAGGAAATCCCAAGCCTTTAAAAAGAATGTTTGGGTAAAAATTGTTGGGTCATAAAACCATTACATGAAAGGAATAATCCTAATGTAGAAGACATACTTCAAAACTAGAGTTTCTAAGGACTAGAAATGCCAATTATGTCTATAATCATCATCTAGCACTAAGCCTGAAAAATAAAAGGCATAATTTCTGTTAAACTGTTGGAATGGTGGGGAAAAAAACCCCATATACACATAGTTTCAACTGCAGTGGGCAAAAGAAGAGAATTCACTTTCATGTTCATAATGGTCAATTTTAAATGGTTTTATTCTAATATACAATAAGCATTCCTACATTTTCATAGAATAGAATAGAATAGAATAGAATAGAATAGAATAGAATAGAATAGAATAGAATAGAATAGAATAGAATAGAACTGGAAGGGACCTTGGAGGTCTTCTACTCCAGCCCCCTGCTCAGGCAGGAAAACCTATACCGTCTCAGACAGCTGAATGTCTAGTCTCTTCTTGAAAATCTCCAGTGATGGAGCGTCCATGGTTTCTGGGGGTAAGCTGTTTCACTGGTTGATTGTCCTCACTGTCAGGAAGTTCTCCTTAATTCCAGGTTGCTTCTCTCTTTGATCAATTTCCACCCCTTGTTTCCTGTCCTTCCCTCTGGTGCTTTGGTGAACAACCTGGCCCCCTCTGCCTTGTGGCAACCCCTCAGATACTGGAACACTGCTATCATGTCTCCCCTATTTCTTCTTTTCTTTATACCAGCCAAACCCAAGTCCCCTAGCTGTTCTTCATATACCGGTATTTTAGTCTCCAGGCCTTTGATCATCTTACTTGAGTGTCTTCTGGCAATTTGGAAGCTGTGAAGCTGCTAGGTGGCTCCTTCCTAGCAGTAAATCCTATCAATGTGCTTCATTCTCACTTAACATATGCTCTAATTAATCTTTCTGACATAATGTTCTCTTAAATTGTGGATTTTTTTTCCTTGAGTGATTTTTCCCAAGGTCTTCCAGGAAATCTTGGCTTCCTTGTACTACTTAGTATGCTATGTAACTGTGGAACAGCCATTTTATTTGTTGAACATTGCTTAAAGTAGATGCAACCTAGTTAAAGAAATAGGAAGAAATCACACCAGCAAATGTTTTATGAACATTGTGAAATTAAAAGATTAGGAAACTTATTAAATTTGGTTCTCTGATAAGTAGTCAAGACCCAAAGGAGATGGTGTGAAATAAAGTGTGCCCATGAATCCCAAAGATTTGTGGACAAGATAGAGATCAGTTTCTTTTAATAACTACCCAAAATGTTTAAATATGTTTACTCAGTAAATCATATGCAGGCAGAAACTGAACTAAAACAAACAACAGTAACTGGAATCTAGGGAGATTTTCACTGCCAAAATAAATTGCTTTTCTAGCACCTCTTATTTTCCCCATTTTTTAGCAAGTGTAAATTATACTCATGTTCTAACCCAGTGGATTGTTTGGAAAGCTGTTTATCAGATCCCAACTGAGCAACAATTGGAAAATTAGTGGCCTTACTTTGTTTCACACATGAAAAATATCCCAGTGTAAATCCCATCTGTTGTCTTTAAGATTCAGAATTATAAATGTTTTCAAATAGTATAGTATAAAAAGTGTTGGCACTGACATAATTCAAAATCATTTATACAATATGGAGATTGGTAACAAGGGCTATTGAAACTGAAGCTATAAAGGGAAGATTTTCATTATTATGAAGTAGCTTATACAAAGTTGCCTTTTGTCTTTTTTTCTTTCCCTTTTTCTCCTTAGTGTACTTGTCCAGGCATATGCATGCTGTCCTTTTGCCATCAGTGGCTTCAGACCAAACTCTTTGTATATCCAAAGGCTCCATTGTTTGGTCATTTGAAAGGAAGGCTCTTATATCACAATGAACAAGATGAATAGTTTGGCATGGCAGCACCTTATCGCCTCCCTGCTTAAATCCTATTCCTCAGGAAGAAAAACAAGTCCAGAAATATCATCCCTTCTCCCTAAGCTAAGTCATAATATTCAGTTGTAGAGATAGTTTATGAGAAATTTAAAACTTCTTCAAATGTCAGATGTACTCTGATTTAAAAGAAAGTGTTTTGATAATGCTCTATTAAACTCTCTGCCCTTTAGGAACATAACCATGAATTCTGAAAATGCCCCTTTCAAAAGATAAAGGAAAAATGCCTCCATTAATGCATGTCAATGAAATTTTGATGATTGCCCTAAATTTTTAAAAAAGTAAGAATGAAGTAAGCATTTCTTTCTGTCCATTAAAGAGTGCCCACTGGCAGGACCCAGGGACAGAGCCTCTTCCATCCGGGCACTTTGCCTCTTCCATCAGAACTTTGTCTCTTGGAGGTCAGATTATACTCAACCTTGGTAGCCTATTCAGGAACTTTATGTACCCAGGCATGGTGGTCAGAATATGTGACAGAGCTCTTGAGAGGGCTGTAGTGATGGTTATTAAGTTTTTTATGATGATATTGTTATTTGATATTTTTAATGCTGCTTGCTGGATCCCTGAGGTTAGGATGGGCAGCCATGTGAACTGGATAGATGGGTGGAAGAGAAGGCTTAGTCTTACCTTCAGACAAGCACAATACATGTCTGGTTGTTAATGGAGAGTTGTTGTTGCAAAACCCATGCAATGTTAACAGTCATTCTCTTCTTATCTCAGATTGAAATATGCTGTGGGTTTATTAAAAATATTGTTGTTGTTTTCTTAAGCTTTTGTTTATATTTCGGTAGAATATATGCCTAAACAAACTGCAGGCTCAGTCTGTTTTGTTTTTTCCTGATCTATTTTTATTTAAGTGGAACATTTCACTTTATGTCATAATCATTTACTCTGAATATTCACACATTATTTAGAGGTTTGCAAATTAATTTTTGCAACTTTGCTTTGTTATTCTTTAAAGTTGCCTTAGCATTAATTTTGAGAAAATCTTTCAAGTGCAAGAGTTCTATTTCCAATGAAGATGACCTTTTGGTAAATATATACCAAATTACTCCATTTGTATATTTTTAATAGCTATTATGAATCTTATTCCTTAGTGTGATGGGAATACTGGAGTAAAAAAGAAAAATGAATTTATTTCTTTTTTAAAAAAAAGCAATAAATTGTTTTTCATTGCCTTTTTCAATGCCTCAGACATTGCTACTTGACAGGTTTAAGCTGCAGGAGTTTTAGACAATGTCTTTCTTTGAGAGTGTCCAAGAGGATTGACTTTTGTAGAGTAAGGGTTTGTGCAGATGATAGAAGAGCAGAAAGGAAGCATACCTTGGATGTATTCTGCAGAATTCAAAGCTTTTGCTTTGCTCTACCATATCAGAAAATCTGTGCCAGCCCTTAGAATTTTTACCATGTTTATAGTAAGATTTAGAATCCTGTGTAAGAAAACATTCCATAACAGGCAAGCTTAGGTCTTAATAACTCTTCATCAAATTCTAATGACTATATGAATTTAAATCAAATGCAGATCCAGCAATTAGACAGCATCCTCCATGATCCATGAATCAAAGTGAGCTGTAAGTATGTGTGGGGTGACAAAATACAATTTATTGCATGTTTATTTACAATATTACTGTGAAAGTGAGCCTGAGGTTCTGTCAGTAAAATATATTAACCATTCCTATTTTGATAGGCACATGCTACAGTATATGTACTGCTTCCCAACAATTTCCCACAAATGCTGTTTGAACTATGAATCTCCTAATTTGGACATCAGTATCCATTTCCAGTTTAACAAAAGCATTCTGTGTGTAAATCAAGCAAGGTACTAATATTAACTCCACATTTACAATAATAGGATTGAGAGAAGTTACAAAAAAAGAGGACAGTACTAGTAACCATAAAGATGATGGGCATATTGCTACAGACTGATAAGAATTAGAGAAAACTAGATCTTGTTTTTCCACAGAGGACTACTTTATAATCAGAAGATTGTTTATTGGTCCATTTACATAGCTGGATAGTTAACCAGCAGGAATGCTAAGAGACTCTTGTGTAATGAGAGACTGGACAAGATGTCTTAAAAGGTCTTGTCCAGTACTAAATTGCTATCACTATTTGTTACTGGAATGCAACTAATCAGATGGTAAGATTATTTTTTAAAACATGTTACCATACATCTGCAACCAATTATAATTGAAAAGCAGTTGATATTTAGTATGTGAGCAAATGTTAAAGATTATATTTAATGACCTTGGTCACCACCTATTTATGGAGGCAGGAAACGATGCCATGCACTGTTCATTCCAATCCCATATGAATGCATCTTCCATTTGTGCTTTTCTGTTTGATGTTGAAAACTGTTTCCCAGCTTTTTCTGGTTCAAGCATTGCTGGTATATATTTACTTTCTTCTAGCTAATCCCTTGCACCCAAGTGGCTACTCCATGCAGTGGATGGGAATCCTCCCCACCCTGAGTTTCATCAATGATTGCTTCAGTTGTCTAATCTCTGCTAGTAACTACAGTTTTCAAAGATATTTCTGAAGTATAATTGTTAGAACATTCGCACATTCCATCCACCAGGAAATCTTTTTTAATTACCGTTCTCCTCCAAAGTTACTGACTTTACTGCTCAGCTTTTCGGGGGTGGGTGGGGGAAGAGGGGGAATAAATCCACCAGTTAATGATGAAATATTGGATATTTCTTTCTTTCATTTCCTTTTTATTGAGCTCTCAAGTAGCCCAAATAAATGTGCTTTGCATGCTAAGATTACATAACTAATATTTTAGATTGCTTACTTTAAGTTGAGGAAGAAAGAACAGAGATTTTGCATGCATAAAATCTGTTCATGTGGATAGACAGATAAGGTGCAAGGCCTGTGAAATCTTATGTCTCATGTTCTGGAAAGCTGCTGCCAATCAAAATAGACAAATTCAGAGACTCTAATATAGTATAAATAGCAGTGTATTTTTTTCTAATTCTTTGCCTTGCAATGTTTTCTTATATATTTATTTTATTTATTTATTCAATTTCTGTAGCCACCCAACTCCGCTAAGTGACTTTCAGTGGTTTACAGTTCTAAAATTATAAAAAAATTAATAACATTAAACCATTAAAAACATCCGCAAAATAAATAAGAATAACAGCAGCCAAGTTTTTAAAGCTTTGTAAAAAGCCCACTGGATTGGGGTCAGGCATAGAAAATCAGGAGTGTAGAATAGAGTTTAAAAACACTACAAATTTATTCCATGCAACCTATATACAAGAATATGATCTACTAATGGTCAAGGCAAATTGGCACCAGATAAGAATCAATGGACTTCAAGAGTGTTGGACTTGGGTCACTTACCATGTGTAGTGACTCCAAACTGATAATGCATTTGAACCCACCCTTGAGCTCAGCCCCCTCCCTACAGTTGGAGCCATTCTAATTTCCAAGGGGAGAATATTCGATGAGGCAAGGGCTACAGCAGAAAATGCTTGTCTTCTAATTCCTGCTACTTGACACTCTTGGGATTTGCAGCATGACCAATCTCTTGGATCAGATTGGACAGGTAGAAACTGTTGGAAAAAGATAATCCTTCAGGTAACCAGTCCAAGCCATGTATGGCTTTAAAGGTGACAACTGATACCTTGAAAGGCTTTAAAGGTGACAACTGATACCTTGAGATGCAGCCATGTATGGCTTTAAAGGTGACAATAGATACCTTGAAAATACACTGGGAACCAATGCAGAGTAATGGTGTTACATCTGCCGTGTAGCTGGCAGAATTTATTACCCATGCAGCCACATTTTGTACCAGCTGAATTTTTTGAATGCTCTTCAGGGGCATGGTCAGGTTAGAATGTGAGAAAATATTTCTTCAAATAATTGTTTCATTTGTTTTTGATTTGGAAGAATACTATGGAAGTAAGCAAACTAGTCTGTTCAGGATAATCTATTCTGAAGTAATTGCAGCTAGTCTACACATAAGGTAATATAATAATCAGTATGGGGAAAAAATAGGATACACACAACAAACAAATGATGGTTTGTTTAACCATACACCATTGAATAAACCACAGTAAGATGGTCTTGCAGAACACTCTAGGCAAGGTTCAAACCATCACATAAAACAGAGCCTGTTATGTGCACCACAATATTTATTTGATCAGGAAATTTCTTGGTGAAATAGCAGCTGTAAATGAAAGGCTGGAAGCTACATCTCCTCTTGCAGATCTCTTTTTTCATGAAAAGTGCTGAACTGGATGAATATAGCATTTTTTTTTATTAGAGAGCCCCTTACCCACAGGAATCATTTCATCAGACTGTTAGCATTCACTGATTTATATTGGAAAAGAACAGCAAATATACAGTATCTGCTTTTAGTTTGACTGAAGAATGATCAACATCAACCTGCAAATGACATTTACCAGATAATGAACCTGTTCTACATATAATGCTGTAAGTATCCAATTTGTCCTGCTATGGCAAAATCTCCAGAAATTGCTCCTCAATATTAATTTGCAACTCAAGGATTTAAGTTGTTTTTATTTTTAATATACTGTATGCATTACGTTCAATTCAAAGACTGAATGTAAGAATGTGCCCTATCAATGTGCCATTTAATTCCAGAGAGTTTCCATCATTAGAGAGAGTCACTATGCCAAAGGCTCTTGTAACTTGTGAATCCTCGAGACCCACAGCATTTGTTCATGGAGCAGTTTGCAGCTATGTCTGTAATGGGGTAAGTGGCCTTTGCAGAACTCCATATGTTGTTTCAGTTTTGATTCCTTCCGGAATGTTGGGCTTTATTCACAGTTGCTAATGGCTTAGTCATCTCCTGATTGGATATGAGACTATTCTTGAACAGCATTTGTAAGCTACAACTGAGTCAGAACACAGTGGGCCCAAGTAGTACTGCATGTTCTTTGTTGTACCCATTTAAAACATTGAAGAATATTTTCTTGAACACCTTATTAATTTTATTAACCTGTTGTTAAACCCAGATAAATATTTCTGGGATTCATTTTTCTGTGCCCTCCAAGACCGCTAATCAACCCTGTGATATTCCATGGTTCCTTTCACTGTTGCAAGCTTAAGCTTGAAAGTAGATGCCTCAAAGAACTATTGCATTTTTGCGGATTTATAGACAGCTCTTGTTGGAAAGATATAGGATTCAATGTGAGGTCTTTCCATAGTTTTCAGAGAGAAAAAGAACCCCACAGATATTTATATAACTGGGTAGATTACATTACTAAATATTTATAGTGATATAAAATATATTTGTATAAACTAGGTAGATTACATCACTAAATAGTATCTGAGTTTTACAATGAGCAGTTGGTACTATGCTTCATGGATTAACATGGACATATTTTAGCAAAACCATAACTAAGCACTATCACAGATGTCTTCAAACTTGGCCCTTTTATGACTTCTGCACTATCATAACTGAGATAGCTGGCATACATATTTCAAAACACTGCTTGCCTCACTATCTGATAGTCTCTAATTCCAATGGCAACAGAGTCTTTGTTCATTACATCTAGTTCAGGGGTTCTCAACCTTGGCAACTTTAAGACTTGTGGACTTCAACTCCCAGAATTCCTCAGCCAGCAAAGCTGGCTGAGGAATTCTGGGAGTTGAAGTCCACAAGTCTTAAAGTTGCCAAGGTTGAGAGCCCCTGATCTAGTTAATACTGCAGCTAAATTACTCTGATGATCAATAATTTGTTCACATTTATACTCACTTTCACTATCCTACTTGCTGATCAATTTTAAAGATCTCAAATATTCATGCTATTTTTCACTTTGAGTTTGCTCTATAAAACTGCTGTAGACATTACAATAACTGCACTGAAAAGCTCAGTGATTATAGGATCAGCAGAAAGTTTCTTATAATTACAACCATTCCTTACTCTCATTATAATACAGTTAGCATAACAGGAGGCAAATGGATGAATTGGGTGCAATTTTATACAAATTGAAGTTTAAATGCATATTCTGTATAGTTCTGGGAGCTACAGTAAACTTTCCAGAATCAGACCTTAATATCTCTGTATAAAGTTGTTATTTTAATTAACAACTAAACTATAAATATGTATTGAACACTGAAGATGCATTCTTCAAATGAAAAGTGAATGAAGTAATGAAACAATATAAACAAAAGAAGATGCTTAAATATAATTCCACCAACCAGTTGCCTATTAGGGAAACTCTTCTTATCAGTCTAGATCATATTTCTAAGAATAAAGAAAAGTTTTAGAACCCTGAGGGCAAGCAATAAATAACTAAATTCTCACAACTTACAGGGGAAAAGTTAATGTACAGTTCCCATAGGCCATACTGTTTATCCAACTTTCAGAACTTATTTTATCCCTAGAATAGCTCCCTTTCTTAGTGGCCTTTGAAGACTATAATTTGCTGGTGAATTTCAAAATCACACTGCCTAAATTCATTAGCAAATCACAGGTTTCGGAGGCAAAGCAGTAATTACATCAATAATTTTCCACTTTGTGGAAAGCTTCCAACAGGCATAGTGAACCTAATTTAATGTTAGAATAGAAAATAGAAATAAAAAATCTTCAAACATCTCCAACCTTAAAATAGAGGGGGGAAAGTGTTCATGTCCCTCCAATAGTATCAGTTCACCTAACACACACCCTGTGATCTTCACAAACTGAAAAAAAAAAAAAGAAGGTGTAACCCATCGCCTCAAGAAGTGAGCTTGTCCTTGCCCCAAAATAAGATATTCCTGGGACATATTATTTATATGCAATATATAGTTTGCCCTAATGTATCTTTCTCATTTACTCTTAAATAGTCAGCAATTTCAGATAAACATTATTCATTTTTATACAATAGATAAAAATTACACAGTTTTTCAGATTTGCATGTGGAAGTAATTGTATTGTAAATTATTGTAAAATCAATATTTTAGATCTAGGCAAAGAGTCTGCTTGGAAACGCTAATCTCTTGGTTTTAAATTAATCAGTAATGTATTCAAATAGGACCCTGAGTAAAAATTCTTCTCAGTAAGCTATGAAAAGAGACAAAGAAGTAAGAACTGTATTCCTATCTCGCCTGCGTGGCGTGTGAAACAAACAGTATTTTTTTTCTCAAAGGAATTTGAATATGTCACTGAGATATTATCATTTTCTTGAAAAAGGACAAATATGGACATTTTAAAAATATCAGTGATTCCTTTCTGGTAATTTTTAACATTACTGTGTTAGTCCTTTTTATAAGTGAAAATATTATAGTATAATGAATGAAATATTTTAAGAATGCTTCCAAACAATGTTAGGCAGACACTGGAATTTTTAACATTAATGGGAAAAAGGACTATTGTTTAATGTGTTATGAATAAGGAGAGTACAGAAGAATGCTTTCCTTTGATTCATGAAATTTGTGGGTGTATTAAAAGAGTAGGCAGCCTTTTTAGTAAGCAGCTGATACTCAAAAAGTCGCTCCTGTTACTAAGGGTTACACTTTACAGTGGGACAGTGATTCTGAGGGCAGGAGAGGTGCAACTTAATCCAGTCATCTTTTTAAGTCAGGGCTAGGCAGCCTTGGCTCTTTAATGACTCGTGGACTTCAGCTCCCGGAATTCCTGAGCCAGCCATGCTGGCTCAGAATTCTGGGAGTTGAAGTCCATGAGTTATAAAAGAGCCAAGGTTGCCTGGTTTAAGTAATCAATTAAAACACTCAGGTACAACAGTTTAATGCATTATGTACAATACATCCATTCACATGTGTGTATATATTTATATATCTCCCTTCTTTCTGCTATGCTGCCTCATTCTGGCAGGGTGATGTTCCTAGGAGGCGTAAGTGAAGAACATTGTTAGTGTAAACAATGAGCATATACTCCCAGCCATAAATATCATCCCAATTGCCCAACTAAAGCCTGCTGTTATTGATAAATAAGATGATGGACACAGGTTATCACTTTGGTGAAAATGGCAAAGGCATCATTTCATGCCACATGAGAGAAGGCAATGATCAACTGTTTCTATATTTTATCAAACCACATGGATAGATAAGATACAATGTTTGACATTACCATGCAGAATGATGGGCCTTTAGATGGCACTCAACATGCTATTGAGAAAGAACTGAGGATCTTTCTGATTAATGATGCAACTAATTCACAGCCAAGAAATAAAGTGTGGGAAGAAAACCCATTGCAAAAAAAGCAGGTAAAGCAGAACGAAATTGGAAATATTGCCTAATCAAAATATATAAAATTTTCCTTCAGAAGGGGATGTTCCTAAGACCTTTCAAGGAGGCATGCTGCAGACACAATCAGTCAAGGAATTCCAGCTGGCAGAGTCCAGAAGAGCCTTTCTGCTGTGACTCCCTCCCTTTGCCCCTTAAAGTGAGATAGCAGTGTTCCAATATCTCAGGGACTGCCACAAAGAAGAGGGAGTCAAGCTATTTTCCAAAGCGCCTGAAGGCAGGACAAGAAGCAACGGATGGAAACTAATCAAGGAAAGAAGCAACCTAGAACTAAGGAGAAACTTCCTGACAGTTAGAACAATTAAGCAGTGGAACAACCTGCCTCCAGAAGCGGTGAATGCTCCAGCACTGGAAGTTTTTAAGAAGAAACTGGACAGCCATTTGTCCGAAATGGTATGGGGTTTCCTGCCTGAGCAGTGGTTGGACTAGATGATCTCCAAGGTCCCTTCCAACTTTATTATTATTGTTGTTGTTGTTGTTGTTATTTCTATCCACCTTCTTGGCCATAGGGACTTAAAACCTGGCTCTACTAATTGGCCAGGTTGGTGTGTCATATTGGAGGAGGTTAATGGGCTGATAGAAGATTCTACATCCACCCACCTTCTCCTTGGTACCTTGCTCCATTCCTTGCCATTTTTAGCTAATTTTAATGCTAATTTTTAATGTTAATATTTATGATTTTAATATTTTAATGTTTTTCCTTGTTTTAACTATATTGTAAACCATCTAGAGCAGTGGTTCTCAACCTTCCTAATGCCGTGACCCTTTAATACAGTTCCTCATGTTGTGGTGATCCCCAACCATAAAATTATTCCAGGGTCATGTGATCACCTTTTGCAACCTTGTGACAAGCAAAGTTAGTGGGGAAACCAGATTCACTGAACAACCATGTTACTAATTTAATCTCTCTCCCTCTTTCTTTCTCTCTCTCCCTTTCTTTCTCTGTCTCTCCCTTTCTTTTTCCCTCTTTCCCTTTCTCTCTCCCTGTATCTCTTTCTCTCTCCCTCTTTCTCTCCCTCTTTCTCCCTTTCTTTCTCTCTCTCTGTCTCCCTTTCTCTCTCTTTCTCTCTTCCTCTCTCTCTCTCCCTCTGTCTCCCTCTCTTCTATCTCCCTCTTTCTCTCTTTCCCTCTCTCTAGTTCTCTTTCCCTCTTTCTCTCCCTCTCTCTATTTCTCTCTCCCTCTCAAAGATCCTTAAAATCCTTAAAAGTTATGCTTGGGTGGAAGACTTTTACTTTTACAGATGGGGCGGGTGGGCCCGACATTCGCGGGCAGGCATGATCCCGCCTGCCGGGCCGCCGCCTCTCCATCACCCTCCACACCAGCCGGCTCTCTTGCCAAACCTCCCAACTGACAAGCTCAAATTTGAGGGTCGTCAGCTGATGGGCGCAGAGTTCGGCGCTGCGGCGGCTTCCCCTTCCCCTTCCTCACTGGCCAAAGCTTTGCCGGACGTTCCAGCTGACGGGCACAGGTCCAGAAGTCGCCAGCTGACGGGCGCAGGAAGTCGGCACCATGGCAGCCTCCCAGCCGCCTGCTTCTTTGGCTGGAGCAGTTACCAGGGCTTGCATGGTCACCGGCTGTGGGGAGCCCATCAGCTGGGAGGTCTGGCGATGGAGCCGGCTGGCGTGGAGGGCGATGGGGAGGCGGCGGCTTGGCAGGCGGGGTCCTGCCTGCCCGCGAATGTCAGGCCCACCCGCCCCATCTGTAAAAGAAAAAATCTTCTGCCCAAGCATAACACCAGCTGTTCTGTGCCACGGAGGCTTGAGACACAGAGGTGCAGTGCCGTGGGAGGCGGCAGGACAGGGGGGAGGGGTTACCTGCATCCTGCCAGCCAAACTCTGGAAGCCTGCCTGAGTGACGAATTTTAGGGGGTGTTGAAAGGAGACAGACTGAGGGCTGTATTAAGACCAGAGATGGCTGCGTAAGGAGAGTGGAAGGGAGGTGAATTCGCGGTGGAGCAGAAAACATGGGGGGGAAGGTGTTAGGAAATAAGCACCAAGGTACATGTCGCCTTGCAAGGGATTCCCGAGTGTTCTGCAATTGTTTTTCCTCTCTCCTCTGCGCGAGAAAAACTTTTGTGGTGTAAATCTGAAACCAGGTGTTCCTGTGAGATGGCGCAGGAGGTTCTTGGGAGAGGCGAGGACAAGCTTGGTGTTTCCTCTCTCCCAATCCCCTTCCCCTTCCCCAGCCTGCCTGCGATCTTAGCTCATGGCTCCGTGGCTTTTCTTTGCCTAGCCTAGCCAAGCTTTCTTCTGCCCACCCCGTTCCTGGGAGCGCCGAGGACGTACGGCAGAAACACATGAATTGGGATTGCCCTTGGGAAGCTGATCCTGCTTTGAATCTTAGGAGAGGAGGAGGAGTCCCTTCCTCCTTCCCTCCCTCTCTCCCTGTCAAGCCCCTGCGGGCTCGACATGAACAGGCAGGGAAGGGGTCTAGGACAACGTGCGAGTCGGCATCCCGACCAACAGCTGAGCGGCTCCAACTTCTGGCCGCCGAACAGCTGAGTCCTCTGGGAGGCAACGTGAGGCCCTGAGGGGTATTGCAAGCTCACAGGGGGTGGGAAGGAAAAGAAGATGGAAGAGAGTGAGGTTGCAACAGAGAGAGCGATGTCTCGGTTCCTAAGACCATCGGAAATATGTGTTTTCTGATGGTCTTAGACGACTCCTGTGAAAGAGTCATTTGACCCCCAAAAGGGTCGCGACCCACAGGTTGAGAACCGCTGATCTAGAGTCACAAACCTGAAAAACTGATCAAGAAACTCCTTTCTGGGCGAGATGGTTAAAATAACAGTCCTTGTCTGTGGTGGCCCCCATATTTTGGACATTTATAAAGTTCTTTTTTAATGGTACTTGAAATATTAATGAAGACAGTTTTGTTTCACGGAACCTTTTGTTCTAACTAAACGTTATTGGCATTTACCTTTGAGGAAGTTTAACTATTATTGTTGTTTTAAGCATTTAATAACAGGCCCAGTCTTTTGATTTGTGTTAACTATAAAATAGTAAAAAAAACAAGTACATAAAGACCCCAGTGATTTTTATCAGGTTTTCAGAATTTGGAACATGTTGCTAAATTTTAGCAACAATATGACAGGGCATTTCAGGTCAACACTAAGGCTACCATGACAACTCGGGTTGTTTTGCATGATTACATATCTTATCCTTTGTTTTATTGTGATTCTCTGTTTGAACATAATCAATGCGAAGAATCTTATTTCTCTGGCAATGAACATTAAACTGAATCAGCACACTAAGAGCTTACAAACTCCCAATGTATTCTGGAATATATGGCAATATTGATATTTCATTCTTCCAAATAAAGAGTATTATATTTTTTTAGAAAAGAAAATGTCTGGTTTATAAATACAGTTGGAACATTGGATGAATGCCTTCAGTAAATACTTTAATTGTTTACAATCTGAAAACTATAAATATAATATAATCAAGGAGTGATGTTAAAAATATGCAGTTCCATCTCAATCCCAAACTTGTTATCAAGGTGGTGTCATCCAGATGTATTAGAATCTTACTTCAAAGAACTTCAAGCTACATTTTTGTGTTGAACTTTCCCAAAGACTCAGCTACATCTGCAATCCAAGAACTGATTTATACCAATGTAAAAATTGGCAGCACAAGCCTCTGGAGCTTTATTTCTGAATAGGCATATTTAATATTGCAGAGTTAATCTCCCATGGCCCATTTTTAAACAAATAAATCTGTTGTGGCCCTGATATTTGTTGGGTAACATCTCATTTATGAGCTTCAAGCAATAGCCATAAAAATGATAGATTTACTTGTAGTGGAAAAGAAACAATCATACACAGATTGAACGATAAAATAAATCAAAATTTTAATCTCTTAATCTAAGTAAGTATGCCAGCATTATAGCCTTAGAGAACTTGAATGAGATTAAAAGTAAATCATAACAACTAGTGGCATAAACAATATTAAATTCTTAGTTCCAATGGCATTATCTTCCATAAGCATTCCTTCTGAATCAATCTTTAATTTAAAGGCAGGACTGTTCTCATATATGCTGGACAAAGCTTCTTTCAGTTGTTGGCTCTTCATCTTTGTATCAGCTTTGATGGTATCAAGACAGCAAATTCTTTCCTTGCCCCTTCTTCTTGATCCACTAACCATTCCTATCATCATTGACTTTGCCAATGAATTTGCACACATGATATGGCCAGAGTAAATCAGACATAGTCTTGTGATTTTGGCTTCTAGTGATGTTTCTGATTTTATACAATTCAACATGCTGTTTCTGACTGTCCATGGTATACACAATATTTTTTGCCAGCACCACAGTTCAAAGGCGCCAATTCTTCGATCAGCCATTTTTAATGTTCAACTGTCACACCCATACATCATTGTAGGGAAAACTATTGCTCTAACTAGACTGATTTTTTGTATTTATATCTATATCTCTATTTTTCTATATTGTATTCATGTTAACCATTGCAGTGCGGCCTAAGGTTATCCTGTGTTTGATTTCAAGTGTAGAATTTCTACCTTGAACAATTTTTGATCCAAGGAAGATAATTTTTGAAATATTTCAAGTTCCTCATTGAGTTTAAACATCTCATGTTCATTTGCAGCTGTTGTCATTATCATTGTTTTCTTGATGATAAGACTCAATCCTACCTTTTCCCTTTCATTCTTGATTTTCCGGAACATTTTTCCAGATCTTCCTTATTTTCAGCCAATAGTGTTGTGTCATATGTGTACTTCAAATTATTTATGGTTTCCTCCAATCTTTATTCTGAAATCAGGTAGTTCCAGGTCTAATTTCTGCATGATCACTTCAGCATAGAGACTGAACAAAAATGGGGATAAAAATACATCCCAGTTTAACTCCCTTACTGATCCTGAACCAAACTGTGTCACCATAGAGTGTTCTCACCGTTGCCTCCTGATCAGTGTACAGTCTGATCAGGTGGTTGGGATATCAAGATCATGCAAAGCTGCCCATAGCTTGTGTTCTACACAGTCAAAAGCTTTTTTTTTGTAATCGGTAAAACACACATATGTTATTCTTCGGTTATGAGGTTGTTAAGTAAATCTGACATTCTCCATTGACTTTGCTTGTTGGAAGCCAGCTGGGAAGGTAACAAATTGGAGATTCTATGAGCCCTTAACAATGCAACTGTCATAAATACTTAAATCTAAGCGCCAAGCACCCAAATTTTGATAATGGGGATGTTGCAATGGTTATAAGTATGAAAAGCAGTTATAAGTCACTTTTCCATTGTATTTATTTCTGCCAGGCTGAGTGACAATTAGATAGGGAATATTGGAGCTTTCCAATAAACATTCAGGAAAACTTTTTCCAAGTGTTTATATGTGCATATTTGTTAATGCTGGGCTCTCAATAGCATAAGTGTAACACTAACAGAGCATATTGGATATTCCTCCTTCCCTTTAATAAAGTAAAGCAGCTAATGTAGTGCTTTATCATGAATTCAATGCTCTGTATTGTCCAAAAATGAAATACTTGAACACAACCAAATGTTGGCTTGAAGGAACTCATTTGCCCCAAACAGGAGGAACAATTGTCCCATGAATTGCACTATCTATGGGTAGCCTGGATAGACCTTAATACATCTCTTTACTTCCTTTAGGCACAGTTCTAACTGCAGCACTGTCTCTGCTTTTTGGCACTCTTCTTTCTTTTTCCCCCTTTGGCAATTATCTCTTTGTTGGGTTTTTTTTTCTCATTTAATATGGTTGGCATCATCCTCAGAACAAAACAAACAGACTGCTAGTCAGTAGAGAAAGGAAAAGAATAATTACTAAATTAAAAAAATCTTCAAATCATGTTTAGCCCCATCTGGCCTTAGAAACACATGGCAATGGGCAGTCAAGTACATTCTCAAGGATGGCCGCCTTTCAAGAGAAACAAAATCTGGATTTTCTGTGTCTAGACCATAGAGGAAAAAATGCTTTAGTGCTCATTACCACTGAATGTATAAAACTCCTGAGTGGCTCAAAGCAACACACTCGGGGAATTTAGCAAATTGATGCAGCCAGGCGGTGAAAAGCAAGAAATAGGAGTCAGATGTGCAATGTATACTTTTACTGTGCCTTTGGTTTGCTAAGCCAACAGCGATAAAGAAGTCGGTTTTTCTCTGCTTTATATTCTACCTTCAACTGCATATAACAATATTTGGCCTTCTTTCCAAAGAAGTTGAATGGAAAATGTGTTCCATCAGAGCTAAATATCATATAAAGGTGGTTTGGTGGCAAATCTTAATTTACTGGTAATTGCAAGGCACAAGGCACACCTAGGAGAGATGCCCATCATCAATGGGCATTCTGTGGCTTACAGGCCACAGCATTGTGCTCCTGAAATTTGGACGTAGACACTGATGACAACACAATTTTCTTGTTTAACTTCCCAACTAAAAAGAGCATTTAAATAAATGTCTTGAATAAATCTAATTTCATTAAAATTTGATTATTCTAGCCCTCTAGTGAAATCATTGCTTTAGTCAAATTCTAGCATTTAAGAAGAATTTAAACAAACTGGAACAAGCTCAGAGCAGGGTAACTAGGTTAGTCATGGAACAGCTTATTTGGATAGGAAATAATAATAATAAAAAAACAGTAACTGTTTAGCCTTCAGAAGAGATACCTAAGGCCCAGGGGATTCCAGTGGTGGTGGTGGTGGTGGTGGTGGTGGTGGTGGTGGTGGTGGTGGTAAAAAGCTCAAAAGAGATTTGCACAATCACCATCTTTACTTTTTTTTTTTTACTATCTCTTCCTATTAAGGGTGATATCACAGCATTCAAATATCTGGAAGCTGCCCAAAGAAAGCCAAGATCTATTGACTCAGACTAATGGATTCATGTTAGAGGATTCCAACTGAATGTTAGAAAAAAAAATAACCTAAGAGATAAAACAATGCTTAGAAAAATGGTGGTTCCCTTCACTCGATTTAGTGGAGGCTAAATAATGATCTGTTGTAAATGCTTTATTTGGATTTCTGCATGAAACAGTGGATTGTATTTAATGACCTAAATATTGTTCTCTGATTTTTTTTCACCACCTCTAGATCTGCCAAGAATGATACATTTAATCTCTTTTTTCTCACATAGAAAACTGCGAGGAGAAAATAGGAAATACAATTCTATAAAGATAGTTGGCAGGATGGATGCATTGGGAACAACAATAAAATTAGATATTTGATTTGTATTCTGCAGGTGAACATCTGGTTGGACCCCTGGGGCTTCCAACCAGTGGTGGTCATAGTGGCTTAAATGTCTTTAGCTTGATTGTCTAGGTATGGAGACGGTTCCTCAGCCCCTGAAAACTCTCACAGGATGCTTTACTCACTGCAGACCAAGTAGGGAGCTGGAAATGTACTTGATAGCAAATGTGGCTTAATATTATTATTTTATACACAAAAATGTGAAATCAAAGCTACCAGTTCCTCAGCTGGTATTGACTACATATGTGAGTTCTTCCCAAGAACCTACGATGTTGTAAATTTATTGTTAAGTGTGGGTATTATAAAGTTAGATTCACAGTCTAAGTCTAGTGGAAACTCAATAATTTATGTCTGGAGGGTCTATGAATTTTTAATGTAGCATCTAAGAATATAGGCTATTTCAAGCAAAGTAATCTTTTTTGTAAAGGTCTGATAAATTCAGTATTTCCAGATATTCCAGGAAGTCCTTTAGGTAATATGATTGGTATAACAATGGATTTCTTTTCCATAAGTGTTCAACTTCTATCTGCAAGTTTCCCCTGTTTTTTTTTTCAGTTCTAGCATCACTTGGTATAACAACACCAATGAGCATTCTTCTTTTCAGTAACTATTATATCAATCATGTTATGAACACAATGCCTGTTATAACAATTACTGGAAAATTATTAATTAATTATTAATTAAATAAGTTTAATTATGTATTATTTTTTAAAAAAAATAATTTAAACTTAAAAATTTAGAAATTATTTTTATTATTATTTATAATATTTCATAAAATAAAATAAATAAAATAAGTTAATTTCAAATGTTATTTAAAATATTATTGAACATTATTATTCAATACTATTATTAAGAGCATAGTGGCTCGTGCAGTTAGAACACTGGGCTGACATTCAGCCAGCCTGCATTTGAGACCTTAGTGCTGCTGTATGATGGAGTGAGCTCCTATCATCCACTCCAGCTCTTGCTCACATTGCAGTTTGAAAACAAGTAATCACAAGTAGATAAATAGGTACCACTTTGGTGGGCAATTAACAGGGACATGTAAGGAGCCCCCAACCAGGCACCCCCTGGGCAACAGTGATGTCACCATTTAATCCTTTCAACCTGGAAGTGTCTTGGGGCTTGCAACATGAAAGCAACAGCAATATTATTATTATACTTGGTCGCACAATCAGCCAGATGTTTAGACTGGCTTTGGCATTTTTATTCACCTATCAAGTCCTTCCCAAGGATAGACAGATGTTGTTATTTGATAGTGTTACAGCTATCGCTGCAGGATATAAGCTGCTCCAAGTAAAGCTACCTTTTGCAATTGAATAATAGGGATTGTTTCAATGCCAATGATGTTTAAGTGGTGTTCCAGATTTTGAATTGCACACAAGGCACCTATAATTATCTGTACTACCTTTGCTTCCTTTTACTGCAGTCATTGAACTTCTATTTGCAGATCTTTGAAGTTTGTGATTTTCTCTTTCTCTTTTATTCTGCCATCTCCAGCTAGTGCAACACTCACTAACTAGATGATGATGATGATGATTATTAAAAAGATAGGTCTTTAAGGCCCCTCAAAAATACCAGTGAGATGAGGGAGAAAAGTTGTACTTTAAAAAAATATTCTGAAGCGTTTATACTTTTAACTTTATAGTTTTATAAATTTAACTTTATACTTCTGGCTTGGATGCTTTCTATGAAAGAGAAGAATTTTCAGAAATATCTCTGCTCATTTTTTCAAGAGATTTCAATCCCACTTCTTGCCAGGTCAATAGCAAATGAATGTATGTGATCATTTGAGTGTAATCATTTGTACCTCATGTGGAAACTCCAGATTTATTTATTTTTTATGTTTCAAGATTCTTCTCCAAAACTATTCTTTATATTCTTCAAAGAGGTGGTTACATTTAAAAAATGGACTGGGCAATGTAGGTAATTTCATAGAAACATTTTCCAGTAGCAAAGTATAATCAGTAGAGTTGCCAAACTGGATTCATTTCTCCCCACTAACAAACTTTTTAATTTAATCATATAGGAATATTTTAGGAATTCCTATAGTGATTCTTTATACTTTGTACTCTGATGGCAACTGAAAAAAAAACCCTCACCACAATATAACAACTAAAAATATAAAGTGTTAATTCACCCCCCCACACACACACACATTTTGAACAATTATTCCTGCTGAATTAAAAATCCAGTGAGAACAGTGATAGTAGGATGATACATCAGTTAAATATATACAGTAATGATGGGAATATTATTCCAAATAATCTGGAGAGGGCCACGTTGGAGAAGCTTTGTATGCAGAATTAGATTATCATTGGTAGTTCTTACTGTTGGAACTGATAGAAAATATAATCTGACAATTATGGCAGGTACCCAATTGACAAAGGCTATAAACTGATACCAAAAGCTTGTACTTTTTCACCACAAGAAGCAATAAGATGGCGGATAGAATATTTATTTTATGCAGAACCCCTGATTTATGAGATCCTGTGAAACATTTATCTGTGGCTTCCTGGGTTTATATTAAGAATGATGTGGAGGGTGAGAATCAAAATACATAGCATCTGTGTGAAGAATATTAATCAATTTTTGGAATATTTGCCATAGAATCTGTCTGATGATATGCAACTGGACAAAGGCTATATTACAGTATGTACATGTAAGTGTATATATTTGCCTTATTTTTTGCTGTTTTTAGCCAAAACCTCTCCAGTTGTTAACAGCTTCCTTAATTTCATGATATGCCTAAGTGGTATCTGCAGCATGTTTGTGTGTGTATTTGTGTGTGTTTGTGTGCGAGTGAGTGAGTGAATGTTCGTGCATGTCAAAAAAGATCCAGACTCAATAAAAAGAGTTGGGCCTTTGATCACAGGCCTTTGATACTGTTATATTCTTTACATTGAGCAAACACAATATTAAAACAGAATAAATGGGAAGCAATGTCCAATGTATGTAGGTTTTTCTCCTTATTTTTGTGCATGTCTGTATTTGTTGACTACTATGCCAATTTAAACTACTATGCCAATATTAAAACTTGCATAAAAAAAATAACAGAAGTATAAAAAATAATTACAGCTTTATATACTTAATGTGTAGCCACACATGCATAAGTAAATATGTGTTCTATATCTCTCAAGTGGCTTCCTGAAATCTCATTTATGGACAATGGGAGAACACTCAGTATATATCTCACTTGTTTTTGTAGGGTTCACTGACAGATCAGTAAGTTTAGGGTTACATTCTAAAGTTTAGAGCTGATTAACCTAATAATGTATCAACTAAATAAACACTGTCCTAGTGTTCGTGCATCTGCATTTTTATTCATCTCCATGCATTTTCAAAATCCATTTTACCATGGAATCCAACTCTGTGGAATTCAGGAATCCAAATTAGAGCTTTCTCAAAAGATATGCAGTCTCTGTGAAAGATTTATCAGTGAAGGATTTACAGTATACTTAAATATTTGCTCCAACAGTTTTTTTGTTTTTTGAAGAGCAGATCATAACTGATTTTAATTTTGAAAAATAACCCCAAGTAAAAGAACTGATGCATTGGTTGAATGATCAATATGGTATTGATCTATAAATCATCGCACAACTCAGTATCAACCATTATTAACTTTATAAGTGTTTAGCAAACATGAACAGTTGGAAATCTGAACTGGAATTTCTCATACTTTATGTTCACAATCACATGTGTTTTTATTCAACTTATAATTCATTGCTTTTTAAAAATATCAATGAAATTTTAAAATATTGAATGTTTTCAGGGCTTTTTGATTTCAATGTTTTAGCAATGAGCAAAATAAAAGATCTGCCAAATGTAGTGCTGGAAAGTAAAAGTTTAAGATTTGATGACCCAAAACTTTTGCAGAGTCCAATCAAGATGTTTTCAAAATGGTTTACAAGAACTAAGCTGTTTTTAAAATCAGAACCACCTATTTTATTCTATTGTTTTGTCTATCAAAAATGTAAGTATGTGGCCCTCATGCAGCTTGAGGAAGCTATTTTGTGCTAAAAGAAAGAAAAAGGTTAGGAAAGAGAAATAGAAATGACAGCTTACACCTCATTCATTTCAAAAGATATTAACATTAGCTGAACTGAATTCAAAAGTGATTGAAGAGAGTCTATAATTAAATGGAATCAGGAGTAACTACAAACCCTCTTCTTCTCTCCCTTTCCCTTCTTTTTCTTCTTTTCTCCTCTTTGTTTGAAAGACAGTTGCTGAAACTTCAGTATCTATGACAACCTACAAATCAAAGAGCAAACTCTTCAATTTAGTACTTAGAGAAAAAGTTCCTTTAAGAATTTTATTCATATTTCCAACAATTCAAAATGTCAAATAAAACTTGAAGCTAGGAAAATATGAACATCAGCCAGTGTTCATATAGCTGGCATTTTGCAAAGCATTAAAATTAGCTATCTACAGATGCCAATTCAAATAGGTGCCTGTTGGGGTTTTTATTTTTTACTCTGTCTGACTGCAACTTTCTTTTTTTCTTTCCCCAAACTTCTTGAGTTTATGTTCTTCATTTTATTCATCTGTTCATCACAAATATTTTCTCAAACTTTCTGTAGTATTTCATCTGCATATAGAACTCAAGTGATTAAAAATTGCTCCAAGACAAACACTTACTGGTATCTATATTTTGAAAGAGAATGTGTCTGGATCTAGGAGTTCCTGAGGACTAGATTCCTGCCACAAAAAATATCTCTCTAGCAGTACCCCTTTGGAAAACTGATTGAGAAGGCTGTAGCTACCGGTACATTTTCCTACAGTCAAAAAGAATACAGACCATGAGTATATTAAACAATTAAACTACAATCATATAAAACATAAAACAATAATTATAAAATTGAAATATATTTTTAAAAGAAAGATATGCAAACCATGGCAAGGAGAGAGTGAAAATAAGGGAGCCATTTTAAGATTTTATCTTAATCCTGGGACCCCCAAGCCTAATGATATAAGCAGTGGTGGAATTCAAATATGTGAACAACCAGTTCTCTGTGTAGTTGCCGCTTCTGGAAGTCCATTCTGGGCCTGGGCAACAAAAAATTAGCTACCGGTTCTGCTGAACTAGTGTGAACTGGCTGAATCCCACCACTGGATATAAGTAAAGTGAAATCAAGTAAGAGGTGAAGCTTTCATTTAAATTTTGTTTGCAGAAGATTCTTGAAAACTTTTAGAATGTTGCAGAAATTGTCTGAATGTACATGGGCAAAACTCAAACAACAAAAATAAGCGTTGTGATGCCACATTGGAATTTTCCATTTTTGTCTGAAGAGTGAGTAGACTCACCCAATTGTATGAGGGAACCACCTGAAGTCTTTCTTTCAGTTTCTAGACAATAAAATTGTAATCTAAGTCCTAGTTATTTTTTAAGTTAAAGAACAGGGAAACATTCACATTTCTTAAAATGCTGCTGAGCAAATTTTCCCAACCAGAACAGAATTCAAGTTTTCCTAAATCATGGATTAATCCTGGGCGCTGTAGGGCAGTTTATTTCTAGAATATCAGACTTCAGAGCAAATAAGAGGATTTCTGCATAGTCAGTTTACTTTATAATGTTTACCAGTGAATTCCGGAAACTGAATCAAATGAGGTATCAGAAATTTTTCTAAGAGAATCAACCAGATACACAGTAGAGATACACCCAGATATACACAGTCACATATTAAGTCACTGATCTTCTCACAGAATTGATTCCTTGGAAAAAGAAATAATTTGGTTGCAATTCAAGAGGTCTGGCTATTAATCAGTTATTTTAAAGCATTAGTCCAATTTACTTGGCTGTAATCTGAGGACAAAATTTCACTTATTAATCTTTGCTAGAGAATAAAAAACAACAGAAATATTTAGAATTAAAATCCAGAATATTTTATATTAAAGTCAAAAGAATATTTGTGATTAAAGAGAAAGCAGGGTCTTAGATTAAACAAACTTCCAGAATACCTTACTTTACCTACTTCTTTTGGAGTATATTTATTTGGCTCATTTCTTTAACTTTTATGGTAGCACTTTCTGAACTGACTGTTCATTTTGATTGACAGTTTTCTTTTTCACTCACAAGAATGGAGGACAATTTTATTCAATGTTTTAAATAATTATTTACCAACATGCATATATTTCTTTAAAAATGAGTTAGAATTTTTTAAACTGAGTGTGGAAGAAGTTGAAAGTGCTAGGTTTATTTATTCCAAATAGAAGATTATTTTTTTAGCTTTTAAATCTCTATGTAATGAGCCAGTCATCATGATGTTGAAAGAGCATTGCCGTCTCTTTTTTTTTAATTTCAGATTTCTCTTGCTTAATAGCTAAATGTATGGTGTTTTCTTTTTACATTAGAATAGCTAGTCTTCACATTAGAAAAACTGCATGAATAAAAAGTATTTGTGTACTATTTTTAAAAAATAAGAATTTATCATTGTAAGAACTTCATGGGAATAAAGATACCTAGGATAGGGTATACTGTACATGAATCTTTCATATCAGCAGTTTTCTTCAGTGTCACTGATAACTTGGCAAATTATAGTAAAAGTAGATATACTCTCTATTTAACTTAGAAGTGACTAAAAACACTTATTCACCATATATACAGTACATTTCCAGACAGAAAAGGAGCTGCTGACTTGTGTTACATTGAACACAACTACTGTAAGAGATGTTTGTACATTGTGCTCTTTGGTTGGCTTTCAATGTTGCATGTTGTCTGTTTATTACTATTCACAAAGTGACTGGTAAGTACACAGAACTTGGTTGGGTATGTTCAGTGGATAATTGTACATAAATGTTTTCATTTGTTAAATTTGCACACTTTTAATTTTAGACACCATTGGAAATAGTTTTTATAGCACTGACTAAAGGCAGACTAGACTTCTTTATCATTTACAACATTATAGCTACCTTTTTGTTATATATATTCTGGCAGTGCTATTAAACAAAGAATCAGAATTCAGCTAGTTCTAAAATCCAAGAAAATCAAAATATGAAACCTTTATTTAGGAATTTTCTTTTGACATATATATTTCCTGAAAAAGTGCTGACTTGAAAGTAACAAATTAAGATAATTGAAATTTTATACAAAGACATTGAGGATTAGCTTATTATTTTTTCAGAGATATGTAAGTTCATGGATATGTTATCCAACAATGCGGTCATGATTTGATGATTTGGTACATATTGGACTGTTTGGTCTATGGTTTAAGTGCTGGACAGGGAAAGCAGGGAGGCAGGAAATTGAGGTTCTAACACTGATTTAAGCAGTTGGTAACTCTGGCTAGTTACTTCTCTCAGCCATAAGAAGGCAGAAAACCACTTGTGAAAATGTCAAGAAAACCACATGGATATGTCCATATAATCACCAGAAGGATGATCTGAGGGTACCAAAACAAAACAAAATCTAACAAGCCCTAAATGGCATGGAACCAGGCTACCTATGGAATCATCTTTGTCTCATTATATAAGTCCTTCCTACATAGTCAGGCAGGGAAAGCATGTTCAGACCATGGCAGTTAAAGAATTCTGACTGGCAGGTCCAGGAGGAGAGCCTTCTCTGCTGTTGGCCCTGCCCTGTGGAACATTCTTCCCACAGAGACAAGGTAGGTCCCCATTCTCCTGACCTTCCAGAAAGATGTGAAAACATGGCTCTGAGGGAGGGAGAATGCAGTCATGGGCCCTGAAAACATTTTCTTCTTTTAATTAATTTTAACAATGTTTTAATCATTTTGTCTCTTTTTAAATTGTATACTGTTTTATATACTGTTTCTATGCTTTAATATTTTATTATACACTGTCCAGGGTGCCTCTGTGAGAGAGGTGGACAGTTCCAAAATGTGATGATATATAGATAATAGATAGATAAATAGAAAAAGAGAGAGGGAGGAGGCAGGCAGGCAGGGAGGGAGGGGAAGAGAGGGGAAGAGAGAGAAAGAGAGAGTGAAAGAGAGAGAGAGAGAGAGAAAAGAGAGAGCGAGAGAGATGGATAGGTAAAAATTTATAGAGCTTTAGGGTATTTGTCTCTGTTTAAATTTCCTTTCAAATGTCATGTTTTTTTAATAACTTTACCCTTAAATGTTACAGTAGCAAATAGTTGTATTTGATATGCTCCTACCCCACTCCCAAAAAATGGCTGGACTTTTTTTGGGGCTGGACTTTTAATTTGGTCCCTTCAGCATATTTAATTTGTTCTTCAACCATTCTACTTGCTTGCATACTTGAAATCATTTGTTGATGTCAGACAGACAGCTGAGCCTGGTATTCTTATGTAGAATCATAAGTTGTTCAAGACATGAATTGTTCAAGCAAAGCGTCATCAAACTATGCTAGTACCACCTCTGTGCTTGAGGGCTAAACTGGGGTTCCTAATATGGAATGCCCTGTTTGGTTTATGCTAAGCATAACAATAGCCATGTAGTCCCTAAAATCCTACTAATTTTATACATATAACATTCTTGCAGAAGTATAGAGAATAATCTAAGTGCTTTTAAATAACCTTGGAATAAGCATCAATATCCCTTTTTGTTAGCAATAGCTTCATCCTTGGTATTTTCTTTTGAAAACCATTTTTGACTAGTACTTTTCTGAAGTTGGAATCATAAACACTGATTTTTGCCAAAGTAAAGGAGGCTTGCAAGTCGTTAGATGTTGTTTTGGAGTTCTTTGTGATTTCCTAGAAATTGTATGCTGAATTCTTAAAGTGATTTTAATAGGATAGCTATTGTTGGGAAAAATCATTCTTGTCTCAAATCATTTCAAGAGTATTAGTCTGACTCTAGACCAGTGGATCTCCAGAACTGTACAAATAGTTTTATAAACTTTTCCAGGCAAGTTTCCAGGCTTTTATAAGCAGTTCGAGGCAGGATATTTTGAGAGGACTTCAGGTATATACTTTGTTTAATTTGGGCATAATGTACCTGTAATCTATGTAGTGAGAACTTTATTCTAAGTAGTTTGTGCCAGTTATATACTGTAGGACAGGAGTGGCCCAAGTCGACCTTAGTTTAACAAAGTTTCACATACCTGGTTATCTTTTTAATAAATTGATTGAACTAGAAGTAGTGAGTCTTCATTTGGCATAATGCAGGACTGGTGTCACTTGTTCACTCACAGGTTTCTTTTTCACAAAGTTAGGCTTTGCTTGTATAATTCCATCTCAAGAAATGGGAAGCCTTATTACAATTTTTATTATTTATTGTTAGGAAGGATACTAGGGCCCATTAAAAATGGGCTAATTATAGCCCTCAGATCCCAGTTTTTCCATAACAGATGTAAACCAACCTTGGGTAAGTGTAAATTATATTTGTTCTGTTCTGCTTTGGTTAATGAGTGAATTATTTAATTATTATTATAATGGATTACAGGTCTTCACAATACGAGACATCAAGTAGCCACTGTTCTTGAGATGTAATATTATGTTTTGCAAAGAAGGGACATGAAATGGAAATTGGCATACTAGTGATTCCATTTTAAGGATGTCTGGTAAATTATTCTGAAGAACAAATATCCAGGAAAGTAACTTAAAGTTGGCCAGACGGTCTGCACATTACATGCCAGAGAATCCTAAATAGCATTGCATCCTGAGAAGTTTTTCAAGCCTAAAGAAAAGTTGATTATTATTGAAGCTGTTCTGTACGAAGTATGCATAACTGAAGGCACCTCTTATGATAAAATTGAAATTAACCAGTCATTCACAGCTATGGGTGCATTTCCTAAACATTTGTCTTTGGCCTTTTAAGTAATAATTATAGTAGACAACCATCTGGGTAAAGGTTTAGTGGTTTTCTAAAGCTGTTTGGTATTCATGTCTGCATCAGTCCTACAAAAACAGCCCCGAGTATTGTTCCTAATGCCATATTGTTGATCAAAGCACAAGATTTCAAGCTGTATCAGGACAAAGAAGAATGGAAAAGCTCACAGTCTGGATGCCTACAAAGAAGCTGCATTCAACCTCTTCCAGTAGATAGGTTTTTTCATTATACCGTTCACTTTTTCACCTATTCTGTGACTTACAATGTATGATTCTGCAAAGCATTATGCTTGTATGATATGACACTCTGTTGGCTATCTATTTAAAAAAAGCTTCCTTTCCCTGTTTTAAAATAAACAAACATTCTCTTAACAAAATTCTACTAGTTCATGGATATTTCAAGTACAATACTCCTAATTATTTTTCATATTGAAGACCAGGCATGCATATCTTTGCCTTAGGATAAATGGCAAGCCCAATGCGTTTTTCTTTCTTTCAGCCTCTGACCCTTTTCTCTGTCCCAATACTGAGACAAAGGAAAGGATTTCCTCTGGATATGAAGCTTATCTGAGATCTGTTCTGTGTTGTAACTGTTGTGTATTAATATAATTTCACAGGCCGTTATAAACAGTTAACTGTAGTTGTTCAATTCAAATCCTTAACTGTCTGTATATATGTATTGCAAGCCTGTATTTTGGGCGGGAATGTATACTTCAAACACATTGGCTGCTGCCTAGTGGCAGTCTATATAAATAGGAGTCAAGTGGCTGTTAGAGCCACTTCTGTGTTGATTGAATAAACAAGCTGTTACTTTCACTCTAGTCTCTTCAATGCCTCACCAATCTCAGAATATAACAGTAACTGCTAAGAGAAGGATGAATGTGGTATATGTGACTTAGTATGGGACAAAAAGACAGAGAGAGAAGGAGGCAAAATCTGTAAATATAGAGAATGTATGCTAGACATCTTTTATTTTACCTAATTCTGGAGTACACACTTTGATGGCAAGTTTGACCTTAATTTGTTCTTACCAATAAGGGTCCCTTACTATTGCTGAATACCACTAGAAAACTGCTCTACAGTGCTTTATAACTGTTTCAAATCATGCATCATAATCTGATTGTGTACCCCATTATACAGCTGTCATGAAAGCAAGCACAAAAGTAAGAGAATGTATGGTGATGAACCAGGAAATCTTTAGTTCAGATTTTAGCCATGAAAATGCTTGACTGTGCAATGTGATTTTACCTTAATTTAGCTTTATCATGCTTATAATTTTAACTTTTGTATATTTTAAATAAAACATATTTGTACACTCGTATATGAAAGGCATACATAATGTTTCATCTTTATCAAGGCAATCAAGTTTGCTAATTATCCTTAGATTTGTATATACACATACAGAATAAGAACACTGCATAAAAAAGGAAGAAAAAAAACAAGTGAGTAATGAGTACTTCAGAACACTTAGGGTTATTCAAAATCACAGCTTATTAATTTGTATATATTGTATCAGGCAAGATAATATTAATCCCAGTACGAAACCCATGTTGCTAGTAAGCAAAATTAATTAGGAAGCTGAGTTGAGACAAGAAGAGTTATTTCAGAAAATGAAGGTAGTAGCCAAGTAAGAACAAAAATAAGCAAAAGTTTTGGCAAATAAATACTGCATATACCTTGGCCAATGGAACTCAGTGGAAGGTGATACAATAAAGGAAATTGAAAGGCATGTTAAATATGGTTGGCAGGCATTTGACAAATAAAGCGTAATTTTCCCTCTAGGCCTGAAGAGAAAAGTTTTCAATCAGTGTGTGTTACCTGTTCTAACATAAGCGGTGAAACATGAACACTAAATTCACAAGATACATGCTCAGCCTTACAAGACAAGATTGAAAGACCTGCAAATCAATTAGAGAACAAATGAAAGTATACAATATCATTAAAAGAGTGACAGAATTGAAATAAAAATGGGCTCGTCACATAGCAAGAAGAACTGATGTCAGGTGGATAAAAAGCATCCACGAAAGAGACCTCAAACGACATCAGCAAGTATTGTGGACCCAATTGGCAAAAGAAAGCTCAGGAGTGTATAGGTTGGAAAAATGCGGAAGAGGCCTTCATCCTGCAATGCATATATAATGGATGATGATGATGAAAAAACACTGCATAACAATATAAAAGATGCAAAAATTAAAGAATTTCAGGAGCTTAGTTTTAAAAACATTAAGGTCAGTGAGACGAAAAAGAGGAATCCAACTACAAGGATGGCTGTATAATAAGCTTATTAAAATATCATCAGAGAGTAAGAATACAGGAAAGCACAACTTAGCTGCTATGTCTACCTCTCACTACAGAATATTTTTTTATTCTTTGCAGATTTTTAAAATTCATTTTAATTGTTATTGTCTATTTAGTTAGGGTGTCTGATTTCATATCATATATATCTTCCTTGGTTTTGTTGGTTTTATTGATTGTGTATTAGTTGGTTTTTATTAGATTGCATTTTTTGAATCTTATTACATACAGATTTGTAATTATTAGCTTATACATTCTGATTTTTTAATTTCTTCCCTGATTTTGTTGTTTGTTGCACATCGTATTGATAAGTACATTATAAAGATTATTCGATTACCAATTCGATGTAGTGATTAAAGTGCTGGCCTAGAATCCAGGAGGTGGTTAGTTCTAGTCATGAAAAACTAGCTGAGTGACTTTGAGCCAGTAATTCTCTCTCATCCCAACCCACCTTGAAGGGTTGTGGTTATAAGAAAAATAGTAAGAAGAATTACAAAAGTTCACTGCCTTGAATTGCTTATAAAATATTAAAGACAGGATAAAAAAATGAATAAAATCTAATAAGTAAAATGATGATGGTGGTGGTAGTAGTGGTAACGATGATGATGTAATATACGGCAGATAGTTGGGCTTATAATGAAAAAACTAAATTGCTGAAGCAAGCCCTAGTGATATGAGGTGAAGTCTTTACATTAACCAGCCAATTAAGTATACAAATCATTGTCCTATATCCAGATGGCAACCGTTCAAGAATTATTTAAGCACTGAAATTTGAAATAGTTGATTTAACAATAATGTTCTAAAGGTCAGCTTCTGTACCTGGGAACTGGAAGATTTCCAGCGTTCCGCTTATATATTTTTAAAACTATTACTGGGGAAAATTAATAGAAAAAAATATAAGTTAAATATTTTTAAAGAATAACAAGTTGGTAAGCTCTAGAGTGTATAAGAAGCTGCCAAGTTTCTATCATCAACATAACTTATGAGAATGTCTCTTGTGAGATAGGAAGCCTAGTATATGCCAAAACATATCTGCAGGATGATCAGCATTACATTGCCTATTTATTATATAGAGGAACAAGTGATGCTTAAAAAAGATCAGTCAAAGGGGCCTTCTTTCACTCTTCTAGTATTCCAAGAATAAGAATGATTCAAGTAGTATGGTACATGAAAGATTTTCAATTGCTACATACTAATTAGGTAGTCCTATTCAATATGTATGAGAAAGATAAGTGATGTTTTTAAAGCCAATTAGTATTCCCAATAGTCTTTTTTGTAAAACATTTAATCACCAATAAGGATGAAAAGCAATGGATATCAAATTCCTTATAAAAATGTAATCTCCAACATTTCAGTAGCAATATTTAATCCTCCAAGACTGTCTAGATACTGTTTTCAGCACTATAGGAAATCATGTAAGATAGCAAGAAAATATCCAGGTTTTACAGATATATTTCTCAGGAAATGTAACTCAAATCAATTTCTGTAGGATGATTTTGGTCAAAATTAGCTACATAACTATTGCAATGCTAAAATAGATCATGGATTGAATACTTACAAATTTGTGATTGGCACTTATATTAAAAACGATGTTATTATCGTACGTATATTCTGCTTTTTTAATGACAAAGTAAAACAATCTGGTATATAAATACCATCTTAATGTAAATAATCTTGAAATTTATATTGGGTTAATTTCAGTTTTTATATTTGGTTTTGTTTTCTTTTAGACCCTTGGAGAGTCAAGAAACTGTTTGGATCCAATGTTAACAGACAATTATTGTTCTATATTCATCCTTCTCTTTTGGAACAGATTATTGAGATATGGCGGATTGTAAATTATAAAGATCTCTAGAGGATGCAATTATCTCAATCTATAGTAATTGTCCTGCAGTCCTTGGCATGAGACAGAACTGCACTAGTTGCTCCTGCAGATGACTAGTAGTAGGACTTGGAAGATATTCTTGTTCTGCTAGAGTTCTCTGTGGCCTCCAAGTATATTCTTCTCAGCCTCCTAGGAAGGTTCTAAGTGGGGATCATTCTTTTACAATAGTTCTTTTCCTGCCTGAGTATATGGATCTAGACAGTGGTCGCACTCATGACAGATGGGAGGGAGGAACGTTGGCTCCAACAGTTCCAGAATCTGATTACCATAAAATGCTCATGAAGTGTGGACTGTATCAAAAAGTATAATATAGTAAAGTTTGTGAATTGGTGAAAAGAGTGAACCCATTTAGCATAGAAACCCCAAAAGTATGTCTGGATATTATGCCAGGAATAGTCTGAAATGCATTTATTGTTATTCCTATAAATTTAACAATGTGTACAGATTGTCTGACTATATAACTAGCTTTGACAGATGAGTAGGAAAGCCAGTTAAAAGAAGGGTGAACATTTCAGCTCACAAAAATTGATCCTTAGGATCTGTGAACTATGTAAATTTCATTTTCTTTATCAAATAGCAAAAAACTGATTCTACAATCTACCGGTAGATTGAATGTAAGCATGAATGCAAGCATGAATGTAAATAAAAGCAAGTCTGGAAATGATGAGCCATATAAGATTCAGATATGCTCTCTCTCTTTCTCTCTTTCTCCTTTTTTCTAACTTCCCTCATTAGTATAATAAAAATTATTTGAATGATGTGTTTCACTGTGCCTCTCCTGATTACTATACTATATTACTACTATTACTAGCTTACTATAAATAATTTTATTTTCATGGGTCCAGAATTTAAGGCCAGGATGATTGCTAACTGCCATGAGCATCAACAGCTGCATTTGATGGTTTAAATAAAAGAATTTTATATTAAAAAAAATAGTTTCTCTAGGGAAAGCTGTGTTTCCCTCACCATTTTACTCAGCAACTTTTCTTGCAAAAGTGATAATTAAAATGCAAGAAGAAGCTTATTTATTATGCAGAGCTTTTTGAGACAGCTTTAAACCTAATGTCTGGAAAAAGGCAGAAGAAGCTTAAATCACACCCCAGGGGGAACATTCTTTCTCTCTCAGAATGGAAATGAACACAAAGGGGGATCAGTCCCTTGACTACTCTTTTTGACTGCTGTAAATGTCCAGTAATGCTTTTATATTGCCAAAACAATCTGATAGCACTGTAATAATCTTGAATCACGAAAACTGTTTCTATCCATCAACTCCAAGTACAGGACTGAATTTTCAGATTTTATTTATTCTCGTGATTAAAAAAAGAGGTTATGACTTTGAGACTTCGAAGTTGGGCCATACGGTAGTATTGTGGAACATTGTATATTTTCCAGTGAAGTTTTCTAGAATTTCTCTCCTAGACTGAATTATTTTCAGGTTTTGAGGATGTGGTCAGACATCCGATGAGACAAGAACTTCCATCAGTTTACAAGTAAATCTTATTTTGGGAGGGAGAGGGCAGACTGGCAGTTTGTTTGTTAAATTAAGCACTTGCTGTGCTTATGATTTCACTTCAGCTTTTCATGGTTTTTCAGACTTGCAAAGGTCATAAATGAGAGGATTGGTTGTAAATTACATTTTCATCACCATTGTAACTGAAAATGATTGCCAAATGAGGCAGTTGCTAAACTCTGCTTAGTTTTTTTCTTGTCCTGATCAATCAAATCAGCTACACACACTTTTCCATCTTTTGGAAAAGTGACAAAATCATCATCTTTAGTCAAACCTATACATTTAATTATTTTAGGTGCTGTTTATTTTTAACTAGTCTTTATTTAAAATACATATATTTGTTTTGTACTGTTTTTCATATTCTTGTTTTGTACCTTATTTCTTTCTCTTACAGTGTAGAATAAATAAATAAATAAAATGCTAGTATCAAACTTAAGTTGGTTTTCTTTTTTAAAAAATAAATGCTTCTTCTTTTATTATAAAAATAAAAACAGTTAATATGACACATATTAAAATAATAAGGCATAAGATTCTACTACTGAGAAATACACAGAGTGCAATACAATAGAAGACCACATTCAAAACTAACAGAAGTTCAAAATCGAAACAAAAGTATAGTAAAACACTAAACAGGATTAGCCTTATCATAAGAACAGATGTGATGATTAGCAGGCAACAGATGTTTAGGTTTAGTGAGGGAGTATTGGGGAATAGACTACTGTATGTCTACATTACAGCTTACAAAGTACATCCTCTAAAGAGATTTGCTTCCTTCAAGTTCAAGAGAGGTCACAAATCCACCAATGGTGTGCGGAGGAGAAATGTGCCCTGTTAAATGCTGATCCAGCTGGTTTTTGTTTTATACAACTGCATGTGTGGGAGACTGTGCTTTCCTTCACCACAGGAGGCAACATATCTCAGCCTATCCAAATAATTCAACTCAAAAGTAGGTCTCAGTTAGCGTTAGAAACACAGACAGAGCTGAAGCTTTGTGTGTTTCTTTCAGGAGGATACTCTACAAAGCATATTCTATTATTCTAAAGGCCCTGTTCCTAATAGATACCCAGATATTGATAGATACCCAGATAGCTGATGTTAACCAATCATAAAAACACATCACTGAATAATTCTTTGTGTACTGTCTCTTAAATAGTGTGAAAGAACTCCTAGTTTTGATATGGCACAATATACCTTCCTGGAGCATCTGATAAACTGATGCCTGAACAGAAGAAACTTGGTTTTTGTTTCTCACAAGAATCTCTCCCATTGAATCATATTTATGCAAAAAGAGACATGGTGAAAGGAGATCTTTACAATCAAACCAAAAATTCCTTTAGTACAAGAAATGAAGCTCACAAGTCAGGAACTATACTATTATCTTTTTGGAATGATATGTACATGACATTTATTCCTATGTGTCTACTGATGGCTGATTTGTCTGAATGCTAAAGGAATTGCCTAGTATTTTTGGTTTTGGCTTGGTCTAAAATGCTAACTGTTTTCCATTTGAAACTCAGTCTGTCCATGTGTTGTGAGATGAAGGAGTTTTGTCATGTCTTCTAACTGCTACCATACCTGGTTTTTGTGGCCATATTATTTTCATGCTTTACATATGTCTTGAATTCAGTCTTGAGTTCAATATCTTCCTATATGATATTTGAGATAAGAACACTTATGTATTTCTTTATTCTAATTGAAATTCCTCTTTTGGTGAAGATGCTTGATGCATGAAAAAAAATCTGAATCCAGTCATGACTTCATACTGCAGGTAAATTCATTTATATAAACTTGAGCTTATATTCTAATTAAATTTTATTAAAATAATTTGTTGGCCCAGTTGTTCTGCAAACATTGTAGCTATGTAAGTAAATCAAATCAGATATTCATCATCTGAATCACATAAATAAATATAGAATCAATAAAAATGAGTGCAATGGAACCACTCTAAAGAAATATGGTTACATTGGAATAAATTGAAAAAGAGGTCCTGACTGCTAATACTTTCTGAAAAACTTTAAAGAAGAAGTCTCTTTGCCTCTAAAAATTCAACAGGCATTCTCAGTTAAGCTTGGCAAGACTGCAAATTCATTTAAAGATAATCAGACAATCAAAGCTGTATAATAAACCAACATTCTTGAATCATTGTTAGCACTACATATATATTAGGGTCTTATTTATAAGAGATGATGGCAACAAAGCACAGATAGGCTTTTATTGTGAAACAATAATGCTACAAAATGAATGCATGCAAAATAGATGTTCACATACTGTAGATTGTAGTGTCCTATTTTTAAAATGTATTATTATTAATCGGTAAGATTCATTCATATTTTCTGCCTTTCACAGCCAACTTCCCCTTTTTTTGTACCTCACCCCACATCAATTATTATTCTACATATTCTACATATCTTATGAAATGAGCTGCTATTCCAGAAAGTTTATGCCTTTTAATAAAATTTGTAGTCCGAAAAGCTGCTACCACACTCCTTCTGATTTTCTGCCACATACACTAACAAGCCTCTCCTCCTGTAATTGTTTCCTATCAATGTCACATTTGAATCTCAACCATTTCTATTTCTAAATATTTGTTATTTTTTATCTTATCTTAATTTAACTCACTTTAGTGAGATTTCTGTTTTATCTCAACTTAACAAGAGCTTTATTAATCTGGACCCTTTGGTTCATCTCTTCTGTTCTCACTTCTCCTTAATTGTTCATCTCTGTTCAACATCTTTTGGCTTTTTATTATTCTGCTGATAAATAATAAAGCAGTCTCTCTCTCTCTCTCTCTCTCTCTCTCTCTCTCTCTCTCTCTCTCTCTCTCTCTCTCTTGCTCTCCATCAATGACTTCTGAGGAAATGCCTTCACCCTTCTTCTCTGAGTAAATTGAAGAATCTCTTTTGCCAATTTTCTTCTGCTGGTCCTCACTTCTTACAGATTCCTCCCAGATGCTTTCCACTTTTTCCTTTCTTTCTCTGTGGTAGACATTGGATTGTACATAACAAAGGCTTGGAGAAAATGACAAGAATGTAATGGTCTGTTTGCATATCATTCTTTGGAAGGGTGTGATACTGGCATTTACTAATTATCTGGCTACTTTTAACATTTTATGATGATTTTAGTTTCTTTTAATGGATGTAAAGGGCTGACAATTGGGTTGAAATTGGCTTTATGCAACTAGATTAAATAACAACAATTTGTTTTAAAAAATTACTGGTCCTGTTCACTTTAAAAGATAGTGTTTGCACTTAATGTTTAAGGAAAGGCAGCTGAGGAACTGGGACTCAAAACTGCCCCTTGCTTCAGAACTCCGACTTCAGAAATGTGTTCTTTGTTATTTTTTATTGTGCCACTAGAAATTAACTGATTCTACTTCCTGAAAGTAGGAGACAATGTGCTATCATGCTGACTGATTTGAGAGTAATGCAAATTCCATGTGTAGTAACCTTATGATTACAGCCTAAATGTATAACACACCGGTTAATTTTATATCTTTTTATACAAAGCAATGGGGCGAGATTGTTGCAATTAATTTTCTTCTGATTTGGAGCTTAATTTCAATGGAAATCACAAAAAGGAACTTTTTTTTGAAATATGTACCAAGAAGAAAATACTATTCTTTTCTTTTAATTGGCATATCAACATAAATCAACATATCTTTAGTGTTGTTGCAGATCATATCATTTTAAAATAAAATTTATAAATAGCCATACAATCCTGATTTTTATTGAAAAATGAGAAAGGCTAAACAGATTCCAAAGACAGATTTTTTTGTTATTGTTTAATTTTTGCTTAACTCCATAAATATTACACAATATTAGATTCTTCGGGTTTACTTCCCCAATCAAGAAACATATTCTACATGTGGAGCAGAGCCATGATTCATGACGAATGCCATGATTCATGACGAATAACACCAGACCCACATTCTGTAACACAGTCGTAGACAACATGATTCTCCAAGTCAAATATAGTTTATACATGGATTAAGCCAGTGGCTGCCAACCTTTTGGCACCAGGGACTGGTTCCAAGGAGAGAGGTTTTTACACATGGTTTCATGTGCTGTCTATATCCTGCAGATCGGACTTCACTTGCTTGTGCTGACTGGTTTCTGGCGTGTTGCAGACTGGTGTCAGTCCACAGACCAGGGTTGGGGACTCCTGGATTAAGCAAAGAGTTTCTTTTTCTGGTGATTGGCAGTTTGTCAAGTTGGCAGTTTGTTTTTCTAGCCACAGTGCATATATGCATCATGGGATTGGAAGGTTCATTAAGGTTTTGTAATTCTACCTACTGCCCAAAGCATGAAGCTTCAGCTAATCCCAGATATTAGTGTCCAACCTTTGTTTGAAAATCTCTAGTGATGGAACATCTGTTGCTCCAGGAAGCAGGTTGATCCAGGAAGCAGACTGTACCATTGCTTAGTAGCTCTCACAATCAGGAAATTCCTAATTTTGAGTGTGGATTTCCCTCTAGTCCTGTGTTACCCTGGGGTGTTTCCCTATAGGAGATATTCCATCTACATATAAAATAGATCGTTGCTATTCTTGCTTCTCTTACAGTGTGAAAGAACTGGAGTTTCATTTTATTTTCTTAAACAAAAGGCATATTCAATTAAGCAATATTGGAGTACTACAGACAAGGATCAATTAGCATGGAAAAGACAATCAGCAAATATTAATAGAGCTGATTCAAGAAAGGCATATCAGAGTTCTAACAGAGTTCTTTTCATTTCCCATTTCCTCTATGCTCAGGTGGGTTGACACAAAACTGATTCTCATGGCACCTACTACCGGCAGAGGATAAATAAAAAGCAATACAAGGCACCTGCGCCAAAATAAAAATTATGTACTGACAGAATCGTTTACCAATAGTTGTCTCTGTGTACATATTACCACCTCTAAAATCAGAGAATACTGTCTGTTTTGGCATAAGATAAAATATTCCCTGAAAAAACAGAGACACAATTCAGTCGGCATTCTAGACAGAAACATGATCGCTGATCAAATACTTTAATATCCCAAAAAATCAGTGTTTGAATTCTACTTTTTGGATCCAATTCCTTCCAGGTTTGTGGGTCTGCCAGAGACATTTCAAACTTTTATGCAGACCATGTGTTAACTAGCAAACATAGCTGTATAAATGGCTCTCACTGATGCAGTCATTGTGATCACATGTCAAAATACCTGATATTTATCTGCACACAATTGTGATCCAGCTTTGCCTTTTAAAGGCAAGGGCTGCATACATTCCATCAAACACAGTGAAGGATTTAATCAGATAGTCTTTATTATTCATCAGGAAAGCTGAATACTTCATTTCCTGCTGTTGTCCAGTTCTCAGTTGTTCTAAATTAAATGTTCCTGTCAATATGCCACACCTCTGATGTGTCTAGCATTTCTTTCTTTCATATTTCATAGACCCATAGAGTCACAAGGGCATTTAGATTATAAAAAAACCCTCCTGGTTAGTCCAGTCACCCAAATATAGAATTATAGAATCTTAGACATAGAAGAAGTTATATTAGGATAACTGATAACATATATAAAGCAATTTCATGGGCTCAAAGAGGTATAAATAGTATGCATCTTCTTGCTTTTTCTTCATCAACAACAACTACCCTGTGTGGTAGCTTGCACTGAGTGAGAATGACTATTCCAAAGATTCCTAGGGAGCTTCTGTCGCTAAGAGTAGACTTCAACCTGGATCATCTTGCTCCTAGTCTAACACCTGAATCACTATATCACTTCTGCTTAAATAGGGAACATCAGTGAAACTTCTAGACTTCTAAGATAACGTATGGTCTAAACACAAGCCTTAATAATGCCAGAAGCACTGTCTGTCATATTATATGAAATATAGTTCAATAAAGTCATTCTTTATTGGAAGGAATATCCAGTCCAAAGCAGATATAAGAAATCTCAACATTAGTATTTTATAGAACAGCCATTTACTTACAATAATGCCTTCAAAGTGAATATTATATTTAAAACATCAAGAGTACTTTGAAGGAAGCAACTCACACTATGAATTGCACTTGGAAGCATATTGATATCAGCACTATGGTAGTAAAGACTGACCAGAAAATTTCTTGGCCATTATCTTTTAGGCTAGATGAAGTTTTTGGGTTGATTTCAAGGCAGTTGTATGTAGAGCAAATTACACTAGTCTAAGGGTGCTGAAGTATTCTATGAAAAATGAAAAGATACGTTTAAAAATATTGAAAATAAGTTCAATATTCATTATTTTAGTTATTTATTTAATTATTTCTTTTTAGGAATATTATAGGTGTGGGTTTTTTTGCCAAATAATCAAATGAAGCTCTGTAAGGAGAAGACAATTCTGAGAAAACTGAAAAGAGAATGAAATCCTGAACCTTTCAAACAAAGAATATTTTAAAAGAGAATGTTGCTAGTAAAAATATAGTGGGTAAGTTATTTATATATTTATTTATTTTATTAAATGTATCTACTTTTAGTTATATTTATCTACTTCCCATATTAATAATGGTTTACAAAGAATCAAGAAACAGATGTAGGGCAGCTTCATTTTAAAAAACAAGAACAATAATTATTTTATCCAGATGAGAATTCATTTTCATTTATAACACATTTTTCTTTTCTTCAAAGAAAGTTATTTGGAAAGAAGCTTAAAAGAACAAAATAAAAAATAAGGGCATCTAATAGAAAAGCAAAAACAAAACAAAAGCATTATTTTAAAAACTGTGAGGCATCTCATTTTGAAGTTTGATATTCAATGTAATTTTTTTTCAGCAATGATGTAACTTGTGCACTATGCATTGAAGGAGGCATGCATTGTGAACAATTGTAACTCATTTTTCTGTAAATATTCCAATGGATTTTCAACTTCAAGAGGAATAATTTTTATTCTGACAATTCAGGGAATATACATGTGGTCTCCCTGAATACTCCTCACAGCTTTCTATGTGGGAGGTTATCCTGAGAGAAAGAGAGTAATGCCTCCCAGTTTCTGGTTCAATGGCTCTTCAATTTCTTTCACTCTTTAATCTGCTTTCAGGATGTTATTAAACTGAGTGACAAGAGGAGAGGCTGCTGTTTCCTCTTATTAAACATTTCTCCTGACCAATGGGACCAGGACAAAATGCACATGCAAGAATAACAATAGAACCATATACTTACAATGCTCCCTAGTGGCTCAATGATTTTTGAAGCCGTATATAGAAACCAGTATAAAGAAATCAATAAGGGATACATTTCGTAATTGTAATATGAAATATATAATATGTTGCATTAATTTCAGAAATATCATTAAACAGTTTGTTTTTTATATGACATTCTTAGTAGATATGTGGATTGTTCTTTTACACTAGCAGTTAGCATCACCCTAATTATTACCATAAATTAAAAAAAACAAAACATGCTTTAAAATTTGATTTTAAAGAACTGCTCAAATCATCATCATCAGACTTCAATCTAAATGACCAAAGGACTTGAACAATTCTTCCAATAACATTTATAAATTAACCCCTATCTGCTTGCTTTTACTTTATTTTTATTTATCAAATTTAGAGACCACCCATCACTTTTGATTAATATCAGTTCAAAAGAGAGTCCTACTGTATATATGTTTGTTATTTTTTAAATAACCAAGAAAGAATAGATTTAAATATTTTTTGCTACCTTGGACTATCCTGGCTCATGCTGAAAGAAAATTAGAGTAATTCATTCAGGTTGCATTTCCAAAAATGTATCACTAGCAAAATTAATTTATTTGATAAAATAAATAGTTTATTTGATAAAGATTTATCAAATAAATATAGAGAACAGGCAGAGGACAGATATGTTGTGCTATTCCTGCCTTTCATAGCTTTTGAACTACTAAACAATATGCCACCACCCATCTTCTTGGTGGGAAGACATGGCTTGACCAGGCTACATTGCTTTAACCCCAACTTCAGAGCTTTTATGTATCAGAATTCATAAAGCAGACAGTCTACCTTAAGAACAAAGGAATTTTATTGCAAATTTTTGTCTACAACTTTCATTTTACCTCAGATAAGAGAGTTTAACTCAGTTCTTTAGTTCATGTATATTGATTAATCTCTGACTCCCTTATATTACAATCTACAGTTCAAATTTTACCAGCACTTAATTTTAGCTGTTGTTGGCTCCTAGAGATTTTGGATTTGTAGTTTGGTTTCTTCTCTCATCTTTAAGTAAGAGAAAAATGTTTCTGTTCCTACCATTGGCTCCAAACAATCCATTCTGTTCACCTAGACTCCCTGCTTCTTCTCTGTTGAAGCAAGCATCTCCTTGCTCCCTAAACATATTTTTGGTTCCAAGTTGCACCCTCTTCCACTTCTAACCTAAGAAATGCCATGTATGCAATGTCATAACCAACTCCCAGCCTTTTGTACTCTCATCACGCAGTTGGACACATATGCATAATTTGGTGCCACATTGCATGTTTCATCTCTACCGGTACCTCCTGTTTCTGCTGCCCTGGGAGCCTTGGCCAAATCTAACAAAGTTGTTTTATGTTCTTATTTAACATTGTGGCTTTTATGTAATGTAATGTCATGCCTATTTACAGCTTGGAATAACAAAAAGCAAAATAAAATGCTTGTGCCAGATTGAGCACAATGCGGCTACAGTTTTGCAAGGCCCATTGCCTGCATACTTTGATACTTGTGGCTGGAGTGATGGATACATGTCTGTCAATCCAGGCTCAAGCAACTATGCTTGTATTTTTTTTTCCTCACAGGCTTATGGAATCTAAGTCATGCTCTCTACATTAAGAGGTTGGGTTGGTCTAGTGCTTAGGAAAGTTAAGTAATGTTGCCCTTAAAAGGTTTATAGTCAGCTGATCAAACAAAAGCAAATTACAAGGGACAGATCTTATCCCTCATCTTATCCCTTTTATCTGTAAAGGATTAAAACATCTTTAAAATATTTAAATTACAGATGTCATCTGTCCCCAAAGAATTTAAAAATATCTAAAGTGGCACCGAGGGTATGTAATGGACTGTGCACATATGCATTCAGTACATACTTTTGTCCTTGTGAAAATATGATGTGTTTCGTCTTAGGGTCAGAAGGGATTTCTTGTGCAAATTCCATTCACTCTGTATTATTTATGAGGATCAAACAAGCTAATGAATGTTAAAATGTTTTTTCATCTTAGGAAGCAAGGAAATGAAGCAACGTATGCCACTTCTTTCCAAGTGAGAAGAAGGACTTCTTAGGAATGGCAGGTTTTAAACAGTAAGGGAATACATTTTATAAAATACTAGATTTATAAATAAAGAAACAAGAAGTATATAGTGAGTATGCAGGAGTTAGAAGCATTCCAAAGTACTAAAATATAACAAAAGATCACAGATATGATTAATAAAAAAAACAACAATTCAACACACTGAGGCAAAATGAGAATGAAGTCAGAGAGACATTCGTATTTTTCCATCTACTTACTGAATATTTGTTTGCAGTTTGGGTTCTTATGATCTCCTTCATGTCAATATAAAAAAAGGATCAGACTGTTGTTTCCAAAATGGAACCCTTTCCTAACCAAGAAGTGTGGTACCCAATATTGTGTCCCTTGAGACTGCCACAAAATAAATAAATGTATTTAAAACTTCAAAAAAATGCAAATAATTCCACCAGGCATGAAATAAAAATTAAATCCTTCACTCCATATACACAGCAACTTCACTGGCACCACTAGAGATTTTTTTTTCTCTAATGGAAAAAACAAATTTAGAGGAGGAGTTTTATGCAAGAGAGCAAAGGTTGAATTTTTCCATGGACCTTGTTTGTATTTTTTTTAAGTTAAATGCAAATACACATTTATCATAATATCTAATTGGGTTCATTTTATTTTAAACTGCCTTACCCAGGACAGGTTGTAACACAATTGATCAGAATATAACTTCATGGTGAAAATCTAAATTTCCTTACAGTATCTCCAAATAGGGGACACTGGAAAGAAAATATTAAAGTCTGGATGAATTATTGCCAATCAGGGAAGACAATGAATAAAAAATATTTGACAGAGTAATCAGGGTAGGGTAGAGTTAGTACGGAGATGCACTTATGATATAATAGTGTATTTTCCAACAGCAACGACAAAAGCATCAATGTGTGTGTGTGTGTGTAACTAATTGGAACCAAGGAGATCTAAGGAGAAAATGTTCAAAAAGATAATTGTGCAAGATCACTCTGTAAAATTATACTTTTAACTTTTAATTGAACCCTACTTCCCCTGCTTCTGATTATATAATTATATAAAAAGCATTTATAAAATAACACAAAATAATTGGAAGAACATAAGATTGGCAAAAAAAATAAGGAGCACAATCACTACAGCATTTCAGGTGATTCCTATTATTATGAAATATTTGTGTTTGGGTGCCTTTGAGTTACTGTTTGACTCCTGTCCATTGCCAGGTGTAGCCTCTACAGTTTTCTTGGCAATGTTTTTCAGAAATGGTTTGCTATCGCCTTCTTCCTAGGACTGAGAGAGAATAATTGGTCCAAGGTCACTCATCTGTGGATGACCCATTTGTGCCTAAAGCAAGACTAAAACTCCCAGTTTTCTGGTTTTAATACTGGTGTCTTAACCACTACACCAAACTGCCTTTCATTATGAAGACAGATGAATATTTGAACTGATGATCACTGAATGGTGACACATTCCAGAATCGTCTCCATCCAATTTTTTTCTTCCTATATCCCTCTATATCCCTTTATTGTTTTAAGCTTTTATGTTTGTCTGCATTTTTAAATATATTGTAATATTAATTTTAATTTTGCTTGTAAGCCACTCAGAGTCACTTTTTGTGAGATGGGTAACTATATAAATCTGCTAAATAAATAAATAAAATCTGGAGTACCACATTTTTTCTGCCTCTGCTTTATATATACTAGGGAGCTTGACTGCAAAATATTTGGGGACAGACTGTGTTTTTGGTAAATATTATAACTTGGCCAATTCTCCTTGTTTCCTTTTAATTTTTTGCACATTTTAAACGTCTAGCTGCAGACATTCTGTTCCAAGCTAGTAATCTTTTACGACATCTATGAAATGTGCATGCCATCTGTTAATCTATTCATGCTTACATATACTTTATCTATGCATAATTTTTATGCTATGTATTTAATGGTTTGTTTGTTTGTTACATGTATATCCCATCTTTTTTCAGGGAAAAAAAGGCAAGGTGGTAATCTCCCTTCATTTTATTCCATCAACAGCAATCCTATGAGAAAATTGAGCTGAAATGAGGATTTGGCCAATGTCAAAGAAAGACACAGCTTTCTTTTCTGATCTTTGTCTCACACCTCACAACTTTATACTTATTCTATTACAATGTGATTTAAGTTGTGGTGGCGCATTGATTAGAATGCAGTACTGCAGGTTAATTCACTGCTCACTGTCAGGAGTGTGATTCTGAACAGCTCAAGGTTGAGTCGGCCTTCCATCCTTCCGAAGTCAGTAAAATGAGGACCCAGGTTGTTGGAGGCAATATGCTGACTCTGTAAATTGCTTAGAAAGGACTGTAAAGCACTATGAAATGGCATATAATTCTAAGTGTTATTGGTATTTACAGAATGTTCAAGACCACCATTGATAGGCTCATGCCTAAAAAGTATAAACAAGACACACAGGCGATTTAATTAGACTCATATTTCTATTTTGATCTTCCATTTGCAATTATATATTATTTTCTGACAATAGAAAACAAAAATATTTACTCCTTGTTTTTGACAGACCTTTTTTCACGTATTTGCATTACTCTTAAACAGCTGAATAAATTTTCTGCCTAAAATCTCTCATTGCACAATTCCATTTTGTGATTTGGAATTGATAGCTTTCCTATTAATGATTGAGCTCCATGGCTTTCCTTGATGTCCTTAGCTTCTAGAATGCCACAAAACCCTCACATTGAATTCTAGAGCTTTTCTTATTCTCAGGTTTTGTATTGTTTTTGAGATGTGTGCAGAAGGTACAATAACATGAAAAATAATCAGGGTATTCAATAAATTGTACTAACTCTAATATTTTGATAATTAAAATCAGGTATCTATGAAAATATGAAAAATGGCTTTTTAATTCATATTCTATTAAATACATAAGATAGATATTCCTAAAAAATACTTTGTTTGATATTGTTATGTCTGGCCACTCTCAGCTCATTAAAATCCACATAAAGATGTCTTTAATAGTTTTTAATTAACACATTTCAAACGAAGTCATTTCAAAGCAAACTGCTGGCATTATTTTGGCTGGAACGGCCAACACTGATTTATTTACATTTAGGATAAATATGCTATCCTCCCACCTTCCAATTTAAAACACTTTTCTTTATCACATTGTCCAAGACCTCATTATTTTTCGGTAGGTTTCAAAAACACCAGAAAACTCAGTTTCAACTCACTGCGAAAGTTTCCATGCCAATCTCTAATTAACGTTGCTCGTGACAAAGGCTTAATTTCTCTCTCCTCCTCTAATACAGTTTCCGATACGTCACTTCCTTTTTCTACTTAACTGAACCCTCCTCCTATTAACCCTTCGAACTCTCGGATCCAGCCATACATTCTCCTGTTCCAAGTCTGATTCTGCACCTTGAGACTCCGATGCAGACTGCATCTCAATCTCCTCCCTGTCTGCCTCGGCTGCCGGGAGGGGAAAGCACCCAGAGGGGCCTGGCTCGGCTGCCGGGAGGGGCAAACACTCAGAGGGGCCTGGCTCGGCTGCCGGGAGGGGCAAACACTCAGAGGGGCCCGGCTCCCCCTCCTCATCCTCTGACACCTCCCCAGCTGGTCCAGAGACACCCACAACAGATATATATATGAATATTTTAAGTTGTACAGATACATGGGGATAATAAGATTAGACTAAAAGGATATTTAATGAATAAAAAATAAAAATCAAATATAAATTCCTGCAAGATGCTAAAGAGGGAGGCTGATTGAGTTTATATATTTAAAATTATACTTTGATCTTTGTAATTTGGTCTGGATGAAAGATTTTTTTAGGTGATCCTAAAAAAATAAGAGGTTATTAGATCTGGGGAGCCATGAATTTAAATTCAGATGGCACCCCTAACTGTGGTACGATAAAGTTTAAATAAATGCAGTTTTTAAGAATAATTTTGTAAACTGTGCCATTCTAACAATTTGAAATAAATATAAAACAAGGCTCTCTTGTACAATATCTCTTTGGTTGTCACTTAGGAAATGACAGTGAGACCAATTTCCTGGACTTAGGAGGAAATAATATGAATGAATGAAACTAATCAGAAGAGAAAAGAAGAATTGGGGTCAGACAGACATGTTTACCACTGGCTCACATACAATTTAGAGAGATTCAACTTAGATAAGAAAATTTAAAGTTTTGAATTTGGAAAAAGTGAATTTGAAATTGCATTGTGTTCTAATACTGTAATGAACGTATTATTGCTATGGTTTATGATTTGTTTTGGAATTTAACTTGGAAAAATAATCTATTAAACACTATGTTTCAATAGCTAAAACTTTGGTTATAATATAAAGCTTGAGTAGAGGGAAAATATGTGGATGAATTGAATTATAATTTGAAAGAAAACTTTTATAAAATGATGTATCCGTCAGGTGTGAAAGACAGAAGCCACATGCTAAATTCCAATTAAATTGATTTATGCTCATGCTTGCATACAAGAATCTAGTCAACTAATGGTGGCACTATTTTGGCACTAAATAAGGGTTAACATAATTCAAGAAGAGTTAGAATTAGTCCGCTTGTAGCAACATAAAGATTCTAGGCTGATTCCTTTTTTTTCGTTCCACGCCCAGGCTCGGTTTCTCCTACATTATTTTTGGTACCTAGTACCAGAAAAATTGTCTGATGTACAAAAGATGTACAAAAGTGCCTTAAATGTTTGTTGGAAATGTAAATGTAAAAAAATACTTTTTATAATCTTTAGTGGACTTGTGATAAAGCAAGAAAATATTGGAGCCAGATTTTTGTCTTAATTCAGAAGATTCTTTAAAAAAATATAAATTTGAAACTAGTTTTTCTCTTAAGACTATTGAATAAAGAACGTGAAAAAAATGGAACATTGTTACCATATATGTTCACTGCAGTTAGAATTTTATCTGCGCAAAAATGGACAGGGACGTAAATTCCCACAATGGAAGAATGGATAGAAAAAGTTGGCAGTGATGGCAAAATTAACTGTTTAAAGAAAAAAACTTATTCAGTTTGTTTCCACTTGGAAATAGCTTCTGGACTTTATACTCAAATAAGAAAAAAACTTTTATTTTAGATTTTGACAAATAGATTAACTTTGTTGTTATAGAAATAGCTAAACAGTAAAGCAAAATGTTGAGGTTGTAACTGCATTCTGTATTCTATTGCAGCAAAAAAGGTGGAAATCACTGATTTTTCATCTTTTTTAAAATCTTGCATCCTTCCCCCTTAGTGACCTTTCCCTATTGCTTTGATCTTTGCTTCTATTTGTATTTTACACTATAATAAAGTTTAATTTAAAAAAGAGTATTATGAGTTTGTGGAAAATAATAATAATTATGAAAATGAATGTGGCCTCAAGGTTGCTATACCTGATGGGACTGATGATTTTGCTGATTTTACTCAGATAATTTAAATGCATTGACTAGTTTGTAATTCCATTTCTATGAAATGTCAAGGGTCTCCCTTTCAAAGCTCTGGTTTCCATATTAAAACTGAGTTTTAATTTTATGGATTATATAACTGGGAATATTTGTTAATTTTAATAATATAATGGAATGAAAATGATATTAAGCATGTAACATTATATGTCCAACTAGAATTATTATCTGGCACCGTTGAAATCCTGACAAGAATTTTGTTCTAAATATAGTAGGTATTCTTTGGTATTAGATATATTTGGACATTAGATATATTTGGACATTATTGAGTAAGCAATTAAGTTCTGACTTTAGTTCTCATGAGAAATAAATTCTAAGGAATAATTCTTATTTTAAAAACATACTTTGTAAAACTGGGTAGTTATTCTTAATCAGCCTATTAGTGGTCTTTATCTACTCAGTTTTAATTTTTTTCAAAGATTATAGGTATAAAATAGTTTACCAAAAACAGCTGAACAGCAATATATTCATTAAACTTATTATATTTCTTGTTTAGCCCATTGTTAAGGTGACCAACTTTTTTACAATGAAAAGGAGGACACAAATAAATTGAAGAAAAAATATTGTAAATAAAAGAAACATTTTATTCATTGCAACAATAATACAGAATACACTATAATATGATAAAAGCATAATAAAAAACATTTGTAACAATAACATTTTATATTGTAATTATGCTTACATGCCACGCCCCCGCCTGCACCACCCCACCAGCATTGCAACCCCGCCATGTAGAGTGGGCCCCGCGGCTCCCAAAGCACCAGCTGTGCCGGCTCCGGCCCTGGGGGGCAGCCCGCTGTCGATACACCCCGCTTGCAGTCACCCCGCCAGCACCACTGCCCACCCTGCACTGCCCCATGTAGAGCAGGCCCCGCGGCTCCCACAGCACAGGGGGCAGCCGTCCACCGCCGCTCCTCACATCCCCGCCCGCAGCAGCCCTGATGCCTCTGCCTCTTGCACCCGCAGCCATTATTGCCATAGCAGGGCTGAAGATCAAGAGAAAGTTACTGTGGCGTCACCACTCCAGTCTCCTCCAGGTATCTTTGGGACTAACTAGGAGATGGTGTAGTTGGATAGCAGGGAGAGGTGCAAAGTTCCTGCCAATTCGCCTTCGCTGCAGACAACTTACATGTGCAAAGTTTGCTGGCCGGGTGTTTTGGCATGCTCAGCAGTAATTCCTATTGCCTTTCGAAAGCCAATAGGGGGAGTAGCACAGCTCATGCAAAAGTTGAAAAAAAACCATCAAAAAAAGGTGCCAGAACACCGTTCTGAGCGTTCTATGAGAAAAAAAGCCCTGCAGATTAGTCTTCAAATATCAAAAAGGAGGACATGTAGGAGGACACTTTTCGAGGGAGGACAGAACTTAAAAAAGGAGGACTGTCCTCCCTAAAGGAGGACGGTTGGTCACCTTACCATTGTGTTTCTGAAAACCTGTTGTTTAGAAGGCCTTTCTTCTTATGAATTTTTAAAGTAATTCAATAAATGTAGATAATATACAAGAAATTTTGAAAAGACAGATGTATTTGGTTATATTACAATTCTAATTGTTTCAGATCTTTAAATGTTACGTATGTTTTCTTATAAAATAAAAGAAACATTATTTCAAAAATTATTTCTCTTTGGAGTTTATTGGGCTCCTGTAATGGTACGTGAAAATGACCTTGGGAGACAGGAAAAAAACCACAGGTAGGGAAATGTTTGGACAAGAGGCAATTAAGTTCACAAAAGAAATACGGGCATGACAAACAACTCAGAAGGGACTCTCCTTTCTTGGGTTATAAAGACAATGGGAGAGAAATGTACTTTCAGACTTGAAGATTATGCTAATATAACTTTATAGTAAAATAAAATTAGGTCATCTGGTAGTGGTTCTTATTTGGACTAACTTGCTAGATTGACAACTCTTAAGCAATCTATTAAAAAAACTGGTTATCATCTTTTTTACGATGAAAAAACAAAGAAGGTTGATTTAACAAAACATGACAGTTTTCAGCATTTAAATTAACTTTTTACAATAGACTCCCTTTGGTAAAATTTAATGTATTTTTAACATTAAATTTCTTTACTCCTTTTCTATCATGGACCCCTTTGAGAGTCTGTTAAAACTTAAGGATACACTTTCAAAAAAAATATTTAAACAAATAAAATACATAGAAATATATTATATTACAAAAAAAACATCAAATTACGCTCAAATACAATTATTAAAATATTTTAAAAACAATAGGTAATATAATAATATAGGTGCTCATATTAATCCATTAAATCAATAATAAGACTATTTTAGATATAATATTTTGATATAGTAAGATTGAAGTTAACCAATATTTTTAGGATATTACCATAATAAATTTTACTGCTTACAGCATATACATCTTTAGATGAAAAGCTAAATTTCTGTTAGAGGCCAGCGTAGATAAAGTTTTAATTGCCCCCCATGCAAATTTATTCCCCCCCCCAGATTCCATCCATGGATGCCAAGTTAAAAATCCTTGCTATAAAATGATATGAAATTTAGTAATTCTTTTGAAAAGAGCATGAAAATTTAAATTATATAATATTGCAGTGAAAAACATAATGAACCAGACAGCTGGAAAGGTGGGCCTAAATGTATTCATCTAAATAATCTACAAACATCCCACAATGTAAAACATATTATAAGGCAGAATTTTTGAGGGCTACCAGACCACGGTTGCAAAAACGTACTAGTATGGAAGAATGCAGTCTACATTCACAGGAGGGTGAAGCTCTAATCTACAGGACCAAGAAACAGCAAAAATTGGTTGGGAATTGAGTTAATACAGCTCCTCCCTAACAATTCTCAGAAAATCTTTAATAATGCAAGTAGTTATTTTAGTTTGGCAAGATTTCTGTCTATAGCTGAAGAAACAATAAAGAAAATTGCTCAGAGGTAATTCTATGTGTCTTGCTGGGTTCTTGGGGCCTGACAAATAGACAACAATGATATCCAAACCCTTGGTCATCTAAACTTTTGTAGCCCAGTTTTGCTAGTTTAGCGTATCTAATAAAAAGATCATAGTAAATCCATTCAGAAATATATGAATGAAAACTAGATAAAATTGTTGTGACCTGGAATTAAGTCAAACCATTTCAAGCTTTTGCATGTATATTTTTAATAACTGTATTTGTTTGCGCAAAAGTACATTTCATCAAAATTCAATGACCTTTATCATTGACTCTATAGGCTGTCATAATTCAAACTACCATGTCAAGAATATAGGTCATTGTTACTTCAAATAGTTTTAGCAATGAAGTCTGTGACCTTCTAGATATTATTGAACTACTTACTGGCTGGAGAGTCTGGGTATTACAAATAAATGTCTGAAGGGCCACAATGTATTTCCTATTAATTACCTCATCCATATATTGATCCTTGTTTGCTAGTTGACTGGATTTAGGAACTAGTTGGTGAACTTGCCATAGCTGTTCATATTCTTCCTCTTCACAGTTTAGCTTTTTAAAAATATAGTTATTCATCTGCTTAAATAAAACTTAGAAAAACTAAATGGTAGCCAGACATGGCTGTTCTTTATTCACTGACACTGAGTGAACTGCTGAATTTTCCAAGAGCAACACTCAAGAATAGAACAGCAGAGAACTCATAGCAGATGTTTTGCCTCAAGGCTCCATATTTTATGATTTCACCTGTGTTTGCCTAATTTCCACTGAAACAATCTCCTCCCACTTCAGCACATAGAGGGGAAGAAAATGTAGTTAGACATAACAGAGGGGAAAGTAGACAGCCACATATCTGCCTTGGGAACTGTTAGTGCGATTTACATATGGATAAAGACAACTCCTTTATATACAATGAAGCACCTATAACAAATTGAAATGCTTTTTTTCTTCTTTTTAATTAATCATATAAGATACAAAAATACAAAAGAAAATAATAGGAGAAATAGGGGAGGGAAAAGGAAGAGAAAAGTGTAGGAACAATGGGAAAAAAGAAAGAAAAGGCATTGACTTCTGACTCCCTTTGGTGCAGTAGAACAAAATAACAACATCAAACCTCAGCTTTTTTACTTTTACGTAATAATATAAACTAGCCATCCTATAACAACAAACCTATCTACTTGATAAAATCCAAAATCAACGTTTTATTTTTTTCTACCTCATGCACACAGTCCAGAAGTGGTTCCCAAGTAGAAACAAAAGTACTTGTGTTTTTGTCTTTAATCAAAGCAGTCAATTTAGCCAGTTCTGTTAACTCCATCAACTTCTGCAGCCAATAATCCATTGGGGGAATTAAAGTGTCCTATTTTTGTAAACATTGAGATGCTTGATCATTATACTTTATTTTCTTAACTGTGAACAGAAATGTTAAATCAAGAAATGGCCCTTTTGTTATTTATAAAATACCACATATCTTAATCAGTATCTCTCTACTACTGTTGTCTTTTGGCAAGATGGGCAGCAAACAAATTTAATAAATAATAATAATACCTTTACCTAGCTAAACTTTGCTGATCTCAAAAAGATAAATGGAGTTATGCTTGTCAATATATGGAGAAGAGATCACAGAAAATATCAGATGTATAAAATGGACAAGGGATCCATGTGTTATAATAGGACTCTAAAACATATTTTATAAAAAGTTAGTTTGGAACAAGCATATATAAATCTGAATTAAAAAAAATAAATAATGCAGCTAGTCTTGTAACTATTGCAGACATGTCAAACTCACGACATCACGTGACATCGTGCAACGTATCGGAGCTTTTTCGCCATTACCGGCAATGGGATGGGCGCAGCTCTGGTATAATGAAACTGGCCCGCGGGCCGGCAGTTTGACACCCCTGAGCTATTGGATCATATTATTAGAGACATACAGTAAAGACAAAATTAATGCACCAAGTTGGCATTTTAGACAAAAGAACTTTTTTAAGGTTTGGAATGAAAAGAGATTAGCCATGCTAACTCAATCTGAAGCAAGATTGTTGTCTGTATGGCAACAAGACAACAGATTATCTCTTTGTAGCAGAATGGAATAACATGTGCCAGAATACTCTACAATTAAGTTATAAATATATACAGAATATAGAACTAGTTTCTATATGTAAGTGAAAGTGTGAAACAATATATATGAAAGAAATACACACAAAGAGGCCCATGCATCAATAATGTTTGTTGTCATAAAGGTGAGGAGAAGGAGGAGGAGGAGGAAAGGAACAAAAGGCTTGGAAATTTATGTTACAAGCACAACTGTTCAAAAATGTACTCATAAACTAGAGATGAAAGCTTAGACAAATACCCAATGGAAAAAAATATAGTTGTAATTAGTGCAATTAAAGTCTTGTAAGATGCCAATTCCTTCTTTTATGTGCATCAAAAGGCAGGAAAGTTCAAATTTACAGTAAACTTCCTAGGATTTCACATACCAAAATATATAAAGGAGTTAGAACTAAACTCAAAGCTCCAATCCATAAAATTATGTAGATTATTGTTATGAGCTATTGTGACGCAGTGGTTAGAATGCAGTATTTCAGGCTAATTCTGAATTCCCACCACCAAGAGTTCAATCCTGATCATCTCGAGGTCACTCAAGGTCCTTCCAAGATTGGTAAAATAAGGACACAGATTGTCAGGGGCAATATGCTGACTCTGAAAACCATTTAAAGAAGGGTGTAAAGCACTGTGAAGTGGTATATAAGTCTAGGTGCTATTGCTATAGTTATGATAAATGACTAGCTACTCTCCATTCAGGAAACTGTATGTTAATGTAATGGAAATTGTGGATGACTTTGTGGAATGAGGAGAAGAGATGCTGCCTGGGTAACAATCACCCAAGAAAGGCAGGAGCCCCAGTAGTTTAACAGTCAGAGAAAGAAACCTAGGAACAACCTGCCCTAATGGATCAAGTTGTGAAATGTGACATTGGGAAGTTTGAACATTCAGTCTTGCATGATTCTGTTAATGTACCTTACAACAAAGTACAATTAATTCATTTAGTTGTGCTCCTGTCTGATTTACCTGGGAGATGACATCAATCTTGCAGGTTTGAAAATGGGACTGGGTTACTTGATGAACCATCTCTCCTTGGTTACATCAGGCTATCCCATGAGATCTGGCAGAGAAGGCATGATGTAGATACCATCCATTAATGACTTATATTGGTGAGGTCCAAAATGATTCTAGTCTCTGTCATGATTCCTGTATTATGGAATATTCTCCCCTCCCTCTGGTCAGGTTAGCTTCATCCCTGTTAATGTTACGGCAGTGTCCCAAGACTTGGGGATCCCAAAGAAGAGTAATTTTCTATGATGACTGCTCTATTATGGTTGATATATGTACTCTATCCGTGCCTTGTAGTTGTATATTTGAATTTTTATTAATATTTACATTTTTAATATTGTTTTATATTTTTAAATTATTGTTTTTATTTACTTGTTTTATTTGATTATTGCATCGTGCCCAGAGTCACTCCTTGTGAGTGGTCAGCCATATAAATTTGATAGATAAATAAATAAATAAATATGTGAGGAAACCTTAAATAAATGAAACCAGCTCAACAAATTACAATATCAAATACTTTCTAAGTACAGTATACAAGAAATTGTAGCTCTATTTCTACAACTCAAAACTCTATTTTGAGTTAGAGCAAGAACATAGTTAAAAGCAGGACACTGTGAGAAGCTTTATGGCCATCTTAGTTAAGGGCACAACTGGCTAAAGAGTATACAATACCTAGGTGTTAAAAGATTAGCAATCACATTTAGGAAGGAATTAAGTCTAGATTTCAAGACAGAATAAAATATTTGCTTGATTTAGGAATAACTATGATATTTCCCTCATTAAAACTAAAAAGCAGTAATTTATTAAAAAAAACTTCAGTACAAAATTTTAGTAAAATAAGAGAAAATCCTATTATACTTTTCTATACTATATATTGAAGAACCACCAGTTCCAGGAGTTTTCCTCAGTTTCATAGATTTAATCGTATTGGCAATTTCTTGAAACAAAAGTGACAAAATAAGATTAATGATTTTGCCTTTCTAAAGGAGTACAATTTAATTGTTTTCATTAAAAAGAAACAAAGAGAACAAAGAATTTATTTCATTTTACATTGATTAAGATTTAGAACTCTATAAATTAGAATAAAACTTTAATTTACTTGACTTACTAGACAGAGAAAATCTTCATAAGTTTTCAGAGAAAGGATTCATTTTCAGTCTTTAGTTTCTATAATGTGATTTTTTGCAATAAATAAAAGATGCCCGTTGATTCTTAGTGCTTACTGTGTTACTAGGCAATCATTTAAGTAAATCATAAATTTCAGGTTCCTAAAAAAATGAGCAAATTCAGACACATCACATTCAGACCTCACAATTTTCATGTATTAATCAAGAGAAGGCAGGATCCATTTCTTAAAGGTGAAGTAATGCTTTTAGCAGGATAGTATAGTGTCCTCATTTTGCAATATGATTGCTCTCAAGTTATGTCTACCAAGTTCTGGATTAGTAATAAAATCATAAATGTTAGTTTAAGACAAAAAAAAAATAAAATATGCACATTTGTTTTTTTATTCCATATCACTGCTAAGTTGGCAACACTTAAGTAAGAATTTTCTGCCTGTTCAAATCTGCACAAAATTATGGCAAATAATAGAACAAGAGACTAAGCAAGCTCAGTTATGATGCTTGGCTGATGACTTTGAAAAAAAAATTGTTTACAATAATGCATGGTTACAATTGCCCCAATTATATTCAGATGTTAGAACTGGCATGAGCTTTCCCAACAGCAGGTGTTCAGTTTGAAGCTAAGAAGAAGAAGCATGCAAGCCAGCATAAGCACTTGTTGGACATATAGACTTCCAGAAGCAGTAATGCTCTGATCTGAGTAGCTCTCCATGAAATGTATTACTTTCCAGATGTCTACTGAAACACGTGGGGGTCAGTGGTTTGGATACCAAGCAGTGACTAATAGGAAATTTAAAAGAGAATGTTATAACATTTTGTTAGCGATTTACATAGTCTTATCCTGACCAAAATGTATTAACCCTCCTTTATTATGGCCCATAAACAGCTTGTTTTTAACTGACTGATTACGTAGAGATCAACATCAATAAACCAAAAATTCTTGTTTCTGGCTATACATATTTGGAGCTCTTTGTTTAAAGTATTTTAGAAATACATACTATGTTTTTGTTGGATATGTTCCCTTCTGTACTGTTTTCATTTATATTTATTTAATTTTATTTATATACTTACAGGACGCATGTGGTCATTTACCACATATAATGACTCTAGGTGGCTCACAACAATCAATAAACAGTTAAAATCATACCCTCCCCCTCAGGTGCTAGACTAAACATCTTCACAACTCAATCCCTCATCCAGCCAATGCTTGAGACAAGACTCAGGTCTTCACCATCCTTTGGAAGGCTAAAATGGTAGGGGGCCCTATGATCTCTAGTGGGACAATGTTCCAAAGGGATACCTCTTAGGGTCCTTAAAATGACATCTAAGGCGCTTAGAGCTATTCTATATTCCCATTAAGACAGGATAAATGGTCCTGCAAGTAACCTGGTTCTGTGCCATATAGGTCTTTAAGGTGATGACTTTGAAGTGCACCCAAAAACAGCTGAAAGGCAGCACAGTGGTTGTTACTTGGTGAACCGTGGTAGACACCCAAAAGTCTATGTGTGCTGGATTCTGTATCAGTTGCAGTGTCTGGAATGTCTACAAGGGCAGCTCCATGTAAAGCACATTGCAGTAATGCAAACAGAAGGTGACTAAGACTGTAAACAAGGCTGTCCAGTCCAGGAATGATTGCAATATATAAATCACAATTACATGCCAGTCTCAAGTATTTTTCCTTTGCACAAATATCATGTTCTACATTAAACAGAATGCTAGCAAAATTCCTTAATGTTAATGAGCAATGAGCAACCAATACAAACATGACATTTTAAAAAAATACTATTTTTTGTAGAAATCAGAAATATCAGAAATAACATGCACAAATGCAAAAAAATAATAATTTTTAAAAGCTAACATCTAGTTGGTTCCCTTCCCACCCAAAAAATTGTTTTTCAATCCAAACTGTGGCTGCTTCTCCCATTTCAAATATTGACATTTGTCTGGGTGAGTCTTGTTGTTTAAATTGTCCATGGATCAATGTACTTTAGCCTTCGTAGCCAAGAAGTAAGACTTGTCTCAGCTGGAACTGTCTTAACTGGGGCCACTGTCCTATATGATCTTAATGCTACGTTTGAATATTTAAAACAGTCTTTTAAAACTATCTGTTTTTTTAAAGCTAATTTAAAATTACCTAAATTCCGTTTTTGCAACTACAATTGTTGCAGTATATGCAACTACAATTGTTGCAGCCTTCCCCAAAGTGATATTCATGTAGGCATCAACTCCCTGAAGCTACATTGGCTAAGCATGATAAGAAATGGTTCAAAGTGCTTGGACAGCTATAACTTGTTCTGAATTGAGCATAATTGAGTAAATAGGTTTCAGACTGAAATAAATGTTTCTCATTTTCACTTATTTACTACTTCACTTTGTTTTGTATTACTTATATTTATTCATTTTATTATTATTTATAATATTTTAATATATTTTATAATAGTTGTGCGGACTTCCAGTTTAACTAAAACACATTTGTCCCCTGAAATCTTTCTTGCTGGTCCTGATTGCTCAGCTAATACTAAAAAGGATCTCAGTACTCATCCAAGAACCTTGATTGAGATGACTAATGATGATCTCATTCCAAGAAAAAGTATTGAGTGGAAAGCAGATCTGTTGATTACTTCTTTTCTCCCCCCCAAATGGTAGTTAATATTTTTTGTTATTGTTGTTTTGTCATAGCTTCAAAAACATTATTCTTATTATGCAACAACAACAAAACCTTTGTCATAATATATAACAGTATTAGCAATAATTTATTTATTTATTTATTTATTCATTCATTCATTCATTCAGCTTATAAGCTGGCCAATTTCCAATGATTCTGGGAAAATGGACTAGCTGGCCTCTGATGTTAATATTCCTTCAAACTCTATGATTTAATGATCTCCATCCCCAACATTCTTTATTCTTAATATTAAAAAGAGGCAGAATAGAATATTTCCCCTGAAGGAAAAGAGGAGAGACATCTTCTTAAAGGCAGAAAGCAGGTCCAGTCTTCCTGCTATAGGAAAACAGCTGAAGCAGAAACCTGAAGACGCTAATCTTTAATAATGGATATTTTGTATCCATTCAGAAAGCTGGGCCACTCTAGTCCCAAGCAAAGAGCAACTAGAAACACCAAATAAGCAACACAATAGGCAAGAAGCTGAAGATGACAAGATTAGCTCAGACAAACACCTAGGATTTGTAATTCCCCTCTTGCCTAAAGAGCCAGCCATGACCCCTACATGACCCCATAAGAATCTGGCAACAGATTAGAATATTAAAGGACATATTCTTACACAAAACCCCAAAGAATATATAAAAACCCACCTACTCTCAACCCCATTTTGTCAGCCACCCCAGAAATATGCTGTTGTCCCTGAAGCTTCTGGCTTTCCTGCAGCCTGCCTCCATCTTATTTCAGTGTCGTTCTCCTGGCTTGGAATCAGACCTGATTTTTCTTCCAACATCCATAACAGGCCTTTGATATACACATGAATGTCCTCTTAGTTTGGTCAAAAAAGTCAAGATGTCAGGCACAATGGTATGATTGCAGTTCCACCCTCTGTGCTGTGAAGGACATACAACACATATAAAAATGAGTGGAATTCAGCCATAGTTGTGTCTTGACTTTTTTTGACCATATTCCGCAGACACCAAGCTGATGTGGGAGATCCAGGGAAGATAAGTTTTACTGGTAGACAAAATTGAATACAACTGTAATGCAAAATTCATAAACTCCTGTAGTAATTTTAAAGTAATTCTATTTGCAACATAAAAAAGAGTATATCAAACAGTAGCATCTGCAAAGGGAGAAAGGAGAAGCTAGAAGGAATAGAGGAACATCATACTGCTGTGATCCAAGCCCTATGCACATCTACTGAGCTTTGGAACATGTAAAAAAAAGTGGAGCTTATGACACTTTGCTGTATTTTAACAAAAGCTGCAAATCCCTCCCAGGCCCCTGGCTACCAAATAGGAGCTGAGCCACTGACCCCAGATAAGAAAATGTTGCCAGCCTAAATATATTTTAAATATAAAGCTGAAAACAAAACAAACTTAGTGATTAAAGGATCTTAGGCCAAATAAAGTTCTTCTCTAATCCCCAGCTAACATCTGTTAGCACTATAAAAACAAATAAATGCTATTTGTCTTGGTAGAAATGCATGGAGAAATTTTTCAAAGAGGCAAGTGTGTATCTTTTTGAGTGTGAGAATGCATGTGGCAAATCTGCTATTTAGGTGTATGATTTGTGTGTACGTATTTGCAATTCCCTCAAATCAATATCCAATATACCTTAGCGAGATGAGAAATCTTGCAGTTCTACATTAACAGCTTTCTTCAACCTCTCTGAATTCAGTAGGAGGGTAGCTGCCTTCATATAAGATTATAACTAGGAAAATTACTCATAAGGGTAATTTTTTTCTTCTGCCTTCAGATAAATGCTGATCTGTGCACAACACTGACCTCTAGAGTGAAATTTGATGTTTGGTTTCACCAAAAGATGTCCGGTTTTTGTACAGAACTACCCTTTCTGAAGCATGTGATAATATTTTCTTATTAATTCTTATTCATTAAAACCTCTTAAGAAATTGTTAAGTTGGGGTTGGTGGAAGAATAATTAATTATTGTTACTAAAGGGTTGTCTGGGAGGCCTTTGGTGGAATGAAGATTGATTTAACTGGAAGTTGATAAGAAGGGGGAATAATAGGATGGAGATAGAGAACGATGAAGGTTATCTGTTTGAGATGTTTATTTTCAGTTGAGTTATTATCATTAGATGCATTGGAAAATGTATTTATGCTCTGTTTATGGATGATTGTTTATTTTAATACTATGATTTGATATGACTAGTCTCTTTTTTCTGTTAAAATTTAAAAAAAAAAAACCAAACCAATAAAAATATTTAAAAAAAAAAAAGAAATTGTTAAGTGAAAATATAAGGGTGTAAAATATAATAGCAATCTATATACTAAGTTTCTGAATTATTCTCTTTAAAGTTTTCCCTTTTAAGCAGACTCCAATGAACATTTTCATATGGGTGCTATTTCTTTTCTTACAGATATTACTTACTCTACCCTTAACCACAAACGTACTGAAAGCTGTTGTCACATAAAGGATGTTTTCTAGTAGGGAGACTGTCAAAGAGGTAAGAAATAAGCCTTAAGCCTATGCAGGGTGGCTTGACAGAGCTTCTCAAGATGAAGCTAGTTGCCTCATTGAGATGTACTCTGGCATCCTGCAGCCTCTTTTGGTACTTGCACTGGTTGGAAACGGTTTTCTGCTGTGGAAGAGGATGTAGTACAAAGCAAATCAAAGCAGCTGTGATGTTTCACCTTTCAAAGCAAGAGGCCACGTTGTTTTGCAAAACAGCTTCAAAGAAATAATGCATTCAAGCTTTCATTGAAATTACCAAGTTTCCAAAGAACTGCATGGTCTGGTAGCCATATAGGGGAAATTCAGGCACAGGAGGCAACGATGATAAAATGACAACAAAAGGAAAATGTAGAAATTAGAAAAAGACAAGCTACTTTTGAGAACAGGAACTGATTAGACCGAATACATTTTTGAGCAGGAAACAAATGGCCTTTTGAAGTTCACACTGAAATTTAGCTTGTCCTCCAAACTTGGAACCCTTTTATACAGTAGGACTACAGCTGGAAAATATCCATGGGAGAAGTTTATTCCTGATGTCTTCTATTAGGGTTGAATTGAAGTGTGAAAGGCTAAAAACCTGCAGACCACTGAAGAGATTATTTTATAATTAAATTCTGTAAATTCTCCCTGAACAAGTACCCTTTCCCCCAATTTCTCCAAATTTCTCTTTTTTCCCTTTAAAGGGCTTTTAAAGCAAATTATATTATATTGCCTTACATGAAATATTTATTAAAAAAATAGGAAAATGTATTTGCAAAAGACTTTTTTTTAGGTATATGCAATCCTTTAGGAGGAAAAATGGAAAAGGTACTTCGGAAGGAGGAAAAATGGAAAAGGTACTTCGGAGGACATCAGAGTGCAAACAGAGTGCCTACCTGCAATTCTTTAAAGTAACTTTTTTAGGATCACACAGCATTTACATAATAGCAGGAAAGGATGAGGCTGTTTTCAAGAATTGCAGCTGAGTGCTACATTTATACTCCTTCATGCACCAAATTAATTTTTCTAAATTATTTCTGAAAGACTTAGAGTTCTACTAATTAGAAGGGATCTTTGGGAAGTTGCAGTAGTGAACAAAAGGAGAAGAAAGTGTGATTGAAAGTCACACATGAGTCTTAGCTGACGCTGGAACCTTCTGTATCCTGTATCAATCTTAGTAAATGGATTCCTGAATGGCAGAATTCAATCTGGGTACAAAGCATGTTTAGCATGTTCTCTGGGCAACCCAGGTTTGCTCTCCCTTGCACATCTGCTGGATCACATATGGAGGATAATCTTTTGTCATCATTTTGTTCCCACATCACTATTGTTGGGAGGATTTCCCCCATTTGGCACTTCCAGCCGGGATTCTCCTTGACAGCGTAGTGCGGAAGAAATAGATCGTGAAGCCAGCTACCGGAAAGAGAGATTTAATCACAGAGATCAAAGTTGAGTGACAATTCAGCATGAGTCCCCGGCTAGCTAGACAGAATGGTCTTCAAACATGAGTTTTTATACGCTTTCGTGGTTTCCAAATTTTTGATTGGTGAGTTTGAATCTATCTTCCCTGATTTGCTGGTCAGTGACTATTGTTGGGCAAATTTTTTTTCTAATCCTGCCTAAAAGGTGTTAATTACTTTATTGTCGTATATTTGTTAATCCTAATTGCTGCTAGCCAGTTTTCCATTCAGTGTGTGTTAAGTGTTTGCTATCCAGCCTCAGGCTGCTGCTGAATCAGGTTAGTTCGTATTGGGTTTTTTTCCTGTGTTTGCCTGGTCATTCTTTCCTTGGGGTGGGGAGGGGGTGTCCAGCTCTTATCACTATTCATTCTGTTTCTATTGAATGTAAAGCTAGATATGATTCTTCAAGCCTATATTTTGAGAGACTGTTGAACTGTCACCAAAATGAACAGAATTTATCATAATGCACATTGGTTTGTTTGTGGGCATGATGGTTTTATTCTAGAAGTGAGGCCTAATAATTATTAGAGCAAATATTATATTGAATACAATTAATTTCTTCAGTAGTTCACATTTGTCTGCAATTTATTTTTATACAATATATTGTGCCTCTATTTGCAATCTCTGAATGAGCTTATTTACAATGCCTATTTCCCATAGCTAGAGAAGCATCCTATATGTTCTTACCAGTGGTGGGATTCAGCCGGTTCACACCACTTTGGCAAAAACAGTAGTTAATTTTTTATTGTCCAGGCCCAGAATGGACTTCTGGAAGTGGGATCCACACAAAGAACCAGTTGTTCACATATTTGAATCCTACCACTGGTTCTTACCCTCTGGTATTGGAGTAAGGAGGATATAATAAAGTTCTGCATATGTATGTTTTATTAAATAAAACTTTAAGTTTTATAACACAGTTTTCCAATATAAAAACTTTTTACTATATGTGAAGAAGATTGCTGTGCAAAAGGCTAGGGTGTGGAAATCTTGTCTTGCAAAAAACCCCAGCTTCCTAAGTTTCCAAAATTGCAAACTTCAAATCTTTTTAAAACATTCTGCTGAATTATAAAAACATTTATCAATATGCCACACCTAGGACTAGAGAAGCTACCAGCACAGTTAGAAGAAATATGTGTTTAAAGGCAGATCCATGGGATCCCAAGAATTGTCAATAATTATGTGATTTGGACATATTCCCTACTCTCAGTCTAGGCAAAATAACCTAATAACAATAAAATGTGGTTATAACCTCATTTTACAAAAGGTGAAGAAGAGGTCCAAAGAAAACATGGACAATTGTTTGAGAAAAATGGATTCTCTGCCTGACATATTTATTTATACAACTTTTTTTAAAAAAATGTAAAATGTAACACAGTCAAAAGTTCTGAATTCTTTCTAACCCCTGCTTTAATTTTATTTCTAAAAATGGTTTCACATTCCTGTACATCTATTGAACTCACTGGGATTTTTTTTCTGCATTTGTAACAAATATGTGTACCTAATATTTAGAAGGTATTAAATAGGGTGTAATTATTATAAATGATGATTATTACTATGATAATGTATTTATTCATTCATTTATTTGTATCCACCTTTATTGTTTTTATTAATAACTCAAGGCAATGGACCTATCCAACACATCTTTTTCTTCCTGTTTCTCCCTGTGAGGTGGGCTGGCTGTCCCAAAGTCATCCAGCTGGCTTTCATGGCTAAGGCAGGACTTGAAGTAATGGCCACTTTCTAGCCTGGTGCTTTAGTCACTAGATCAAACTGGCAATCATTATTATAAATTATACAGAATTGAAATACCCAAATAATTTTTTTATTTGTATATAAAAATCAAGTTTATTCAAATTCAAATGGAACTGATTTAAATGTTTCATTTGTTTAATAGTTTGAAACAACATATTTTTATTGTTTATATTGCATAAGTATTTTTATGGAAATGTTAATTTTAACAATACTTTTTAGTAAAGAAAACTGATAAATATATAGGTAATTCTATAAAAATAAGAGTGATAAAAACACACCCCTCAAAAAGAAACCAATGAGATCACAATGTCTTGTTTTCCTTCCTGATACCTTTATTTCATAATGATTTTAAGGAATCCATAAGCATTTTATGGCCTCTTTGGGAATTCTGTGATTTGTGAGACATATTTAGCAGAGTCGGTTTAAGGAATCTCAATACCAGGTTTGTACACTTCCTCTAGACACAGTGCTATGTTAGAATTACAGATTCCTACAAAAGGAGATAAAACCAAATATATGCTGTGAAACCTGAGTTAAGAAGTAATAATTAATAATAACAAGAGACAACATAGCCTTGGTACTCATTTTTTTTTTTTGGTTGTCTGTCTTTGATGCTGGTCATTGCCAAAAATTTTATACTCTGTTTAACTTGTAGTTCATGCTGCATTTATCCAGCTTTACCTGCTTCAACCTGTTTTCAAAGTTTTCACTGATATATCGAAAGGGAAAACTGTTGCCTAAAGGTATATATGGTTGTGGTTGCCACTTGCTTAGTTCCTACCTTCTGAACAAGGAAACTAACTCATTGACACTTACAGTTGCAGTATTCCACACTCATTAATTTTTGAATAAAACTTGATATCTGCAGTTGTTGAGAGTGATTTAGGAGTTGGAATCAAAGGTAGGTAAATAATAGGACATTATCTAGGATGCTACAGAAAGTCAAAATGTAGAAATATAGACATCTGATGTTAAAAGGAAGGAGACAAAAAGGAGTATTTATTGTACTCTGGAAAAATGTAAGTTCTTGTGATAGGGTTATATTAAAAAGAATTGTTCTTTTCATTTGCAAGAGAAAACAGCTGTTTGTTCTGGCTATATCAATTGATTACCTTTGATCACCCAATTTTCATTGTTGGATATAGTTTTTAGTAATAAAAAGAAGGAATGAAAGCTCTAATTTGAAACACTGTGAATTAAGTTCATTAAATATTTAGCAATTATCTTAAATAAGGCAGCTCAGGAGAAATACAATTTTAGAACTATTTAATTGGCAGAACAGCTAATAAGGTTTCTTTAGGAAAGCAGTATGAGACAATTAAAAATGCTATAGTCCCTATCATTAAAAATGGAATTTGATTTAATTTCAACAATATTTCTAGCTATTGCATTTGTTTAACTTAAATGTTACTTTTATTTTTTTTATTTCATTCTTCATTATTTTTAAAAAGTTTTAAAATATTTGGTTTTAAAATGTTAAAATACATGATACTTCTACAAAAACAAGAAAATACAAAAAATGATGGGCTGCAATCAAAGATAATTTTTGTCTAAGACAGAGAGAAAATAATTAGTTTTACAGTCCAAATATCCATCTTACTCATAGGAATTTGCCAGTAACATGCCAAAATCAAATTACATTTCATTGCTTAACCCATTATCAAACATCTCTGGAAAGAGCAGCCATTAATAAGAAACAACTATGTTCACTTTTTCCAATACTGTATTCATGTGCTGTTGGATTTCTTGCAAAAGAATATGTTATGGCATATTATATGCTAGTAATGGAATAAATTTCATGCCACTGGAAAACATTTTCTGGAATTAAACAAGTACTTGATTAATTCATGTCTCACTATTTAAAAGCTGGTAGTACTCAAATAACTCACGGAACATACTGTATATTTCTTGAACCTTCTATTCCCAATAGTAATTTTGGAAGAATAGAAATATGTTTCCTGGCAAAACAATGCAGTAAATTAATCAAGATAAAGACCCCCCTTTACTGCCTGGTAATAAATGGCCTTTGTTCCTCATATCCTAGGTGCCCTGATTTCCTTAGACTTTCACATATTTCAGGGAAATAGGTCATCACAGAAATTAAGGACTGCTTTTAACCTGTCAGTGAATGATTACATTCAGGTAAAAGAATAAAGTCCAACAGGTGGCGCTACATAAGCAACTTTGGCTGATCTCAGAACCCTAACTCAAGTTCAGATCTTCTTAGCAGTTGAGTGAGAAGCCATCAGTAAAAACAAGGACTAGACTAGGAAGAAGGCAATAGCAAATCACTTATACATGGAAAGCCAGCTTATCCATCTCCAACTGGTCACCAAGAATTGAGCTCAATTTAAGATAGTCTTTACCTTAGTAGGCCATTGCTATCCTGGAGTTAGCTGCAGAATGCTGCTATCTCACTCATTCTTTCTCTAAGAGATATAATCCGTTCTCACTACTTGTTCCTTCCTTTGTTGCTATAAGTTTAGCAGGCCATTTAAAGGCAGGCAATAGCACCTAGTAGTAAAGCACCTGCCGATGTCACCTTTATCTTTATCAATACATGATACTTCTGAATTCAAGATCATTTGACTCCTAAGTAATACGAATGGTGTATCCATTGCACTTGCAATTTACTTCAGGTTGCTGAACAAAAACAAAAATGAAGAGACTCAATGGGGTTAGTTTAGAGAGCCCAAGAACACTTACTCCAGACGAATGGCAATAAACATCAAGATTATATTACTATATTATACAATATCTTTAACTACCCTGACATCAACTGGGAGACAAACTCTGCACCAAGTGGAAGATCAAACAGATTCCTGACAAACCTAGCAGACAATTTTGTCCCCCAAAAAGTAGAGAAGGGAACTAGGGAATTAGCCATTTTGGACCTAATTCTCACTAATAGAGATGAAATGATAGAAGGTGCTGAAGCCATAGGAACCTTGGGAGAAAGTGATCATGCAATATTGGAATTCAACATTATGGAAGCACAAGCAATAGAACACAGTCAAACTAGAGTCTTGGACTTCAAGAGAGCTAATTTTAATAAACTTAGAGAGGGTTTGGGAAGGATTCCATGGATGAGAATCCTCCAGGGGAAAACAAATCAAGAAGCTTGGGAAATTTTGAAAAGTGAGATAATAAAGGCCCAGTCTAGCACAATACCAACAAAGAGGAAAAAGAACAGCTCTCAAAAGAAACCAGCATGGCTGATCAATTGAAAGATAAAAAGGACAAGTATAGAAAGTGGAAAGAGGGACACATAATTAAGTCAGAATACCAGCAAATAGCCCGAGCCTGCAAAGACGAAGTGAGGAAAGCTAAGGCTCAAAATGAACTAAGACTTGCAACCAAAGTCAAAAATAACAAAAAAAGCTTCTTTCAACATGTAAAAAACAAGAAAAAAGTGAAGGAAATGATTGGTCCATTAGTGGGTGAAAGTGGCAAGAAAGTGACAAACAACAGGGAGAAAGCAGAACTATTTAACTCGTTTTTCGCATCTGTCTTTACACAAAGGGAAAAAACAGACCAACCTATCAAAAATAGTGCCATAAAAAACAAAACAGAAATACAAGTTAAGATAGGCAAGAAAATGGTAAATGAACACCTGTCCAGCCTAGACGAGTTCAAATCAACAGGACCAGATGGATTACACCCCAGGGTTCTTAAGGAACTGGCAGATGTGATCTCAGAACCACTGAACTATATTTTTCAAAGATCCTGGAGCACTGGGCAACTACCAGAGGACTGGAAAAGAGCTGATGTAGTTCCCATCTTCAAAAAATGGGGGGAAAGGACCCAAGAAATTACAGACCTATCAGCCTGACCTCAATACCTGGGAAGATTCTGGAAAATATAATCAAACAACAAATCAGCGAACACCTACAGGCAAACAAAGTCATTACTAAAAGCCAACACGGGTTTGTCAAAAACAGATCATGCCAGACAAATCTTATTGCATTCTTTGACCAACTGACAAAATTAGTGGACCAGAGGAATGCTGTGGATATAATTTACTTGGACTTCAGTAAGGCATTTGACAAAGTAGACCACAATGTACTACTCGAGAAGATAGAAAAATACGGGTTAGACAGGATCACCACCAGATGGATCTGTAGCTGGCTGACCGGCCGTACTCAGCGTGTGGTCCTCAATGGAACCGCATCTACATGGAGGGAAATGTGTAGTGGGGTGCCCCAGGGCTCTGTTCTGGGCCCAGTGCTCTTCAACATCTTCATCAACAATCTGGACAAGGGGATAGATGGGAACTCATCAAATTTGCAGACGACACCAAACTGGCAGGAATAGCCAACACAGGCTTAGGATATAGGAGGATCTGGACAGACTTGAACACTGGGCGCTATCTAACAAAATGAAATTCAATGGTGAAAAAAGTAAGGTTCTACATTTAGGCAAGAAAAACCAAATGTACAGGTATAGTATAGGGGGTACCTTGCTCAATAGTAGTAACTGTGAGAGATATCTCAGAGTCCTAGTGGACAATCATTTAAATATGAGCCAGCAGTGTGCTGCAGCTGCCAAAAAAGCCAACACAGTTCTAGGCTGCATTAACAGAGGAATAGAATCAAGATCACGTGAAGTGTTAATACCACTTTACAATGTCTTAGTAAGGCCACACTTGGAATACTGCATCCAGTTTTGGTCACCACGATATAAAAAAGATGTTGAGACTCTAGAAAGAGTACAGAGAAGAGCAACAAAGATGATTAGGGGACTGGAGGCTAAAACATATAAGGAACGGTTGCTGGAATTGGGTATGTCTAGTTTAACAAAGAGAAGGACGAGGGGGGACATGATAGCAGTGTTCCAATATCTCAGGGGCTGCCACAAAGAAGAGGGAGTCAAGCTATTTTCCAAAGTGCCTGAAGGCAGGACAAGAAGCAACGGGTGGAAACTAACCAAAGAGAGAAGCAACCTAGAACTAAGGAGAAACTTCCTGACAATTAGAACAATTAACCAGTGGAACAACCTGCCTCCAGAAGCGGTGAATGCGCCAACACTGGAAGTTTTTAAGAAGAAACTGGACAGCCATTTGTCCGAAATGGTATAGGGTTTCCTGCCTGAGCAGGGGGTTGGACTAGATGACCTCCAGGGTCCCTTCCAACTTTATCATCATTATCATTATCTTTGAAACTGCTTATTGATTGCAATCCATTTCCTGACTGCAAATCAATTGACATTGAAGAATAAAAAGCTGGTGTAAATCCTGGCATATTTTTTTTTTTACAATTGATTGGGACACAACAGCATTTTTATAAATATCACAGCAGCTTTTCACAACCTGCTACTTTCTATATATAGGGGGAATTTCAGAGAATTTCAGGAATTGTACTCCTGATAAATCAGGAGGACATTAAGTTAGGAAAAGACAATCCAAACTTTTCACTGCTGAAGTGTAGCATATCTGTCTATCTTACATTTATGCCAGAACCACTGGTTTATCTGATCATATAGGTCACAAACATCTCTACAATCAGATTCTAAAGTATTTTAACTTGCAAGTATTAAGACAACTCCTTTCTTCTTGGATGCTCTTCAAGACTGATAAGTCACCCAGTGAAATTTGAAAGTCCTGAACAGGGAAACTTTTAAAATGTGATCATGAACTATAAAGTATTTAATAAGGGATTAATGGGCAATAATTAGATTGAAACTATTTGTTTCAGCAGATGAGAACATGGGGTTGACCTTGTCTGAACCTGTGAAGCTAAATTGGGTCAAGTCCTATTAATCCTTGGATGGGAGATATCCAGGAAATACCAGAGCTGAGACTAGACTAGAAAGCCATTTAAAAAAAAGTCAGCTCAGAATAAGGCAATGGTCATGAATTCCATATGGGTGCCAAGAAAAGTACATAGTCTGGTTCATGAGGTGACGATTAGGCTTGATTCAAAGAGATCTTTCTTTTAGCAATTCTACTATGAAAATGTAACTTTCAAAATTTTTAAGATTAAAAACAAAAAGAGGAAAGGAATACAAATAAGTGTTGGAGATTGTATCATCTGTTCGCACTTATTTTAGCTTATTTGACCCCTTGGGTAGATGAGGGGAAGGTCTTCGCATATTGGCTCTGTTTTTTATTCATCTTATTATTAGTTAAATGAATTTCTATTTAAGAAATAGGGAGCATCTCTTACCATCACTATTTGTGCTTCTGATTTAATTACACTTTTCAATCTCTTCAAGGTCTAATTTAGTTACAAGTGAGCTTTTTTCTTTTCTTGTCTTTCTTAAGAAATATAGCTTTTATTTCAAAGAATGTCTATTAGCATTCACTGATAACTGGGCTATGCTCATACTCTGTTTCCAATGTTATTGTAACTTGCATTCATATCAATAAACTTATAACCAGACAAGACAATTGTATCATTTTTTGTTATAAGCATTTTAATGCTTATAACATATTATTATGTTATTATTATGTTATTATTATTCGGCCCTCAGCTTATATTCAAGAACATATTCTCTAAAGGCTTCTGCTGAATTGAAACTTTTATAAAAAGGGAAAAAAAGTGAAATTACATGCTTCCAAATGTTTCCAGTACTCCCTTCAAAAAAAATGGTTTCTCCAAAAATATTATTTGCATAATTGCTTTGAAAACATTATTTTAAGTGCAACATTTGAATGAAGAACAGCTGTTTGATATGACAGGGAGTGTGGACCACTGGTTAGGCAATGGACTGAATGCTGTTGTACTTTCAATGCTAATGCTCACTTGAGCACAGTCTTCCTGGACAGTTTCCTACAAGGGGCCTATGACCTCATTTTTGTTTCCTGACAGCTTGTCTAAGGCACTGAGGTTTTCCACTTAGTTATTTAGTCTCGATCCTCAAAAATTTTATCTTGGAAAATGAATTGAAAACAATCAGATAATTTCAAATCAGATAGTTTAGTCCTGAATATTAAACATATGAATGAACAAATAAATGTTATCAAGATAAGCAATCTTATAATGCATTGGCAGTAGAATTGATTGGGTGCAATTGAGTCAAACCTGACTCTTGGTGACTAGACAAACAAATGAACTCCATTACAATTTAATGTTACCAACAATCCACCACTCTTCCAATAACATTTCCCTGATATCCTGACATTGACACAGGTCAGATATCCTGCCCAGATCTTATTTACTGTTTTTCTACTTCCCTCAAACTTTTTAAGGATAGTTGCAGATTGCAGTCTATAATTTATTTGTGTTACATGACCAAAGAATAAAATTTTCTGCGTAAAAATCATTTCCTCAAAAAAGCAAAATATTTTATCCAAACCTTATTGATTAGTTATTCTTGCAGTATTGTAACAACCGTCTCCAAATCCATAATTCAAAGACATTTTTCTCTCTTGCTCTCTCTCTTTCTCTTTCTCTTGCATAGAAACTATAATTTCTATGAGAATAAAGTTCAGACTAATTAATTGTTTTTCCAGAGCTAATGTTTGCAATGTCTAGCTTTCGAACTGTACATTTGTATGGGAAAAACAAGTAATTATTCTGAACTTTATTCCCATAGAAATCATTTTATCCTTTACAATAAACTTTGTAACTGTCTTTCTCCCTAGGATTAATCTGTTTACTTCTCCAGTATCCAAAAAAATGGAACTGTCTATTATCTTCACTTCTCCATTGCACTATTCACTTGCTGGTTGACATTATGTTTACTTCTTAATATTTAACACTATCCCAAATTTTTATTTTAATTTTTCTCATTGTTAACTGAAAATAAAGAAGATTTAGAAAAAGCTGTATTGTTCCTTTAATTCAAAATGTTACTATTTTGACTTTCAGGTTTGATTTCAGATGTCATCTTTTTCAATCTCACCATTCTTACACAGTACAGTAATTATTTACGAAGCAAGAAAAACACTGAGGCACCCTCTCATTGTCTTTCCTATTCTTAACCGTCTGTTGCCCCCAAGAACAACTTAAAGAAAATTAAATAAATACAAATTCTTTAGATGAGACATGTTAAATTAAAAGGTCTTCTATGAAAACCTTGCTTTCAAATCTATTGTTGAATGCCTTTGCCGCATCTATAACATTTTTTAAAATTTAATAATAATTTTTTGAATTTATTTTAAAATAATTCCCCTTATTCCCAGATGCAATTTTTATAACTACAGCTCAGGATATCCTTCAAAAATATGTTTGATCATTTTTTCCATTCTTTTAACTGAAAATAATTTTTGTATGTGGTACAGTTTGCTTCATACTTGAATTCTCCCATGATTCTTTAGCAGAATCATGGACAAAAGTGTTCTAATTTGCAACCCATTTCCATTCCACAATAGCAACAACCCACACACAACCCAACCCCACAACAAAAACCTGGCAGCAAAAGAATATGTCTCCACAAACTTAGTAAAATTCTACAAATTACACCTATGGGGAGGGGAGATGAAAAGAAATACAGATACATGACTACCAACAAGCAGAGTCTGCAGTCAGTGAACAAGTAATCCCTTATCCTTACATTCATTCTCACAAACTACCAGGGATGTTTGCAACAATCCAATATTTTTTTTTCAAAATGTTCAAGCATATGTTGTGATGTCATGATTCAAGCACTGCCTTTGTACTTGTATGAACATCATGATGCAAGTAGTAAAAAAGAAAGCAGAGTTTTGCATCTCCAATCACAATACATGTTTGGTAACTTGTTTGGTAATCAGGGGACTGGAGGCTAAAACATATAGTACAAGGAATGGTTGCTGGAATTGGATATGTCTACTCAGTGGTTTTTTTGTAAAAAAAAAAAAAGGTGCCAGAAGTCACCCATGTCATACAACCCCCCCTTGCCTACCCTACAAGGTTCCATCCGAAAAAGGTGCCGGAACTCCATTCTGGGTGTTCTATGACAAAAAAAGCCCTTTGTAGTCTAGTGAAGAGAAGGACGAGAGGTGACATGATAGCAGTGTTCCAATATCTCAGGGGCTGCCACAAAGAAGAGGGAGTCAACCTATTCTCCAAACCACCTGAAGGCAGGACAAGAAGCAATGGATGGAAACTAATCAAGGAGAGAAGCAACCTAGAACTAAGGAGAAACTTCTTGACAATTAGAACAATTAACCAGTGGAACAACCTGCCTCCAGAAGCTGTGAATGCTCCAACACTGGAAGTTTTTAAAGAAGAGACTGGACAGCCATTTGTCTGAAATGGTATAGGTTTTCCTGCCTGAGCAGGGTGTTGGACTAGATGACCTCCAAGGTCCCTTCCAACTTTTTATATTATTATTATTATTATTATTATTATTATTATTATTATTATTATTATTATTATTAATTATTATCTTGTCCAAAATCTTCCATTGCATGCCAGATATTCAAATTCATAGAACTGGTGAAATGCCTGTAAGGAATGCTGCCTATGAAGAGGTAGCTGGTATGAGGGACTGTAGGGAACTGACAATTTGCCAAGAAGGGAGCATATTCTAATGAGGGAGGGATGAGACAATTGGCAACACATACTGGAGCTGAAAAGGGTCCCAGCAATTAATCAGTATCATCTCATGAAATCCAGAAAGTACCCCAGGAGGCATGATTCCTCTGACATCATGCCTGCCCTAATCAGATAAGTCATATGTTGAGCCACAATGTTATGTGAGCCCATTTAGTTTGTGTGATACCAGATGCTTCTGGCCCAGTTCTGTTTCACTGGCTTTTATTATTTGATTTAATGATTTCTGTTTCATTTCTGAAAAATGGTTATGTGCTTTTTTGACTTACGAATAAACTTTCAGTTTTCTCTGAATAAATTATTAGCTAAAGTATTGTTTATAATGTATTCTTTAACTAAGAGAACATAACAATTGGTAATTATCTGCTGAGGTATTCTCTAGGCATAAAACACTATCATTAGTCCATTGTAATTTTTAATTCCATGAGTCCACTGTCTTTAAAGGCAGAAATAAAATAAGACACAAATGAGATACACTATAATAAAAACGCACAAAGTGGGAGAATAAGAGCAGGAAAATAAATCTGAGTGAATGTTCAATCAGCATTGTGTGATCTCTATCTTCTTTGCTGTTTCAGAAGGCTACGTAGCCAACAATTTCGGGATAGGCTATCTTTAGGGTTTAGCAAACTGGCAAACATTGCATAGCCATTATCCAAACATATTTACACCTTTACAAATACCTATAAATATGTGTACATCTATATATATATTTCTCATGTGCAAACAAAATTATCTGACTAGTCCTGCAGAATATTCAGGGATTTGTGGGATAAGGCAAGAAGACACTGCCCCATAGATTCAGTGAATGCTCAGAAGGCATTTGAAAACATACAACATACCCAACTGCTGTAAAAATATGTTTGCATTTCTATCTGCTGTGCTGCTTATTTTGCATTGGCTTTCCAGACCTTCTCTTCTTTTGCTGATTTAATAATTGCTTTGGAATGCCCCAGTGATGTAGCAAGTGAAGAATTAGAGAGGTGCAAAGAGGAGCAAAGAATCAACATTTGGGCTTCCTGTCTTGTTTCTACTCAGAAGGAAAAAAACACATTCTAAAATGCAGATGAGTCAAGACAGTTACACTGAGCTCTTTCCAGTTTTACAGTTGTTACAATCAACAATGCCTCTCAGATGGCTTTGCACTCTCTTCTGACATGCATACACACACATTCTCAGCACTGTGTTTAATGTAAAAACTCTATGACAATTATTTTCCATTACACTGCACACATGTTTATCATTAACCTTATTTTCATTGCTGAAGTCCCTATCTGTTAGTTTTCATCTCTTTTGAAACAATGTATGAGCTGTGCTCAAATAGCAATAGAAATTTGCAAAGTTTACTTTGTAGAAAGATAGACAGAATACCAGTGAAACATCATTCGGCATGTGAAAGGCTTATTTAAATATATGAAGAAAATATTAATATTTCCGGCTCCCTTAAAGGAGGCACTTGTGCGCCCCCTCCTCAAGAAGCCTTCCCTGGATCCAGCAATTTTGACCAACTATCATCCGGTCTCCAACCTCCCCTTTGTGGGGAAGGTTGTTGAGAAGGTGGTGGCACTCCAGCGGTCTCTGGAGGAAGCTGATTATCTGGGGCCTCTGCAGTCTGGGTTCAGGCCTGGCTACTCCACCGAAACTGCTTTGGTCGCTCTGATGGATGATCTCTGGTGGGCCCGGGATAGAGGCCAGTCCTCTTTCCTGGTGCTTCTTGACCTCTCAGCGGCGTTCGATACCATCGACCATGGTATCCTTCTGCACCGGCTGGAGGGATTGGGAGTGGGGGGCACCGTGTTACGGTGGTTCTCCTCCTATCTCTCTGGTCAGTCGCAGTTGGTGTTTGTGGGGGTCAGAGGTCCACCTCTAGGTTACTCCTGTGCGGGGTGCCTCAGGGGTCGGTTCTCTCCCCCCTACTTTTTAACATCTACATGAAGCCACTGGGTGAGATCATCCACCGGCACGGAGTGAGATACCATCAGTACGCTGATGATACTCAGCTGTACATCTCCACCCCTGGCCAAATCAGTGAAGCGGTTGAGGTGATGTGCCGGTGTCTGGAGGCTGTGAGGGTCTGGATGGGCGTTAACAGATTAAGGCTCAACCCCGACAAGACCAGAGTGGCTGTGGGTGATGCCTCCCAAGGACACTTCAATCTGTCCTTCCATTACTCTGGGGGGTGAATCCATAAACCCCTCGGAGAAGGTCCGCAACTTGGGAGTCCTCCTTGATCCACAGCTGACATTGGAACATCATTTATCGGCTGTGGCGAGGGGTGCATTTGCCCAGGTTCGCCTGGTGCACCAGTTGTGCCCTTATTTGGATCGGGAGTCTCTCCTCACAGTTACACATGCCCTTGTCACCTCGAGGATCGACTACTGCAACGCTCTCTACATGAGGCTACCCTTGAAGAGTGTTCGGAGACTACAATTAATGCAAAATGCAGCTGCGCGAGCAATTGTGGGCCTTCCACGTCGTGCCCACATTTCGCCAACTCTCCGCATGCTGCATTGGTTGCCTATCGGTCTCCGAGCGCAATTCAAAGTGTTGGTCATTACCTATAAAGCCCTTTATGGCATTGGACCAGGATACTTACGGGACCGTCTTCTGCCACATACTTCTCTACGACCGGTGAGAGCGCACAGGGTCGGCCTCCTCCGGGTCCCGTCAGCGAAACAATGTCATCTGGTGGGCCCTAGGGGGAGGGCTTTCTCTGTTGTGGCGCCCGCCCTCTGGAACCAACTCCTTCCTGAAGTCCGTGTTTCTCCCACTCTCCCGGCCTTCCGAAAGAATCTAAAAACCTATCTTTGCCGGCAGGCCTGGGGATGATTGTGGATTGTTGTGTGACTGATGAATATGTGTGGGGTTTTATTTTTAAATATTTTTTGCTTGGACTTAGATTGTAATTATTGTTTTATATATATGTTGTAAGCCGCTCCGAGTCTTCGGAGAGGAGCGGCATATAAGTCCAAACAAAATAAATAAATTAATTAATTAATAGATTGCCTGTCAAGAGCTTAATGGTTTGGGAACATACATTCCTCTTGAAAAATCTTGGTTTGAACATGTTCCAGTTTTCATCCTCATATTTTATCAAACAAGCTGTGTGTGATTTACAAAAGAACCGTTTTGTTTATTTACTTTACTTTACTTCTGCTATGTGGAGATAGATTTCAGAAACTGTTATGTCTTTTGAGAAGCTTGTTTCATTCTGGATCCGATGCTATAGATCAGAAGTCAGGGCCACACGATCTTTTATATCACCAATTCTTGTGCAAATCAGTGAACTAAGTTGGAAACAATGAGATCCACCCAATTCCAATCCGGATCAGAAACAGCCAATGGTGGAGGAAATATCAAGATGTATCCGCAGTTCTGGATCACAGAGAGACTTCCAAAATACAAAACCTGTTTGTGTAAGCTCAGTCAGCAGAAGGTAGGTACACAGAACCCAATTTGTGCACCTTAATGGGATTCTGGCAGGATCAGGAAAAATGTATTATCTAATAACAATTCAGTTATTAAACTTACCTTAATATTTACGTCTGGGTACTAATCTAAATAGAGAATATCTACTGTATGTAGTAGGGTCAATAACAACTTAATGGCAAAAACTAATCTAAACACTACATTTAATCATTACAATTCCAACTTCATATGATTATCAAATCTCCTCAGAATAAAGATTGGCAAGAGAAATTGAAAGCTGGTGATGTGTCTATACGGAAATTTGATATGTTTCTCTTGTACTGAGAGTTACATAAACCAGTTCAGATTTTGTGAAATATGCCTCACTCTGTTCTGATTGAAGGTTATCAGCTCTGATATAAGTTCTGATTTCTTCATTTGATTTTAGTATAGCATCAGTGCAAGAATTAGAAAAAAATTCACTAAATTGTTGCTTGAGATCTGATATGTTAAAATGCTTGACCACTAATCAAATAAAGAAGAGTGATATGTGTTGTACTTCTGTTCTCTTCTCTTTTACAACAACAAAAGGGCTTTAATAACACCTTTATTACGGTTTATGTATAGACTACTTCGTTAGATGAATAAAATGTTTGTCTTCTGGTTTCAGATATGCATAAGTAAAGCAGAGGGTAGAGGGCCAAAGTATACCGGTCTTGCTGGGGAGAGGCAGATATGGCGGGAGCCATAGGGTAGGCCATTCCCGGGGAACAAGAGCTTGCTGTTTAAAAGTGATCCCTTGCTCTGACCCCGTGAGCTCAGCCCGAAGTACTGGTGATGGGCGAAATCCGGACCCTGGGCTCAGGCTGTTGCTGCTCAATGCCAGGTTGGTTGTAAATAAAGCTCCCCTCATCCATGATCTTCTCCTGGATGAGGAGGCCGACCTCGCATGTGTGACCGAGACCTGGCTGGGCCCGGAGGGAGGAGTTCCTCTCTCTGAGATATGCCCAGCCGGGTTTCAGGTATGGCATCAGCCACGACCCCAGGGAAGGGGGGGAGGAGTGGCTATTATAGCCAAGAAGACCTTTAGCCTACGCAGGCTCGCTGTTTCTGAGATTGCGGGTTGTGAGTCGCTCCTTGTGAAGTTGGACCTAGGGGTTCAGGTGGGCTTGTTGCTCACGTACCTGCCCCCCAGCTGCATGTCAACAGCCCTGCCTGTGCTGCTTGAGGAGGTTGCTGGGTTGGCGGTTGAGTTCCCCAGCCTTATTGTCTTGGGGGACTTAAATGTTCCGTCACTCGGCGAATCCTCTGGGTTAGCGCAGGAGTTTATGGCCACCATGGCAACCATGAACCTGACTCAAGTAGTTCAGGGTCCGACTCACGAGAGGGGACACACTCCCGACATGGTATTCCCCTCAGAACAGTTGAGCAATGATCTGAATTTAAGGGGCTTAGATATCTTGCCTGTGTCATGGTCAGATCATTTTCTGCTACGGCTTGTTTTCAAGGCTCCACTCCTCCCCTGCGGGGAGGCGGAACCAATTAGGTGGTTCCGCCCCAGACGTCTGATGGACCCAGAGAGTTTTCAGAGAACGCTTGGGGAAATACCGGATTCTCTCATTCACAGTTCGGCAGAGTCCTTGGTTACGGCCTGGAATATGGCTGCAAAGGGGGCTCTTAACCGGATTGCGACCTCTCTGTGGTAGCAGACCCAGGAGATCTACTTGGTTCACTGAGGAACTCAGGGGGATGAAGCGCCAGAAGAGACACCTAGAGAAGCGATGGAGGAAAAGTAAATCTGAATCTGACCGAACACTATTAAGATCTTATATCAAGACTTATCAGGTGGCGCTCAAGGCAGCAAGATGCGCGTATCATTCCGCCTTGATTGCATCTGTGGAATCCCGCCCAGCCGCCCTGTTTAGGGTGACTCGCTCCCTCCTTAATCGGGGGGGGGGTGTTGATGCACCCTTGCAGGGTAGTGCTGAGGATTTTAATAAGTTTTTTGGGGATAAAATCGCCCAGATTCGGATGGACCTTGACTCCAATTGGAATGCAGTGTCGGCTGACAATGAGTCAGTCGAGATGACAGGGACTCGTCTTGATCCTGTTGTGTGGGAGGAGTTTGACCCGGTAGCACCTGATGAAGTGGACAAGGTCATGGGAGCTATGAGTTCCGCCACCTGTTTATTGGACCCGTGCCCCTCCTGGCTGGTTTCGGCCAGCAGGGAGGTGACGCGGGGCTGGGTTCAGGAGATTGTCAACGCCTCTTTGAGGGAGGGGTCCTTTCTGGCTCCCTGCAAGGAGGCAACTGTGTGCCCCCTCCTCAAGAAGCCTTCCCTGGACCCAGCTGTGTTAAACAACTATCGTCCTGTCTCCAATCTTCCCTTTATAGGGAAGGTTGTTGAGAAGGTGGTGTCACTCCAGCTCCAATGGTCCTTGGATGAGACAGATTATCTGGGCCCTCAGCAGTCAGGATTCAGGCTCGGCTGCTGCACGGAAACTGCTTTGGTCGCACTGACGGATGATCTCTGGCAAGCCCGGGATACAGGACATTCCACTATCCTGGTGCTACTTTCGATAGCATTGACCATGGTATCCTTCTGCGCCGGCTGGAGGGGCTGGGAGTTGGGGGCACTGTTTTGCAGTGGTTCACCTCCTACCTCACTGGTCAGTCGCAGTCGGTGTTGGCAGGGGGTCAGAGGTCGACCCCTAGGTTCCTCCCTTGTGGGGTCCCTCAGGGATCGATCCTCTCCCCTCTGCTGTTTAATATTTACATGAAACCGCTGGGTGAGATCATCCGACGACACGGGGTGAGATATCATCAATATGCTGATGATACCCAGCTTTACATCTCCACCCCATGTCACTTCAGTGAAGCAGCGGAAATGATGTGCCGATGTCTGGAGGCTGTTAGGGTTTGGATGGGTGCTAACAAGCTCAAACTCAACCCCGACAAGACGGAGTGGCTGTGGGTTTTGCCTCCCAAAGACAATTCAATCTGTCCGTCCATCACCCTGGGGGGGGAGTTTTTGACCCCCTCAGAGAAGGTCCGCAACTTGGGTGTCCTCCTCGATCCACAGCTAAATCTGGAACATCATCTTTCAGCTGTGGCGAGGAGGACATTTGCCCAGGTTCGCCTGGTGCACCAGCTGCGGCCCTATTTGGACCGGGAGTCTCTTCTCACAGTCACTCATGCCCTTATCACCTCGAGGCTCGACTACTGCAATGCTCTCTACATGGGGCTACCTTTGAAAAACGTTCGGAGACTTCAGGTAATGCAGAATGCAGCCGCACGAGCAGTATTGGGCCTACTTAGAAATGCCCACATTTCAACATCACTCCGTGAGCTGCATTGGCTGCCAATTGGTCTCCGAACGCAATTCAAAGTTTTGGTTATAACCTATAAAGCCCTACATGGCATCGGACCAGGTTACTTACGGGACCGTCTGCTGCCCCATGAAACCCAGCGACCAGTTAGGGCCCACAGAGTCGGCCTTCTTCAGGTCCCGTCAGCCAGACAGTGTCGCCTGGCGGGGCCTAGGGGAAGAGCCTTCTCTGTTGCTGCCCCAGCCCTCTGGAATCAACTCCCCCTGGAGATCCGTGTTGCCCCCACCCTCTCCGCCTTCCACAAATTATTGAAGACACATCTTTGCCGACAGGCCTGGGGCAGTTAACACCTTGCCCCAGCCAGTGTATGTTTGTTTGCATGTCTGTCTTGGATGATTGGTTTTTAATTAAGGGGTTTTTACAATGTATTTTAATGTTAGATTTCTTGTGAGTATCCATGTTGTAAGCCGCCCTGAGTTCTTGGAATAGGGCGGCATAGAAATCTAATTAAAGTAAAGTAAAAGTAATTTATACTCCAAGATCACCTCAGATGGGCACTGCAGCCAAGAAATTAAAAGACGCTTACTCCTGGGGAGAAAAGCTATGGCAAATCTAGACAGCATACTAAAAAGCAGAGACATCACCCTGCCAACAAAAGTACGAATAGTCCTCTTCTTGCTGCTTATCTAAAAGGAATAACCATCCCTTCCTTTCTTGAAACAAATCCTCTTCCTCCACTCCATAGATGAACTGTTTATCAAGCAAGATCCATTTCCCTTTATTCTCTTTATTCTCAGTACTGTCTTCTTCTTGTTCTTGTTCTTCTTCTTGTTTAGGTTGCACTATAAAATATTCAGCAGTCGGTTGTAAATCAGTTTCATTTGGAAGAAAGAATCTGGTTAATATTTCTGTAATGGTCTCTTTCAGTATTGCTTTAATCTCTTCCACTATTACACGCCTTTCTTCTTGAGATTCATCAATACGATCCAAAATAAGTTTAACATTTGAATGTAAATTCCACTCCATTTTAAATTTAAAACAATCACTCTGGCTTTAATACAATTCCTACCGCCGTCTCTCTAGCTTCGCTTACGAGAACAAGGAGAGAGGGAAAAAAATGGAGAATTCACTTTCACTTTCAAACACTTTCCTTTAACAGTGAAAGCAGTGAAAGCTATACGCCATTTTGAAAGCATTATGTTGATTGTAGAAGTTAGAAATATATAGCCAGAAAAACAATAAAAAAAATACTTGCAATCCAATAAGAACTCCTGTATTCACTCAGTCTGCTTACAGTCTCTCTTGTGTTCTATTTTTATAAGCAGAAGCGGTCGCGGCGTCTTTCTCTGTCTGATGACAGAAGCGTCTCTGGGCAGGAGCGTTCTCAGGAGCTTAGGGAGCTATCACTCTTGATCCCTGAAAACTTTTTCAGGGATTTAAGAGGTGCTCAACCCTGCTCCTGATGCTCTACACCTCTTCTTTGCCCGAAGAGGGGATTTTTCACCGCAAAAAAAAAAAGCTGATGTGCGCTGTTTTTTGCGGCTTTACAGACCCAGGGAACGGAGCCTCACAGAGGAGACTCTAGCGGCGCCATCATGAGAAAAAAGAGACATTGATTCAGTTTAAGAAGCAACTTACTTATGGGCCTGAGGATTGGGAAAAGCAAAGACAGAGATTTGAATTGTTATCTCAACAAAAGTTTATGGCTAAGAGTAACAGAGGACTAATGCAAAGGTTAAGACGGTTTATTTGGACTCAAATGATATTGCAAGTAAAGAAGAGAGACTTATTATTTGGAAGGGAGGCGTCGTTATGGAGGTTTACCTAGTTAAAGAAAAAACCTAGAATTCGACTGAAGGAGTGAAATTTAAAACTGTATGCAGGAATTATGGGTAATTCAAAATTATGGACTGATTTAAGGACTAAGATTATGAGTAAGATGTAAGAGAAGATGATTAATGGAAGATATAATTAAATTGATGAAGAATGTATTTGTTCTGAAATGATCTAGGTTTGACATTAGATTGATTGATTGATTGATGGGATAGATAAGCATTATGTGATTTGATAAGGTTGAAGGAATGTAAGTTAGAAATGGAATAAATAGATTGTATTTGTTATGGAGGTTTATCTGACAGATGAGAAAGCCCTGAAGTCGATTGAAGAAGTGAAATTTAAAATTAAATGTAAGGAATTAAGGCTAATCTAAGATTATGGGCTGAATTAAAGACCAATTTTATAAGTAAGATGTAAGAGAGGATGTTTAATGGAAGATATGATATTATTTGTTTATTTTTCTAAAAAGATTTTTTTTATTATTTGATGTTCAATGGTTTGAAAGAGGTTGATTACTGGAAGATGTATATAAAACTTGATTGTTTGGGCGATTTTATATAACCTCTCAATGGATTGAAGTGATTTAAGGTTTGAGTTAGATTGATGGTTTAGATATGTAAATGAAAATTATCATTCTTAACAAGATGATTTGTTTGTTTTGTTTAATGGATTGAAATGATTTAGAGATTGTATATAGTATATAGTTTAAAATTCTTGTTAGGATTATATAATAATTTTGTTTGATGTAGTGGGTTTTCTTTTGTTTTACCCTGTACTCACTCTGGGAAGTCGGGGGGGGGGAGGGTTAGGGAGGGTTTATAATTTTATATATGATGTTTTCTCAACTGTAATTGGGGTGGATGTAAGAATATGTAATTACTGTCATTAAGGGGTTGCTCGGGTGGCCTCTGGGCACCACATCTGTTGGAAAGAGGAAGGAGGAGTGAAGGCTGATGTAAGTGGAAGTTGATAAGAAGGGGGAAGAGTAGGACGGAGATAGGGAAGGAGGGAGGAAAGTAGAAAGAAAGTAGAAAGAAAGTTGGTAAGAGGGGGGATGAGTAAGGAGGGTGGAATATAGAGAAGTAGAGAAGGAGGGAGGAAAGTAGGTAGTTAGTTGGTAAGTGAGGGGGGAAGGTTAGGGTTGGGGGGGATGTGGTGGTGGGGGTACCGAGCAGTAATGTTAATTGTGTGGTATGATTATTTTCAGTTGAGTTATTAGTATTAGATGTATTGAAAAATGTACTTATGTTTTGTTTATGGATGATTGTTTATTTTAACACCATGATTTGATTTGAGTAGTTTCTTCTTTCTGTAAAAATTAAAAAAATTAATAAAATATATTTTCCCCCCAAAAAAAAGTACGTATAGTCAAGGCCATGGTTTTTCCAGTTGCAATGTATGGATGTGAAAGTTGGACCATAAGAAAGGCTGAGCGACAAAGATTGATGCCTTTGAACTGTAGTGTTGGAGAAGACTCCTGCAAGTCCCTTGGACTGCAAGGCATTCAAACCGGTCAGTCCTAGAAGAGATCAACCCCGACTGCTCTTTAGAAGGCCAGATCCTGAAGCTGAAACTCAAATACTTTGGCCACCTAATGAGAAGTAAGGACTCACTGGAGAAGGGCCTAATGCTGGGAAAGATTGAGGGCAATAGAATAAGGGGATGACAGAGAATGAGGTGGCTGGATGGAGTCACTGAAGCAGTAGGCGTGAACTTAAATGGACTCCAGAAGATGGTAGAGGACAGGAAGACCTGGAGGAATGTTGTCCATGGGGTCGCAATGGGTCGGACACGACTTCACAATTAACAACAACAACAAAATTTAGGTATCTTATGTTAAGGTAATTTCTTGATGATACTGGCATGATTTTACATCATCAGCAATCTGCTGATTTGTTAATTAATTTTGATCAGAATAGAGCTGGAAGAGAAGTTAATACATTTAGGTTAATACATTTACAGTAATGCATTAGGGGCTTTTGCACACTAGATGGCATTGCTGCACTGTACTATTGATATACTATAACTAGAAAAGGTACTTCTGTTTAAAAAATCTTAAATTACTCTTGGCTAAGTTAAATATGATTTATATTATGTGTAAAATATGTCTTATTCAGCAGTATAGTTAGCAGTTCCCCCAGAATTCTCTCTAGCTAGTCCAAAATACAAAAACTAGATCATTATAAAGTAATAATAATTAAGGTATGAAAAGCATATAGGGTATTAGATGTTTATTAATTTATATCCAGCATTTCACTTTGTAGCCAAATATTCCTCACCTTTGGAAACAACCTCACTTACATTGTGCTGACTGTTAGTCTAGAGTACGGGTATCAAACTTGCCACGTCATGTATAGTGACTCTTTTTGCATTGCCGGATGTGGGTGGGCACGGCCTCTGCATGATGCAACGGGCCAGCAGGCCGGCAGTTTGACACCCTTGGTCTAGAGAGTGGGTAGCTTATTGCAAGTAGTTTCCAGCATGGTTGAATTGTTAAAGTTTGACTAGGATTATAGAGACCAAATTTCAACTTCATACTCAGCTATGGAAACTTACTGGATTGCTTCAATCCAACCATTCTCCTTCTGACTCAAAGGTTGTTTGTGAGATAAAAGATATGCCTTGCATAAATTTGCAAGAATTAATAAAATTACATGAATTAATGAATCTAGAGCAGGGATGTCAAACTGCCAGTCTGCGTCATGGCGAAACTGCGCCCATCCCATTGCTGACAATGGAAAAAAAGGTGCGATACATTGCAACACGTCACATGGCGTTTGACACCCCTGATCTAGAGTGTTGTTTTGGAACGGCCTAGTTTTACATTCATGTCAAATAGGCACGTACCAAAAGTAAATGTGTTAAGTTCATAAACTAATATATCTAATATAAACCTATGTTTTGAAATACTGTCAGGAATTACAGTATTCTTTTAAAGAAAATTGACGCTTTCAGGGAAAGCAGGACAAATGTTTTTGTGTTAAATTCTATCCGCATGTTTCCAATGGCCAACCAAAAATGACATCATTGCTTCTAACTGTCAAGAGAAGCTCACTTGGGAAACCTTAGTTTATATTACAGTCAGCTGTGGGAATTCAACAGGGATGATCTCATCCAGAGATGAATAGGTTTGAACTTGGCACTTTTTCTTTACATGAAATCAACCTGTCCTTAATTGGTGTGAGTCTGAGAGATTCGGATTTCCTGTAGCTTTACACATCACTATTGCTTAAAAACAGATATAAAATTAAAGAAAAAATCTGCACTGTTCAGTGCAGTAAAATTTATGATAGTAGAAAATAGTTATATACAAATGGATTTCTGTTGGACTGTGTGGGAAAGACTTCAGTTGTTAAGTATATAACCCTTCTAGATGTCCAGTGATTAAAAGTCACATTATAATATAAATGTCAATATATACACATCTGTTTTTATTTTATTTATTTATTTTCGAACTTTTATACCGCCCCTCTCCCGTAGGACTCGGGGCGGTTAACAGCCAAATTAAAACACATAACAATAATAAATATTTAGAACTGAATTAAATTTATACCTAGGCTGTCACTAAAACCAATTAAAATCCCATTCTTAAAACCCTAACTACCTTGTTTAAAAATTTTACTTAAAAAACCCGAGGAGATCTAGGAGATCTAGGCCAGGCCGGCTTGATTGAAGAGATGAGTCTTCAGTTCTCTTCTGAAGGTGCGGAGATCATGACACATCCGGAGTTCCGGGTGGAGCTCGTTCCACATTGTCGGTGTCCCCACAGAAAAGGCTCTCCCCCTGGGTGCCACCAGCTGACATTGCTTAGCCGATGGCACCCTGAGGAGGCCCTCCCTGTGGGAGTGAACTAGTCGGTGGGAGGTATTTGCTGGCAGAAGGTGGTCTTGTAAGTAACTGGGTCCTATGCCATGGAGCGCTTTAAAGGTGGTAACCAACACCTTGCAGTGCACCCGGAAGACCACCGGCAACCAGTGCAGCTCACGCAGGATGGGGGCCGTTCGTGTCTGCCAGGGTGCCCCCACTACCACCCGCGCGGCTGCATTCTGTGCCAGTTGGAGCCTCCACATGCACCTCAAGGGGAGCCCCATGTAGAGAGCATTACAGTAGTCCAGTCTGGAAGTGATGAAGGCATGAGTGACCGTGTGACCGTGCGTAGTGCGTCCTGATCTAGGAAGGGGCGCAATTGGCGTACCAGACGAATCTGGTAAAACATCCTCCCGGCCACGGCCGTCAGATGGTCCTTAAGGGACAGCCGTGAATCCAGGAGCACTCCCAAGTTGCGAGCCCTTCCCGTGGGGGCCACTGACTCACCCCCAATAGACAGCGATGGAGTCAGCTGACTATACCGGGACAATGGTAACCATAGCCACTCGGTCTTGGAGGGGTTGAGCTTGAGACCGTTCCTCCCCGTCCAGATCCGCACGGCCTCCAGGTACTGGGTCAGCATGTCAAGGGCTTCATTTGGATGGTTCGGGGTGGAAATGTACAGCTGAGTGTCATCAGCATACTGATGGAATTCCACCCCAAAACCTCGGATGATCTCACCCAGCGGCTTCACATAAATGTTGAACAACAAGGGCGAGAGGACCGACCCCTGAGGCACCCCACAATCAAGGGGCCTCGGGGTTGACCTCTGACCCCATCAACACAAACTGCGTCCGGCCAGAGAGGAAGGAGGAGAACCACCGAAGCCCGGTGCCCCCTATACCCAACCCCTCCAACCAGCACAGCATGATACCATGGTCAATGGTATCAAAAGCTGCTGAGAGGTCCAATAGCACCAGGACAGAGGAGCAACCCCTGTCCCGGGCCCGCCAGAGATTAATAGTGGGGATTATTGTATATGTATATAATAGCAACTTCAGCATAATGCAAATCTGTTTGGTTTCTCTGATTGGGCTAAAGTATTTCTAGAAAATAGACAATGGAAAGCAAGCAAGCAAGAAAATGCACCAGTAATATAGCTAATAAGTAAAAACTAGACAAAAGGCAGAATATACTGCTGTTTATGCCTTTTAAAAAAACCTGCTTCTGGAACAATAGAGAATTCATTGTTTATCTTGGACTACACTGCAATAAAGGTGCTGGGCACAGTTTGGAAAGATAACAAATACTGCATGTCTACAAACTGCCTGTGTATTCAGTTACTATAAGAGGCTAATAACAGAGAGATCAGTAAACAAGTCAATGTCTATTTCCCCCTGCCCTGCTCTATTTTAATACATAAATCTGTGGAAAATGAACTGCAGTTCTTTGGCACTTTTACTCTTTTTTTTTAAAGGGGCAATATGTACAATTTTGTGGTCTGAAATTAACCCCTCATAAATGTTCTGATGCTAAATTCATGCAAAATAGATTGTTATTGAAAAAATTGTTATTGAAACAGAAAGATAGGAACAACATTCAGCACATTAGATCAGTGGTCCTCTTAGTTCAGGGATCTTTAACTTCGGCAGAGAAGTTTCACTGAAGGCTACATTTCAGAATGTAGCTAGAACAGCACTTCAGTTAATTAAAATTATTTACATACAATTAACATTATGTTCTCATGCAGTTTTCCTTCTGTTGGAATTTATAATTCAGTGCTGCCCAGAGCTATTTTAAGCCTTATAGAAGTGGAATGGGAGTTGCAGAATTGGAAGGGAAGGATTAGCCATTTTCCTTTTTTTTTTTCCAGCAACTATCTCATTGAACATGTGGCAGTGATGCTGATTATTGAAGCTGTTTGGGTCTCTGATTACTGCACTATTCAAGAACAATAGCAGGATGCTATTATTAAGGGAATACAAGGACAGATTCTTGAAATGATGATGAAGAGACGGGATGAAAGCTTATCCATTTTTACCAAAAAGAGAATTTCTAAAGTTACCTAAGTTTTAAAGTTCCAAAGAATGCAATTTACAGAAGACAAACCTTTCAGCATCAACTTATGAAAACATATTATAAGACATATCAAGATTTAATTCATTACGCTTCGGTTCCACATACTATTCAAACAATGTCCTGATAAACCTTACATTGGAGTGGTGTCAAAATGTTTCCAAGTCTATTCTTCACAATATTGCTGGTGTTACTCCACTTCTATATATTTTTCAAGAAATGTTTTCTGATAAATAGGAAGATATAAGTAATGAATAAGTAATTGCATTTATTTCACCAAAATCAGAAAATTATCTCAGATTTTTACCATAGATTGATCAAATTTTTTATTTAATTAAATGCTGGAAATTTTTCTGTAGCTTTATTGAAACACGAAGCAGTAAATCATTAAAATATGAGTCAGCCATTAAATATCAGCTCAGTGCTTTTATTGTGAAGTCATTCAAAACTCCAGCTCATTTCTTATTTCTTTCTTCCACACATTTGATTAAATCTATGATTTTCTGATGCTTCTTCTGAAAGATTAATCTCCCACAATCAACATCTGCAGACACTGAATGGACTGCTATTTTGGTATGTTATCAAAAATTCATCTGATGAGTCTCAGTTAAAAGGGTTGATGACTTCAGCAAGTGTTTCAGAAGTCATTTATTAGTCTTGCATGTAATAATGGATATCAAAAAGCAAGTTTTAGACGGCAAGATGCTTTTTAATGCAACAGTTTGGAAATCTCATTGAACCACCTCCTATGGCTATGTGTGGCAGTCTTTAATATCATTTTTTCTATCATTCACTTATTAACAATAAAGCAACAAACAAGACTTTATTGTTAACAAATTATAGAATTTACCCTCTACAACAGAGTACCTTTTATAGTTTTGAAGGTTGGTTAATATTTGTGCGTTTGTGTGTCTTTCCCAGCTTCAATTTCATGGAGAATTTTCTCCATGCAAATATTTCCAATATTTTGGGAGGGAATATATTTTGTTATTCAGCATACCAAAAAGATGTTTGATAGTCAATTTTAATCCAAGAACAGGTTTGACAGTAGCTACATGTGCTCCATTATGGCAAATTCAATTAATATATATTTATTTCATAAATAAGTTTGAACTGACTCTGGAAGAGAATTACACATAAATTGGGGAAGTGCTGTACTAAATAGGACAGTTGGTCATCTAATACAGGAGTCCTCAATCTTGGCAACTTTAAGACTTGTGGATTTCAGGTCTTAAAGTTGCCAGGGTTGAGGACCCTGATCTAATGCCTTACTGTCAAATGTTACAATCTGATTTCAGGAATATTTTCTTCTACTCTATCACTGAATAGAATGAAAAAAGACTTGCAACAGAAATCAAAGATAATTTTAAAAAAGTTTCTTTCAACATATAAATAACAAGAAAAAAAGTCAAGGAAACTGTAGGTCCGCTAAAGAGAGAAGATGGCAAGGAAGTAACAAGCAATAGGGAGAAAGCAGAGCTGCTTAACTCATTCTTTGCATCTGTCTTCACACAAAAAGAAATTATAGCACAACATATCAAAAGAAAGTACTGCAAAAGACAAACTAGAAACAAAAATTAAAATAAGCAAGAAAATTATAAGAGAACACCTATCCAACCTTGACGAATATAAATCACCAGGACCTGACAGACTACATCCCAGAGTTCTGAAGAAGCTGGCAAATGTTATCTCAGAACCATTGTGCCATATCTTTCAAAAATCCTGGAGCAGCGGGGAAATACCTGAGGATTGGAAAAGGGCTGATGTGGTTCCCATCTTCAAGAAAGGGAAAAAAATAGACCCAGGAAACTACAGACCAATCACTGTAACATCAATACCTGGGAAGATCCTGAAAAATATAATAAAAAACAGAACAACTAGAAGCAAACAAAATTATAACTGGGATTTGTTAAAAACAGATCATGCCAAATCTTATTTCATTCTTTGATAAAGTGACCAAATCAGTAGACCAGCGAAACAATGTGGACATAGTAAACTTAGATTTCAGTAAGGCATTCAACAAAGTAGACCACAATCTACTGCTTGGTAAACTAGAAAAAGGTGGAATGGACAACATCCACCACCAGATAGATTTGTAGCTGGCTGACGAACCATACTCAAGGAGTAGTCCTCAATGGTACTATATCCACATGGAGAGAGGTAAGCAGTGGGGTACCACAAGGCTCCGTCATAAGCCCAGTACTCTTCAATATCTTCATAAATAACTTAGATGAGGGAATAGAAGGGAAACGTATCAAATTTGCAGATGACACTAAGCTGGCAGGAATAGCCAACACCCCAGAAGACAAGCTCAGGATTCAAACAGATCTTGACAAACTGGAATAATAGGCCCTATCCAACAAAATTAGTTTTAATGTGAAGAAAAGCAAAGTTTTACATTTAGGCAGGAAAAATCAAAGATATAAGTACAGATTAGGTGAGACCTGGCTCAAAAACAATAACTGTGAGAGGGACCTTGGAGTCCTAGTGGACGATCACTTGATTATGAGCCAGCAGTGTGCAGCAGCAGCCAAAAAAGCCAATACAATCCTGAGTTGCATAAACAGAGACAAAGAATCAAGATCACGCAAAGTATTAGTACTGCTTTATAAAACCCTAGTGAGACCACACCTGGAATACTGCAACTAATTTTGGTCACCATACTACAAAAAAGATGTTGAGACTTTGGAAAAAGTTCAGAGAAGAACAACTAAGATGATCCAAGGCCTGGAAACTAAAACATATAAAAAACAGCTGCAGGACTTGGGTTTGCCTAGTCTAAAGAAAAGAAGAAATAGGGGCGACATGATAGCAGTATTCCAGTATTTGAGGGGCTGCCACAAAGAAGAGGGCATCAAACTATTCTCCAAAGCACCAGGACAAGAAACAATGGTTGGAAACAGACCGAAGAGAGAAGCAACCTGGAATTAAGGAGAAAGTTCCTAACAGTGAGGACAATTAACCAGTGGAACAACTTACATTCAGAAATCGTGGGCGCTCCATCACTGGAGGTTTTTAAGAGACTGAACACTCACTTGTCTGAGATGGTACAGGTTCTCCTGCTTGAGCAGGGGGTCTGGACTAGAAGACCTCCAAGGTCCCTTCCAGCTCTATTCTATTCTATTCTATTCTATTCTATTCTGAATATGTTAGTATGTGAACTGGACATTTTTGCAAAAGTACAAAAACAACAAAAAGAACTAATATTCAAACTCTGTACTTTGGAATAACAAGTCTCTAGCCCATTAAGATATACTTTATATTAATGATACTTTATTAAACACACCTTGGCAGCTGTTTGTTATATTCATATGATTTATTTCCAGCTTTTAGATCTTGATGACATGGAAAAGATACATGTGCTTGCTTATCTCTTGCTGATTAATAAAGCTAGATTTGGTCTGGTGCTAAGATTAAGGGAAGCAATGAATGTCTCCTTGGCTGAAAAAGGTGTTTATGCATGCTTAAAAGAAGCAGTAATGACAGATGTATTCAAAAAGTTCTTCCAGTAAGGTCTCTGTAACCATGAGCCAGATCCAACTCTTTCATTATAGGGAATGGCAATTATGAAAAAATGACCTCATAGTCTCTCTTATCTATAAAGAAATACATAAAGGCTCTTATCTATAAAGAAATACATAAAGCACCATCATTTCAAGTTCTGTTTCATTAAGGTTTACCAGAAATAACAACATATATTTTTAACCTTGATGAAATGAACCAACTTTGTATTCCTTCCTTTACTTATAACAATTTTAATCTATAGTCCATTCAAATAAAGTCTTAGGACTTGGTTATCTTTCCATTTTTTTTCTTGTCCCTTTTAATGAGATTCTTCAACATTTTAACAAGCCTTTTTTGTAAATACATTATAAGAATATTATCCAAGTCACTCTTGTCTTATTATTTATATATATCTCTTTCTATTGTTAATACAATATCCAGGTTTTTTTGAATGTCCAGTGTAGTACATTTTTCCATGTCATTCTTGTAGCCTATCATTTGTAAATTCACTTTCAATTCAGTCTTGAACTTGCTAGGTAAAATTTGTTCCTTTTCTTTTCAACAACAGTAGCCATACCAGATTGATAGACACACAACTGAATCACACTATGCGCATCATATCGGGCACAAGAACTACTCCCATATCACTCATGCTGTAAACAACAGCTTTGCCTCAGACATCCACCTATTAGGACAGCCAGAAACTTGTATTAAAAAAATAAATCAATCTGCTTCAGGCTTGGATGCAAGAATGGTTCTTTATTGCTCCTCTAGAATGTCACAACACTCCCTGCTTTACAGCTAAACCAAAAGGATTTAATCTATCCTGTAAGACCTGGTCAATCCTCAATAGAATTATGACTCAACATGGCAGATGTGCTAATTTCCTCCATAAATGGGGAAAGCTCTCCTCTTTGGAATGTAGCTGTGATGCTCCAAAGCAGACAATGCGACTTTTTGTGAAAGCCTCAAAGGTGCTTTTTCAAGAGGAAACTTGACTTTCTAATTTTTCTCTAAAGACGTTTTTCTTCTCATCCAAGAAGCCTCAGCCAGCAAAGCTTGAAGTCCACAAGTCTTAAAGTTGCCAAGGTTGAGAACCCCTGAAGGGAAAGCCGAAAGACTTTCTGTATGCAACTCAATCATATATTGACTATATAGTCTACCTTTGAATTTGTAAATAATTTTATATTTGCTTGAGAATGTAATTGTGATGTGCTTTTTAATATTTTTGCCATATGCTAAACACATAATATCTTCAGATATGTCTCTCCGTACAGACAGATGTCTCTTTTTTATTATAACATTTTATTGCATTATAAATTTTTATTATAAAATAAAATACAAAATACAAAACAAAAAAAAACATAGTAGGACCCAGTGGGGAAGGAAAAGGGGAAAAAATGAGGGGGAGGAAGGAAGAAAGAAGAACATTGACTGCCAACTTCCTTTGTTGCAGTAGAATAAAGCATTAATATAAAACCTCTACTTTTTACTTTTCCAAAGTAGTATAAACTAGCTATTTCTACAACAATATAATCAGTAAATTCCAAAATCAAAGTTTCATTTTTTTTCACCTCAAGGACAAAATCTAGAAGTGGTCTCCATGTGGAAACAAAAGTACTTATGTTCTTTTCTTTAATCAAAACAGTCAATTTAGCCAACTCCATCAACTTCTGTAGCCATTCATCCATAGCAGGAATCGAAATGTCCTTCCATTTTTGTGTATACAATAGTCTTACTTCCATTGACATATATAAAATCAGGCAGATGTCTTTCTTGATATATTTTTTTTTACTAAGGGTTGAAGGAAATTCACCCAGTGCTGTCAAACCCACCCTCCAAAGGTATCTAACAGCTGAAAAGCAGTTAACAAGTAGTTCTGAAAGGAAGTATGCAAACTTAAGTGTCCTTTTAAGACACTATCATGGTTTGAACAAGATAGCTATTCCCCCATTTCCCAAACTCTAAACTTGTTGGAGACTGCTATCTTGTGGTCTCCTTGCAAGAGCAGCTGTCAGGAACACTTTTGGGTGATCTCAAGTCTTTCCCTTGTCCGGAGAAGTTTTGAACAGAGAGGTTTTGAACAACCTGGAGTTCATTCTGCTGCAGGTGTCGGCACTGTTTTTTTGCCATTTCTTTCTCCAGAGGTCTAAATTCTAGATCCTTTCATGGTGTCCAAGATTCTACTGTATCACCTATACGGTTTAAGCGCACTTTCCCAGTTATGTCTAGTGCCCCATCTGCAACATTTCTTGAACTGCTCAAACTTAGCACAATTAGCCCCAACTTTTTTACAACCCATGCAGACTTTTTCAATGCACTTTTTGCATGCCTTCCTTGACCAGAAAAAAGTCCTTACTTCGCAATTTGTGCAAAATATTGTGGTAGACTGTTAACTAGTACAAGATCTAGTGCAAAAATTACAAGTGTCCCGATATTACTCTGTTGCCTGTCAAATTCCTACTAATGCTGATAAAAAAAACTTTAAAAGCCATATCTGATGTAGCTTACTATCTGATGTACCTTGTCAGTATATTAGACCCAAGGGTAAGATTACAGGGTGTAAGGTGTATAAATAAAATGAAGTAAATGATGTGTGGGTATAATATATGTTCATGGAACTTAGATTTTCATTGATCAGATAAAAAAGATTTATGCTGAAGAGGAATGAGTTTCCACATATAGGAAATCAATAGGAGTCCATCTATAAAAAATATAACATTTCTGATCATGCTTCAGCTGAGATAGATCTATTGATAGATATCCTACAGTATATAAATTCCTAATTCATTTAAAATATTCAAAGAAAACATGCTAATACTTCATACAAGCATTAATTATAAGATTTCTGTGTTGCAAAACGCATGAAATTGCTTCTGAAACTACCATGTTTATAACATGTGTTAAACAGAGGTAGGCATTAGTTTTACTGTTGTATGTGTGCTTAAAAAATATGGAGCGGAAAACCTTAAAATAATTTAGTATAATTTAATTTCATTAACATACAAGGTGAATTTTCTCCATATTTCCTTCCAGTTCATGGTTTTGTGTGAATTCTAAATCCTAATGATTGGGAATATGGAAGATGGGCAGTAGCTGTTTCACAATTACTAACCCTGAACAGATGGCTTTCTGCTAATCTTTGTAACAAAGAGAAAGCACTGACCAACGCCAAGGAAACATTGTTGCTCTTTTTATGCTTACAGAAAGGCAAATTTTGGAATTTAATTTCAGTCACACAATTTCAAACATATTTTCAATATCAGAGGTTTTACCGTAAAAACTTAATAGAAATTACCGGTATTATGTGAAAGTGCTATTACATCTCCTTGCTTGCAAGTAAAAGGATGCTTTCTTGCCATTCTATGTCCTGAGATCATAATATTTTTTTCTTCTGAATACCAATAAACAGCAGCGGTTCTAGAAAGTTTTGTGTGGGGAGGAAGATGGGACACAGTGAATTTTAGCCTGAACAGGACACTGCATCTTAAGCTTATGTTCTCTAAAATAAATCTTTCTGATTGAGATCAAATTAGACAGCAGAGTTCTTTATTCTGAAAAAAAAAACCAACAACCCAAAAACAAAACCCACATACATTTACCAGACTTGCTAGCACTCCTTAATTTGTTCTTCCAACAAATGCTTGTTTCAGCAGATCTCTCTGAGGAAACTACCTGGACGTCTGTGAATTTGATTTGAGGGTTGTTGTCGTTTGGTTTTGCCGCATTTATGAAATACTAATCTAAAGGCTGCATAAATTAGATAGACATCCTGCGAATGGGTACATTTGTTTAGAGGGGTACGTTCGGTTGACTGTTGGAGCTTTCCAACTTTCTTTAGGATTGTCCAATAGGGTTGAGAGTTGGCCATTCCTTCCAGTTGCAAGGGGCAAAGGCTTCAAGCGGCGCCGCTAGAGATCTCCGTTCGATTCACCCACCTGAGCCCTTTAGAAAGGCCTGAGTCTGCCCCACCACAACATCTGGCTGTTAAATGCCCCCCCCCGCCCCTCCCACCCCAAGCGTGGTTGGCGTTTTCTCCGCCCGGGACCCCCTCTGTCTCCTTGCCTACAGCGCCAGCCGCAACTCAGCCAGGCCATCGAGAAGGCTCCGAAGACTAGTCCCGGAGACCCTCTTCTGCAGGAGGCACGGAAGGGGGCGGCTGCCGCTGTAGCCGGGCAGCCGTCAGACCCGGAAGTGGTTGAGGCTACCGGGGGGCGGCGGGAGCCAGCGGTGGGTGGGGGGAAGGAAGGGGAGGGGGCGGCGGCCGGATCCACGAGCGGCGGCCGGAGACGCGCAGTCGTTCGGCTCGGGATGCATTCGGACAACCGGCTGCTGTGCAGGAGACGCGGGAAATGGTGAGCGGCCGCGAGCGCCTCCTCCTCCTCCTCCTCCCCCCGGGGACCCGGCCGGCGGTTCTCTCCCTGCTGTTGCTCCTGCTGCTCAGACGGGACGCGGTTGCTCAGAAAGGTAGGTGGAGACCCGGTAGCAAGGCAGGAAAAGTCTTCCCGCCATTGTGCCTTGAAGCTCGCCCGGAGGAGCATCGCCCTCTCCCTTCGCCTCGGATGTCATTTAATATGTGGGGAAGGGGAAAAGGGAGGGGAAAAGGTGGGGCAGCGTAATCCAGAGATGCTCCTCCCATAAACCCAGTTCTGTGCATCTGTAGCGAGCTTCTTCCATCCCCTCCTGAAGTTCTGCAAACTTTGAACGCCCTTCCCAGGCTCATAATTTGGAATAGTAAAGAAACGCAGAATGACTGTTTTCAGTTGAACTCCAGTTTTTGAGTTCGTACAACTTATTTTTAATCGACGATACAATCTATAGTAAAATGTAATGAGGGTTTTGTAGTCCGGGGTACCGTTTCTCTCTCTCTGCCCTGAAAACCCAGAGAGTTTTCGCAACTTTTCGCCCCGAAGAAAAAAGTCTCATCTTCGCTGATTAAGCTGAACGTCTGCCTGAAAGAAGTGGTTGCTTTTTCTTTTTTCCTTTTTAAAAGAAGTCGTGAAAGAATTAAGTGTATCCCGAATACCCACCCAAAAAAACCAAACCCAAACCTATAGTGGGGAAAAATACACTGTCATCTCCAGAACATCCCCAATTAATTTATTGCAGCAAAAATAAACAAGACCTAGTGCTCTGAAGACTAGAAGTGTAGCCCAGTTCAAAAGTTTCCCTAGTGTTGGAAAAGTAAGCAGAACGGGGTACATTCAAGAAGCACTGAAGCCAATAAGTTAGTCTGTTTTGCAAACTGCAATCCAATTGATGTTTAGGAATAATGAGAACATTTAGTCTACCTGATGAAAAAAAGATGTGTGTAATTGGAAGTGGCTAATTTTGAACTGTGTTGTTTAATATGCTTATTTTTGAATTGTATTGCTGGATTTTGTAAACTACTTAGGATCGTTCTGTCTCTGACCATAGAGGTTTTACTAACAAGAAAATAAACATAAAATTTAGTTGAAATGCATTATTTTTTTTAGAAATGGTGAGGATTTCAAATTATACAATCTTTTGGAAATAGTATGTGTATGAGCAGCCTACAGCAGTATTGCTCAAGTGAATGAATCTCTCTTTCCGCCCATAATTTTTGTAATACATTAGCACTACCTAACATACAAATACATCTATCAGGCCAAATAAGGGCAGAAGCAGAGATACTGCTTGCAAAGATAAAATATTGTTTGCACTTAAAAAAAATGTTGGCTTTAAACAGTATAGATTTAAACAATGTAAAGTAAAAGACTTGAAAGGAAAGGATTATAGTATGTGAAATGATGGGATGGAATTAAAGAATCAAGAATTGGAAAAACAAAGAGGAGGCTCATTCAGAATAGGAGTGTGGATTTTAAAGGGAAAAAAAAGATGCTCTCACATTGCCTCAAACAGAATGAGTGCCAGAAAATATATACATTTGTCCTTCTCTTCACTTCACCACAGCATCCCTAGATTTAACATTCATTTCACAGACTAAAATTAGGGCAATTAACTGTTAGGTTATTTTGATTTGAGGAATGTGGTATGGTCTCTGAATGTAAGATACCTTTTTCTTCTTTGTGAAGTTGTTTTCTTAAGTAAGTGCCAAAAGTTTTTAAACATCTTTTTTTCCACTTTGACATATGGCACTGCTGACATGCTAAATTTCCAAACTTGTCAGAAGGAAGAGACTACAAATGGTTTGGAATTAGGATCAGGGACATTTAGAAACTGCAGTTCTATCTCAACTCAGTTAAAACGTTCACATTCTGTGCCATTTGGGCCTCAATCCAGAGTACAGCCATTACATATATATAAAAGTGTTTATAATGCAGAATTTGTTTTTCACAAAAAATGTTTTGTCCATCTTGTTTAGTTTTTAATGATAAAATATGTGATGAATTCTAAAATCAACAATTCTGTTTTATTACATCTGCTGCAGTGTTATAACTATTTACAATGTAAAGTCTACTGTAAAATGACAACAGTCAATATGCATAGTCTATTTTGCCTTGCATTATTGTAAGGATAAATAATTGCATAAATTCAGATTTTCCACAATGACCTAAACATTAGCCCTGTATAGATACACCTTGCCCCAGCCAGTGTATGTTTGTTGTAAGTTTGTTTTGGATGATTGGTTTTAATTTAGGGGTTTTATAATGTATTTGATTTCTATATGCTACTGATTATGTTGTGAGCCGCCCTGAGTTTTCGGAATAGGGCGGCATAGAAATCGAAACAAACAAACAAATAAATAAATAAATCTCCCTTGATTTCCTACATTTCCTCAAATGTAGTCAAACTAAGAGAATTATCAAAGGATGATATTAAATAAATATCTGAGGGAGACCTCATGCTAAAATCTAGCCAATAATGGTTTAATTATCCCAGTGGAAAGTAGCTAATTTCGTTGACTACAGATCCCTCCATGTCAACAACGTTTTTCTTCAGAGTCAGCTACAATATAATAGTTTGCTTTCATCCCTTTTATATGGGAACTTGCTCTTGTTGTGATAGTTAAATGGAATCCATTTTTCCTATTCTACTATATTACTGTATAATGATACTGAAGAAGACTCATTTGTTTTGTTCTTATATGTCCCAGGTGTCTCTGAGGAGTTTTCTAATTTTCTCCCATCAAAGCCTTATTACAGATAATCTAGCCAAGTTTTATACAGAATGTGCAGGAACAACTGATTATGATCTAAATGATTAGCATTTCTATATTTGGTCCATAAATCTTTGGTGAATTTGTAGGATACAAATATTTTATATTATTAGAAGCTGCTATGTATATATAAACAGGGAGCAAGCGCCACATTTAGTCTCACTGATTATGTTCCTAGTTGGGTAATGAAACACCTGCAAATAAACTAAGCTCAGAGAACACCAAGGATTCAACAGTTCAATCTGGACCTACATATGTTGTCTTTTATTGGATTGGTAGATTTTACCATGTATTTGATTTCTATACTGCTAACATATTGCATAATATCTTCCTTAAGATTTTTTTTTACAATTTAGGGTTCTTTTTTTCTTATCTAATCTTAACATTAAGAGAATACAGATCTGTCCGTCTATCTATCTATCTATCTATCTATCTATCTATCTATCTATCTATCTATCTATCTATCTATCTATCTATCTATCTATATCTATCTATCCAGTGGTGGGATTCAAATATGTGACCAACCAGTTCTCTTTGTGGATGCCGCTTCCAGAAGTCTATTCTGGGCCTGGACAACAAAAAATTAACTAAAATTCATTCTCTCTCTCTCTCTCTCTCTCTCTCTCTCTCTCTCTCTCTCTCTCTCTCTCTCTCTCTCTCTCTCTCTCTCTCTCTCTCTCTCTCTCTCTCTCTCTCTCTCTCTCTCTCTCTCTCTCTCTCTCTCTCTTGGATTTAAAGAAGTGTTTCACTTGTGAATACAAAACTTATTAGGTAATTTGAGTCACTAGAACTAATAAAAATACCAATTACATGAATTAAATTACAAATCTTGCTGAGCATAAATACTGCCATTCTTCTTAATATGTTCCAAGATACTGCATACAAATATATTAGTTCCTTCCAAAATATATTAATATTATAATAAATTGGTCATTAATTTTGTAAGCAGGAGGAGGCTTTCTAAATTTCAAAAACAAGATTATTTTTTTACTTTTGAGATAAAATATATTTTAATATGGAAGGACATACAGATTCTGAGGTACTTACTCAGTATTAAAAATATTAACTACCATTCTTTTATTGCATCTGTTTTTGTGTGTGTATGCATAGAGAGAGCATAATCTCCCCACAAGGTAGGTTGCAAAAGTTGGCAGATAACAGTGCAGTGAGTGCTAGGGCAATACAGCATCCAAGCAATACCACTTCCTGACTTCTGGTTCTGCTTTCTCTTAACAAGGTCCCGTTTTTTTTGGATCTTGATTAGTTTCATGAATGAATAATTGTTCTGTTGAATATTGAATGTTTCCGTCAGTTCTAAACCTTCAGTAGTATGTAATACAATATGCAGGATATGATATAAAGTAAGGGTGGAAACTTGTGGCAATCTCTAAACTGTTACTCCTGTTATTCTCAATGCTATTTGTACTAGCTGAAGATGTTGGAAATTACTGAACAAAGCAGGAGAGGCCACAATTGATTTATGCTCTCAGACATTATGAAGATTTCAAATTGTTTGCTTGAAAATAAGGTAGAATTATACTGTATGTCCTTTTTATTCAAATACATTTGCAAATAATGTCTTAAAGTCCACGGGAGTGAATGAGGGATATCTGTGTTGTTCCCTCATCTGTTTTGCATTAGCAGTAAAAAAAATTATGCAAAGAATTCTTTGCTATCTCAGATTTAGTAAAACAATACAGTCCTTTTTTAGAAAATTAATTTAAAAAAATATTTAATAGGTTTTTGATGAAAGTAAAATCAATGTTATGTTTGATTGATATTTTATGCATTCTTCGGGAATGAGAGTTTAAAATTCCCCTGTCATGAAATTGACATATGGTTCTTCTCAGTAGCAGAGGCACAACCAGCTTATTCAAATCAGACCCAGTGCTGGGTATCTTTTTCATAATTACTTGCTCATATTCTTTACTGTGATGTACAGTGTGTTATAAGGAACTGAATTATAACAGGACGCCAAGAAAACTTCATGAATATGGAACCATAATCCAGGCTGTGATTTTCTATTCAACAAATACACAGTTCAGATAAAAGATTCTAAAATAGTAAAGGGAAATTTTAGATATTACAGTTGCCCCTTTCTCAATATTTTCCCCCAGACATATTACTAAGTTAAGCACATAACCATTCACTATCCATTATCATAATAAAGATAGCTGAAACCATTCTAAAGCACTGTTAGTTCAAGCCTGCTTAAAAGAGGTTGGTGTCTTTAACTTTTAGATTCTAAGGAATTCTGATTTTTTTTAAAGAGCTTTTTGTAAGCCTGCCTTCAAATGTGGGCTGTGATCATTAAAGTTACTATAATATCAAGATTAGATTTAGCATGTGTTAGCTAGATCTGAAAGGTTATAACTAAATCTATAATTATGAAACACTAACATGTAACATTTATTTTGTAGTCTACCCTTGAAGAGCAGGCACACATTCTTATAAGTGTGAGAAAGCAACCTTACAGATGAATTTTTGTTTTGCAGGTGATGGATGTGGATATACTGTCTTAGGTCCTGAAAGTGGAACATTTACATCAATTAATTATCCACATACCTATCCCAATAGCACAGTGTGTGAATGGGAAATTCGAGTAAAGCCTGAACAGAGAGTTCAGCTCAAATTTGGGGATTTTGATATTGATGATTCAGATTCTTGTCATTTTAATTATGTGAGGATTTATAATGGAATTGGACCTACAAGAACAGAGATAGGTAAGGACATATTTTATCTCTAGTATTAACATGTAATGTTAATATATACTTGAGAGTAGAAAAATGTTTCTTATGATTTTTTTCTTTTTTCTGTGCCCAATTTCTGTGAATAATTTGGTATAAGCAAAGCAAAATGTTACCTGATTTTGTGATAATACAAAGTTGAACAGGCTTTGAAAAGCCCTGGACAAAGTGCTTTATTGTAATATTTCTTTACTACACTGTCCTTTTTCCTAATTAGCCTTGTACAAATGAATGTTTAACATATTCATATTTATTTTTAAATTTACATATTCCATGAAGTTTATTTCTATGCTTATTTTTATTTTATTTTCATTTATACATTCTGCACTTTTAATAATTATATTGTTTATTTCAATAAAATCATTTAAAAAGACATATATATGTATTGAGTAGAGCACTGTTTTGATTCATTACTCGCTGTAAAGTATCTGTCATAAAAATACATACAGCAAGTTTATACTTCAGTGTTATATGAAAAGTGATTTTCTCTAAAGTAAAAAGCAAAACTTGAGTTCTTTAGATGGCAAAGATCTTTCAATCTTGATTTACAAGTAGAGTTCACTGGACCAAATAATTCTCTACTTTTATTCTCTTTATGTACAGCTTATTTTAGTATGATTATGTAAAAGATATTCTGCTAAAATGAATTTTTAGTTTTGATAACTCAGTGGAATTATAGAAAGAAATAATATAAGGGAGCATAGATTTTATCCATCTACATGTCCAGCAGTATGAAAAATGTCTAAAACTGAATAGAATGAGACTAAATTTGGTATTTGGAAAAAAACTCAAAAGAGTGATCAAGCTTGAAAATCAATCAGATCAGATGATAAATGAATTTCATAAGCCATATTTTACATGCTTTTCTTATCTTGCTTAGAAATATTAAGGTCACATTAAAATTGGCAGCACTTGTTTCTTGAAGTTTTTAAATAAAATTCATTGGTAATCACTTGCTATATTGGCAAATGGTGTACATCTTTAGCATATATTATGATTTAAGTAAGGGGAGTTAAAAGTAAAGGGGAGATAACTGCTGAATCTTAAGGAGAGTTATACTGAAACTGCACTGAAAGTATGTTTCATTTCCTTTTATAAGAAGTTTCATTATGACAAGTTCTTCGGAATAAATTCATAGAATCCTTATTAAAATTAATGATGCAAATACAACACACACACACATACACACACGCACACACAGTATATTAACCTAAACAAGTGCAAAGTGCAAAGTTATGCACATCGGGGCAAAGAACCCCAATTATACTTACCAACTAATGGGGACCAAACTTTCTGAGACAACCCAAGAAAGGGATCTTGGGGTTTTGGTGGACAGCTCAATGAAGATGTCAACCCAATGCGCAGCAGCAGTAAAAAAAGCAAATTCCATGCTTGGCATGATTAGGAAGGGAATCGAAAATAAGTCAGCAAGTGTTGTATTGTCTCTGTACAAATCGATGGTGAGACCACACTTGGAGTACTGTGTACAGTTCTGGTCACCGCACCTCAAGAAGGATATAATGGAACTGGAAAAGGTGCAAAAAAGGGCAACAAGAATGATCAAGGAAATGGAGTGCCTCCCTTATGAAACCAGATTGCAACGCCTTGGTCTCTTCAGCCTTGAAAGACGGCGTTTAAGGGGTGACTTGATCGAAGTGTATAAAATCATGCATGGGATAGAAAAGGTGGATAGAGAAAAATTCTTTTCTCTATCACACAATACCAGGACAAGGGGGCACTCCCTAAAGCTCATAGCTAAGAAAGTGAGGACAAATAAAGGGAAATATTTCTTCACCCAGAGGGTCGTTGATTTATGGAATTCACTTCCAGAAAGGGTCGTGACAGCTGTCAGCCTGGACAGCTTCAAGGCAGGGCTAGATAGATTCATGGATGCAAAGTGTATCGGTGGTTATTAAAACGGATGTCCATGTGCCGCCTCTATGTTGGTTGAGGCAGGCAGGATTCCCTTGAGTACCATTTGTTGGGGGTCAAGGGAAAGGGAGGGTTTTGCCTTCTCTTTCTGCTCAAGATCCCCATGTACAATTGGTGGGCCACTGTGTGACACAGAATGCTGGACTTGATGGGCTTTGGCCTGATTCAGCATGGCTCTTCTTATGTTCTTATATATATATATATACACATATTTAGGAAAATCACTCTTATTTCTCTTCCTAGCTTGGAAAGGGTTCCCAGATGAGGAGATCAGTCTTTGAAAAGACTAAACAATATATTTGATAAAATGATTAAATCATAAGTGGTTTGATACTAAATAACAACAGGCTTGGACATGTTGAAAAAACTAGATCTCTCTAAGTCTTTGGTACCTCTGCATTTCTAAGATATTCTCAAAAACCTGCCTTGAGAGAAAAAGGAAACATCTTGTTCATTTTGTATTTTGTTATTGTTAAACTTGTGCAGCTGCTATATTTAGTGTAGATTAAACACATAGGTTTACTAAATGGTGAGAAGTTTAATACTATATTTACATATGTGTTAAGTATCTCTATTGTATCTATTCTAGGGAAATACTGTGGTTTGGGCCTTCAGGTGGACAAATTAAACGAATCAAAGAGTAATGAAATTACAGTACAGTTCATGAGTGACATTCATTTTTATGGACATGGGTTTCTTGCTTCATATTCAACAATAGATAAACCAGGTATAGTAACTAATTTAGCCATATCTATTTCTGTTTAATAATTATATAATCTTACCATAATAGGTAATTTCTTGTTACCCAGTTTCTGATAAATAATGTATACAAAAATTAAGCAGACATTTATAAAATCACATCTAGACAGGATGAACTAAAGATATTAAGCTTAAAATATACAAAAGATATGACTAGAATACATTAATCCAAGGTGATTAAAATAAATTGTTCTATTTTGTAGCAACATTGCACATTCCTGGCCAGATAGTCATAGAGTTGATGGCTTGACATGAAGTGTTTTTGTTACAGCAGGAACACATTTTTTAAAGATTAGCATTGAGGATAGCATTCTTTAGGGATAATCTGTGGAAACAGCATATTTTTCTACTATTCAGTCAGTTTCCCTATTATCTTCCACTTCTCTAGCTGCAGATAGATCATTATTGCCTGAAGTCTAAACTAACCTGCAAATCATTTGAAATTCAGTTAACTCCCTTTGGACTACCCCAATAATACACAACTCTCAGCGATTTCTCATTGATTTATTGGTTAGTAATTGCTTTTAGTTTTCATATATAGAGCTCTAAATTTAACCAAATGACTGAAATTCACCTCAAATCATGGGAGAACCACAGTTAACAGATGCTTCATGGCATCATAACATAAATTCTGACTTCGTTATTCCTGCTGACATAAAACCTAATCCTGAAAGATTTTATGGATAAGAATAATTATTTGGAATTTCTATTGCATTTAGTGTGCTGGTAATCATTACAGGCTCTTCTCAATTGCCATATCAACTATTATTAGCATTTCCTTACTTTGACTGATGTTTGAGCAAGATATAACTCAGCTTATCCTATGTATTATGTCTGCTGGTCCTCTTTTTGGCTTTTTTGCTGATACATCTCGGTTTTGCTAGATTTGTTTTGGAATCAATCAACAGAGATTGATTCAGATCAGCTGATAGAAACAAACTGTCTAATCCTAATTCTATCCCTTGTAGCACATTATAGCTAAGAATGAATGACAGTAGTTCCCTGAAATCATAGTTTATTCAATGGAAATAAAAATAAGTAGGATGCATTAAAATGATTAATGATTCACTAGATTTTAAATCAGAGTTTTAAAACATTTCAATCTTTAAAAATGTTTTGTTCTTTTATAATTTTTATTTTGTTATCATTTTTCCTAGATTTAATAACATGTTTAGATACTGCAAGTCACTTTTCTGAGCCAGAATTCAGGTAAAAAAAATTTTAACGTTCTGATAAGAAATTAGGAGCAGATCACTTGTGAACTAGCTACTTTTTTCCTTGTTTGAACAAAATATTTCATTGGGAGAGAAAATAGACTTTTGACTACAGTTGACTGAAAATAATTTTATTCAATGCAGTGGGACATTTCTGTATATATTTTATTGCTATATTTAACATGATTCCTCCCAAATAAGGGGTTTTCTTTTATACTCATCTCTGGCACTGACAGCTCTGCCCAGCAGGCCCACCTCTTCTGCGGTTGAAGGAGCACCTTCATTCTGCAGCTGCATTCCAGCCTGCATTTCCAGAAAGCCTCTGCAGCCGAGTACTGAGGTATGGATTCAATCCATAGCTCAGTTTTCGGCTGCAGTGGTCTTCCGGAAAGGTCTGTGACTGAGAAATGCAGGCCTGGCTGCAGAAGATGTTGCAGAAGAAGTGGGTCGGCAAAGAAAGGCCTGGCTGCAGGGTAAATGGGTGCAGGGCATGTGGGGCAGTTGCACATCCACAACTCTGCCCTAGCTTGATTTTTAGGCATGCACCTCGCCCCAAAACTAGGGCTTAATTTTGGGGTAGGGTTTATATTAGGCCTACCCCCAAAAATCAAGCTGGAGCTTATTTTCGGGGTAGGCCTTACTTTTGGGAAAACACAGTATATAATATCTGTTTCTGAAGTAGTACTTACGTATTTCAATTTGTTATGGTTAAGGTCAAGATTTATTATTATGATTCATCATGATTTTAAAAAATCAAGAATTTACACTTAAACTCTAAAATTCTAAACAAAGTTTTTAACTGCAGTCCTTTCTACTGATCTGAAAGTAAATGAACTGTTGTGTTCAAAATAAATTTAAACAGGATTGCACTATTAATCAATTAACTGCTCTAAGTCCTTTTATAATAGAAACTTAGGTTTATACTGCCATTCTTAATGTAATATAACACAGCTCTTAAGTCATAACAATAAATATGCAATGGTTTTTCATATGTTAGTTTATTGTTTGTAATAATGAGAATGAAATACTTTTACAATGCATAACTCTTCCAGAAATAAGTATTTAACTTTTATTAATTATTTGTTTTATAATACATATTATTTATTTGTCTTGTCATTAATGTATCATTAAATGATAAGGCTTAATTCCAGTGTTGTGTTCAAAATATTTTCAGACCAATTATTTGCCAAATCATGTCACTGTGGTTTATTATTGTAAATTGTTCATGAAAATGTTTTCCCTCTTGAAAATATACTTAAATCTTCAGACTTGATCTGTTTGAATGACTATACTTGCTTAATGAGGTTTATTAATTATTTAAAAAATTCAGTACAGAGGATATTGGTTTCATATTATGACAATACCTGTTTTTTTTCCCTTAGCAAATATTGTCCAGCTGGTTGTGTGCTTCCCTTTGCTGAAATTTATGGGACTATTCCTCATGGCTATAGAGATGTAAGTAACATTCATTATGATTTTTAGATTATTTAGTTAATTTGTATAATCATCCATTTCACCATATTGGCTCCAGGTGGTTAACAACATTTAAATTCAAAATACAAATCACATAAAACATCAGTGGATATTATAGCAGTCAGAATGAACCAGTTTGCCAGAAATCATCAACTTCACAGGTTCCAAACAGTCTGAACATGACTCAGTATTAGTAATATTTTACCAAAAATGGTTGAAATACTGTGAATTAATGCATGATTTCAAATCCATCTTTCTTCCAAGTCATCTTCCCTTTGCATGGCTGGTGTACATGCAGGAGTGGTATCCAATGTTCTTGGAGGTCAGATTAATGTTGTAATCAGCAAAGGTATTCCATACTATGAAAGCTCTCTGGCTAACAATGTTACATCAAAAGTGTAAGTATATATTTTCTTAAAAGTCATCGCATTTCAGTATTGTTAGAATTTGACATACATATAAATTTAAACTCTGAAAAAGTAAACCCAGAGTAGTATTTTAAATATTTTTACAAATTATTGTAAAGAACAGGCTAGTTATCAAATAAAAGATTGTATCAGAATATGTTTTTCATGAAATTGATGCCATTGATTGATAGCATATGATTAGTTGTCTAAAAGTTGATGACTAATAAATATTTTTAACTTTTAAAACAATGAATTATGAAGCATCTTAGCATCCTTTTGTAAGGAGGATTGTATTTTTAAGAAATAGAAATAAAATATGGAAGAACTTCAGTATATTTCAGGGACTGAAGGGTCTATTAGAAATATTTTGAGTCATGGATTGCAAGGAATTTACATCTTTGTTTTAGTTTTCCTGGTGTTATTAAATGTTGCCAGTATCTTGACTTCAAGGAATTACACAAGTAAAATAATTTTTCACCGAGAAGCTTGCTAAACTTGGCCTCAATGGGAAGTGGACTAATCTGATTATCCATATTTTTTAAAAATGTCACATTTGTCTAGAAGTCTGCTTTTCCTTGTATTATTTTGAATGTGAAGATTTTTAGTGTGGGTCTTATTTCAAAAAAAGTTCAGTAATCTGCTAAACAGTAATGCAAAATGATACATTGCAAAAATGGTGCATCTTTGAGGAATATTTTAGTAAATATATAGACAGAAATTAAGGAAAAACTTTAAATATATTGATAGTAAAATACAGATATATTATTTGTTTTTACACAGAGGTCCTCTGTCTTCAGGTCTCTTCACTTTTAAAACCAGTGGTAAGCCTTCATGCCTCTTGGTGTTTAATGATATCTAGACTTTATTCAGCCCTATATTTCTCCTTCATTTTGATTTTTCCCCCTAAGCTTTTTATTGTCATTTCAAACTGGGGCAAAAGGTTATTATAGGAATTACTGATTGCCTAAATACATTGCCTTGTGATTACATGAAATTGTTAACTATTTTTTTTTCTAATATTTGTTATGAAGAAGAATGGCATAGAATCCATCTTCTTTTTAATATAATTAATTATAAAATGTGCAGCCCAATAGATACAACATTTTCTATGAATTTAATCTACTGATTGCTCTTTTTATTTCTCTCTGTGTTTAGGTTGCTATGGGACACTTGGAATGGAATCTGGAGTAATTGCTGATTCACAAATTAATGCATCCTCATTTTTAGAATGGCCTGAGCAGCTGGGTCAACCAAGCACTTGGAAGCCAGAAAGAGCCAGGTTGAAAAGGCCTGGACACTCTTGGGCAGCTTTTACTAATGATGAGTATCAGTGGTTGCAAATTGATTTAAACAAAGAACAGCGAATAACAGGTAAGTAAATATGAAATATTTATTTAATGAAGAAAATAAATATATAGTATTATTATTAAAATGGAATTTAATTTGAGAGAAAGTAAGAGAGAATGTTAGATGCAGTATTTATAAGATTTAACATAGCCAACTATATCACCAAATCAAATCAATGTCGTCATTTAGGTCTTGGACTGGCCTTGACAATAGGAAAAGAGAAATATTTTGGTACAGACATTCATTATCATGAATTAAAAGTTTTGCATAACTGTGATTTGAGGAAAATATTTGGCCACCTGGAATGCGAATGTAGAATTAGCATCCCTTAAAAAATAGTAAACATAAAATTTATCAGCATAGGCTGATAGCCAAGAGTTTCTATCTTCATGGATCCTAAACAGGTTAAATTGAATCTCATATAATATTTGGGCAACTGTTTTAGCCATAAACTGCTGGCGTGTAATGTGAAGCCAGTTTAGGCTCGTGGACAATAACTGTCTGAAAGGTTTTTATCAGAGTTAATATATATGTTAAAAAGCAATTGTGCTAAAATGCATCTTTGTTTCACCTCTCCTCACCTTTTCTGGTTAAAGTCAAAAAGGTTCCATACACAGATGCATCTTATTCTGAGGTTTGCATTATCATATGATTTATGAATTAGGAGCAAGTATTTTTTGTCTACTGTATAGAAGATATGATTAGAATGTTCCAGAGTCAGTCAGTGTCTGTCTCTCTGTCTATCATTCATCCATCCACCCATTCACACAGACAGACATAGATATAGACATTTATATTTTATATTTGTTTATGATAAAGGCGACCTTCTGATTCACAGGTATCATTACAACTGGCAGCACCTTAGCAGAGTACCATTATTATGTCTCTGCTTATAGGATTCTCTATAGTAATGAAGGACAGAAGTGGACAATATATAGAGAACCTGGTGTTGAGAGAGATAAGGTGAGATTAAGATAACATATTACAGGAAATCATTGTGTGTTTTTAAAATAATATTTAAGAGACGTTTTTAGACATTTAATATGCAGGTGTTATGTTGAAATATATTTATTGGAAAATTTGTAAATTCTGAAATTGAACATGTTTTATATTTCATTTGAAGCGTGGATCATACTAATCCACTCAGTCCTTGTGTCAAGGTACTCATATAGAAAAATAAAAAAGTATTTCATATTTCATGCACTTAATCTTGGATTGAGGGAATATTACCTACAGAAATCCCACACTGTAAGCCCAAAGGCAGAATAGTAGGACAGAAATGGCTGGATAGGGCTCAAGAAAATTTTTGGAATTGGATGATTCAATATTTAAGAATATTAGTTAAGGATGTAGTAGTATTTAGGCTTCATGATATTCTTTTAAAAGAAGCAAAATGTCTGCAAAAAGCACACATGGAACACCTTATGAGGCAGCTGCACAAACATGAAAAAAGATGCAGCTGGTTTAATGATAGAAAGGCAGGCTCTGTGTCTATTCTCAAGGGGATATGAATCATCTCTTTTGAAGAATTTATGCAGGGCTAGTGGGTTTCTTCATCTCAGCCTTATTCTTGTTCTGTAAAATGCTTTAGGGGAAAGAGTTGACAAAATCAGTTTTGGAGGTGCAACCTATCTTTCCCTCCACATTATTTTAGTGGCAAAGGCAGCTAACATGGATTTTGTACATGAACATCCTTATTCCAGAAAACTTTTGCAGTGACTCACCATTTGGCCATAACTTTCATACCTCCACAGACCAATTGTCTGTTGACAAGAGTTGCCTATTGCTTGATTTCAGTTCCCAATGTCTGTAATGTTGGCCATGCTAACAAAAATAATAAGAGTTGTAGATCTATATCTGAGAAACCAAACACTACCTAAACGTGTGTTACAAATATGAGAGATGTTAATGAGTTTTATTGGAAATCTTAATTTCTGATTTGGTGATATTTCATGGAGTACTGAATGCTAAATAAGATCAGAAAAAAATCAGATATAAACATTAAATCTAACTTTTGACTGCCCTCTTCTGGGCTTGGTAGCTTAAAAAGAAAAAGGGGATATATTTAAACTTTGCTACGTTAAACTTGACAATAGTAAGTGATCACTATAACTTTCACAGTAATAATGTTTAAATGTTTTTGTCTGAGGTTATCTAGGAATTTCTAAAATAGTATGAGTTAGTGAAGAATAGTAAAAAGGGAAATCTGAGCTGAGCTTGATTCTTGATGACTTCATGGACATTTCCAACAGTGTCTTTGGCTACAAAATGGAAGTGGTTTGCCATTACCTTTTCTCAGGATTTTTTAAAATTTGCAGTTCAGAGCATTTCTAGACCTTCAAGGATTAATCAGGTCGGAGTCATGGTACCTATTATGGATAGCTGATGTAATGCAATAATGATAGGTGTGGCATTAATCTTTCTGTACATTTGGAGACAGAATCCCATGAGCTTAACAACAGAACATTCAAGAACAGGGCTCAGATAATTTGCTTACTGGAGCTGTGAAAGCTGCTGTTAAACCATGAAGATCAACTATGATCAAATCTAGCCATATTTCCATGTCAGCTTGAGGTTTAAATCCTGTATTTCTTTCTCTGATAATCAACTTTTTGTTTTCTTTTTCTCAGCCTTGAATCTTGAGAACATCTGCACGGTGTTTGTATAATAATCCTGTCTAGTCTCAGTTTTTTTTTTATATCTGTTCTTGCAAGCTTTAGCCTGCATAATATAACACTTTAAACATTACTGGGTTTTAATGATTGCATCATTGAATTTGCATTAATGAATATTTCATCAGTGCTTTGAGAACTGAATGCCTGCTATGAAATGATTTGAGAACAAAGGAGATAATCATATTTTTTAAAATTTGAAAACGAAATGCTTTGAAAAAGAAAATGAAATTTGCATCGCAAATCTTGTATTACACATTATATCAGTGGTTCTCAACCTTTCTAATGCCGTGACCCCATAATACAGTTCCTCATGTTGTCGTGACCCCCAACCATAGTGGGCGTGGCCGCCAAGTGGGCGTGGCCGCCAAGTGGGCGTGGCCACCAAGTGGGCGTGGCCACCAAGTGGGCGTGGCCACCAAGTGGGCGTGGCAAGAAAGACAGCCCTGGCCACCATTAATGCTGCATGTATTTTAATGCATGTATTTTAATGCATGTTTACCCTGCCTTTACATGTGGGACCAAAATTTACAGAAAGTTAGTATATGATATTTAAGAACAGGCTGCTTTCATTTGAACCATAGATTATAGTGGGGACCTGGAGGGATTTTCTTTCAGCGAAGATGAAAGAAAATATATGAAAGAGAGGGAATAAAAAGCAAAGCAGAAAGGAATAAGAAGAGTGAGAAATGGCATGGAGGTTATAGGTTTCATGGGTCAGAAATAAACAAAACAATTAAATCCGTTTTAAGAGAATAAATGGCAACAAATGGAAGATTCAAACTAGTTTTAAGGGAATAAAAGGAAATAAATGGAAGTATTAAACCACAATAAATGGAAGAATCAAAGCAGTTTATAAAAGGAAATAAATATCAGCAAACAAGAATGCTTTAACCAAATTTTTGTAGCCCAGATGTGATTACATGTATGTTTGTGCAGTTGTGCATTAGAATAGCACAAAATGTTGGTTTCAAACAATTTTATTGTGCAATAAATGAATGAATGAAGCCACTTTGTTCACCCCACCCCTCCCATTTGCTAACAAAATTAATAGCATGTGGGAGTCCACCCACCCCAGGGGTAGTGTTTTTCCAAAACACTCAAAGAGCCACTTGGACCCATTTCCCACCGAAAACAAATCACTGGGGCTGAAAAACCCTTTTGATATCTAAAATGAAGATAACACTGCAGATATCCTTTTTTACCTTTAATGTGTGTGTGTGTGTGTGTGTGTGTGTGTGTGTGCGTGTGTGTGTGTATAAAATAAAGGTTAAAAAGAAGGATGTCTGCAGTGTTATCTTCATTTTAAATGTCAAAAGGGTCTTTCTCTGTCACTTTCCTCTCTCTTTCTTTCCATTCTCTTTCCTCTTTCCCTCTTTCCTCTAACTTTCTTTTTCTGTCTCTTTTTTTTTTCTTTTTTGCTGGCTGTGGATTTCTGGGAATTGAAGTCCACATGCCTTAAAATTGTCAAGGTTGAGAAACACTGGTGTAGTAGAACAGTGTTCTACTCTTACCATCTCTTACCATCCTTCCCTCCCCTCTGTTTTGATTCTTGTTGTGCAATTTCACTGGAAGGATCCCCATGTTTGGCCTGCAGCTCGGCCAGCTTCTGCTTGCGTAGCGCCTCCAGCTCCTCGTCCGCCATCGCCTCGCAGGCCGGGAGACGGGCCGGAGCAGCCCCGCCGCGCGCGCCTGAGGGAAACGGAGAAGCAGCCGCAGCAGCACCGACCGCGCCCGCTGCGTCCCTCACGCCTCTCTCTCTCTCTCGCGCGCGCGCGCGCGGGCCCTCTGTCTCTTTTATCCTCTTTCCTCTCTTTCTTTCCTCTCTTTCTCCTTTCTTTCCACTTTCTCTTCTTTCTCTTTCTTTTCTCAATCTTTTTTCTCTTTCCTCTCCCCCTCTTTCTTTCTCTTTTTTCTTTCTCTCTCTCCCTCTCCCTCTCCCTCCAGTCCAGGCAGACGGTGGCAAATGGACAGGGAGGGCGACAATGGGCTGCGGAGAAGGGGCGGAGCCGACGGGTGAGAACGGGCGGCGGAAAATGGGCTGATGGGCGAGAACCGGAGAATGGGCTGCGGAGAAGGGGCGGAGCCGACGGGTGAGAACGGGCGGCGGAAAATGGGCTGATGGGCGAGAACCGGAGAATGGGCTGCGGAGAAGGGGCGGAGCCGACGGGTGAGAACGGGCGGCGGAAAATGGGCTGATGGGCGAGAACCGGAGAATGGGCTGCGGAGAAGGGGCGGAGCCGACGGGTGAGAACGGGCGGCGGAAAATGGGCTGATGGGCGAGAACCGGAGAATGGGCTGCGGAGAAGGGGCGGAGCCGACGGGTGAGAACGGGCGGCGGAAAATGGGCCGACGGGCGAGAACCGGAGAAGGGGCTGCGGAGAAGGGGCGGAGCCGACGGGTGAGAACGGGCGGCGGGAAATGGGCCGACGGGCGAGAACCGGAGAATGGGCTGCGGAGAAGGGGCGGAGCCGACGGGTGAGAACGGGCGGCAGAAAATGGGCCGATGGGCGAGAACCGGAGAAGGGGCTGCGGAGAAGGGGCGGAGCCGACGGGTGAGAACGGGCGGCGGAAAATGGGCTGATGGGCGAGAACCGGAGAATGGGCTGCGGAGAAGGGGCGGAGCCGACGGGTGAGAACGGGCGGCGGAAAATGGGCCGAGGCCGACGGGCGAGAACCGGTGGAGAAGGGGCGGAGGACGACGGGTGAGGAGAACGGGCAGAGAACGGGCAGATGGGTAGGGGGAGCAGGACGGACGGCAGGCAGCCAAGCAGAGGAAGCTCAACAGCAGGCAAAACTTACGGTTTTTGCTTGTTCTCTCTTGCTTCCTGCCGCTTGTTCTCTCTCGCTTCCTACCGCTTGTTCTCTGTCTCGCTCTCTCCCATGTGCTCCGAAACCGAAACTTCCTTAGTTTATATTGGCTTTTGAACGCCAATAGAAAAGTCTCTTGAATAGAGTCTATTTGCGTTCAAAAGCCAATAGAAAGTAGCGTAACTAAGGAAAAGGAAAAAAAAAATGTCGGACAGTATTGGGGAAAAAAAAAATGGCGGACAGCATTGCTTGGCGACCCCGGTGAAATGGTCTCGCGACCCCAAATGGGGTCGCGACCCATAGGTTGAGAACCGCTGCATTATATGATCTAATTTTTTTCTAGGTATTTCAAGGCAATGCAGGCTATTATCAGGAAGTTCGCAATAATTTTATTCCACCCATTATTGCTCGCTTTGTTAGAATAAATCCTTTGAAATGGCACCAAAAAATTGCAATGAAAGTAGAATTGATGGGATGTCAGTTTAATGTTGGTAAGTGAAGCGGCATTTGATATATTCTTTATAAAATGTAGTTTTCAAATGGAGGAGGAGGGTATCCTATGTGCATGGTTACTATCCTTTATTCAGTAAGTAGGATCATGATTTTAACCCTCACAAACACCACCGTTCTGATCCTTGCTGCCTAGTTGCAGAGTCCTGGTCTTTGCTTGAGCAGTTCTACTTATTTTTGTCAGAGAATTTGTGATAAAAAGTAGCTAGCCTAGATAAAAAGTAGCTAGCCCAGCCCCTGACATACTGAAGATTTTTTTTTCTGGCTTGCTACAAATATCCAGCCCTGAGCTAAGGACTGTGAAAAGAATAAGAATTGCTTGTTGAGATTAGTCAACAAGCCTTAGTTTTCCTCAAGAAGCTATCTTGCTTCTGTATTGCTAGACTTTTTTGTCAAGCATTTAATCTCCCCTTTTTGGGGAAGATGGTTAAGAAGATGGCTCTGCAGCAGCTTCAGGGGACCTTGGATGAAGTGGATTATCTGGATCCCTTTCAGTTGGGATTCAGATGTGGATATAGAACAGAAACAACTTTGGTCATGCTTTTGGATCTTGGCAAGGGAAGGATGAGGGGTTATGTGCTGCCCAGAGTCACATTTTGTGAGATGAGCAGCCATTTAAACTTTATAAATCAATGAGTCGATATTTGAGGAACCAGTTAGGGCAGAGCCTAGTCAGGATAAGTAACTATTCCTCCATCTGTGTGTTTATTCATCTGGAGTTTTGCAACTGAATCTGGAAGACAATCCTGGATGGGTCTCCTCTCCTCTCCTCTCTCAACCTTTGTGATTCCTCTGATTCAGAGACCCCTCTCCTTTTTTCTATGTCAAAGAGGGTATCTCAACTTCAATTACTGATAGGAAATGGCTTAAATGTTAGGAGTTTGATTTCTTGTCTCCTTTTTGCTGGAGTATTCTACTTATCTACTAAAACTGGGTGAAAACTGCTTGTTTCCCAGTGAGCATTAAAATACTGAGGAGTTGTTACGGTAAGTCCAGTTGTTATGGAACAACCAATGTGCTCAAATATTTGTTTCATTTTCATTGGGTGACTGACTGGTCCTGGACATTCATATCATACATATTAGGAGAGTAATGAGATTTATTCACATTTAGTTGCTGGCACTCTTAACAGATATTTTGAGAAAAAGTAAAAAAAAACAAAGTTACTTGTTACATTTTAAATTAATGACATCATCTCAAGATTTTGCTTTCATTTAAGTTCGGGCTCCAAGACCATCATTACCTCCACCACGCAGGAGCAACAATGACTTTTCTTTGCAGATTGATAAAACAACCATCACCCCTGAGATTAAGAACACTATGTTTACTCCAAGTGTAACCAAAGGTACTGATATCTAAAAAAATAGCATTGCAGAACTATAAAGCCTAGCATTAATAGTGCCTTTTTGTGTTTCACTTTATTTTTAACCCAGTAATTCATTCACTAGAAATGATTAAGTAATATATATGTGTATAGCCAGCAGAACATGGAGATTTTGCATACAAAATTGCTAAATTAGAAGTCGACTATTTTGTATACTGAAAAGTTTTAGCAGTCATAATACCTTCATGGCAGTCTAAGAAAGTATCTCCAAATACTATGGCTATTAGATTCATTTTTACTAAATATTTTTATAAGTAAAATGGGATTTTTTTAAAAGCCAAAAATTTTATTTAAGATTTTGCTTTTGCTTTAAGTTCGGTCTCCAAGAGCATCATTGCCTCCTCCACCCTGGAGCAACAAAGATTTTCCATTGCAGACCAGTAAAACAACCTTTGCTCCTAAGATCAAGAATACTACAATAACACCAAGTGTTACTACAGGTACTGATACCTAAAAGATAGCACAGTAACATAATGCATAGCATTAATAATGTATATTTTGGTACCCTTCAATATTTGCCTAGATAAAAGGGAATGTATGAAGTTTGTTTTTTTATGAACCTAACATATTCTATATCTTAATTTTTTCAGATGTAGCATTGATAGCTGTTCTAGTACCTGTGTTGGTCATGGTTTTTACCACCCTCATCTTGATCTTAGTTTGCTCCTGGCACTGGAGAAACAGGTAACCAGCTTATATAGTCCTAAGGGGAGGGCCTTCTCTGTTGTGGCGCCCACCCTCTGGAACCAACTGCCCCCTGAAGTCCGCGTTTCCCCCACTCTCCCGGCCTTCCGGAAGAATCTAAAAACCTATCTATGCCGGCAGGCCTGGGGATGACTGTGATTGTGTGTGAATGATGAATGTGTTTGGGGGTCTTTTTAAATGCTTTTTAGATTTGGTTTTAGATTTTTGAAATGCTGAGATGTTTTTATTTATGTTGTTAGCCGCTCCGAGTCCTTGGAGAGGAGCGGCATAAAAATTTAATAAATAAATAAATAATAAATAAATTTAATTAATAAATAAGTGCTTCTAAAGAAGGACTGCACAAACTTGGTGTGGCATAAGTGTCACTGCAGCTTTGTACAGCATGTACAACATATTCAAAAATTATAGTGGAACAGCACCACTTTGGGAGTTTGATTAAACATAAGCTATAAGCTTCTACAATGCCAACAAAAATGCAGTGGGTGCAGTGACGCTAAGGTTTATGTTTATGTTTATGTTTACTCTGGTAGAGGTTATGGTGCTTGTTATTGAATGCTGGTGAACTAGATCAGGAAAGTTGCACTTTCTGCATTCTTGTTCTAGACCACACATCTCTAAATAGTCCTCGTGATATATTGTGGCTGCAGTTTTAAGAATTCTTAGGTACAGTTGTGTGATTAATATATCTGGAGAGCTGCAGGTTCACAACATTGTGCTAAGAATGCACAGTGACTATATAAAGATGAAATGGGAGAAATTCAAGATTCATTAAAACCCATGAATTTTCAAATTTCAAATAATCCTCTTCAAATAATAAAAATCCTTTTTTTCTTAAATAATTTCATCTGAGAATAACTGTTAGAAATAGTTAGATTAGGCATGGAGGCACCCAGGCTTATGTCTACTTTAGCCATGGAGTTCAGGCTTATTGTGGTGATAAATTGCTATGTGTATTGCCTTCATCTCCTGTGGGAAAGGATTAAAATTTATGGACGGCATGACTGAATGGTAAATGATTACAGATGATTGTATTTTTACAGGTTGAATGGCATACTTCAATAAATAATATTGCTGCTATTTATGTTAATAGTATAGTACACAAAAAAGCAATCTTCTTCATGTTGTATTACAGCCAAATATTTTTAAACCATATTTCAAACAGTGATACTCTGAACTATATCCTAAATAAGTCTTAAGTTAATACTAATTATGGATGTTTTCTTCATTTGGCATAATTTTCAGAAAAAGAAAGTCAGAAGGAACATATGATATACCTTATTGGGATCGTGCAGGTAAATTTAGATGCAAACTTTGTAGTAACGTTTTGAGGTTCAATTATATGTTTCTAATTTATTTCAGTTAATATTTAGAATTGGACAGGCATTTGACTACTTCACAAAGCATCTCAAATGGCATCATTGATTGTCATCTCTTCCCCTCCACCCAACATTGATTTTCTTGTGGAGCAGATAGAATAGTGGAGCAAGGCAGGTACTTCTGTGTAGCCCAGGGATCATGGGGTCCCAAGCATTTCTTGATCTAAATTACAGATTAAAATACAGATTGAAATAAAGATAATAGGAAAATGGCTGAGGGACAGAAATGGGGAGGGAGGTGTTGGTATAGGAAGAAAAAAAGAAAAAGCATTGGCTAACCTTTTTCAAAGCAATAAAGTACAGAATAGAATTACTCAACTTTTTATTTACCAGCTTAGCAAGTTAGCAGTGCTAGCTATTTCTGTAACAACAAACTATATTCATCAGGGAAACCCACAGTCACGAGTTCATTTTTTTGTGTCTCAAGCACAAGATTCAGAAGCTGTTTCCAGATATAAGCAAAGTTGGATATGTTCTTTAATTAAAACAGAATTTTGCACTTCTTCCAGCTCCATCACTTTCTCCATCCATTCTTCTGTTGGCTGGGGAATTCTGGAAGTTGGAAGTCCCCAAGTCTTAAAAGTTGCCAAGGTTGGACACCCCTGGCTTAAACTATAGCAACTACCTCACAGGGTTGTTATTGTGAGGAAGATAGGAGGAAGAAGGAGTATTAGGTATGCTCGCTGCTTTAAGTTACTTATAAAATAATAAAGATGGGATAAAAATCAAATAAATAAATAGCTGCCTTGATAAAGGAGGGAAAGAAAAAAACTGAGCATAGAATCCCAGTGATAACTCCTGCTAATTTTGGTAGGATTAAAATATGATTTCATAATATGTCCAGAAGCCTACTATTACAAAATTACAAAGAAAGCTCCTTATTATATTTTTAAAAACGTACGATGGAATTTTGAGTAGCTTGATTCATACATGTATCTTATAAGTCATAAGTGAGAACTGTTCCTTTTTAATATTTTATTGCAGGTTGGTGGAAAGGAATGAAGCAGTTCTTTCCTTCTAAATCTATAGACCATGAAGAATCATCTGTTCATTATAACAGCAGTGAAATTAATTGCCTTAGATCAAAAGAAGTTACTACTGTGTTACAAAGTCAATCAGCAGGTATATCTTCCCCAGGTTACAGTTATTTCAGCGAACGGTGTATATTTCAAAAGTAAGATGGTATATGCATTGAAATTAAATGGATTAGCAAAGATGCTGTAGTTTTCCCACAGAATTATTTCAGGTTTGTAAAAGAAAATACTACATTTAGAGCATGTCTACTTGAAATTACAGCCATATCATGGCTTTTCATCTTGGAGAAAGCTTGAAAAACCATCCTTTCTTCAGTGGTAGCTGGATTTTTTTTAATGTGGCAACAATTTTCAGGTAATTTATTAGCCTGGAGGCAAAATAGGCAGCCAATAAATCTAATAAATAAATATTTCTTTTCATAAAGTTTCAACAGGCAGTAATTTAAATCTGCCAAAAATCTTTTAAATGACAAATAAAATATATGGTATATTTGTGTACTTTTAAACAGAATTTTTGTTTGCTAACTGCTTCAATAAGCAAACTTTAAAGTGTTGAAGTATAGTTAGCCCTTAACTTATGACTAATTGAGCCCAGAATTAAGGTTATAAGTTGTGCCAGTTGTTCAGTGGGTCATCTTGTGACCTCACCTGATTTTACTCTTTTTTGCAACTGTCAAATGTGACAGTTGTTAAGCAAATGTCATGGTTGTTAAGCAAATCCATTGTCCACAATGGGTGTTTTTTGTTTTTTTTTAACCAAAATCAGAAGTAAATGCCAGTTTCCAGCAAAAAAGTAATAAATCATGGATGCATGATCACAGAAAGCCACACTGGCCATAAATGTGGGCCATTTGCTGAGTACCTAAAGTGCGATCACGTGACCATGAGTTGGGCTAGCTATTATAACTTCAAATCCGGATCATAAGTATCCCTGACGAAGTCCATTGGAACTCTGAGTAGTTGCTAAGCATGTAGATAAAAGTATCAGTCTGTGGTGATGGGTTTATAAAAGAAAATACTGTATGGTCACCATAGGTATTATTGAGGTTATTAACGTTTTATTAAAAATTAATGCCACCATTTCTGATTCCTTTCAAAGATGAAGGATGACATACAGATAATTATGGCACAGGCACAAATTCAATGTCATCCCCATCTACAACTGAGATTATACTTTTAGGTGTGCCTTGTGATTAGGCTTATCATCTTATGCTGCAGTCCTGTAGTGGCTTTTTTCTGGGTATTGAGAGGTTTAGAAATTCACTTTTGGCTTTCTTCAACAGAGTATGCACAACCACTTGTGGGAGGAATTGTTGGCACACTTCATCAGAAGTCAACTTTTAAACATGAAGGAAAAGAAGCATGTTATGTTGATACAGATTCTTGTAACACCTCAGAACAAGAAATATATCATGCCTATGCTGAACCGCTCCCAGTTACTGGACCAGAATATGCAATACCAATAGTGATGGATATGTCAGGGCATCCTGCAGCTCCTCCAGGCATTGCTTCTGTATCTACCTTCAAAGCTTCAGGGAATCAAGCTCCTCCATTAGTGGGAACATATAATAAACTTCTTTCTAGGGCAGATAGTCCATTATCACCCACACATATGCTGTACGATACACCTAAAGGAATGCCAGGACTGAGCCTTCCAAATGAATTGCTATATCAGGTACCACAGAATATGCCACACTCCACAGAAAATAAAGAAGATATAAGTTAAGAGTTTTCTACAGATTTAATCAGTAGAGAAAAAGGTCAGACTTTTGTGTTGTGTTGAAGAAAAATATGAGCTTATAGGCCCAGGACAATATGTGTATTGCTCTTTTGAGGGCCAATATACAACTACTGCTTTCTTGTACAGATTATGAAAAACTTGTAATTCACTACTGATGGGCACTACATCTCGCTAGGCATGAAAAGTTTAATCTGTGCCTAATTAGTGTGAATATATAAGTCATTTAGACTCATCAATAATCATTCTATACTCTATAGGATGTTGGGACAAAGAAAGATAGAAACACTAACAGTCTGATAATTAACAATTGATAAGGATATTCATAGCACTGTGAAAGTAAACTAAAAATGAAACTGTCATTTTTAGTAAGTATTACACAAAACTGAAATTGATCTCTGCAATGAATAAACAATTTCTATAAATAAATTGGTAAACAAGAGGTCCAGAAAAACTATACATTGTTAATCATTCTTTTCTGGTTATTGGAAAGAGTAACTTCATTTAAATACTACTCTTTTGTTATTGTTAAATACTGTATAGTATTTTTCATTTACTGGATGTAGATTCCCTAAAGATGGAATTCGCACTAGAACTTTCTATATATTCTTTTTCAAAGACAATAGTTCTCTTGCTTGCCTAGTAAATGATGGATTTCAGATTTGGTCCACTTAACATATTCACTAGGTAGCTTTCTTTTTCAGCCTCAGGTTTCCCATGTGCAGCATGGGCATAAGAATGAATCTACTTGCAGGGCTATTTTAACAAGGTGTGTTAGTGATTTAAGACACCCGAAGTGTAATATAAATATTATTATATTAACATTAGACTACAGAAAGCTTTACTGAGGATTTATTAGCTGCAGATGTAATCTTTTCAGCTAAGAATATAGTTTATAAAAAATAACCATCTACCCATCCTATTGAGGCTTTCTCCCACAGTAATAGACCTTGAAGGTGATTTTTTTTATTTTGAAAGGTATAAGCACATCAACATATTGTGTGTACATTTGCAAAGACAGATCAGGATTTTCGTACATTTATAAATGTACAGCTTTTTACAAATGTTTTAAAATACTTTTATACCTTAAGAAAAATACCTTGGTAGCTTTTAAATTGTGAATTCTGTTGTCAATTAGATTAAAATGTGGCAACAAAATTAAAAACAAATTGCTGCTTGATGTGGACTGAGATTTAAATTATTGTTAATAAGCTGATCATTTTGAAAGTTCAAAGTTATATGTTTAGCTTAGAATTAAAGGTACTTAATTTTGTAGTAATTCACTTTCTTGAAATGTATATATTTGGATTAATGACCTTATGCACAATGGAAAAGTATTGAACACAAAGCTGTATTACATTGGAATTTCATTTCCCTTTTTACCATGTTTAACTATGTATCAAGAAAGTACATGAAAAAATACCGTTTTATATTGCATTTATCAGCACTGTAGTGATGACAAAATGGAATATCCTTTAATATGCAATAGCCCAGTTTTATGGACTTTTAAATGTGTTGTGAATGTGTAAGTCAAAAGACCATTGTATATAGTGTTGCTAAATACACAATATCGTAAGTTAGCTCACTGGTAAATTTAGTCCTGACAATCACAACTGTGTAATATAAAATGATGTTTAATTTCAATTCCACAAAAATTTGCTCTTGTGCCTTGCTCCATTCCTCATGTTTTTATTTATAAAAATTATATGTAACTTATTTTTATTCTGTAACTGGTACTCTAAGGCAGTGGTTCTCAACCTTTTTAATGCCGCGACCCCCAACCGGTCATAAGTCGAGGACTACCCAACCGGTCGTAAGTCGAGGACTTCCCAACTGGTCGTAAGTCGAGGACTATTTCTCTGCCCAGAAGCGCTGCGCATGCGTGGTGCTGCCCCCTGCGCCGGCCGAGGCGTAGCTGGCAAGGGGCAGCGACAGCGCAGGGTGACCACCGGCTGGGCCACCAGCTGGCCCAGCCCAAGGGAGGTAAGGCACCTGCCGGGCCCCACACGTGCCAGCAACCCTCCCTGCGCCCGCCTGCCTCCCACCTCCCACCCCTGGCCCTCTTTTACTTACATTTATAGTAGTTGCTCAGCAGGGAGGGGTGGAAACTTCTGGACAGCTCGCCTTCGCTGCAGACAACTTGCAGCACCATTTGCAGACTGGGACTTTTGGTGGGCTCAGCAGGGCAGAGACAGCCTGGACAATTCCTATTGGCTTTTGAAAGCCAATAGAATTAGACTCTATTCAAGAGAGTCTATTCTATTGGCTTTCAAAAGCCAATAGAATAAGAGGGAGTAGCACAGCTAAGGAAAAGGGAAAAAATGGCGGACTGCATTGTTTGGCGACCCCCGTGAAATGATCGTTCGACCCCAAATGGGGTCGTGACCCACAGGTTGAGAACCGCTGCTCTAAGGGCTGAATGTGTGAGAACAAGCGATGTATAGATTTTATACTTCCACATATTCTTTGTATTCATTCTTTTATGTGATTCTTTCCAACTCATGTGAGTAAAATACCTGCCAGAATGGACTGAAGAAATTTGTGTTAATATAGATCATACAATAACAGGGTTGGAAGGTACTTTGGAGATTTTCTACTCCAACCCTCTGCTCTACGAAAAAATGTTATGAAATGTTATGAAAAAATGGTTGTCCATCTTCTTGAAAATATCCAGTGATGGAACACCCACAATTTCTGCAGGCAAGCCATTCAACTGATTAATTGTTCTGTCACTCTTTATTGATCTTCTGTCTGTTACTTCTTGTCTTATAAGCGTCATTCTGCTGCTGTTAACAGACTTATTTGCTGTTTTATACTAAATCATAGTTCAAGCTATGCTATGGGTATAGCATGTGGTTATAACATAGACAGTTCCCGATAGCATATAAATATATAATTAATAGTTCCTGTTTGTTTTCAAAACACATTTCTAGAAGGAAAACAAAGGAAAGTAACTCAAAGACTGAAGTGATAATGACTGTTTTGCAGTTATCAGTTATAACTTTCATTTCTACTCTTAGTTTATGATTGGAATTGGAACCTAAGTTCTTCAAATTGAATTGTGTAGGTGCATTTAATGATCAAGTTGGATGCTTTACTATTTCATTCTGATTACACTTTCTGTATATATTTATTAACACTATTGATAGATTAACATTTAAACACTATATACCGTGTTTAGTTATACCACCTAAAATGTCAGCATCAAGTTATGACACAAAATAAGGAGAAAAACCACTTCCCAGTGCCTAATGAAATAAAATAACCTAGACTTGATAGATGGTGCTGAGTCTTCTGAAACTGTTGTCCACTAGAAGTCTAGTTATTTTTTTAAAAAAGAATTTTTAATCTAAGCCAGTTAAAATGGCTATATGTATATATGATGCAAAAACCTACAAATTTGCACATGTGCTATTTCCCATAAATGACTGCAAAATATCATAAATGCCACTGTAAGGATGCTTTTCAATTTCTTACAAGAATTATACATACATATATGTAAAGAGTCTAACTGGAAATATGACATATTCAGGATTAGCCTTAGTTTATTTAAATGTACAGTCAAGCGGATCTTCCCTTTTATGTTTATAAAAACTTTTCACATCAAATATTACAGCATTATATAAGGAGATATATGAGAAATGGAAATGTATAAATACAGTATATATGTCAGATGAAACAGCTTTATTAAATTACAGCACCACTTTTTAGGTGCTAATTTCTACATATTAGCTCAAGCAATCTTATTTCAAAATTCTTACATTTTTGTTTTTGTTTGCTCTAAGTTAATACTGTGTCTCTTAAATGTGCAGAGTGCTTGTTCCTATAGTTCAAGGAAGAACAAATGCACATAGTCATTTCTGAGAATGTACTTTCTTACCTCAGCGTGTTCTTACCTCAGCATTCTGTGGTCACTCTGTTTTTTGTATATGATACTATTATTAGGTAATATCTATAACAATTTTAAATGTAACTTAAAAACTTTTAAAATAAAATGCACAATGAGGATGTTTCTCTAGCATAGCATCTTTTCAAAGCAAGCCATTTTTTATTGTGTTACAGATAGAAGCTAAAATAGTTCACCTTATATCTGACATATGATTTTGGATCATGTAGGTACAGAATTTTAAAACAACTTAGGCCTTCCAGGATAGCACTTTATTAAAAAAAATTCCAATGTAAATCTTCACACAAAATATCGTTTTATTACAAAAGAATGGTGGATGACAAAAGGATCTACCATACGTATTCAGCTTTGGGCACTTTTAAAGGCAGCTCAATACAGCAGAGATAATAGAATGAGCTACAGGAATAATCATTTTTCAAAAGAGTCCCAACTTCACAGAACCATTTCTGCATACCTTGATTAATTCCATTTCAAGAAGTTCAATTGTTTCTTTTTTTATCTGAAAAAAATATTTACCATTACAATTAATGTGGACTTTTTTTGTCAAATGTAAGCATACATAGCTGAAACCTTGCATTTCTCTCATTTTAATATTTGCACAATATCCCCTATAAATATTTAGATATGAAGTACTAAGCACTAATTATTATGCATAGTAGGTCAAACTTGCAGCTAATCATTTACTAATTAACTATTCTAAACCAGTAGCTTAACTACTCCATTATTTAAATTTCTCTGTAAAAATTCTTGAATTTGTTTGCAAAGAAAATTTAACATACTTATTTGAATGATTATTTTTTCTAGTTTTGGGTGAGTAACAATTACTATCATTAAAGAAGTTAAACCAATTTATAGTGGGTTACTTTGCTGCTCATTAAAAAAAAAATTGGTGACAAAGTGTGTCACCCTAGTCAGCTAAATGCTCTATCTGTGTGAAGTTGTTAGGTTTTATCCCAGTGACAGGAGACTGAGTCTGAATGGGGAAAGATGGGTAAGTGAGGGTCTGGATGGGGAAAATGCTTTGAGAGTGATGTGAAGGAAGTGCTGCCACTGAAGAGGCAAGTCTGTGATCTGAGTGGCCTCTTGGACTTCTGGCTCCTAACAGAACAGAAAAGCAAGGAGACCAGCATAGCTAATATACCATTTGCTGCCTACTTTTATGCAAGGACCACAACACATACTTCATCACATTACTTGCTTAGATTACTATGATATGTGCCACAGCTGGCTGCCTTTAAAGACCACTTAAAAGCTTCACTTGGTCTAATATGCAGCAGTTCAGGTATCTACTGGTGCTCGCTAATGGAAGCCCACTATTTTTGTGCTATGGGCCCTGCATTGACTTTCTGTAAGAGTCTGTGTACAATTTAAAGTACTGGTTTTACCTTATAGAATGCTCTTTATAGGTTAGCATCAGTTTACTTTCAAAATTAGCCCAACCAATTTGAGGAATCTCAAATTTGTGGGAGGCCAGAGCTCAGAAATACTGCTTTTCTGAAGAATTCCAATCTCCTGAAATAGCCTCCCATTAAAGTTTCAACCTTGATGGAGGCTGTTCTACTTGGCATTTGAGGAATGACACCTAGTTTGGGATTTTTTTTTTAGATTGTTAGGATTTTATTTTATTTTACTATGGATAGTAATAAGTAGTAAAAGTAGTAGTAAAAATACTACTTTTATTTTACTATGGATGGTTCAATGATTTCCATATTCCATAAAGCTGATGAGAGTCCTGCAGTAAGGAATAAAGGTAATAAAAATGTAACCTTTAAAAATGGAAAACATCCAGAAAAAAGAAAACAGTTATTGCTATAGGGGCATATCTCTGTAGATGCCAGAATATTTTTCATAGATGTTTTATTAACTGCAGTAGCTAATATGTTAATTTCATATTTGGAAAAAGACCACAAGGGGGCACATTCTTTCTTTAGTTTTTGACATTTTTGTAGACCGTACTAGATAATTTTACCATTATTATAGGAAAAGAGTATTACATATGTTTATATATAAATGAGGCATTTTTCACTTTATTCTTTATAATACTATCCTTTTAAAAATAATTAAAATTTATGAAATTGTATTAATTAACTAAAAGAATAATAACATAACTTATTTTAGTTATTCTTCATGGAAAGTTTATATTCAGTTATATCTTGCTGTATCATCGACATCTACAAGATTAGTTAGTGTAAGTTTTAAACATTTTTTTAAAAGCACTCTCTTTAGATGGAGGTTAGGATTTGAAACCAGGATCAAAAATCCTTATCAGCAAATCAAAGTTTTGCCAAATGATTTTTAGATCTGTTTTATGATCAGCTATGATCTACAGTCCTGTACAATTTGAGAATAAGGAACTAAAGTATCACTATTCTTGATGAGTTTAGATCAGACTGTTCTGAAATAGGCTTTCCCTCAAAATCTGGCCCCTTACTTTTAATATCCTGGAGATCTGTACAGACTTAATTTTTTTTTGTAAAGCATTTGGGGCTTGAGATCCTTATGTGCATTACTATCTTGGATTTTGATTTTAATATTTTTCTAATTTTAACTTACTTAGATTTAATTTAAATTATGGTGATTTTCTGGGTATTAATTCAAGATAAAATATAAAACTTGCTATCTGTCAGGAATTGTGATAAGTGGGTTTGGTACAAATTTTGTAAGACGATTGTTGGTCAATGAACAACTAGTTACATCTTTTGTTAATTAGATTAGAAATGATAAATACAGGTTTGTATTTGTATTATATGTGAACTGAGCTATAGTCCTGTAATCTGTAAATTGTAAATAATGCAACTTTTCAATTTCGAACGTATAAATTTTTACTTCCTTTCTCTTAAAAGTCTAGTGTATAAACTATAAAATGTCACCATAAGCACCCAACCAGCAACATTCACGGACACAAAAGTTTGTACCTCTGGGATGTCAATTAATCTTCTTAACTTCTGATCCCTATAGTTCCAGTCTAAGATAAAATACTTCAAGGAAGTCAGCTTAAGGCCTTCTGAGGAGAAAGGACAAGATGACTATTGATAACAGAATATCTGCATGTCAAAATGATTCTTAGACTTGTTTCTGTTCAATTCCAAGGCAGGTACCTTTTGCACATTTAGGCATGTCCATCTCAGCAGTTTAAAGCAAAGATTCTGTCCAGCTTCTGAGTATGAAACCTTCCCATTTTGACACAAAAGGAGAAAAATCCAGGTCTCAAAGTCTTACGGAAGTCTTCAGGGGGCAAAGCGTTCCATAGGGCAGGGGCTGCGACAGAAAAGGCATGCTTCCTGGTTCCAATCAGAAAACAATATTTGGGGGAAGGGACCTGATAGATGTCCTTAGAGAAAGGCGCTCCCACAGATAGCCTGGCCATATGGTACAGAGGGCTTTAAAAGTGATGACCAGCACCTTAGATACCATCTGGAAAGAAACTGGAAGCCAATGTAGTTTGCGCGACAGAAGTGTTGAATTAATAAACGTAAGGGCCCCATTACTGTATGCACTGCTGTATTCTGAACCAGTTGAAGTTTCTGGGTGGTCTTCCATATGAGCATGAAGCAAATGCACTCACAAAAGGGACAGGGTTTGTGTCATGACACACTGCTCTAATGAATTCACTTAACACCTTCTGTGCAGTTGCTCCCATCTCAGTTTTATTTCAGTAATTCTTAAATTTTTAAAATTCTTCCTATGGTTGGAATAATTGAAAAATAAGTATATTTCATTTTTACATAACTAGAAATTATACTGTAAATTTCTACCTTGTTGTATTAGTGCTTTTATCCTTCCAGGTGTCCCAACACCCACATGAACAACATCTTTTTCCAGCATTTTCATTTGTTCTTGTATCTATTTCAAGAAAGCAGAAAGGGGAGAATGTAGATCAAGACACAAGAACATTATAAATTATTTTCTCTAAAAGATTCAAAAGTGTACTATATGACTTAACTTTAGATGGAAATTCAACTTTGTTACATGGAAAAACAACACAGCAAAGCTCAAAATCTGTAATTGAGCCAGAGGTACTTTATGGCAGGGCCCAATGGCTTGTCAACATATTTGTTTTCATGTAATTGCTGATTTTTCATGTCTGAACACAAATTGTTTCTCGGTTCCCCTGCTCCAAAAATCTAATAGTATGGAGTATACATGTTACCTTTTTCAAATTTATTCTTCCTTGGCAAATGAAATGTTACATGTTTCTTTAGAGTTTAGATGCTCTATGCCAGTCATCAAACTATTATGATCATTCATGCATTCCTTAAAAGAGAGGGAGGGAGGGAGGGAGGGAGGGAAGGAAGGAAGGAAGGAAGGAAGGAAGGAAGGAAGGAAGGAAGGAAGGAAGGAAGGAAGGAAGGAAGGAAGGAAGGAAGGAAAACTATATAAACATACTTGCACAGAATACATCTTATTTATATTTAGATAAAATTATAGCACTTCCCTTTGATTATATTTACCTTGAAATGTTTTGCAAATAATTTCATAACCTTTCCATCTCCTTTGAACACTGCCATTGATCTAATGAAGAACAAAAGAAAACTGAAAACATGAAAAGGACAGAATTTTTGCACTGAAATTAGGACACCAATTTTATCCAAAAGTAAATGAAAACAGGAACATATATTTAATTCCATTTTGTAATTTGAAAACCATACTTATGGTATTTTTTTTTCTTTTCTCAGCCAAGAGGAAGAAGGAATATTTTTTGCTCTGGATGCGGAAGGTTCAGGTTCAGATCCTGAAGACCCATGCAAGAGGGACCTAAGCCAAGGCGTCTTGCAGCCTGCTTCTTTCAAGCTTTTGCAAACCCTATTGATAGCTAATGTCAATCAACTTGGTTAGGATGCAGTTGACTAGGGGCATTTATTGTTCCATCCCCTGAATTAATGCTTCGCATATACGAACCACTTTTTATTTTTTTTAAAAAGGCAGTTCAAATATATAGCCTGGTATATGTATGCTTCCCAAGTATTGCAAGACCAGGATTTAAAGAATGACCTGACCCTGTTACCATTAGTGGTTGTGAAAACTTGGAAAGGACAGTACCTTTAATTCTGTGGTTTTGGGAAAAACCTTAAAAAGGATTCTCTTATGATGGCAAACAACATACCTGATGAGTTCCAGACACCGGAGAGCAGAGCTGCAAATTACCAGCATCACCACTGATGACTTCTCTGTGTGGTTTTTACGGAGCTTTGCCCATTTAGGACAGACTGAAATGTGAAAAACAAAGATAAATACAGTAATGCCAAATTATATTAGAAAATAGTGAGGTAGCCTGCTAATGGAGCATAGCATAACTTGTGCCTACACAAGTTAACTAATGTCCTAAATAAATGAATCACATAACAGCTTCTTTATTTTAAACATAGGTGTACAGCATATGCCAAAAGCCAGAAATCCTAAGCCAATCACAATGCTTTATTAGTTTTATTATTATTTTTTCAGAGAAAATGTTATTGTCATGTATCATGTATCAACCAAGTAAGGAAGTATTTACAAGAAAGTTGCCATAAATTTTAACATTTAACGTTATTTATATAATAAGTCTATCAGGGCTGTCTGATTTTTGATATATTCTGTAATGAGAAATGAAAGTACATCCTAAATAATAGCTTACCATACTGTTCTTGAACACATAAAAGAAAACAAAAAGAAAAATGCTAGTGAATTAAACAAGAAAACAACTAGCAAAGTTAAATATACATATTAATAGATAAGATAAATAGAAGATAAAACATATAAGATAAATAGAAGATTATTATTATATATTATCTTCTATTTATCTTATATGTTTTATCTTCTATTTAGAAGAATTGGAATTGCATATAATAAAATATTCTATAATATATATTATTATAGAATATTTTATTATATGCAATTCCAATTCTTCGAATTCCAGTGATTTACATTAAAAATTAGCCAATATGTAGTCATGCAAAAAAAAAAAAAGAAGACACAAATATTGTTAGGGTGGAACTTATCATGAAGAGCACAGAGCAAAGTTATACCATTGCCAAAAAACTGTAGGAAATATAAACTCTTGTTCAGTTCTGCTAATGCTTGACTATAATGAGATTGGTCATCTGCATAAACTATTTATATTAAAGTAACTGTCACCAGGCTATTTGACATTAATATAACTGTCTAAATCCTGAAAGCAATTTACATATTTTGTCACTGGGATGTGCCAAAAGATAAAATACTCTTGATACAAATTAAGTCAAACATATAATAGCTTCAAACTGAAGATCTCTACAAATGTTATTTGGATAAATCTGCTATTTAAATATGCAATAACTATGATTACGAATCTTAGTTCTATTAAACTGTGTCTTAGAGTAATGAAAAATGAAAATTGGAGAGATCTTAGAGAACATCTAGTTGTAACCCCTGCAAAGTCTTAAAGAGGCATATATTTGACAAGTAGTTCTCAACTTATAGCCACAATTGAGCCTGGAATCTTGGTTGCTGAGTGAAGCAGTCATTAATGAGATGTCATGTGACTACCCATGTGACTGCTTGGCTCAATGATTGCAATCCCAACACTCCCAGATATATGGTCATAAGTGATTGTATAGTTCATTAAGTGGACAGAGTTAAGGTGTGTGAGGTGATTCAGAGAAGTGGGAGCTCTGCTCAGGAGCTGAAAATCCTCCCTGCCAAAATCCAAGCATTTTCAGAGACATGTGCACATGACCTGTGCTGAGCCTCCTAGGGCATCCCCCATCCACCTGAGGAACTCCATACTGACTACCATATAATACTGCTTCTTTGCTTTCTGCTTAGATTTTGGTATCCTCTTCGTCAGATTGAGAATCAGGGACTGGCTGATTGAGTTCAGCTCCCCTCCATGCATGGGAAGGCACCTGAATTCTTTCATTGGGGCAGAGAAAGAGAGCTACAACCTTTAGCATGTGGGCTCTGTTTCTCCACTCTGCAGAAGGAGCTCAGTTCACCTTACAAGGTGCAGAAATGGAACTCAAATCATTAGGACCTGAGCTCTGTTTCCCCATCCCATTGAAGCCGTAGCAGATAACTATTATTGCTTAATGCTGTAACTAAGAATTTGGATTAAATTTTCAGGAACCTGAAGAGCTTAGCTCCCCTCAGCAGGCAGCTCTTTCACCCAGCTTCCAAAGACAAGAGAGAGCTGTATCAGCTTGCAAACTTCCCTGACAGCTTCTCCATTGACATTCTGGGGACAAGAATTTGAAGGTATTGTTTGGGTAAATGACTAAGAGTTACATAAGGCCCAAAATCATCCACTTTATCATATGAGCTTCTGTCTTGGCCTCCTCAGATTAAATGGAGACTATAATGTAAGTAAAGTGGTATTTTTTCTTTTTCATTATTGTTTTTATCATAATCTTTATTATAAGCACTCATGAATAATATTTGTTGGTATAACAATGAAGCATTAAATATGTTTCAAAATTAAACATATTTTAGTCCATTTTTCAATTCAGCTTTAGCAGAAGGATTATTAAAATTGTTTGTTCTCCCTATCTGGTGGTTCCTGAGCCCTTGGTTTTTGATTATGAGCATTCAGTTAAACCCAATCTGTGTGGATTAATTTGTTATGAATCTAGCATCTAAAACTAGAAGCTGCATTGTTCAACATGACAGAACAATACTTTCTACTATAAAATAAGCATTTTCTGAAAAAAGCATAATATAAACACACAATTAACATACACATGTATATTATCTCAAATTATTTTAAGCCTTGTAAGAAAAGAATGACATAGAATGACTTCTGACTAATTACTACTCACTTTCTTTCAGGTAGGAAGAAAAGCTGTGGGTGAGATCATTGGCAGGGAGGAAACAGGAATCTGAAACCATAATAGACAACTATTATTGCTTAATGCTATAGCTAAGACCTTGGATTAAATTTTCAGGAAGCTGCTTTGTTATAAGCCAGGCAAAATGCTCTTTCAGAAAGCAGAATTTTGCAAGCACCCAAAATTAATAACAAAAAGCTTTAAAGTGGATTAACCAAATGATGGGAACAATATTGAACACAATTTAGATTCTTTTCAAAATTCTCTCTCCATTATCCTTAAAGATAGTTTTATTGAAATGGATGTATTTGTGATGAGATACTTTGTAGCTTTCTCATTTGAGACCAGAGTTGTTAACCATTGTGACAAAATAGAATGGTGCAATCTGTTAAACCACTAGCCTAACCCAGAACAGCAAATCCAAGCAGGGTTTCAGACTATCATCAGCTGTCAGCAACAATATTGCACAGGTATGCTATCTTGCTCCCTCCTATTAATGGAATTTCTTTGGTGATTAAAAAACAGTCTAAATGGTAAATGCCATCTATGAAACATTTTATATACATTTTCTTTATAAGTAATTGCCCTTGTTATTTTATAATTTATTTCTCATAAGGTTTGCCATTTTTCTAGTTCTACATTGTGCCCAAAATCTTTTACCCATGTTATCATTGTTTCTTTGACTTGTTCAACTTCCTCCTTTAAGTTTAACAAAAAGTTATAGAGTTTCTTAATCAATTTTTCATCTCATGACAATAGTATCTTGTCAAACACTGTCTGGTCTTCATAAAAATCATTTGTTTTGACATCTTTCTCATATCTCATTTGCATTTGCAAGTGTGGCCACCATGATAGCTCAATACCCTGTTCTTCCAATTCTTGTTTAGTTTGTAATTTCTCTTCAGTATTCAAAATGTCTCTATAAGTCGCAGGTTTCTCATAGTTGATTAAATTTAGGTGCACAAATGCTTCTATTGTCGAGATCCATCCTGGTATTTTCATGTAAATTTTCATGTTTATCTTTTCCCATGTTAGAAGCAAAGTGTTTCTTACATAGTGATTTTGAAAATATTTATGGATTTTATTCTTCCCATACCATAGGAAGGTATGCCATCTGAGATGTAAATCGTGTCCTTCTATGTATAGTAATCTTTTGTGTCTAAGGGTTATCCACTCTTTTAACCATGTTAATGCAGCTGCTTGATAATATAGAACCCAGTCTGGTAAGCCAAATCTTCCATTTTCTTTCGCTTCTTGTAACATTTTCAGTTTAATTTTGACTTTTTTCCCTTGCCAGATAAATTTCAAAATCGATGCATTTAACTCATCAAAAAAAAATTCTCTAATTTTATAGGTATTGTTTAGAATAAAAAAAGTAGTTTTGGAAAAATGTTAATTTTTATTGTCGCTATTGTTCCCAATATTGATAGTTATAGATTTTTTCCATTTTTCCAAGTCTAGTTTTATTTATTTTTACCACCTGCAAGATTAGAAAAAATGTTTAAAAACATGTCTAGCAACTGTTAGAAATGTAGGCAAAAGCCAGGCACAATCTACCACCTTTGGTGGACATGACCTAAAGCAAAAAAATTTTAGGCAAAAACACATATGTGGTTAGAAAAAATATTAAGAAAACACGTAGATTTTAAGCCGGAACTATTTCTTTTAGGTATAATAACAGAAAATTATGATAAAAATTTATATTTTTAATATTACATGTTTTAACAGAAGTGAGAATTACATTTTCTATTTTCCTTTGCTAATTTAAATTTTATTTTATACATCGTATTCAATTAAAAATGTCCGAGCAATCAGTTATATTATATAGAGTTGTATTCATCTGAAATCCTTGCTGCTAGGCAGAAGATAGTGTATGTTTGTGGTATGAGTATGAATGCTTGTCTCCCTAAAAATCCTATATATGTGACCAGAACAATTATTCTATTATGATGATGATAAATGTTCTGTCAAAACCACATAGCAATCATGTCTCCATGTCCATGTGGACTTAATAGTTCATACAAACATCACATCTCCCAAAACAGCATCTGGAAAGTCTAGCTTTGCTGGCTGAGGAATTCTGGGAATTGAAGTCCACAAGTCTTAAAGTTACCAAGGTTGAGAACCCCTGGTCTAGGAGCTATCAGAAGGTTTGTTTTGTTTATTTGTTTTTTCAATTAATACTTAGAAATTATATACAGATAATACTTCATAAGAAACAAATGTTGTTATAAACTTTTACAAAATGTTTTTTTAAATAGTTTCCTCATTGGTACTCTCTTTATTACCTGGCAGTTTTAATTCTTCTAGTTCAATCACAGAACGTTTGGCTCCAAAATGTTGATTGAGCATTTTTTGTATATCTGCTGGGACACCTGGCTTTGGCACGGTTTCTATGAGAAGATCAGAAATTTTCTTCTAAAAAAAGAAAGAAAAAGAGAAAGGCATAATCCATATGGTATGGGGTTATTAAATACATTGCAATTTTTTTCATTTGCTTCTAAAGTGGACAATTATTTATATCCTAATACTTGAATAATATTACAAAAATATATTCAGTCTTAACAAAAAACATGAATGACCTAATAAAAAACAAAACATAAAACAGCGCATATCTTCATGAACCGCCTGAAGAATGTGCAGCCTTCCCTGTTTCTTTCATCCACACCCTTAAATGTTTTCTGAATTGCTTACCATGTTTCTGTTACCAGCCTTCCTGATTCTACCATTATACAGATAAGGGAAAGTGCATACTGGGAAAAATAATTATTTTCAGTAACCATAGTGGGAGCTGCCTAACAGTGTCAGATGCTTCACAGCTGCAAAGTGTCTAGAGGAGAGCAGCTTTTAAACTTGCAAGATTTTGTTAATTTAGACTTATAATCAAGTGGAAGTAGCTCAACTGGTCTGTTTCCTATCTGATATATCTGAGAAGGCTGACATCAGTTTTACAAGTTTGACAATACAAAACTCCTTTATAGCCTGAGAGTTAGGTAGAGTCCCTTCTGAGCCTATATCTCCAGATATTATTGCTTCTATACTTCCCTCCCTGCCTAAGCTGTTGGATTCTATTGGTCCTTGGGAACTACAACCTGCCACCTAGTGATGTTAAATATGGATTCGTTCATGAATCCATGATATCCATGGCAACCATGGACATTTTCAAAATAATAGAGGAACCAATGTATATCTGGTGTGTGTGTGTGTCACACAATAGGTATGGTTTTTATCTTGGGCAGTTATCTGGCATTGGAGACATTACCATCAGTCCATTACCATGGAGAGATCAGTCTTGGGTTGTCCTCTGACTCACTGGGATCACCCAACTTACAGGGAGCCACTGTCTGTTAGGGTAGCCCACCTACTGTAGATGACTAATGGACCTTTCTTGATTCCATAGGGCATGTGGGTTTTCTTTGAAGATCTATCTAGTGGTTCAGTTGAAACCTTGGTTGCAGCCTGGAATAGGCAAGAGATTGAGGCCCTGAGTGCCACCAAAGAAAGACAGAGTGAATCTGATGAAACATGAGACATATGAGAGCCTACATCATGCTGATAAGGGTGACAAAATGTATTTGGCTGGGCAACACCTGTTTGTTCTAAAAGACTATTCTATGTTTTTAAATATTTACTCCTCTTATATTGCCAAGAGGAGGAAGGTGTCTTGGGTATATTCACTGCCTTGAGTTATTTGTAAAAATAATAAAGGCGGGATATAAATAAATAAATAATTGCAAGGCATAATATTCCATACAGTGTGGTCATTACTCCCAGATATTGTATCTGCTTCTCATCATGCCTTTGGCCAACCGAAGCTTTGATACATCACTTTTTAGCAAGGGAATGAGATACACATTAGATTCCATGCACTGAGTCATAGTATGGTCAGTAGTGCAACCAATTTTACCCTAAGCATGCAAATTAGGAAGTCTAATCTAGAGACTACATTTTAAACCAACACAATGTTGTCTGTATCCTACCACCTGGGAATATATGTAGTGATAAATATATCAGCTCTTCTTGAGATGCTTTTTAGTAAGAATGGCAAAATACTTATGGTATAATAAAAGACTCAGAAAAATAATATCTTTGTTTTTATATTAATATATTGTTTTTATAAACAGAAATATACATATACAGTAGATTACATTCCAAGTTCAGTTCCATTTAGAATAGGATTTTTGGATAGAATATTTTAGATTAAACTACAACTGTATTTTTCCTTGAACTGGAAGGAGAATGAAAAGGGACAGAAGAATTAGAAATGATATTGAGACTAGTTAATATATCATTTATTATTTTAAACAATCATTAATAATATTATGAAGTAAAATATTTTAGGATTATTTAACTGATAATTATATTTAATTTATTATCTTTTTTATTAGATCAAAATATAGCATAAAAATTAAAAATATTGATTTGAAATATTAATCAGAATTACCCTTCTTTTTCTCTTTGGCTTCATTTTAATTTCTTTTTCATCCTTAGACTTCTCTCTCTCAACACTGATGAAGCATTCTATAGGCTGAAAGAAAAAAAATGAAAATTATAACCTGGCATTTGGAGGCACTTTAAAATACAAAGACAGTGATATGGCATATACATGTTAGCCAAGACTTTACAGGAAATAAGAATTTTTGAAATCATGTTCTTCTATTAAGATCAACAGAAGAACAGAAACTATTCTATGGCAATATAAAGGGACAAAAGGGAACCAAGCAGGTAAAAAATTGGACAAAAACAAACTGTATAGTCATAAAAATATTTATTATAACAACATTGATTGAATATATTATTATCAATGAGTGAACAGGAAGTTTTAAATATTACATTAAAAAATCTGTAAGGGATATTTTTAATGCTCTAACACAGTGGTTCTCAACCTTTCTAATGCCACAACCCCATAATACAGTTCCTCATGTTGTGGTGACCCCCAACCATAAAATTATTTTTGTTTCTACATCGCTGGGTGCCGGGGGCGTGGCCAAGTCTTTCTTTCCTCTTTTTTCCTCTCTTTCTCTTTCTCTTTCCTTTCTCTTATTTCTCTTGTTTCTCTCTTTCCTCTAACTTTTTCTTTCTTTCCTCTCTTTTCACAATCTTTTTCCTCTTTCATCTTTTTCTCTTTCCTCTCCCCCTCTCTTTCTTTGTCTTTCCTCTCCCTCTTTCTCTCCCTCTTTCCTTTCTCTTTTTCCTCTAACTTTCGTTTTCCTCTCTCTCTTCTCTTTATCTTTCCTCTTTTTTCCTCTTTCTCTTTCCTTTCTCTTTCCTCTTTCTCTTTCTCTCTTTCCTCTAACTTTCTCTTTCTTTCCTCTCTTTCTCTTTCCTCTCTTTTCTCAAACTTTTTTCTCTTTCCTCTTTCTTGTCCCCCTCTCTCTTTCTTTCTCTTTCCTCTCCCTCTCCCTCTTTCTCTCTCTCCCTCTTTCTTTTTTCTCTTTCCTCTTTCTCTTTTTCCTCTAACTTTCTTTTTCCTCTCTCTCTCTTCCTTTCCTCTTTCCCTTTTTCCTCTCTCTCTCTCTCTCTCCCTCTCCCTCCAGGTGAAGAGAGAGAGAGAGAGAGAAAGGCAGACAGTGTCAAACGGACAGGGAGGGGGAGGACGGCAGGCAGCAGTTCCCAGCTGCCCCCCACATCCTCAGCCAAACAGATGGGGAGGGGAGCAGGACAGCAGGCAGCAGTTCCCAGCCACCCCCCCCCACATCCTCAGCCAAACAGATGGGGAGGGGAGCAGGATGGCAGGCAGCAGTTCCCAGCCGCCCCCCACGTCCTCAGCCAAACAGATGGGGAAGGGAGCAGGACGGCAGGCAGCAGTTCCCAGCCGCCCCCCCACGTCCTCAGCCAAACAGATGGGTAGGGGAGCAGGACGGCAGGCAGAAGTTCCCAGCTGCCCCCCCCACGTCCTCAGCCAAACAGATGGGGAGGGGAGCAGGACGGCAGGCAGCAATTCCCAGCCGCCCCCCATCTTCAGCAGAATGGGCAGCGAGGGTGAGCAGGACGGGAGGCAGCGACTCCCAGCCACCCCTCCCACATCCTCAGCCAAACAGATGGGGAGGGGAGCAGGACGGACGGCAGGCAGCCAGCCTGGTTCGTCTCTGGCCTCAGTCCGTCTCTTCGCTGCTGCGCCTGCTGCCGGGAAAAATGCCCCGGCAGAAGCTGCCTTTGTCCAAAGGCTGGGAGGAAGCTCACAACTATGATATCGACCATGCCACCAAAACTACCAGCTGGGTCACCATGCGGGACAGGTGAGGAAGGACGGACCAGAGGAGGCTGAGCCAGTGGGCTGGGGAGGAGCCTTACGGGAACGCCGGCGGCCACGGGGTGTTTTATAGCCGGTGGGCCGGTTGCGAAATTGCACGAAATGGGGGCAGGGTGTTCTGGGGCTGCTGGGGTGTCCGGTGGCCAAGCAGAGGAAGCTCAGCAGCAGGCCAGAGACAAAACTTACTGATTTTGCTTGTTCTCTCTTGCTTTCTGCTGCTTGTTCTCTCTCGCTTTCTGCGGCTTGTTCTCTGTCTCACTTTCTGCCACATGCTCTGAAACCGAAACTTCCTTAGTTTATATTGGCTTTCGAACGCCAATAGAATAGAGTCTCTTGAATAGACTCTATTCTATTGGCTTTCAAAAGCCAATAGAATAAGCGGGAGTAGCCTAACTAAGGAAAAGGGGGGGGAAATGGCAGACTACGTTGTTTGGCGACCCCCGTGAAATGGTCGTTCGACCTCAAATGGGGTTGCGACCCACAGGTTGAGAACTGCTGCTCTAACGGTTTTAGTTTTGTTCATCTTGATCTAGCCTAAAATAGATATTGTTTTAATATGGATCTTGAATTTTGCCTACTGTCTTGTCTATAACTTAACCATAATGCAAAGTAAAATAAAGCTGATATTTGTATTATAATGTGTAATTATTTCACAAATATTAGAACTCATAATAAGGTAGATCTCACTTTTCTGCATTTATCAACAGTCATTTGGGTAAGATGGTCAGATAATCTTTCATGCACTGAAAAAGTCTCAAATAGTCTCTTTGTACCTGGTAGTATATAGGTCCTTCCTTCAAATATACCTTGCAAACACACTTTTCATGTCCATATATTCAGAAAGAATGAGAAGCGACTATATGCCTGGACACTTTCCACACGGAAACAGATCCTTAGTTAAATGATGCAATACTTAAGAGTCCTTGCTCAGTGTCTGACAGAGGTAATGGGTTACTTGCTGCATGGGTCTTATGTAACTTTCTAACATACCCCTTGAACCTTAAACTGAATGGTATAATTTCCATTCAGAAAACAATGACTTCATTGTGCAGTAGATTGTCTTCTATTAGTGAAAATAAAATCAACCAACCTTTTTCCTTTTCTTTGAAGAAACAAGAGTTGAACTTGATGTCTGCTGAATTGTTTCACTTGTATTAGCACATTCTTCCTCATTATCTGAAAGAGCTAAAGACAAAAGCATATTTCAAAAACACATTCAGCATTATATGGTTCTAGCAAGCTCTGAGTTGAACTTGGCAACTTTATTAAGTAATTATTAATATGGGAGAGAAATAGACTACTAAGAGTCTTAAAAGACAGTACTTTTAACAAATTTCTTGAAGTATTCTCTGAGTAAGTAAAAATGGAAATGTTTACAAGAGAAGAAAAACTTTTTTAAAAAATAAGCCAACAATGCTTGACACAATACTTATATGCTTCAGGACTAAAGGAATGTTGAAAACAAGGGAATGGGAGCAGATAGAGGAAAAACTGAAAGGATATGGAAGGTAGAATTAGCATGTTTATGGGATACAGGAGAAATTCTGTTTTGTACAAGATATAGATTAGTAAATACAGGTAGACTTTGACTTACAATCATAAATGGGACCAAATTTCCAATCATAAGTTGTGGTAGCCATAGATCAAGGCACCTACATAACTGGAATCAATTTTATGGCTGTTTTACAGTAGTCATTAAGCAAATCATGCAGTTTTAAGTTGTAATCCATTCTCCCGAATGAACGCTTTGCTGTAACCTGGCAAAAAAAATTGTCACAAAGCACAATTACGAGTCCAGGAGATGCTACAACCATGTGGGCCAGTTTCTAAGTGCCTATAATGCAGTCATGTGACCTGGGGTGTGGTGCAACATTTAACAATGGTGCGGTTTACAGGCCGTAAAGTACCATTTCTGAGGCTATCATAACTCCACCAGTATTAAACAACTGGTCGTAAGTTGAGGACAACCTGTAAAAAGGACAGCAAGCCAGAAACAAAAAGGAAGGTTGTGTTTATATTTTTTTAAAAAACTACTCTCTTTTTTCCAAGACCCAGATAGAGATATTTGTTTTAAATCACATTGGAAAGAATACATTGTGGCAGCTGTCTTCTTTGCTGACCTGCTTACATTCTTTGCACTATTACAAATAATAAAATAAATTCAAGTTCATTATATTCTAACACAGTGGTTCTCAACCTTTTTAATGCCGTGACCCCCAACCGGTCGTAAGATGAGGACTTCCCAACTGGTCGTAAGTCGAGGACTTCCCAACCGGTCGTAAGTCGAGGACTTTCCCTGCCCGGGAGCGCCACACATGCGTGGTGCTGCCCCCTGCGCCAGCGTAGCTGGCAAGGGACAGTGACGGCACAGGGCGACCATCGGCTGGGCCACCAGCTGGCCCAGCCCAAGGGAGGTAAGGCACCCACCAGGCCCCATGCGCACCAGCAACCCTCCCTGCGCCTGCTGGCCTACCACCTCCCACCCCTGGGCCGCTTTTACTTTAATTTTTAGTAGTTGCTCAGCAGGGAGGGGTGGAAACTTCCAGACAGCTCGCCTTCGCTGCAGACAACTTGCAGCACTGTTTGCAGACTGGGACTTTTGGCCGGCTCAGCAGGGCAGAGACAGCCTGGACAATTCCTATTGGCTTTTGAAAACCAATAGAATTAGACTCTATTCAAGAGAGTCTATTCTATTGGCTTTCAAAAGCCAATAGAATAAGAGGGAGTAGCACAGCTAAGGAAAAGGGGGAAAAATGGCAGACTGCGTTGTTTGGTGACCCCCGTGAAATGGTCGTTTGACCCCAAATGGGGTTGCGACCCACAGGTTGAGAACCGCTGTTCTAACATCTTAGAAATTTTTAATAGATTGCAGTATTCTTTCCCAAGCACTGAAAGACATTTGCACTGCTCTGTTCATATGCTAAGTCAACTACTGATCAAAATAGCTATTGCATACTGTAACTGAGGAAACTTCTATAGCTTGTAGCTTGCCAAGAAAATCTAATTGCTAACTTTAACATGTCTGCATAGATCCTGACTTGGCAGATCAAGAAAATGGAAAGGGACACATATCCAAAGCCAAATAATAAATAGCCTCTCTTATATACACTTGTATATACTCGCTCAAGAACTCTAAAAGGAGATGAATAGCTTCTATGACCAAATTTTAAGAACAATGCACCACCTGTCAGTTGCTTATCTCCCCATCAGGCAGGAAAGAACATAAAGTAAGCTCTACTCTTTCATTCTGGAATTGCCACAATTGCTCAGAGAAGCAATAGAGATCCCTTAAAAGTAAAGTAAAAGTTTTTCCTGTCCAGTTGTGTCCGACTCCAAGGGGCAGTGCTCATCTCTGTTTCTTACACAGGGGAAGCCAGTGTTGGCCGAAGACACTTCCATAGTCATGTGGCCAGAATAACTATACATTATTGGGCACAGATACCTTTCCACTGAACTGATACTATTTTTCTACTCACATTTGCGTGCTTTCTAACTGCTAAGCTGGCAGGAGCTGGGGCAGGGAATGGGAGCTCACCCCATCACGCAGTGCTCGAGTCTCGAACTCAGGCTGTCAGTTTTCCAGCTGACAGTGTCTTTAACCATTGAGCCTTAGTAATATGTAAATATATTTGGTGAAAATGACCACTACTACAGAACCAGCACAATACACTTAGTCTTGTTTTAAAACAAATCTCTGGTCTAAATTTCTGTTCTTAATTAATTAATTAGTAAGAAATCCCAATTGCTTATAGTGATTTAACAAAATACAGCAGCCTCCAACATTGGGTCTCAATCTAACACTGTATATGTAACACAATAGAAAAATAATACTCCATGAATATGATGAAGTAGCTTACACTTTGGCAGAAATGAGCATATAATAGACCATTAAATGGCTTCTAATAAACTGTAGTTACCTATTGCACTAGTTACTAGAATTATTGTTCTGCTTTCTTCACCTTGGAATTCAAAAGTGATGAACATGGGGGTTGCAGGCAATTTCACAATTTAAATACTGATCAACATGGCATCTTGTGCTTGAAAGACAAGGCCATGGAGACATGTACCGGTATATATAACAAAATATAACTGTATAATGACATCCTATTTCATTTTTTACAGTAAACACAGTGTACCCTATCTGTTTCAGGATCTAACATCATTTTATATATCTGAATATGCATAGGACTCTATTCTGAGTTGCCCAAACTGATTGTAGATATCAATATTTAGTTTTATATCTGAACATTTTATACACACACACACACATACACGCACATCATAAACCTTTTTTTACAATGCTAATGCTTCAAATGATATGTGATCTAAAGCTCCTCTTTATGTACATGATTTATACTACAAAAAAGTCATCCAATCTTTAATTAATTTACATATACACATATAATGTAAACTGTTCAGAGAGTGTTCTAAAGTGATATGGGGCAGTATATAAGCCAAAAATGCTATTTCTATTGCTATATGCAATATTAAGGAATTATTCACAAAGATTAATCAACAATTAAACAGATGAATAATCCTACTTTTTGTTTTTTCTGTTTTTAAGATATTGTGATGTCTTTGCCATTTCTCAGTGAAATAGTACATCTTTTTCTTAAAGTTGTCACATCCTACCTACGAAATTGTCCTTCCATTTATTCAACATTAGATGTTTTTGTCTCCTAAATATAATTTGCTTTGCAAGTTCAGTCAAGTTTTTTTATCCATTTTTAATTGCTACAATTCTCAGTTTATTCCAACTGGAATCTGATAAGCCCAGAAATGTTGCAAATTAACATGGTTGTTGTTACAGGAAGATATTTTGCAGACAGATGCCAACTCCTCTAAATTTAATATTTCCTAGTTACACTAAAAACTGGGTGGAAAATTTCAGCTGAAATTTCAAAGGAGCAGAGACTGATTAAGTCTGTCTACATAGCCTGAATTCCATCTTAAATCTCTCATACACTCCAGACTTTTGGACTCCCAGTGTCAGCAATTTTTCCCCTTTCCAGTCTAGTTCTACTTAATCAGCAGCCTACAGAAAATTATGGAAGAAGCGGAAAGTTTGGTCATTACTTTGCGTCTTTTTTTGTGTATATTTACAGTTATACTCAATGATTTGGGGACTTTTTTGTCTATTGGACCACCATTGTTAATTATGGTCTATCATTTCCTATTTTAAATAGCAAGCAATTTGCTACCATTAATACACATCTTTTTTTAAAAAAATATTACTATGTACTTGATCAGCTAAAAAAACGTTGAGAAACTAAAATTTTAAACTTATCTAAACCACTTTTAGAGTTTCCCCCAATTTGTGACTGACATATTAAAACTACAGTTCCAGAATTCTCAATGATATAATTGGTGCTGTGCTTCTGTGGACTTATATTTCCCAAATGCATCTTATACATCAGACTGAATTCTGCGGACAAATAATGTAGTTCCAAAACACAGCCTATTCATCATGCCCTATTAATAAGTCAAATCACATTATTCAAATGATCTTTCTAAAAATGGATGTTCTGCTTTCATATCTTTTAGTTTTTCAATGAGTCATTTTTAACAGATTAAGCATATATTGTCAAAGGACCAGTGCAGCACAATATTTTATAAAATGTGATACAAACTTGCATATTGTTATTAGCTAAAATGGCTGGCATACTCCAGTGGAAAGCTTTTTCTTCTAGGCTTAATAAAAGCTAAAGAACTAACAGAGTTGGAAAGGCTGAAGACAATAATCCTTCAAGCATCTCTGTACTGGAAACTACATACAGAGATAAAAATGACACAGGATGCAATTGTAACATGGATGGTGCTCATACCTATATTTACTTGCAGCAAGCAAATGTTTACTGCTTGCATTTTGTTCTATTCCTGCTGCAAAGAATGACAGGAGGTCAGCTTTCCAGCAAAATTGACTCTCTCAAGTACTTGGAGAGCAAAGTAGAGAAAGGGGCTGGTTTATATTCAGAGTTTCATTTAAATTAGTTCCAGGATCTCTGCATCTCTTCTGTAAAGTGCTATCTTAGATCCTTGAATTTAACGCTACTGTATCTATGGCTGAAAATACAAGTGGGAAATGAAGCATTTCGTCACAAGCAGCTCTGGAGCATTTGAAATAGGTGCTTTTGGGTGCTCATAAAGGAAAAGAAACATTAAGTTTACATTTATAAAGACAAAAGACTCCCTTTTGGATCACCAGGATTTAAATATGCAGAAACGGAAATTACCCAAAAGGCTGTCTTCCTAAAAATGGTAAGCTTTTATATTCCTATATGATACCCACCCCCCAAATTAATCTACAGAACCATTTTAGAGTTACACTGAGTGTGAACTCTGTTAATGGAAACTACATAATTCTAATTCAGATACAAATTTTAGTTATTTAATTATGAATGTATAATTTCCATTCTTTTATTAATAAAGGTAAACAACCCTAATAGACCATGCACATAGTATGAAGGACACAATCTCTTGTTTTAAAAACTTTTAGCTGGTTGCCAGTAACAAAATATTAATAGAAACATTAGAGTACAATTTCTGAGAAAGACAGAAATTAAACTCTGTATCTATATATACAGAGACAATATTTAATTGTTTTAATGACAGATGAATGAATTGATACTTTCTTCTAGTGTGTGCATTTTAATAATCTCAGGCAAAAACCAAACCCTGGTTAATTATATAGCAAAAGTTATATGTTTGCTATATAATTAACTATAATGTTGGTAGTATTTCTCTTAGAAAGTCAGTATTAGTCCAGACAGGTGTTGTTATTGAACAAATTATCAAACACCTCAATATTAATTTACTTTTTGTGTTATGGAACTTAATGATCATAATTTAGTCTTATTTTATTTATATGATTTTATTTTTCTCTTGTTTTTAATTTTTATGTATTGCATTTCTTCCTGATATCTGTTAATGTAAAATAATTACAAATATTTCAAGAAATATCAAAAACTATCAACTATGTGACAGCTGCTATTTTACCTCAAACTCCTTTTCCCCTCTCCAACTCAACAGATGATTTATAAATAATCCATTTAATTATATTGATATTTATCCTATAACAACTTATTTCAAAAATTTAGAAGAAAATTTTTCTTCTATATTTTCTGTGACATACTTTATACGTAGCTACTATATCTTCCATTATCTGCATCCTTCCAAAGTCCAGCCATTGAAGGCAAAGCAGATTACATTCAGCAGAGAGTTTCCTAAATGGTAGGAGTTATTTCTAAGGGAAATTCATATTTATGAATCATTGAGTTCAATGACAATCATGTGATTGTGATTCCTACACGAATAATAATAATTCAGACAGGGAAACATAGGCTAAAGTCCATCTGCACCATGGAAAATCACTGGTGTGATTTTCAGACTCTCATTCCAGCCTACATACAGTAAGTATGATACCTTGACATAGAAAACTGAATGTCTGAGTATTTTGGCAGAGGTTGGATAGAGGTGATGGAGCATTCTGGAAGAAATAATTGTTTAGTAACCACATTGGGACCAGCAATTCCATTATTTAGTGAAATATTTCCTAAATGAAACTGTTCTTATCTTATTTAACTTTCCCTTTGTTTTATAGACCTGTAAAGGTCATAAATGTGGTAACACAGTTACTTTTCCATCACTGTTGTAACCACAAATGGTTGCTAAATGAGGTAGTAGCTAGAGGACGTTCTGTACCTGGTTTGGGCTATTAAAAAAGAGCAATCAACACTATTTTCTTATATATTGTTTTTAGTTTGCTCTAATATCAGGCCTAACAACTAAGCCAAGATCAAACTATTACCTTAGCAATAACAGGGACAGAAGGAAGGAACAGTAAGTCAAGGCAACAGATTTAATTTTTAGCTCAAGTTTTCTATCCTTTCTTGAGCTTGTCTGTGCAATTATATCATTAGACCATCTTGATGAATAAATCTCTAAAGAATGCCAACTTTGCAGATGCCATTCAAATATAACTTAGTGAAATTATTCTCAAAATAATTTAAAAATAGTTTAATAACTATTAGTATGTTAGTATGTAATAACTATTGTTATTAAAAAATAGTTTAAAAGTGTGTGCCTGGTGAAACATTTTGAAACCTCTTGCAAAGTTCAAAAATAGCCCAAATATTTTCTGTTATTTTATTACTTCTATAAAGCCACCTTGCAATACTCAAATATGCTATAAAGTTGCATGGTGACATGTAGTACTCTATACAAAATCATTTGCCAATTGTTTTTACTTCTGATTCACATTTTTATCAAAAGAACACTTAAATTCTCCATTCAGAAATGTTCCTTCCAAACCTCAGAATACCTAAGGAATTACTTAGGGAACTATAAACATGAACTATGTATGATGTCAGAACAAGGCATGCACACTGAAGGGCCATCATTTTACAACTGATGTTTGCCTGCAGTTGTGCATTGTCATCAGAGCTAAAATATTGATGTCAACTAACTTGTAATAAGCACACAGCACCATGCCCTCATTCTGCTATTCCTTAGTATCATCTGTAGATAACCTATTTTGTTGTGACATGCATATATAATTATTTAACTTTATTTTGTCACTTAAAGTAAAGACATGAAGACAGCACTTAACCATATTTATAAAAATTTGTGTCAGTCCTACTCATGTCAGTTCTCCACAACTCCATATGCTAGTTAATCGTCAACCAGAATGAGTTTTTGCTCCATGGCACTTAAGGATCTACAATGCTTAATTATGAAAAAATTGTTTTACTATTATAGTTTTGGTGGAAATTCACAAAACTAGAAAGAGAGAAGCTCCTAAGGAAAGTAACCCTGCAATATGCTAGCTAAAGTTATTAGGTATTAGTTATGTCTTTGGTGCTTAATGGCAGAACCAGTTCTGTCCATACATGAGAAATGAATACATGAATACAAATCTTTTGTGGTTATTATTCAGTTGAAATAAAGTAAAATAATTTTCACCTTAGGTCCTTAACAATGAAATTACTCTTCTATAAAACATAATCTTTTAAGAAATAACTGCACACTAATTTCAATTGCTGAATAAATTTAAATTATTTATTCTTGGAAGATAAAAGATGTAAATGGGACGTTGTCTTACCTGAACGCCTTTTCTCAGCATGATGATGTAGAATCCACCGGTGGGTAATCTCAGCCTTCCTGCTCAGTTGAGACTAAGTCAGAAATCTGCCATGCCTTCTTCTGGGCAGGACCTTGCCCAGTTTTTGACCAAGGCGAAGCAACACATGACAAAGTCCAACGCTTTGGCTCCTCCTACTCTGACACAAGCCCAGACGGCCTTAAAGGGAGGATGTGGATTCTACATCATCATGCTGAGAAAAGGCGTTCAGGTAAGACAACGCCCCTTCTCCAGCATGATGAGTGTAGAATCCACCGGTGGGACATACCAAAGCCGCTCATGTCCCTACGGCGTGGGGAATAGTCTGGGCTTGTGTCACACCAGAAGAAATTACTTGCTGTAACACCCTCCGGCCAAGCGAAGCATCCGCAGAGGCAAACTTTACAGCTCATAATGCCTGATGAAGGAGGAAGGTGAGGACCAAGTTGCCGCCTTGCAGATTTCCTCAATGGATGCCTGGGTAGACCAGGCTGCTGATGTAGCCGCACTGCGAGTGGAGTAAGCAGTGATGCGTCCAGGGACTGGTAGGGATTGAGAGAGATAGGCACAGGCAATGCACGCCTTAATCCACCTTCCATGGTCGAAGAGGAAACCTTCTGACCCATGGAAGAGGTTTGGAATGACACAAACAAGGCCTCTGATTTGCGAAAGCCAGAGGTTCGTTTCACATAATAATGCAGAGTCCTGTGTATGTCCAGTTTGTGCCACTGTCTTTCCAGCCTATGCAATGGAGTAGGACAAAAGTCTGGAAGTACCAGCTCTTGGGACCTATTGAACCAGGTATTGACCTTCGGGATGAAGGATAGATCCAATCGAAGGACCACTCTATACTCATAAAAGGTACACAGGTAACTCGTGACTGAAAGGGCAGCCAGCTCTGAAATACGTCTGGCTGATGTTTTTGCAGTCAGAAAGGCTACCTTCAGAAAAAGAAGTCTTAATGAACAAGACCTGATAGGTACAAACGGTGGCAAAATTCATGCTTGTAGTACACATGGTAGGTCCCAAGAGGGATAGCAGTGAACCACCGGTGGTCTGGCGTTAGTCGCCCCCTTGAGAAAGGTGCTTACTACTGGGTGTTGGGCTAACGGGACCAGATTGTCACAAGTAAGCACCGTGGACAAGGCCGCTACCTGTCTGCAAATATGCTAGGTGTCAATCCTTTATCCATACCCTCCAATAGATAGTCTAAAATATTGGGAATGGTGACAGAAAGAGGCTGGAGTTGGTGCCTAGTGCACCACAGGCAAAAGTTCCACCATGTGGCATCATATATCCTGTTAGCTGAGGGGCGCCTGGAAGCTTGGATCATCAAGATCACCCTGGATGAATAGGATTGGCTAGTTAAATTTCTCCACTCAAGTGCCAAGCGGCCAACTGGAGCCACTGGGGATCCGGGTGTTGAAGGGCCCCCTGGCTGAGGGAGATATGGTCTGGAGGGAATCTCCATGGCGGTATTGAAAGTTCCATGAGGTCAGCAAACCACGGTCATCTCGGTCAGTGTGGAACAACCAAGATGACCTCCGCCTGCTCCTGAAGCAGCTTGCGGATGGTTGCCGGAATCAGCGGGAGGGGAGGAAATGCGTACAGCGATCCCCTGGGCCACATGCTGCGAAGGGCGTCCATTTCCTCTGCCCCTGGGGATGGGAACCTGGTGAAGTATCTGGCCAGTTGGGAGTTGTTTGGGGAGGCAAAGAGGTCTACCTGGGGTTGGCCAAATCTGTCCGAGATCCCCCTTAACAGAAGTGGGTCCAGGTATCACTCTGAGTGGTTCACTGTAGACCTGCTCAGGGAGTCTGCCTGATGGTTCGCCTCCCCCAATATATGCTCTGCTTTGATGGATCCTAGATTGGTCTCTGCCCAAGAGCCCAGGTTCCGGGCCTCGAGCATAAGGGACTTGGATCGGGTCTCTCCCTGCCTGTTCACATGTGCCTTGGCTACCACGTTGCCTGTCAGTATTAGTACGTGCTGCCCCGCTACTATGGTGGAGAAGTGGCGGAGTGCCAGGTAGATGGCCCTGAGTTCTAGCCAGTTTATGTTGTGGCTCAAGTCTGAACGGGAGGCTGGCATCTGTGTCAAGGTGAGCCTGGCAGGCTCCTTGAAGAGGGATCCCTTGGCCATTGCCAGTGAGGTCCACCACAGAAGAGATGAGTGTCTGGCTGGTGGAAAAACTCATGTTCCGCTTCTGAACACACTCCTGGTGGAAGAACTCATGTTCCGCTTCTGAAAAGGGAGAAGGAACCACTGGAGTTATCTGGAGTGCAGCCTGGCCCATGGAACGATCCCCATACAGGAGACGATCTTCCCTAGCAGTTGAGACAGTTGGACTAGAGGGACTACCTTCTCTCTCCGAACACGGTGGACAAGGGTCTGGATGCTGTTCCGGTGTTCCTGGGAAAGGAAGACCTTGTACACATTCGAATCTATGACCACCTCCAGGTGGAGGAGGCGAGTTGAAGGGACCGTGTGACTCTTCTGGAAGTTCACGAAGAATCTGTGAGCTTGAAGAGTCCTGATGGTGATTTCCATGTCCGACTGAGCCGAACGGAATGGGGTTGGATAAGGATATTGTCCAGATAGCATTGAAGGCGCACCGGGATCATTCTCAGATGGGCGGCTAATACTGCTAAGATCTTCGTGAACACCCGTGGAGCCGAGGAAATGCCAAACGAGTGCGCTTTGTACTGAAAATGCCGGTGCACATAACAAAACTGGAGGAATTTGCAATGTTCAGGGAGGATCGGGACGTGAAGGTAAGCTTCCGTTAGGTCTATGGAAGACAGGAAATCCCCCCTCCTGATGCTGGCCAGGATGGACTTGAGAGTCTGCATCTTGAACCGCTTGTAGGCCAAGAAGTGGTTTAGTCCTTTCAAGTCCAATATTGCCCTCCAGTCCCCCGAGGCCTTCGGTACCATGAACAAAATGGAGTAAAACCCATCTCCCTTCTGTTCCGTGGGCACTGGCTCTATTGCCTCTATCTCCAGTAGGTGGGAGATGGTCATGGACATGAGTCCTGCCTTGGTGGCATTTCTTGTGTTGGGGCATGATAGGAAGCACCCTGGAGATATGGATAAAAATTCCAGGGTGAGGCCGTGTCGGATGGTGTTTATCACCCATGAGTCTGTGGTGGTGGCCTCCCAAGTGTTGCTGAATAGGGAAAGACAGCCCCCTATGGGAGAGGTCTCCTTGGTGTCACTTGTTCCGTCGGTATGGACAGCCTCCAGAGCACTGAAAGGGCCACTTGGTCTGGTACTGGACCCTGGATCTAGGGGTCTGGTGGTCCTGCTGGCGATCCTGTCTAGGGGGAAAGGGTCTAGAGTTCCAGAGCCAATCCCGGGACTGCCCAGCCCGAAAGAGCTGCCTCCAATCCCAGGTGGTGCCAGTATGAAAGGGCTGCCTACCGAAATCCTGTTGTGGTTTTTTGTCCGCCCTCCTAGAGGGGTGTGCAAGTACCTTGCGCTTGTCCTTTTCCTCTATTAGATATGGCTCGAGGACTGGATCAAAGAGATGCGTGCCACTATAAGGAGCGGTCACCAGGTGTCACTTGGACTTCAGGTCGGCCCACCACTGCTTTAACCAAAGAAGTCTGCGGGACAAGACAGTGGCCGCAATAGATCTGGCAGAGTACCTGGCAGAGTGAAGCGATGCGTCCGCCACATATTTGGACGCTGCGACTAATTTGCCCAATGTCTGGTGTGCTCACACCTGGTCAGGAGGAATAAGTACTGGAGCTCGCGAAGCCACATGATAAACGACCTGTCGAAAAAGGATAATGATGTCGCCGTCTTGATCGCCCATGCCGAGGCTTGGTGAGCTCTGCGGAGGGAAAATTTGAATCTCTTTTCCTCCACTTTCAAGGCCTCTGCCATGTCTCCTGAAATGGTGGAGGAAGAAAACAAGGAGTGGCACCGCCAGAAGAGAAGGAAGAAGAGACATTGAAAAGCTTTTTCTCGGTTCTGATGGGAGAGGGGAGAGTGCCCAGAGAAGATCATTGCTTTTCCATTGTGCTGCAGAAGAAAGACGGGCAGGGAATCTGTTTCTCTTCGACCACCGGCTTTGAGAACAGAGGGTTCGAGTCCTGGGTGGTGGTGACCGCTGGCTTAGGAGTGAAGTTGGCCGTGGAAGAGGCCTTCAGGAGCAGTGACCTGAATATAGAGGGGTCAAATAGGCCAGATGCCAGGGGACGGATCCAGAGCCACCTCCTCGTCCTCTGACATAGGTATGTCTGAAGTTTCCAAGTCTACGGAGTCTTCTTCTCCTATTTGGGAGGATGTGTCTGAATTGCCCGAACTGGGAAACAGGGCAGGTCTTGTCTGAGGCAGAGATGCCGGGGGAGGAGGGGGCATCTGCAAGGGTTGTTGACCCATGGAGGAGGCCATGTATTGTGCAAAGGCCTGGTGCATGAAGGCCTGAAATTGGTCCAGCCACATCCCGTTGGTCTGGTGGGCGGATGCCAGCTGCCCTAGGAGTATATGTGGCTTCCAGGCCTAGTTGTGTTGTGGGGGAGGGGAATTTTCCCCAAATGCTTGCTAGAGAGGAAAGAGGGGGACCAACCTGTCCAGTTTCCCCCGAGGAGACCATGCCCTAGGGGCATCATGGGGAGGCATGAATTGAGGCTGAAATGGTGAGTGGTCCAGTGGAATGGGGGAAACCACTTCTGCTCCACTGGAGGTGAGCCTTTGAGCTCTGGAGAACTCTTTCTCCAGCGCCTGATGTCTCCTCAAGGCCTCTCTCTCAGCAGCTTTGGAGGGCTTCTTAGTGGACGAGGCCTTTGCCTTAGATTTTTTCCTTCCCCTGCTTCCAATTCAGATGATCTGTGCTTTTTTTCTGTGGGGTGGCAGAAGAGCCCTGCGATGGCTGAGGAGTTGCACTGTCTGCCATTGCCACCTGGATATTCCGGGTAGGAGATGTCCGGGGGGGGGGGGGGTAGACACGCAGATCTGGTTGTCAGAGAGGGAGATCCCATGCTCTGAGCAACAGCAATGGCTGACAGCCAGACAATTACCTAAAATTATCTGTTAGGCCTTGTGGCACAGCACCACATGGCTAAATGGAAAAGGTGGGTACTAATATATTCCCCCTCTTGTATGGAAGTTGTCAATGTTCGTAGTGAAGGCCCAGTTGATTAACTTTCATTAATAAAATTACTCAGGCTAGTTTCTAGGGCCTTAAAGGTCCTGTGAGGCCTGGAAGGCCTCTGTTGAGGTGGTAAGGCCACAGGTCTTGACAAACTGATATAGACCAAGGAGTGGTCCGGGGAGGGGGGCAAAATGGCGGCCGTGCCACCAATCTCCTGTCCTGGGCAGGTACGGTGGTCTGTAGTCTTTATTTTAGTTGGAAAGAAGATCAAGTGCTGTCTGGTTTGCTGGGTGGTTTGGGGGTGGGGAATTGTGGTGGGTGGGAGTGTGTTTGGGGATTATGTGTGGGACCTGGTCTTTGGGTGTCATGTAAATTTCGTTGTATGTGTATACGGTGTATACACACATAATGACAATAAAGTTGTTGTTGTTGTTATTATTATTATACCTAATCTACATTCAGAAGAGCCAGGAATTTGCGTCTTGCTGAGCTAATACTAAGTCAAAAACTGGGCAAAGTCCAGCCCAGAAGGAGGCGTGGCAGATTTCTGACTTAGTCTCAAGTGAGCAGGAAGGCTGAGATTATCCACCGGTGGATTCTACACTCATTATGCTAGAGAATGGGAGAAATTACTTCTTACAAACATTTGTTAATTTTGTTCCCCAATCAGACAGTATTAACAACAATATGTTTCAACTGCATTTGCACTAAGTACTCATGTAAGAAATAAGTGTTTGTGGTCCCAAGGCTTAAAGAAAATACAATGCACAAAGCTAAAATTACAAAGAATTGAATTATGATAGGAGGGCATGGTGTTCAGCTTCCCCACTCTGAGACTGTTTCTACAAACTCCAACCATTCACATGTTTTTTTTTCCCCAAACCGAACTTCCAGCCGAGACCTTAGTTCAAATTTCAGAGTAGTGAACTGATGCATTAAACACCTGCTGTTTGGTTTAAGTCTTCCCAAGACTTTAATGAAGCTGCTGATGATTATTATACCTACCTAAATAACTAGCAATGGAGTATTTCCCATCTGGAAAAGCTGAAAGCAGTAGTAGAAGTAGGCAACTTCCTAAATGGCCTTTGACTCAAAAATATGTATTTCTCAAATTCTCCAGCATTTTTTATATAGCATTAGCAAAAAATATGAGCACAATATTTTAATGAAGTGGCAAAGGTCTTATTATAAAAACGGAATCCCATTTTTGAGGGGAGAAATTCTTAAGGTTTTTTTTATGTCTTTGAAAAAAAAGATATATGACTAGAGTTGTATGCTGTCCAATTTTATTTTTAATTTGATTAGAGGAGGAAATTATTACTAGGACTGTGTAGCATAAACTAAATTTCAATTTTAAACTATACTTTAATTTTGAATTATATTGATTGTTTGCATGGTGTGCCTGCCTGCAAAGTCAAGAGCATCTTTGAACTGAAAAGATTGTATACTGTTTGAAACTCTCCATGTGGGAAAACTGCTATGTATTTGAATATGATGTCTTCCCTGGAAACAGTGAAAATGGTAAGGTGTTACCATTATAAACCTGGAAGCCAAAAGTATCTTTAATTTACTATACTGTACTGCTTTTTACATATATGCATTATTGTAATGTGAATAATCTTGCTATCTACAATTTTAATTACATATTGCTATAAGTATATGTAATATACTTATGCTATAGGGTTTCTTGCCTGAGCAGGGGGTTGGACTAGATGACTTCCAAGGTCCCTTCCAACTTTATTATTATTATTATTATTATTATTATTATTATTATTATTATTCAGAATTCTTGTAGCTTTTTAAGCACACCCAAGTTCATTCCAAATCTGTCTGTGATAAGTGAGATTTAAGTTTGTTCAATTGATTAATATCTTACCCTTAGCATTTGCATATGATATTTTGTTGCATGTTAGCCCATGACAAACTCATTTTAAAGCTAACTAACAAAATAGCAAAACCTAAATATAGAATATAGGCATTTACACAGAGGAGGATTCTTCTCATAGTATATAAGTCAGCAATGAATTCCCCATGTTCCCATTTTTTCTTAGAACTGTCGTATATATGGATATCAGCTGTGGAACTAGAATCCATGTTGAAAATATGTGTAACCTGAACTCTTACTATAGATACTGGCCCAGTTTTAGAACTTGAATCCTGTTAATCACATTGCAGAATTAAGTATATTTATGGATCTATTCCAACCAAAATTCCACACCTGCACAGTTGGATCCCATTTTTCTCTCTACTCTCGTTAATTTTAATAATAAAGTGGCATCCATTTGTCATTGTAAAACTATAAAACAGATTGCACTGAGAAACCTTTAAATTTAAATTAGTTTTAAAGAACAGAAATATAAAAATACTTAATTTAAAGAGCAGAGTATTGAAAATACAAATTCTTCATTTTAATGTGAGGTCCTATCTATTTGTCAATCATAGTCATAATTTAATGTTTCATACAAACCCAACTCATTCTGATTTTTTCTTCAATAAACCATATTTAATAAACCATAAAGAGTGACTAGTGAAACATGGAAATGTCTCAATGAGATTATATTTCCTAAACATGAATGTGATGTGTAGTGAATAAAAAGTTGAATGATTTTCCATTTAGAGTCCACAGAGGGGAGACCATCCATATGCTTTCCAGTGAGCATAAATTATCCAGAATACAGCAGAATTATGAAAATAGAAACTCCAATATATTATTATAATTGATCAAGTGTGTATTTTATTTTACAGCATAAAATCAAGCTTACCATAGGATAATTACCCAAAGAACTGTTCTTCTCATAAGAGCCATAAAATCACAGTGTCATTTTAAAAAATCAATGCTAACATTTGTTTAAAAATGTGCACTGGAATTATTTATTTATTTGTTTCAATTTCTATGCCACCCTATACCTGGATTGACTTTTGCATGAATCTTACATTATTATTAATACAGAACTATTACATTTTCTTTATCAGGCAAATAGCTACATAAAACCTACTCTCTAAAATTTCTGTATTTATATGCAATATGACCCAAATTTAAAGAGCAAGAAGTCACACATGGAAATGTGAATGAGTCAAAGATTTGAAAGAATTTTTTATCATCTGGAACTTCATTAATATGAAGAGCACATATGGAATTAATTTATCATATCTCTGAATATTGATCATCTATCGAGTTATGGAGATATTACTCATAACTATCTTATGACTTCTGGTGTAATGATCATAGGAATAAAAAAAATTCATTAACACATTTGTGCAATTTACAGGTACCACAGGAAATTAAATAAAACTAATAGGATAGATTGAAAGTCCTTGTGAGCATACCACAAACTGTACTAATAATTAGCTTAATATTTTAGAGAACGTGATAGATATAAAGTAAGATGTGTGCTTTAGAAGTACATACAGAATGATTTAAAAAACATGATTAGTGAAATCTTGAATCTACTAAGGAATTTAGCCAAACATTTGAGAGCTAAAAACACAAAGACTTTTCAAAGACCTAATTTAAATAACCAGAACTATTTGGGTTATCAATTATTATGAAGACAACTTTATTTCAAAAGCAGCTGTCTAAGGAAGGAAACACTGTGGTTTATATTTATAACATTTATATTCCATTCTTTCTCTATAATTACTGAATATAAACTGAGATTGTCTTGTTCATCCTTATAAGACAGCGGTTCTCAACCTTTTCCGGGGCTTGACCCCGGCCCGCATCGTGCATGCGTGGCGTGACGGGGCGCACTGCGCATGCACGGCACGACGGACCGCATCGCAATAGGGAAAAAAATGGCCGACCAAAAAAAATGGCCGACCCAAAAAAAATATGGCGGACTGCGGTGCTTGGCGACCCCCGTGAAATGGTCGTTCAACCCCAAATGGGGTCGCAACCCACAGGTTGAGAACCGCTGTTATAAGAGTCTGTAAGTGGAAGAGTCCTAGTAAGATTTATGATTTGGTTATGTGATCTCTACTTACAATACCATACCCCGGACAAATAAATACTCTTTATATTGAAAATACTTTATTTTAAAAAGCCTTCAATCTACATGTTACATGTTTTGATTGGGAGCCTCCCAGAGTTTGTTATAAGATAGGGGGTTATGTTATGAATCAGTTATTGGGCTGTACAACAATTTTAATTAGCAGACATGATTCATTATTTTATGTTCTAGGGAATATAACAGCTTTTCAAATTGTTCTTGTATAATCAGTTCAAGAAAGGTCACTGATCTGGCAATAACATACATGTTTGGAGCCAGTCCAGAGCAGGAAACAAGAGACCTGCCATCTCCTTGCTACACTTAAGACATCTTCAAACACTATGACAGAAAATCCATATTGTCTTTTATAAAAACATAAGTAACTGTTCTATATCATTTCTTAAGCTATCTACAGTTGCTACAGTAGTGAGAAGGGTGACATATGAATTTACTAAATAAATAAAATATCAATGTTCCATTCACATCCATTGGCAGTTGGCAGTTATATATCTCAGAAAAATTGCTAGCTCCTACATGTCAAATCTACAATGTTAGTTTCCACAAATATATTGGAGATACATTTAAATTGAACTGAATTCTGCGTCTCTTTTGTACTTTGCTAAAGTACAAATGAAATATTTAGTAAGAACAATAAATTTTTTTGCTGGTGCTCCCCGACTTACAATCTTACTTGAGCCCAGAATTACAGTCACTGTGGTTATTAAGCGAGTCACTGTGCAATTGGACCCAAGTTTACGACATTATTTACAGTGGTTGTTAAGTGAATCCATTATACCCACTGGGCATATGGTTTGAGTAAGGTTTGATGGTTTCCAGAAAAAAACTGAAAAATCTGTGGTCATGTGATCATAGGAACACTGCAAATGGAAACATGAGTTAAGTTGCCAAGCATTGCAAACTGCAATCACATGATCACGGGGGAACTATTGTAACTTCAAAATTGGGTTGTAAGTATCTTTTGAGATTGCTGTCAAACTTCAAATGGTTGCTAAATAACCAATCATTTTATTATTTTATTTATTTATTACATTTTTATGCCACCCAACTCACTGGTACAATGATTTTAGGAAGTTTACAATGTAATAAATAGTTAAACAATGGTTTAAAAATAATTAAAATTATAATAAGAAAAGTTAAAAGTTAAAAACCAAGATGATGGGTGGCCTGAAAGTGAAAATCTTCTTTATACCATCAGACCTCCCCAATATAGCACAATAATAATATAAAAAAACACTGAGACCCTAGAAAGTGTACAGAGAAGAGCAACAAAAATAATAAAGGATCTGCAGGCTAAATCGTCTAATGCAGGGCTTTTCAACCCATGGTACACATACCACCAGTGGTACTTTAGCACCTGGCTAGTGGTACGCGAGCCCTAGCTAATTGTAGTGGGGGAGGGAACCAATTAAAGCAGAGCCGCACAGATCTGGAGGAGATCAGCTGGAGCTGCAGAGCTTAGCAGAATCCCCAGGATCTGCCATGTGGCAACATAGTAATTGGAGCTTCCGGTGCACCCGGAAGAGAAAAGGAGGAAGGTGGAGAGAAGAGAAGGTATAAAAGAGACAGACCGAGAAGAGGCTTTTCTTGCTGAGGCAGTGAGGAGAGAGAGCGAGTGGCCTGTTTTTGGAGGAACAGTGAGCGAGGAAGGGTGAATGAGTAAGTGGTGAGTTTTGGGGGGAGGGGCTAGCAAGCAAACGGCGTGTTTAGCAAGCACGTGTTTTCAGGCGAAGGTTGAGTTAGTGAGTGGCGTGTTTAGCAAGCACGTGTTTTCAGGCGAAGGTTGAGTTAGCAAGCAAGTGAGCTGGGCAGGAGCCCAGGAGCACAGCTACAGCTGAGCCATGCTTCTGCTGAGCACCAGAAGCGCGGATCAGCTGTAGCCCGATGCTGATCCTGGGGCTTCACTTAGCAAGCAGCATGTTTTCCAGAAGCGCAAGCAAGTGAGCTGGGCAGGAGCCCAGGAGCGCAATTACAGCTGATCCACGCTTCTGCCACCCAGAAGCGCAGTTCAGCTGTAGCCCGGCACTGATCCTGGGCTCATGCCCAGCTCACTTGCTTGTGGAAAACATGCTACTTGCTAAGTGAAACCCCGGGATCAGCGCCGGGCTACAGCTGATACAGCTGCCCAGAAGCACGGATCAGTTGTAACCCGGCACTGATCCTGGGGCTTCACTTAGCAAGCAGCATGTTTTCCAGTGAAGCGCAAGCAAATTCTTCAGTGCAGTTTTGTGGGTGGGAGCGGATGCTCCTATGTAGCTAGGCAACCACATCAGTAGAAATCCCGCCTATTGAAGAATGGACTGTGAAAGTAACAAATTTGGCGGAAATGGCAAAAATATCAGCATACTTGAAAAACCGCTCCAAGGAACACTTTGTGACTGACTGGAAACAGTGGATAGACTATATCCAAGAGAGACACCAATCAAACAGAATGCAGCTGGCGTTCAGCTAAGGATCGATGGGAGGAGGGATGAAGGGCTAACAAATCAGATGTTTACAAAAACTAACACCCAACGTTGAATGTATATGTTCTATAACTAATGCCTCTTAACATAACCTTATGACTAACGTTGTTTGCTTTAATATTGTTAAAGTAGACTGAATCTCTACCTCAGGATATGAAACTTTTACCTCAGGATCTCGGGTTGGGGACCATAAAAGATTGCACTAGTAATGGGATGAAGTTAACTCAGAAGCGCAAACGCACAATATGCGATAGACTAGATATAGTAGATAGACCATATATAGGAGAAACACCAATCAAACAAAATGTATTCGGAGTATACTTGAAGATGTAAGGGAGGAGGGAAGAATGTTTACTAAAACAGATGTCTACAAAGATTAATACCTAATGTTGTAAGCTATGTGCTAGGATGATTGCTTAGCAATAGGATCTTATGTTTAATGTTGATCACATTAATAATGAAACGGATAGGGGAAACACCAATCAAAATATAATGTAACAGGAGTATAGTTGAGGCTAGACACGAGTGGGGGAAAAAGGCTTACTAACTCAGACGTTTTCAAAGACTAACACTTAGTATTGTATACCAGGTGTCATGATGATTGCTGCATAATATGTTTTTATGTTCAATGTTAATGGTTTTAATAAAAAAATTTTTATAAAAAAAAAAAGTCTGAAGAGCAGAAGAAGAAGCTGGATCTGGCCTGCCTCTCCCAGCCAGGGAAAACAACGCTGAGCTAGCATGGATTGCCAATCTGTCTCTTTTCCTATTGATCCTTGCCTTGCAAGTTGCTGAACCAAAGCACTTTCTGTCCAACCACTTCCACAATCACCCATGAATAGGTAGGGTCATTCTGTTGGAAGGACCTGTTGTGGGATACTTTTTCCACAACACTGGGGCAGATTTGAGCTCTGTCTGAATACGCTGCAAGTCTCTTCCCCACTTTTAAAGTCAATTTTTCCTCTTAGCAGGAGATTTGACATCTATCATTCTCCAGAGTAAAATGTAACATTCATAGTTTTATAAAAGGCAAAATATCCATTAGCTCAGCTTCAAGAGATGTATATAGGCAGTCCACATGGTTCCAGGAAAGAACTTTTGGGTCAACTTGTTAAAACCTCTCCTTGTGCAAAGGCACAAATTTCCGATTAGAAGTGTGGTAAATGGGCACACTTTTTCCTGTTTTTTGGGGGGGGGTCATTAAGTTTTTGACACCTTGCTAAGCTACTGGTGGTACTTGAATATTGTCATGTCCTAAAGGTGGTACAGTCTGTGAAAAGGTTGAAAAGCCCAGGTCTAATGAATAGTTGAAGGAGCTAAATATGTTTAGCCTTTTGAAGAGAAGGTTGGGGGGACGTGATAACTGTCTTCCAATACTCGAAGTTTTGTCACAGAGGGGATTGACTTATTATTCAAACTACCAAAGGAGATAACAAGAAGTAATGGGTGGAAGCTTGTTAAAGAGAAATCCAACCTAGAAGTAAGGAGAAATTTTCTAACAGTGAGAACATTAATCAATGGAATAGATTGCCTCCTGGAGGTTTTCAAAAATAGACTGAACAACCACTTTACCAGGATGGGTTTCCTGCCTTGAGCAGGAGATTGAAGGTCTCTGAGGTCCCTTCTAGCCCTAAGATTCTATGTTCTAGCAAGCTCCTGTCAGGGCCCACGCCAAGCAGCAGAGCCAAGTTTTTAGGTTCTTCCATAGTGTTGGATGATATCACCCATTGCATAGATGTAAAAACAACTATTTATTACAAGAAGCACATACAAAAAGAACATGGACTCAATATATTTAAAGCATTATTTTAGTGAAAACAGATATTCCATTAAACGTCATCATCAGATTATGTGAACAGATTATGAAAATAAAATTAGATGCCTTAAAAACTGTTTATGAAATTAAGTATTCTAAGTATGCATAATAGCTATATTAACTCCATGTGGATTATATTAAAAGATAGTTTCTATTATTTTGCAATGAGAGGTTTGAGACCTATTTTAAAAATTCTTGTCATAAGTAGAAATTAACTGTATGTTTTGGAAGCTATTAGTAAACATCTGGAGATTTGTTCCACAGATCTTTCTTCATTTTTGCCGTATTTCCTGTGCATTTAGGAAGATATGGTTAAACACAAAGTATATTTGAGTGTTCTTTGTTAAGTTCAGATGATAAAGTGAAGAATACGAAGCAAATGCTTCCTTATATATATTTTTTTACTAAAACAGCTGCTCTTTTGAAAGAAAAGAAAATGGATTTTTTGAATATCCTGACTTTTGTTAGAGGTCAGATCCATTTCTCTAACCTTAAGATTCTCTTTAAATTAATAAAGAAAATAATGAGTGTAATAGGTTAATCATCTAATACAGAAGCTACTGCATATAACTGAAGTTTTCATATTCTCCATTCACATTGGTGATTTTAGAAGCATTCATTTTTTTCCCTCAGTACCTGGATTGTGGTGACAAAATTAGTGGAACTTCTTCCTATGTATATTTTTAAAAGTGGTGGAATAAAAAAAATAAAAACTACATATTCTCAATAGTCATTATACAGTAAAGAAAAGCTTGGAAGAAACAAAATATAGTAATATATAGCTAAATGCAACAAAAACATTATGAACAGAAATGATAAGAAGCATTGATACTTATAAGAATTTAATTCAGTTGTTAAATCATAAAGAAAACAAACTAATATCCTAAAACCATTTCTTAAAATCAGAAAAATGACTGTATTTCCAGTTACCGGTAAGTATAATTATCCTCTTTGCCATACCCCAAGCATAATAACACATTCCATATTTTAGGAATATAATTCAATGTAATTCAATATAGCATGTAATCTTTAAATATGTATTTTCCAAAAGTAGATTAACACAGATATCTATCTGAAACCAAGACAAAGCTACAACTAAACAAGATAATTCCTATTCAAAGCCATTCAAATTTATTACATCCCAACAGAAGAAATCAAGCATCCTTCCTGTTTTGAACAACTTCAAGGCATCTAACAGATATGATACAATATTTCTGATGAATTAATTTCAATTTTAAATTCCAACAAATGTATGTTACATTATATATATATATATATATGACTCCAATGATTTTCCAAAAGGGATTCTTCCAATTTTTCCTTCTATATTGTATTTAGCAATTGGAAGAAAAGCACTCAATGATTCTGTGTAACTGTAATTTTGTACAAAGAGAACAGAGCTATACATTCTTTTGAAGAAAGATAATGGCCAAGTAAAATTTGCCATGGCTCAAATTTGACTTTTATGTTTATTGTTTATTGGCCATAAAAGCAAAAAACATTAAGCAAATTAATCTGTAATAAGCAATTTGAATATAGCTAAACAGAAAAATTAGAAATAACACATGGGAACTATTTGTTTAAAAGGCTTGCGCAACTTGCAAACCAAAAGGCAATTCTACCGGTAGTTCAATAGCCTATTCAACGAGATGAGATAAGCTTTTAAATATTCTCATCTCATGTTTCATGACTGCTGTTTTTATTAAGCCTCACTATGCATCACATATTTACTTAATGAGCAAAGGTAATTTGATTGATTGACTGGCATAATCATAATTCATAATTCTTAATAAAATTACTGTTAAAATTGATTGAGTGATTGATTGATCAACCTGTGTGATCATCGATGTCAACATGAATACACACAGATTTTCTCCATTACAATTTGTCCCTAACTTGGTTCTTCAGGTCTCCCAATGGTGCACTCATTGCCATGTAGAGCCTTTTCCAGAGAACTAAGTCCAAAATAGGATAATAAATAAAAAGGAATAAAATAATCTACACAAAATTAAACATGGTTATATGGAAGAAATGCAATACATTGACATTTGAATAATACTGGCAGCAAAAGACAGGGTGAATTTATTTTTTAAAAGGGATCAGTACGTACAGAATTAATAAACATAGTCCACTACAAAATTATTTCCCAAAAAGTTTTTGTAAATGAAGATAAAAACCCATGTCATTTCTAATCTAAGATAACCTGTGCCAGTAGTACAGTTAATAAATTGAGGCCCGACCTACTAATTATTCTCATGTGTAGCCACAAGGACATTACGTTAAAATTATTTAAAGCTTGTGGGATTTACTTAGGACTGGATAAAGCATGTTTTGCAAAGTACTTCATTGACAATTGTCTACAAAATTTGTTCCAGAAAATGAAGAGCACATTTTTGACCCCAAGAATGATGTATTATTTATGTCCTGCAAAATAATCAAGATCAAGGTCTGTTATGACTTAGAAAGTTGTTGGCACTAGTATTCTGGCTGATCTTTCATACATTTGTTTTCACTATTTTGGTTCAGTTCCTGGCCCAGTTAAGAAACCTTAAAAATGATTCCAGGTTTGAAATAATATTGAAAACTATTCAACAAGAACAATTGTTAATTTAAAGTGAATTTATTGATCAGAACACTAAAGTGAATTTGAATCTTGCTTTTGCCACGAACTCCTTCCTTAAATTTAATCTGATTATTTTTTTTCTCAAACTATGCTTTTGAAATATGAAAGAGAATGATAGATTACTTTATACACCTATTACAACTAGAGAGTGAATGATTGTGTTGTGTGTATGACAAATTATTTTAATGATGATTAAGATGAGTACCTTTGGCCAATCCCTACCTGTAACTTACAATGCACATAGGGAGACAGTGCACAAAATAAAAGACTGATTATCACAATAAATCAAGAAGAATATAAATCTTAGGAGAAACAGAATTATATCCTACATAGGTTGGAGAGTAAATTCCCTGGAAAAGAAAATGGTACATTACAAACTATTTATCTTTGTAGGATAGAAGAGATAAAAAATTCAGTTTATGGAACAAAAGTGGCACAGAAAAAAATGATCAATAAATAGGTAATGATCAGTGCATATCTATTGTATGGAACAGGGGAGTATACGAAGCTAAGTGCTAAGGCATACGAGATGCCACTATGGATTTTCTAAAGCTAAGACCCATATCTGATGTTCTACAATCTACACCAGGGGTGTCAAACTGCCAGCCTACAGGCCGGGTGCATCATAGGGAAACCACGCCCACCCCATTGCCAGCAATGGCAAAAAAGTTGTGATACGTCACGACACGTCACGTGATATTGTGAGTTTGACATCCCTGATCTACACCAAATCATGCTTTTTCAGAGAACAGAAGGCATATTAAAAATTTAGTTTGTCATTTCATTTGTGAAAAAATATCTTGATAAAAATTATTCACTGAAATGAAAGATCAGCTTGAATTGAACAGTTTCTGTGAATTCCACTATTTATACCTCATCTTCCTTGTCTCTACAAATGTGAGACTTGGAACCTATTAGAATTAGTGGAGAAGATATAAAATGCTCTACTGAAAAGGTACCAAGTTTCAAACACACACAAAAAATGTATGAATGAAAATGACCTAGACTAGCGGCTACTCCAAATATATTGTAAAATATTCCTCCCCTAATGACCTCAAGAGGCACACAAAGTAATTTTCTAAGAAGACAATCCATTTCCCCCCCAAAAAAACCAATACCAGGATCCAACTCTAATATTAAATACAGCCACCTACAAATTATAGTTGTTTTGAACAACAGTTTACTTCCTTTCCAGGAAATGTGTCATGAATAAAGAACATACTATGTGTGTCTTGGGGATGCAGCAGGTTTTAACTCTTCTAAAGAGATTAGAAAGCTTCCTTGAGATTTGAGTAATAATTAGAACAGCAGAAATGCTACACACTGGGATTAAAATGTATCATGTCTGCCTGTATTTACCTGGGGGTGGGGAAAATTGTAAAACAACATGGTTCATTTCTTGGAAAAGTTCCTATTTTCCTTTAGAAACACAAAGCCCTCTGCACAGTGGGACAATCATTCTCTTTAAATCAAAAGGAATGTTATAAACACTATCTGCAGTCATGTCATTCTAGTCCCAGCTAGTAAAAAAAACCCAAAGGATTACTAGCAAAAAGTTTGGCTAATATATGCTTGAAAAAGAAAGAGAACATAAATCGGCAAGTCAAGAAACAATGATATAGGTATCTAACCTAGACAAAAGGGATATAAACAGTTATAGGTAAACAGGACGTTAGAGGAAGGAAACTAAGGCTTTTAAAGAAATATCTTCCATTTGGGGGATTTATACCTTCTACACTGTACATAATTCTCAATTTCTATATAAAACAGTATAGCAGAACGCTGTTACCTTCCCACCAAAGTGGTACCTATTATCTATTCTCATTTACATGCTTTCAAACTGCTAGATGGGAGAAGCTGAGGCAAGTAGCAAGAGCTCACCCCGTAATGCGATGCTCAAATCTCAAATCCTGACTGTCAACTTTCCAGATGATTAGCTCAGCGTCGTTAACTGCTAAGCCATCACATCCCATTTTTTTTAACAAAATGTATTATAATGTATTTTCCCTCAAAAATAGGCAAGTTAGCAATCCTTCGCATAGAAAGGGAGGACATGATTCTCAAAACTGTATGTTCCATATTGCAAAAATGGATACATCTGTTATATTTCATTTCATTTCATTTTCATTTCATTTATTTGAACTTATATGCCGCCCTTCTCCTAGGACCCAGGGCGGCTCACAACAACAATACAAGTAAAAACATGAACATAGAATCAAGTAAAATTAGTAATTACAATGCTATATAAAAACTAAATAAATTTATTCCACTCATACAGCACACAATCACAGTCAAAGGCCCAGGGGCAGAGTGCAGCTTACACGCCCCAAGCCTGTCTGCATAAATGCATCTTCAACATTTTCCGGAAAGCTAGGAGGGAGGAAACAGTACGAACCTCTGTGGGAAGTTGGTTCCAGAGGTCTGGGGCAGCAACGGAGAAGGCCCTTGACCTAGGCCCCACCAGATGACATTGTTTAACAGACGGGACTCGTAGGAGGCCAACCCTATGTGCCCTGACCGGTCGCTGGGATTCATGAGGCAGAAGATGGTCCCGCAAGTATCCTGGTCCATTGCCATAAAGGGCTTTATAGGTCATAACCAACACTTTGAATTGTGTTCGGAGACCAATTGGTAGCCAGTGCAGCTCACGGAGAGCTGGAGTGATATGAGCATGTCTTGGGAGACCCAAGACGGCTTGCGCGGCTGCATTCTGGACTACTTGCAGTCTCCGGACATTCTTCAAAAGTTGCCCCATGTAGAGAGCATTACAATAGTCGAATCTCGAGGTGACAAGGGCATGGGTGACTGTGAGGAGTGACTCCCGATCCAAATAGGGCCGCAACTGACGCACCAGGCGAACCTGGATAAATGCCCCCCTCGCCACAGCCGAAAAATGATGTTCTAGACTTAGCTGTGGATCGAGGAGGACACCCAAGTTGCGAACCCTCTCCAAGGGGGACAAAACTTCTCCCCCCAGGGTAATGGACGGACAGTTGGGATTGTCCTTGGGAGGCAAAGCCCATAGCCACTCCGTCTTGTCGGGATTGAGTCTGAGCCTGTTGGCACCCATCCAGACCTCAACAGCCTCCAGGCATCGGTTCATCACTTCCACTGCTTCGCTGTAATGATACGGGGTAGAGATATAGAGCTGAGTATCATCAGCATATTGATGATAACTCACCCTGTGTCGACGGATGATCTCACCCAACGGCTTCATGTAGATGTTAAAAAGCAGAGGTGAGAGAACAGACCCCTGAGGGACTCCACATGGAAGAGGCCTCGGAGCCGACCTCTGACCTCCTGCGAACACCAACTGCGACCGGCCAGAGAGATAGGAGGTGAACCACCGTAAAACGGTGCCCCGCACTCCAAGCCCCTCCAACTGGCGCAGAAGGATACCATGGTCAATGGTATCGAATGCCGCTGAGAGGTCAAGAAGCACCAGGATAGTGGAATAACCTCTATCCTGGGCCCACCAGAGATCATCGGTCAGCGCGACCAAAGCAGTTTCCGTGCTGTAACCGGACCTGAACCCAGACTACTGAGGGCCCAGATAATCAGCTTCATTCAAGGACCATTGGAGTTGGAATGCCACCACCTTCTCAACAACCTTCCCTAAAAAGGGAAGATTGGAGACTGGACGATAATTATTTAAGACTGCCGGGTCCAGGGAAGGCTTCTTGAGGAGGGGGTGCACAAGTGCCTCCTTTAAGGGAGACGGAAAGGACCCCTCCCTCAATGAAGCGTTAGCAACAACCTGGACCCAGCTCCGTGTCACCTCCCTGCTAGCCGAAACCAGCCAGGAGGGGCACGGGTCCAATAAACAGGTGGCAGAACTCACAGCTCCAATGGCCTTGTCCACATCATCAGGAGTTACCAGATCAAACTCATCCCATTCAACAGGACTAAGATGGGCCTCTGTCATCTCGACTGATTCATTATCAGCCGACACTGCATTCCAATTGGAGTCCAAGTCAGCCCGGATCTGAGCGACCTTGTCTGCAAAAAAGATGTTAAATTCTTCGGCATTGCCCTGCAAAGGTTCCTCCCTCCTCTCCGTATCAAGGAGAGAGTGAGTCACCTTAAACAGGGCAGCCGGACGAGATTCTGCAGACGCGATCAATGCGGAAAGATACTGAGATCTTGCCGTAGTGATCGCTTCCAAATAGGTCTTAATATAAGCTCTCAATTTTGTTCGATCAGATTCGGATCTGCTTTCCCTCCATTGCTTCTCTAAACGTCTCTTCTGACGCTTCATCCCCGAGTTCCTCAGTAAACCAAGGAGATCTCCTGGGTCTGCTACCACAGAGAGGTCACAACAGTGCAATCCGGTCTAGAGCCCCCGTAGTGGCCATATTCCAGGCCATCAATAGGGACTCCGCTGAACTGTGTACGAGCAAATCCGGCAATTCCCCAATTTCCTCCTGAGCTAATTGTTTAAATCTTGGTATCTGCAATACCTTCAAATACATAACATTCTATGTTAATTGTCTGTAAGTTACCAGAAATGTTACTTATATGAAGCTGTAATATTGCCAATCATGCTTTGAAGTGAATTTTATTTCCACTTTCTTACAGATGTCCAAACTATTTGGGTTTGGCATGCTCAATGCAATAATTTGGTAGCCTGAATTTCTCTTAAGGGCAAGTTGTAGTTTAGTAATTAAATGTGTCCTAATGTGTGAATCAAACTAATTTTCAAGCTTCATATTTCTTAGCGGAGATCTGCTTCATTGGAAGTGTATATTTCTACCGTAGTAATATAACCATAAACAAAACTTAACTACTGAAGACCTAAAAACTATTCTATGTATCATACCGTGGGGGGTTCTGAGTTTGATTGTTTTCTTGCATACATTCATTACCCAAACTAGGTAACATTATCAGTACTAGTCACTAGCACTGATGATTTTACCTAGTCTGGGTAATGAAACATCTGCAAGAAAACAACCAAGCTCAGAGACCCCTTCATGTCAACCCTGAGCTACAAATATTTTCCTTTATTGGTATCATACCTTGAAAAGATCTGAGCTTTTTCCACACCTGTTAAAATTCATATTTTAAAGCAGGGGTGTCAAACTCGCAACGTCACGATGTATTGCAACTTTTTCTCCATTGCCGGCAATGGGGTGGATGCAGTTTCAGCATGACGCATCCGGCCCGTGGGCCAGCAGTTTGACACCCCTGTTTTAAAGGATCTGTATCAGGAAATATTAATCAGCTTGCTTCTGCTCCCTTACAATATTTTTGCAGCATACTGTATAAATAAATAAAAAATAACCCATCTACACCATGATTATTGGTCATTTAACTGAATTTTAAAATGATTGTATGCTTTTGGCTATCACTTGGAGTAGTCACAGGAAACCTCATCTTGAATTTTATGTCCTTCTAGAAATTTAACTTTTATTCCTGGTTTTTTCCCCCAGACATTAAACATGACTTAGTGGTCTGCAGCTGGCTCAGTCTCCAAAGCATTCAATATTCCAGTATGGTAATAAAGAATGGTAAACTGCCACAGTGCAAACATACTACTACTCTCTCTCTTTCTCCATCCACCTAATATTTCTTATTTGTTTTGGGAAATAAAAAAGTATTCAGCTTTAAGAAGCTAGAAAAAACCCAAACCTATTCAGATGAAAGAGATTTTGTATAAGATAAATATCAACCTTCTTTCAAAAGGTATTTCCACATCAGCATTCATAGAGTAAAAATGACAGAGAAAGCATTTTGGTATCAGTGTCCTCAGAGATCTGGTTCTAATCTCATAAGCCTTATGACAGAACAAAACTAAAAAAAAACTATTTTCCTTGTGTCCTTCTAAAATGTTTTAAGGAGCTGTGATGTAGAGATTGAGATCTTTAATTACTGTCTAAACATATTTTGGATTCCTAGTCAATGACACATAACCACTTTTTCCTGTTATGATTCCATGTAAAGGTTTTTCTATCTTTTGAAAACGAGGTAAGACATAGCGTCGTACAATATTTCACAGAGGTGATGTTTCTCTTGATAAAACTATGTTACATTTACAAAATGTAAACTTGTAAAATGATCTGCTTCCTTGCTAATGATTGTTAAATGCTGATTCTGATACTGTAAAAATGAGGATGTTAGATCCATAGATGGAACGTTCTTGACCTTACAGTAGAAGGCTTTAAACCAGGGGTGTCAAATCGCAACGTCATGTGATGTGTCACGATATGTTGTGACTTTTTTGCCATTGCCAGCAAGGGGGTGGGTGCAGTTTTGCTATGATGCATCTGGCTCATGTGCAGCAGTTTGACAACCCTGCTTTAAACCATTGAAATGCTAATTTAGAAGCTCTGTTGTTAACAGAATAAATTCAGCTTTCATTAGTTGTTTTCCCCAGCAAAATGACAAAAAACCTTTTTCTTCTATCCATTATTGAGCCTGACTCTTGTGTGCATGTTTCCGTCTTCTCATTCACCCATACACTGAAAATTAAACTTACTGCATAGTGCAGTAAGCCATAATATGGTTGCAAATTGATTTTATGTTACTTGATTCCAGCAACTGTGATATAATAGCCACTGGATTGTGGCTTAATGAAATTGTGTTTTATTTAACAAGCATGAGTTGAGCAAATCAAGTTTTATTGCAAGAATAGACTTGTCCCCTATTTATGAATTTGGCCTCCAAGGCCTACAGGAAACATGGCAATGAAGGAATAATGTTGTCAAAGAAGCAAGGACAAATATTTTAATATACTAATTTGGGGACCTCGCTTATTTTACAAAATGAGATCTGGGAAACTCTAGGTACTGTAGAACTAGTTCATACAATATCCCATACCGCTTAGTTTAGTTCAATACATGACTATAACATCTTCTATATACACCTTTATATTCTCCAGGAGTCCTTGAGCTGGGTGGAGTTTAATTTCTTTTTTAAGAGTCAGAAGGAGTCCGACTAACTCATCATTTTATTAAAAGACATAAGGTTTTATTAACTACAACACCATCACACGCATAAAATGGCTAAACTGATGTAGAATTTAAATTGGGATGAGATGGGGGAGAGGAAAAGGGACAGGAAAATAGGGAGGCTATGCAAACTGGGACTGTAAAAATTATTTGTTAAAAAAAGGTACTTTGAGATATGGAAGATATGGAAGATTAAAATGCTCTAATATTACTTTTCCTTGTTTTGAGTGCCCATGTTATTTAGAATTAAAAGAGGGACTTTCCAAAGAAAGCAGATTTAAGAATGCAAGATTAGGAGTCAGTTGGTTACACTTCAGGTCCTTAAAAGCAATCTGCGTCTTGGGAAGCTTTATATTTTGTTCAAAATCAGGAGAGATGTAATTCATATTATACATTAACTAAGCTTCTTTGGCAGGCAACAACCATACATTTACTTCAAATATAACCTATCAGGAGAGTATCCAATTTAGGAATGATCAAAATCCATTGCTTAGGTAGCAAATAATAATCTGGTTCGGCACACTGGCAGAAACGGAAAAGGTTAGCCATTGTCTTATCCCAAATACTGTTTTGTTTTCCAAAGTCAACCACTAATAATTCAAACAGTGTCCATGGGAAACAATAGTCCTGATAAGTTAGCACCATCACAAGTCACCAGCTTTGTTTGAAGATTCATATATTGAGTTTGTCAAGACATATTTACTATATACTAGAAACTCCTAATTCTTATCCAGAAACCACCACATTCATTGGCAGAAAAATAGAGGCCTATGGTTTATTCTTAACCAAATTTTCCCAGCTTTTTGAATTCAAGATGTTTTGGAACTGCACACAACTCAGATTCCCAGTCAGCATGGCCAAAGTAATTTTTGAAATGGACATCTGGAGGCGTCAGCACTATCATCTCAATTCTCAGCTAATAAATATTACTATCGCCCTTGTAATAAAGCAGCAATAAAGTTATTGTTGAAGTACAGCTGAATTGCTTCAGCCAATATGACAAATGATAGGGATGTTGGAGATGTTACTGAGCAACATCTAGTCTAGGATCACAAGTTCTCACTGCAGTTATAATACTTGTTTTATTCTTCAGATTTGATCCAGGAGAACCTCTATCTAGTGCTGAAGTAGCACATATCCAAATATACAATTTCTTTGATTTGGACTTAAAGGGACATGTGAACCCAATCACTATGGTTTTCAAATTATGGTTTATTACTGTGGTTTATTCTAAAAATACAGATAACACTATGGCTGGATAAAACTAACCATCATGCTAGAGAGAAAAACTCTAATGACATTCTAACGAGTTTCAATTATTTTTAACATTGCTTCCAAAGCTGATCTATCTGTCTTCCTTGCTTATCTATATATCAAATGTGTGCAAGAAAAAGTGTCCCCAACAAAAATAGATTGCTTCTCCTACCAATATTGCCACACTTTCTCAGACATAGTATTTTGGTTTGGGAAGTTATAACATGGATTCCTGCAGATAGTATAATTTCACTAATTCATATTCACGGGATGAGAAGACAACTCAATTTCTTTTTTATCGGACTGCTTTTGCATCTTTCAAGATCTTAGTATAGTGAGGATAAAAATTGTGCCTCTCTCTCGACCATAAAAACAGATGTGTGAACATCTTACATAAATGGCTTAAAAGAGTAATCTTAGAAGCAAATTCTGGCCTTCAATCTGCTTTTATAACTAGGATCAGCTTTTTTAATGTATTATTCCTCCCCTCAACCACATTTAACATACAAACAAAAAAAGAACTCTATTTCCCCACCCTGCAGTTCCCTTTTTGGATAATCAGTGATTTTCTTGTGAATCCAATGACCTACTCACTAAAAATAACTTTGTTTAGCCACAGAAATAGCTAACAGTACTTGAAGTTCAGACTGCAAAGCATTGTTCAACAAAATGTTATCCAAACAAACTAAGGAATGCCTAACATAACTCTAAAGAATCAAGGAAAACAATTTTGTTATTGTGGGAGTCTAAATGACGCCACAGACAAATGTTTCAGATGTTAAATTGGTATGTTTAACATTAAATACTGTATATATGTGCTATTTAATATAAAATTACATATCTATATCTTTTAATTCCCACAGTATATACAAATGTTTCTGCTATATGGATTTTTTAATGAGTCAGCATTTCCACAACCAATAGCTCTGAATTCCTTGTAATATTCCCCATATTTCATAACCCATTATCTGCCAAATAATAATGGTATTGTTTTTAAAGATACATACCATCAACATCTCTCAGGAACTATAGACCTACAGATACCATTGAAATAAGGGGAAAATACCCATAATGATGTAAAGAAAGATCATTTAAGATTGTGACTCTAAACCTATTGATACTTTTTAATAGGGTAGAAAATTTAATTTGCTTAGAATACATCCTTCAGTCTGTTCCATTTTACTATAGGAACAGCTCAGTTTTACATAAGTTACTTTTTACCTTCAGAAAATGAGATAATGCTGTTAGGTCAGTAAGCTACTTCAAGATTCTGAAATTCTATGGTTTCTGAGGACTATTTTTGTCAGTCCAGAAAATAAATATGAAAATTCAGACTGTATATAGTCACTGAAAAAGAACTCCATTTCACAGAAATGGAACATAGTGTTGACAGCAAGAAACCCCTGGTCCAAGTTTCAGCTTTGCTAAGAATTCACTGGGTACCTTTCAAAAAAATGGTTATTTTTCAGTGCCATACTGACACATGAATTAAAACCTTTAGAACCATTATCATCCTACATGACTCCATAATATAGCCAATTAGGGCCACTCAAATGTAAATTAAAGATGCACCTGATCAACAATCTCAAACAATGATGCTAAAATACTTCCTCATAAGCAGAGTAACAGAATATGTACTGTACATATATATATATAATAACAGAGTAAGAGCTACATCAACAATGAATAATATGGGTGAGGGGGGAGTTAATTTTAAAGGCTAATTTTTAAAGATGGCACACTTTAATCTTCTTAGAAAGAATAAAGATTGTAGTAGATGAGGCAACAGTATGTACCATACTTTTTTTCTGCCCCTCTCACATCCTGGCTGTGCTTGTGATACATTTGTTAATTTTTAAAATTAATTTTACAGAATTTATAACATGCCCAAATCCTGAAATGGGGCATTGTCTTACCTGAATGCCTTTTCTCAGCATGAAGATGGAGAATCCACAGATGGGTTGATCTTGCCTTTCTGTCCTAGAGACTAAGTCAATCAACCTTTGCCATGCCTCTCTTCCTCAGGCTAGGAATCCCCAGTCACGACGAAGGCGCAGCAGTTGATGATTTTTTAAGGTGGTGTCTCAAATTCCCCTGACACAGGACCGGATGGACCCTAGGGGGGGAGTGGATTCTCCATCATCATGCTGAGAAAAGGCGTTTAGGTAAGACAATGTCCCTTCTCCAGCATGACGAATGGAGAATCCACAGATGGGACATACCACAGCCTCATGGTCCCTATGGGCGGGAAGAAGTCTGGGCCTGTGTCCCACTATCTGTTACTACCGTTTGGAGAACTCTCTTGCCAAATGAAGCATCTGTTGAGGTGAACTTATCTAAGCTATAATGACTCACAAATGGGGAAGGAGACGACCAAGTCGCTGCCTTGCATATCTCTTCGATTGATGCCTATGTTGCCCACGCCGCTGAAGTTGCCGCACTGCGAATGGAGTGTGCGGTGATTCATCTTAGGAATGGCAAGGAGTGTGTCTGGTACGCCCCTGCTATGCAAGCCCTAATCCATCTGCCGATAGTAGAGGCAGTCACCTTCTGACCCATTGAAAAGGGGTGGAATGAAACAAATAGGGCTTCAGATTTGCGAAAAGAGGCAGTTCGCTTAATATAGCAATGCAAGGCTCTACAAACATCCAAGGTGTGCCATTTACGTTCCAAATCATGGGACGGCTCAGGACAAAAATCTGGCAGCACAAGCTCCTGCACCCTGTGAAACAATGAGTTGATTCTGTGGATGAAGGAGGGGTCTAAGCGTAGGACCACCCTGTCATTATTAAAAATACATAAGTAATCTCTAATTGAGAGTGCTACCAATTCGGAGATGTGCCTAGCCGATGTGACGGCTACTAGCAAGGCGACCTTGAGTGTCAAGAACCATAGAATGGAGGTTCTGACAGGCTCAAATGGAGGTGAAGTGAGAGCCTGTAACACCTTGGACAGGTCCCAAGAGGGATATCTGTGAATCACGGGCGGTTTGCTGTTGATTGCTCCCCTGACAAAGGAACGTACCATGGGGTGTTGAGCCAAGGGCTCTGAGTTGCCATATGTGAGCACCATGGACAGGGCAACAACTTGTCTGCGGATTGTATTGGGTGCCAAACCCTTCTTAAGTCCCTCCAGTAAATAATCCAAAATTCTTGGAATAGGAATTGTAGCTGGATTTAATTGTTGTCTCCCACACCAGTTACAGAAATTGGGTGTTATAGAAGCCCCTGCTGAGGGAGATTCGATCTTGGGGTATCCTCCATGGAGGAGAGGTTGAGAGACCTACAAGGTTGGCATACCACGGCCGTCTTGGCCAGTGGGAAGCAATAAGTATCACCTCTACCCTTTCCTGCAGTATCTTCCAGATAACTGCCTGGATCAGAGGGAGAGGAGGAAATGCATACAGGAGGTCTCTGGGCCATGGGTTGCGTAGGGCATGTATCCTTTCTGCCCCTGGAGACGGGAACCGGGAGGAGAATCTCAGGAGCTGGAAATTCGCCGGGGTAGTGAACAAGTCCAGCACTGGATGACCGAACCTCTCAGATATCTCCCTGAAGAGATCCAGGTGCAGGCGCCACTCAGAGTGGTCCATTGTGGTCCTGCTCAAGAAATCCGCTTGCCGGTTCGTCTCTCCCGAGATGTGCTCCGCCTTGACGAACGAGAGGTTGGTCTCTGCCCAGGTTCCTAATAATTGAGCCTTGGCCATGAGGGACCTAGAGTAGGTATCCCCTTGCCTGTGGATATGGGCTTTTGTTGCCACGTCCATGAGGACTACAACGTATTGCCTTGCCACTTGTTCTGTCCCAGCCTACGTCCGTCCTTGTTATGTCACCAGAACAAACCCCTCTTAAACCAGTAGGCTGGGAAAACCAACCTCTTTTATTTTTAAAACAGTCCTGATAAGTTTTTCTCCAAAACAAAAACACAGAATACTTTCCTAACAGATAATTGGTTACAAAAGCAAACAGAGCAGAAGTTTAAACAAGAAATTCACTGATAAAACAAAACAGACCATAATCCTTGGAAGTTCTTTACAAATGGTTGCCTTGAGCAACTAGCACCGCCCACACCTTCCCTTTTTATAAAGCAGTCCCAAGGCGGGGCTTCTCAATGCCTTCTCCTGCTCCCCTGGAGTTCTCGTATTGACTGCTGCTGATCTGCTCTAGCTAATTGCCTGCATCTACGAGCATCAATCATGTCCATCAGATGTGAATCCTCCAAGTCTGACTCATTCTCCCCATACAGCTGAGCTTCATCCGGAATACGACTGGAGGGCCCAGGCTCTTCATCAAACCGTGAGTCTTGTAATTCATCAGAGCCTCCCTCTGACCCTGATGGCCCTCCAAATGCCTCCTCCACCGCCTCCTCAAATTCCCCAGACTCAGCTGTTGGGAACACAGGCTGGCACGGAATACCGTACCGCAGGGCCCTTCCCACGGGTCTGCCGATCCGGATGCAGTCGGGATGGGAATTGTTCATGAAAGGCGGTCACCAAGGCAGGAGCATGAACGGTGGTCGCATCCACCCAGGTTAACTCCTCCGGTCCATAGCCTTTCCATTCAATCAGGTACTGAAAGCGACCTTTCACCCAACGGGAGTCCTGAATGCTGGCAACCTTGTACTTGGGAGCACTGTCTCCATCACGTTGTTCCGGTGGGGGAGGTTTGGCTCGGCGAAGTGGACACGCCGGTTGCTCAGGGACCAACAGAGACCAGTGAAAGACCAGATTTACCCCTAAGCGATAGGCGACCGGATTGATGACAGCCTCGATTGGGAATGGTCCTAAATATTGGTGGTCTAATTTCTTGGCTGGCCGGGTTGACAGTTGGTTCCTGGTGGACAGCCATACCCGATCTCCCACCATTAGTGGAGGCGTATCCCACCTCGACCAATCAGCAAACCTTTTGTAGTCGGCCTTGGCCTTCTCTGTCGCTGCACCAATCGATGGATCACCTGTAACTCTGCCATGTAGTCATTTGCTGTTGGTACTGGTGAGTTTAGCAGGGAAAGAGGGAAAATCCGGGGGGTGATATCCCACATTGGCCAAGAACGGTGTCATCTGTGTGGAGGTGTGCTGCGAATTATTGAACGCGAACTCAGCCACCTCCAGATAGTCCACCCAATTGTTCTGCTGCTGATTGACATAGCAGCGCAGATATTGCTCAAGAATCCCGATGACCTTCTTGGTCCCTCTGTCAGTTTGGGAATGATGTGCGGACGAGAAGCAGATCTTGACATCCAATGCCTGCATCAACCCCTGCCAGAAACAGGCTGTGAACTGGGCCCCTCTATCGGACACAACCCTATCAGGAAGGCCGTGCAGCTGGAACACCTGCTGGATGAACATACGACTGGTGGCGTGGGCAGACAGCAAGCCACGGCATGGGATGAAATGCGCCATCTTGGTCAGCATGTCCATCACCACAAACACCGTCGTGAATCCAGAAGATGGGGGTAAGTCCATCAGGAAGTCCATGGACACAGCCCCCAAGGGTCTTTTAGGTGAGGGCTGCAGTAGTCTGGGCGGGGCCCTCGTTGCTGACTTGGCCTGTCTACATGGGATACAGGACGTGATATAGGCCTGGACATCATGTCGGACTCAGGGCCACCAGAAGGTATGGGAGACCAAATTCAGGGTCTTGAACAGGCCAAAATGCCCCGCTGCTGGATTGTTGTGACACTCACTGAGGATGAGTCCCCTGAGCGACCCTCCTGGAACATAGAGCCAGTCACGATAGTGGAGGAGTCCATCCGTGACTGTCCATGGGGAATTGGGCCCCACCTCCTCCTTTCGCTGAGCCACCCACCCATCCTGCTGCTGGGCCTCCCAAATCCGAGCCTGTACATCTATCGGCTCCCACATCGCAGCAAGACTTGATGGGGAGCACTGTCGCAGGCAGAAGCTTGTTTTCTGGTTGGGAATATTCAGGCTTCCTGGACAGAGCATCCGCTCTTTGGTTGTGACCGCTGGGTATGTACGTTACACGGAAATTGAACCTCGCAAAGAAGAGAGATCACCGGATCTGGCATTGGTTCAATTTTTGAGCAGTCTGCAGGCTTTCCAAATTCTTATGGTCCGTCCGAACCTCGATTTGATGTCGCGCCCTTTCCAGATGATGCCTCCAGCCTCCAAGGCCACTTTAATGGACAGTAGCTCCTTCTCCCAGATGGTATAGTTGCACTCCGCCAGATTCAATTTCCGTGAATAGTATGTGCAAAGGGAGAGGGCACCACCGGGCATTGTCACCTGGAGTAACAATGCCTCAATGGCAATGTCGGAGGCATCCGCCTCCATGACAAATGGCCGTTGCGGGTCAGGATGCTTTAGGATGGGCTTCTTCATGAAGGCTTCCTTTAAAGCCCGGAAAGCCGGTTGTTCTGGAGCATCCCACTGAAACCGAGTCTTTTTCTGCAGGAGTCGAGTAAGGGGGGCTGTCATGGTACCAAACCCGGGGATGAAAGTCTGATAATAGTTGGCAAACCCAAGAAGTCGCTGGACATCCTTCACACGATGTGGGGGTTGCCAACTCTGCAGAGGGTCAACTTTACTCGGCTCCCTCAGGAGAAATGCGGTGACCCAGAAACACGATAGTCATCTGGTAGAACTGGCACGTCTCCAGTTTGGCATACAGCCGATGTTCTTGGAGCTGCTGCAGGACCTGACAGAGATGCTGATGGTGCACCTCTCGTGACAGGGAGTGGATCAGGATGTCGGCCAAGTAAATCACGACAAACTGATCTAACAAGTCCCAGAAAATGTCATTCATAAAATGCTGAAACACGGCAGGGGCGTTGGTCAGACCAAATGGCATCACTGTGTACTCAAAGTGCCCGTACCGAGTACCAAATGCCGTCTTCCACTCATCACCTGACCGAACTCTGACAAGGTTGTAAGCTGCTCGGAATCAGGGCGCAGAAGTCGTGGGTGAACGTGCGGGTGCACATCCCCACCTGTGCATGTGCTCCATTTGTGTGAGAAGCGGCCACATGCCTGTCGCTTGTGCAAATTGAATTGTGTGCGTATGCGTGCATGCCCGCCACTCACACAGAACTATCCCCTCCCCCCTGCTGGTCCACAAAGCTGGAAAGGTTTGAGAACTCTGCTTTAAGATGTTACCTTTTACACAATGCAATTATTCTAGCTTTTTCACATATATCAGAGATGGGGAAGAACAATATTTAAAAAATAAAGACATGTTATCATTCACGTTGCATTTAGAAAAAGTGCTTGAAAAACCATATACGTTAAAATAATGGACTTTGAAGTGGATACTATTATACAAGTAGTTATTTCTGTTCAAAGAATAAAGTACATTTATTTCAGTTCTTGTGAAGAAAATAGTGTTTTTTATTTTCTAAAATATTGCTAAATTTTTGTTAAGGTATCTTTCAGTAGCAATGCTAGCCATATTTTAGCCTTTCAGCATCTGGTAGTCTGTCATCATACAGTTTCCTTTAGTTCAGGGGTTCCCAACTGGGGGTGCGAGATGATATTTCAGGGGGTGCAAAAACTTGGGTTTTCAAAATTATAGTGTATATGCAAAATTCATTGCCGTTATTTCGAACTTTTGTAAGGGATGAGAAAATATATCAGGCGCATTCTAGAGGTGTGGGGTATAGAAAAGGTTGGGAACCACTGCTTTAATTTCTGTTTGTCTCTTAAAATTGGCTAGTGAATTATTGTGCACACATCTTTAAAAAGGTTGATAAGCAGTGTCTGAAAGTACCATAAAAATTCTATTCAAATATTCAAATTCAGCTTCATCAATATGTTTTTCATTATTGTAGATGAGAATTAGAAATATATTTTAATGTGTGTGTGTGTGAATATGTGTGTGAATGTATATGTGCATAAGCACTCAACATACATGTGCTTGTAGTGTCTATATATTCTGATGAACTATTACCGATTATACACAACATTGTGAGGTTTTAGACAATTTTATAACGTTAGCCTCAATTTAAGTAAAGAATGGACTATTGTTATTTTTACTGGAGAAAGTAAAGAACAAGCATTTCAACAATTATATAAGTACATGTTTAAAGAATTAACTGAGTATATCATGTCAGGTCTTATGCAGCTTAATAAGTAATAATTGTTAAAAAGTACCAAATTTAATTATAGTATCAGAAGATTAACCAAAGCCACAAAATCTGGTTGGAATCATCTTAGAGGTCTAATTTAATCACGTGGTTCCAGCATCTCTGGAACTCTTTAATTTTCTGGCTTTGTTTTTTGAATGGGAATATTCAGAAAGCCTTGTCCTCTATGAACATTTTCATTTTATCCTCCAAATTCAGTTTGTGGTTTAAATGAATTTCATACCAGACGCATTAAAATACAGAAGGACTCTGCTTCGAACATTCTTCTTTTTTCCTAAAACTCTTATTGCATTGCTAATAAAAAACCAACCTAGAGCATGAGGTATCTTAAGATGCCAATTTTTGGTTGACAATATTCTTTAATAATATATATTTGACAAAGAAGCTTTCATCTTATGAACATGGCAAAACAATTGTGAGAACCTGGAGTGATGGCAAAGAATTCTTTATATACAGTGCTGTATATATTTAGTTATGCTATAACAAGCTCAGAAGACACTTTCCTTGCAATATATTACAAATGCAAACCATTTTTCATTCCATATATACTTTTTAAAAATCCTTTTGATATGTCTTCACATGCTGCCTCTGCCATTTTTAAAAAATACAGAAGTAATTTTACAAAGGAATATGTAACCACTTCACTTCAGGACAAACATCATAGGCTACTCTAAAGCTTCCTCCTTCTGTTATGTATTCAAGATGGACAGTGAATAATATTTATATGTTACTTATATTTCTATCCCAGGGGTAGGCAACCTTGGCTCTTTTATGACTCGTGGACTTCAACTCCCAGAATTCCTGAGCCAGCTGGCTCAGGAATTCTGGGAGTTGAAGTCCACGAGTCATAAAAGAGCCAAGGTTGCCTACCCCTGGTCTATACATATGTTGTATACAGCAGGTTTTAAATGTGTTATGTATGTGTACACTTTCAGAGGAAGCAACTAAATTTCATTTTTAATGTGTGCCATTGTGCCCACAGGAAAAAATGACAATAAAGGTTGTCTATCTACCATTCCGAAAGAACCTTAGGAAAGAAAATTGAGAATGGGAGAGGGAAGGAAGATGGAAAAAAGAAACTATTTTTCTTGGAGGAAGAACAAACTATTCTAAATTTAAGCCAGAAGTAATAAAGTACAAAAACAAGAACAAAAACAATAATATGTAAAACACAGTATTATGAATTCAATGTGTCTTACTTCCAGGTAAATGTGTATAGAACTAAAATCTAACAGAGTTCATTCAGATAAAAAGAAAGCAAAAAAAAAAAACCCAAGGTAAAAGTATGTGTACTATAAGGTTGAAGTTCAATTCAGTTTATTTGTTTTAGTAGATTAATCACACAAGAAGCTTAAGAACAAATCAAATAACATGAAAATAAAACAAAATCTCTAAAACTAAAAACATACTTTTATATACACCCTTCCAGCTCATACAAGATCAGAAACGGAAAGAGAAATTCTCAAGCCAATGACTGCCTACACCAGTGGTGGCGAACCTATGGCACGGGTGCCAGAGGTGGCACTCAGAGCCCTCTCTGTGGGCACACGCGCTGTTGCTGGGTTTTCTAAAACCTTTTCACTTTAGGCCTCTGCTGCCATGTACAAAAAAAAAAGAAAGGTTCAATCAATTAGTCAATGTCAACTTCTCACAGGGAAAAAAAAAGATCTTTCAAAGTTGGAATTGATTGATTGAACTTTTTAGTCCCACACAGTCTGCTGTTACCACCGCAGCCACACCCACCCGGTACCCAACAATGTGTAAGTGGGTTTTGGGTTGCATTTTGGCACTCTTGTCTCTAAAAGGTTCACCATCACTGGCCTACACAAAAGGTGCTGATGGGGGGGGGAGACTGGTTTTGGGAACCATGTCTGAATTATCCAGATGATGGGTTGGTAGGACAAGACTACTCACAATGACTAATTGAAATGGAATGAATGTAAATATATATGTCTCAGGACAATGTTGCAGGATCCAATCTGAGTTGGTCACCGGGACCAGAGGTTTAGTCTCCCAAGCTTTTGGACTCGTGCTAAAGCCCATCCTCTAGGAACTTCTCTCTAGCAGAGTGTGTTCTCTCTCTCTGCTAGAGAGAAGTCCCCTGAGCATGGGTTCCAGCACAAGTCTGAAGCTCGGAGGATTAAATCTCTGGTCCCGGTGACCGACCCAGATTGGATCCTGCAATTGAAATGTATTTGGTCAAAGTATGATGAAGTTGAATCTCATGGAAGTGAGAACAAACTTTAAGAACTTGGGATCTCAAACATAGATTTGTGCACTGTAGAAAGAAAGCATGTTGCTTAAATAATAATTCTTAACCAATGAAAAAATCTGAAATAACATTGGTTTATAACTGTAAGCTTTTGTTGTTTATAAACTGCTATTCAGAGTAGGAAAAATAAACAACATGAACTTGAATCCTTAGTACAAATAATGCTAATAGGTTTTAATAGTGGGCAACTAACTTGAGCTAGAGAGATTAACTCCACCTTTTCTGCTGCTACTATTACCTTTTGACCACAACAGAATACTCAAGAAGTATGCAAATTATCCCATTGTGCTGAAATTAAAATTCAAAATGTTCTTCATAAGTTAAGGAAACATGCAACAATTAATAGAATGAAATTTAACAGAAAACTAATTATACAGTTACAGAGCGAAGAAGATGAAAAGCTAGCTCTGTAAAAATAATTCTGAATAAAAATTTGAAATAGTTTATTGGAAATTGAATATGAGCAAGTAAGTATGCAAAACAGGAAAAATGTAGTCTTATAAACAGAAATATAGTCGCCAATCACAAGAATTAAAAAATTAAAAAAATCCATCTATCAGTTTAAGACTTAAAACCATCTGTCAAGTGTCCCAACCAATTTTGCTAAGTAAAATGTAGTATCATTTTCATGATGAATTTGGTACAGACACTAGCAAATTAAGTTCCCATTTATAATTTTAGACCATCTCACCATGTAGCCATTTTATTGTACATTTATACATGCAATGCAATTGGAAGAAACTTGAACCCTATGAAATTCCTAAAAGTAAATCTGATTGGCAAACCTCCTTATTTGCCCACTGTCCTTTTGATGACTACGTGACTAGTTACTGCAATTCCATTTTTAAGGAGATCAACTTTAATTCAGGAAATTACTACCCAATTATTCAACTGAGCATTGTTAGACAATTGTGTATTAGACATAAACTTAAGTGTTGTCTGAGAAGTGATCAAGACTCACATCAAGATGGGTCAACATTTCATCAACTGATTTATTATATTGTATCAACTGGCACAATGTTTGTTATTCATAAGGAGGTGTGTGTGTGTGTGCGTGTGTGTGTGTGTGTGTGTGTGTGTGTGTGTGTGTGTGTGAGAGAGAGAGAGAGAGAGAGAGAGATATCTTTTAAAGTCACTGGCTATTGTGGCTAATTATAGTGTTACCAGAGAATAAATGCCAATCAATTATGCACTCATAGCCAATCTTTAAACATCAGTTCTCACTTTAAAAGTTGCACAGATGTATTCTCAGCCCTATTTTATTTATTTATTTACCATTGTGTCAACTTTCACTACAAGTGAAACAATCTAATTGAACAAATTAAAATTTTAAATATTTGGAAATGTATTTTAATTCATTTGCACTTGAAGGCATCAATACTGTGACAATCTATTTCATTGCAAAAGTACTTTTGATATCAATGTTTTGTGAACCACTTTAGTAATGACTTTGTACTGACAGCATTTTCTTTATAGCTAAGGTGATACATCTTCTAATGTATGAAATACAGCTTTGCACATATTAACGAGTTAGTATCATTTTATTAAAAATCCATAAGAGTCATGCTTCACATTCGTCACCGCGTGCTAACAGCACTCTTCAACTCGAAGCTTGTTTCAGTAGGTTTTGCATGAAAATCTAGCACCTGAAATATTGGCTGAAACTAATTTTGAAAAGTGTTCTCTGTCCAATTTTTGCAGGTAAGTATATGTAGTTATGGACCTGAAAAAAATGTGGCCTATCAGCACAATTCTTGAGAATGCTTAGCTCTGAAAAATATATAGCAGAGTGCTTAATTTGGACTTCGGGATGGCTCTATCCAATACACTGAAGTATTAGAATGACCGTCTATGAAATACATCTATTTTTTTCAATAGTGTCTTCCTTCCATGCAGGTATGAAGTTCACAGAATGTTCTTCAATGATGCTCAATGGAAAATATAGTAATGTCTCATATCCAAAATGCTTGTACCCATGCTTGGTTGTTGCAATTGAGACAAATGCCCATGTATTGTTGCATAGTCCTCTGTATTTTATCTGGAGCACTGAGTTACAGTATATCCCCTTCTTACTTAATGCATGGGTTGGGCAACTATAGCTATAGAAAGATGGTGGCGCCTGGATCGGCTATGGCTGCATTTGCTCTCGAAGATGAAAAGTTTTGGGATAGCTATAAGGGATATAGGCCACATGATTGGGAAGGTTTTAATGTATTTGAGCAACATAGTGGGCCTAACATACGACCAACAATCTTTGCTGGTAAGGCAAGTTTTTAGCTGTTTCGGAAGTGTTGGTGAGACCGTTAAAAGTCGTTTGCGCTGTCTGAAATTGTTCTGCCAGCATCAAGATCTGATTGCTGGCACAGTGACAGATTCTACTGCAAATCAGGCCTATTTCCAAAGGAGGCAGAGGAGGAGAGTTTCTGGGGCTTATGGAGCGAAGGAACTGGATGAGGCTGTTGGCGAGCCCAGAGGAAGGGAGAGAGGCTTTTGGAGGAGTTGGAGGCGGAGGCAGTGTGCTCCAGGGGCGAAAAGGAGCGAGGCCCTTTTATGGAAAAGGTGGAAGAGACAGGATCAGAAAAAGAAAAGGAGGGGAGATTGTCGTACAGGAATACAAGCTAATCTGAAGGCTAATCCACATGGAGTTCTATTTCCATCTCTCCTGTTTGCCATCATTCACTCCCTAGAGACTAAAATGGACATCTGAAACTTGAGCTGGCCACGAACAAGGAGTGTATATCAGAGGTGGTGGCCCTTTGACAGCTGTATGCAGCGAAATTTCATTTTGATGTATGCCGATTGGTATACATTCAAAGTGACAATAAAGTTATTAGTATTATTATTACACACAGGTTGCGCATTTTTTAAATTAATGGATCAGCATACAGAAATTTTGTGAAAGTCACTAAACTGTAATTGTGTTTAACAATAGTGATTATCTTATAAAGACTTTAAAGTCCTATAGCAAGATTGTGTGATATTTTGGACTAAGATAGTACAAATCTTATGGAATTTGATCAACGAGTAAGACTTCAAACATTTTGAAATGTTTTCAAAGAGCTATCAGTATAATCATGCAACATTGTCAAGCAACAATTTCCTTAATAAAGAATCCATTTTTAATTATTATAATGGCAAATACTTTGGCCATAAAAAGAATCACAAGTATACTACAATACTTAATTATGGTTCATCTGCTCCCATGATAATCAAGAAACATTGTATCAAAGTAATCTTATCCCATATCAGTTTATTACAGAATCTAAAGAAATTTGTTTGCACTGACAAAAGCATTAATAAAGGACAAAGATAAAGAACTGTAATAATTTTTCAATGGCAAGAAAAAAGTTGGATACAATTACGTAAAATAAAAGATATTGTTTGGAAAATTGTTTGGAAAATTAAAACAAATGAGAAATAACTGTGCTATGTCTGTAAACACATACAAAGGCCAAGGACTAATTGTGTTTTTCAGGAAATAATATATTTTAGGCAAGGGACCCCATATTACTCTTGGTGAATAATCAAAAATGAATTTCTCTAAATCATGGCTTTTCAAATAGTACATTTTCCACATCAAACTTTGTGTTTTCTTTAGCATTTCTTTTTTAAAAATAAAAACATAATGGAAAAGTTCCATGTGGTAGGAAATCTTAGCAGGAAAAAAAACCCCTTCAAAAATGTATCAGAACATCACTCATTATATCATTTTCCTTGGAAGGGACTTATGAAATACTCTGCTTTCTCCATACAGAAAACAATATCAGTATATCACTTGACACCAATTCATCAATTAAACTGAATAGCTACATCTCTTATTTTGGAAGCCATAAAGTGCACTCATATTAAACATGGATATTTTTTGTCTGCATTCTAAATTGCATTGTTTTTACAACACAATTATTTCATTGGCAAGATGCTAAGATTGAGGCACAAAAGAAAATGGACAATCCCCAAGAAAAACAAAAACAGCAATAAAGTTGTTGCTGGAAGACTTGATGTTCCACTATGTTCTGAAATGCCTAAGTCATGGAATTCATAGAGTCAGTAATTCTAAATAGAACTTGCAAGGTTGGCTCAATAATTGCCACATAATCTTAAAAAGGAAGGCCCAATCAATCCACATTATTTCCCTTAAATATAATAATTATATCCTTTTTACAGCTCTAATATAAACTAAGACATAACAGAAATATAAATACAGGTTGCAAAAAGTGAACTGCTTCCCAAACCAATCTACTTGTTAATATTTCCTACTTATAAAATTTTACTTTTTATTTACTTTTACATTTATTTGTACTTCTAACTAGCAATACTAATCTAACCTCTGTTGATTCTTACTTTTCAGAATTCCCTCTTTGAAGAGTTTTTTTTTTATTTTCACATTGACTTAGCCTTTACTTATGTGTGTCTAACTTCTGTCCTGTTTTCTAGCAATAGTTTATGAGAATGTCTTTGAGAAACAAGAGGAAGTGAAGAAGCAGCAAACTAGGTAATGGTCTGATAAGAGGCTGCTTAGCCTGCAGAACCAATGGGGGTATGGCAAGCTTCTCAGAAAGTACCCTCCCTAGTTTGTTAGATGGTAAAGGGGGAAAGAATGTACTTTCAGACTTCAAAGATTCTTTTTCGGTAACCTTACAATAAAGATAGTGTTAGTATTCATCATTGGTGCTTTTTAATCTGGACTATCTCTAGGGGCCAACATATCTTTATTTAAGACATTTCTTCCATCTAGTGCTAATTTTTGTATAAATTATGTTCTTGCCTATTTTGCTAAATATTCCAAGATTAATTGTACTGGTAGGAATAAGATTTCATATAACTTTTTAATTTTGCATTAAAATGCATATGAAGAGTATATGAGTTAATGCATTCACCTGGCATATGAAACAACTCTCTTGTAGAAGAATCCTATGTACATATATTGGACTATGTACAGAATAGAACGCCAGTTATATATTGAATAAAGTAGCAGAAAGGGCAAGACTTCTTGGCCCATCACATCATTTAAATATATATATATATATATATATATATATATATATATATATATATATATATATATATATATATATATATATATATATATATATATATATATATATATATATATATATATATATATATATATATATATATATATATATATATATAGGTTGTATAAATTTTCTTAATGCAGCTTTCTTAAGGCTGCCTGGGTATACTTGAGTATGCTTCATATTGATCTAAACCTATTATACAAAAAAAAAAAAAACCAAAACCCAATGTTTTGGCTCAGTATTTCTTTGTCCTGCTGATCTGTTCTAATTGTACAATGCTTTTTAAAGTTCCAATGCTTTTTTAACTTCTTGCTCCAGAAAACATATATGTACTTTGTGTGATTATTGTGTTCTTTGTGTGATTATTGTTGGGGAAGAAGAGTTCAATCTTACACAGTATTGTAACGTAAGTAAAAAATTGGAACTAGGGCTATATATACCCTCCACAGTTAAGCAGTGCTTCCAGGTTGAACTCAGACTTTAATAGCAATAGCAATAGCAATAGAACATAGACTTATATACCGCTTCATAGTGCTTTATGATATTCTCTAAGCCAGGGGTGTCAAACTCAATTTCATTGAGGGCTGCATCAGCACTGCAGTTGGCAGGCTCAGCAGGGCGGAGACAGCCTGGACAATTCCTATTGGCTTTTGAAAGCCAATAGAATTAGACTCTATTCAAGAGAATCTATTCTATTGGCTTTCAAAAGCCAATAGAATAAGAGGGAGTAGCACAGCTAAGGAAAAGGGGGGAAAATGGCGGACTGCGTTGTTTGGCGACCTCCGTGAAATGGTTGTTCGACCCCAAATGGGGTCGCGACCCACAGGTTGAGAACCGCTGCATTATAAGGTCCAAGATTATGGTGCTTCAATTTGTGGATTTTAAAGGACTAGAATTGTAGTAATTTAGCTAAAATGTAATGCTGCAATCTGTGGGAAACTGTGCTGTTGCTGCCATAGCAACTGCTCATAATACCAAGAGCTTAGAAATAACAAAAAAGTGAACCAAAAATGATGATTCAGTTCATGCATAAACAATACAATAATCATATAAAGTGACAAATACAATCTTTGTTATGTGAACCTCCAATATCTAACCAAGGATCATTTTGTTTTATGTTCCATTCTTAGTTTTTTAAATATAAATGTTTCTAAAGAAAGGGATGATGAAAACAGAAATGTTTGATCACACAAAGTTCCAGCTGAAGAGCCAAAACTTATTCCCTCCTTCAAATCATCTTGCCCTAATTTCTCAGAAGAATCTGTATCTAATATTATAATACTTCATTTATCACTATAATGTTGCTCTGGTCTGCCTTCTATATCTACTAAGACTGTAAATTCAGTTCCTACTGCCAGATCTCTGTACCCAGATTTGACACAGCATACCTTAGATTCTATCTATAGTCCTCTTTCTAAGCCAGTATTATTAGAACAATTATGTAACTAGCCTATTGCAGATGAACTTAGCACATTTGTATTGGATGTAGAATTTCTTGGCTTTCTTAAGACACTTGGAAAATTAAAATATAATTATAAATTGATGATGTGGTCACATTTGGAATGCTATGTATTGTTTCACTAGCCCATCTAAAAAAAAAGATAGAGTTGGAAAGGGTACAGAAAAAAGAAAATTAAAATGATTTTCCTGAAAAATGTATGAAAGAGGCTACAGCATTTAATGCTTTTCAATTTACTGGTTAAAACAATGACAAGAAAGAATATAATGAGGTTTATATTATGCAAAGTGTGGAGAAAAGTTTGCTCAATATGATATAAAACTGGAATTCAGGATTTGCGACTATTTGTTTTTCTTCTAAGCAGCAGCCAAAGAGAGAATTAAACAGAATTAAGATTGAGGTATTTTCAATCTTCTTACACTGCAATTCCAGTAACATTTCTTCCTAAAGACTATTTGCTCTAGGAAACAGTATTTTCAATGGAACCTAACTTTTTGCCAGGCGTCAAAGTGAATTCACTATTTTTAGATTTAGGTTGCACTTATAGATGTGTAACACACCTTTTACTTGGTAAGTTTAATGAAATTGTTTTCATAAAATTGCTATTTTTCTGTCACTGAAAACTGATGTTTGTTCTATTGTTGGTTTTAATCTACTTATGTACTAACTAATTTACTTTGTTGTACTAACTGCAAACCATGTAGAGCAGGGGTGTCAAACTGCTGGCCCATGGGCCGGACGCGTCATCTGGAAGCCGCGCCCACCCCATTGCCGGCAATGGCAAAACTGTCCTGATACGTCTCACGACGTCACGGGTTTGACATGTCTGATGTAGAGTCTCTGACTAAAGCAGCATACAGATTTTGTAAACCATATAAATATAGATAACTGGGTCTAAAAGTATAGATCTCCCAGGGTGCCAAGGTAGCCACTTTAAATATGAACAAAAACAGCCACCCTTGCCAATGGTCAATTATGTATATTTTTCAAATTTCTGTCCTGAGACCAATTTGCTCAGAAGTTGGGACCTATTCTCAGAGAGATAAGACAGCTATAACCCAAAATGGATAAGAGTGTACATTACAGGAAACTCTGAGGCAAGAAATGGGAGAATAATGAGAGGAAAGAAAAGTACTGTATTTCTTTAAATTCCAAAATCATCCCAATGAATGGTTGAAGACCCCATAATAAGCTTCCATTAATATAACACTCTGGAAGCAAACATGTTTTTTTCTCTATCTTATAAGAGATAAAGCAGGGTATGTAAAGCAGGGATCCTCAACCTTCGGTTGTGGCCCACCACTGGGCAGCAGCCCATTTGGAACCAAGCCACACAAACGGCAAGCGAATGGGCGTGCACAGCTACATTTGTGAGAGCAGTGGGCACTCACACTCATGTGTGAAGCTCCATTTGAATGAGCAGCAGGCATTTGTGCTGGAAATTCTTACGCAAATGGAGTTAGGAATGCTCATGTCCGTACCTGCCACTCGCACAGAACTATCCCCTCTTCCCCCTGCCGGTCCACCAAGGCGGAAAGAAAGAAAGATTGGTGACCGCTGGTGTAAAGCACACAGCATTTTCCACACTTATACCACATATAAATCAGTATAAATAAAACTCAAGCTAATATTGTTTCCATTATTATGGAATAATAAGGAAAAGGAATAGTACTAAGAAAACAATTCCTTTTAAGGATAAAAAAATGAACGAAGCAAAGAGAATGACTGTATACCAAACCAAAAGTTCTTTTTCTTTTATAAGAGTTGGAAAAAGATGCACAATCAATATAAAGTATTTACCCTATTTCACCCCTACTCATCATAAAGAGAGGAATCTGTAAAGCCAAAGTTGTTTTATTGAATCAAAGTTGTTGATTGACTTAACTGTCGTATTAAATTCACTGTTTAAATTATTCTGGCATTCTTCCTTTCAAATTCCTATGTAACTATGTAATGGAAATATTGACCTTAGATTCTGGTTTCTTTTAACATCACAGATATGAAGATTATGAGTTAGAGGAGACTTTACCAGTTGACAAAGGGATGGAATAGAGGAACGTGAAATTTTTAAAAAGAACACAGATTTATTTAAATAAACTTAGAAGTAAATATTTAATTCCAGTGACATTACATTACTTACACTATTATAAATACTAGTCTGTTACAAGTAAAATATGCTTGCTTTCCAAAACTTTATCATTTGGCTAAAAATGTAATTCCTAAATTAAATTTGGCATATAAATTATAGCCTGGAAGCAATTCCTTCCTATGAATAAATTAAGAATTGCTAAACCTGATATGATTAACAGATAGATTATTTATATCCAACAGGCTTTTATACTTGTATCTGAATTGGCAACAACTATTATAGTTCAAGGTCAATGTAGCAGTCACACTTGGAATAGAGACTATGACTATTTTAATCAGCTATGCTAGTAAATAGCAACTTCTCCATATTAGGACCTTCTTCCTTCTAGTAATATACAAAGGGCAGAGTAAGCATCAGCCTTTTTACAGTATTATGGTTTCTTTGAAGAGCAACACTTTATAGACATAAATTATAAAACATAATTCATAACATATAACTGCTAATACACAAACATACAAAGGACCATATCTGAGCTGCAGGTCACAGGCATAAGAAATACTGTTAAGAGATGTTGATATCTTCAGGGCCAATAAAAAGAACTATTGGCATAAAATAAATTTAAAAACTCTATACTGGCACCTAAAAAAAAAGAAACCAAAAATATTTCAGCCAGGCAATCTGCAATTCGAAATCTATTTGAAAATGAAATTATAGACAGAAAGTATTGGACAGTGTCTTTAGTATTATCAGTACAAAATTTATAATAAGCATTCAGAGACAAAAATGTTGGGCATCTTGTGTGAAAACATAAAGTGCATTAATACCCGATCAATGGTGTCTTCATTTGTCCCATTTAAAAAGGGCTAGTTATTTTTACTTTACTTTACTTTACTATTTTATTTTATTTTATTTTACCCATCTCACTACGAGACAACTCTGGGCAACTAGTATTACATATGAAGTTAAGTTATCAAAACAAACTAATCTTTGCTCCTTTCTCACTAAATATTTTTATGTAAGTCTCTTTCTATAGTTTTATCAGCCTGCAGTGCAATAAAAAAAAACATATACTGTGGCATGTGTTTCCTTTCCACTTCTCTACAGAATTCAAATGCACAAACTAATCACATAGGTAACATCAACTAGATGGTATTCTCTTACATGATATTTTATTACATTTTTAGCACACTCCTGCTATCGCTTGCCTGGGTGCTACGCCAAAAGACTCATCTTTAAAGAAAAGTCCAAATCAGGACTTTCAGAGGAGGAATCCAGGGTTGTGACTGAAAATATTTTCATGGCTCTCAGCACAGGAAGTATTTTATAGATGAGAAATAATAGACAAATGGATAACAGTGGCTTAATGATTCTGGAACTGCCAGCCAATAATGATCTGCACTCCAGCAGTTCAAATCTCAGATCTGTGAGATGGGGTGTCTCCTGCCCACCCAGTAGTTCAAAAGCATGCAATGTTGCAAGTAATTAAATATGAATTAGGAAAAACCCTAATTGATTCATGTGGGTGGAAAGTGGAAGCTGGGGCTGTACCTGGCTGGATGTGAGGCAACACAACACAAGGCGAGGCAAGGTGAGACCAGAGGAGGGTACCGAAAGAGCCAGCAACACAGCACCGCTAATCAGGTAGTGGAAGCTAATTTGCCTACTGCAGTGCATAAAGGATAGGTATACAAGGATACTTTTGAAAAATGGAATCTTTAGTTAACATCAATAATGTCCACAGTGATGTTTGCTTATATAGTTGGATTGGGTCCAAAAGATGTTTTGGAGAAAAATGATAGAAGATATTTTTGCTGACAAAACAGAGACTGAGTTATGAAAGTGGATCTACAAATGACAGATCACAAGAATGACATGAAAAAAAATGTTTCATGCACATAAAAAAAAGGTTAACGTTTCAAAAACAAAACAAATCATAAACTAAGAAAGTGATCTGGACAATTCTTTTATATTGGATTTACAAAAGAGGTTTGTTAAATCTTGGATGACTCTTGTGAGTAAAAATAGCAATGGCTTCTCAAACTGATAAAAAGTTGGAGTTATTTTTTTGCTAAATGGTCTTTTCTTGCCCTTCTCAAGATAGCATAACTGCACTTTGGATAATAGAGATGTCTCTCTCAACCTGCATATATAAGGAGAATAGGAAGAAAAAGGAGAAAATGGAAGCATTCTAAGTCTCGAGTGAAATGTGTATGGAGACCCTCAAGTCAAATCCATCACCAAGGTGTCCTGCTTTTAAGTTTTCCAAAGAAAGAGAGGGCAACTCTAAACAGATTTCTTGTTCTGATTCAGGACAGCAATTCTTCAACTCATCATTTTACTTTTGGCAGACAAATCATGCTATTTAAATCCAGATTTCTTTGAAACCACAACCAGACATCTAGTAAAGGAAGAATGTTTAAAGAAGCAGATTGGAGCTGTGTACCCTGTCACTTTTGATTGTAGTAATAGTAATCATGAATATGATTTTTCCCTTTAGTGATTTCTTATTAAATGCTTGCTACTTTTTTTAATCTTCAAGTAGTATGCAGATGCTTATAAGCTTCTGTTAAAAATGAAATTCCAGGTATTTTAATTTAGGAACAGGAACAAAACAAAGTTAATATCTTTGATATGGTGAACACAGATGTTAGTAAAGATGTTATACACAAAACTGTTGTTGACATATGTCTCCAATGCATCAGAATACACATTTAAACCTCATATAAAGCAAACAATGTTTATCACCACATCAGAAATGGTCCAAAGGGAAAGCAGCAACATATGTTCTACTGAATGGCAGCAGTTAACAGAAATTGATTCACTTGTAGATAAAACAGTTGTTAAGGGAAAGAAAATGCACATGAAACGAGATATTGATTTTTCCTAGGAAGAAAGATTTTCACAGCTTGGATACCACTATGGAGAAGGCTGTGTCTTACTGCCAACCCTCATATTTCAAACCTTAAAGACAAATGGAGCAAGTCAGCTAAGGAGTAATAAACCAAACCAGAAGGAAAAAACCACACAGTTTTGCTGCCACGGATATACACACGTACATATATTTTAATGGCTTTCTTAAAATGCTGTCTCTTTCAAAAAATTTTGATGTTCCTTTCAAAGTGCAATAGGATTTCTCTTATTTAATAAAATAAATTCATTCATACGATAAACCTTTCAGTTATAAACACAGAATAGAAGCTAGGTTTAGACATACATTGCCCCTGAAAAGCCAAAGTGTTTGTAGTTCCTTTAGTGATAATATTTAGATTTCCTTTAGGAGTTTCTTAACTGAAACTTCAGAGTTTCCAATTTTTCTATTAAAGATAGTGCATTAAAAGGGTTGAGTAATATATATCATTCAAAGTTTAATTTCAAGTAATAGGTGATATTCCCATATACGGTCAGCAGTTACACATAAAAAGTTCTTTTAACAAAGGCATTTAGGAATGGATGAAAAGAACAACCCATATGAAAAACCAAACATGTAACCAGGGCTACACAACCCTATTACTGTTGAACAGGCAAGTGATCATCAAAAAACACAGAACTGTATTCCTTTATCAATGCAAACTGTTGCAGAAAAAGCTGCAGGAAAAGCTTTGGATTCCGTATAGTTATTTTTTTCCACCCATACTTCTTTTCTGAATACCAGTAAAGATCAGGATTTCTAAAGAAAGTTTATACCTTTCAGATTCATTCCCAATGGAGGCTCCTCTCCAAACAAAGGCATCCACTGCTGATGTTTGACTAGTTCATAGCATAGTTCAGTTATTAGTATTAAATAAATAAAATGCTTGAAACAAAAATGGTCCTAATCAGATCTGGCATAAAAAATGCATAGAGTGAGGTAAGTGTGACCATACCCTGCAGTAGAACAGTGGATGGCAGGGCTTCAGCACATTACTTAGATATTAAATAGTAAAATAGTAGAGATAATCTCAGGTAAACTTTCCATGAGCCACTACGTCATCCTTCCATAACTGCTCAACATTAATCATGTCAGTAGTAAGCTGATACAATGAAGCAGGAATGTCTGATTTAAAGGGTGGCAGGGCAATGTTAAGAGAACAAACATACTGCCATGTCAAGAAAGGAATCAACAAGTCTAATTTAATTTCATCTTTGTGATTCACTTCAGAAAAACCAAATATTTCTATCTTCCATCACCAGTGCTCTGCAATTATCTTGATGTTTACTCAGATTTATTGACTATTATCTTTTACATTTTGATTTTCCAGTTATAATTCTGACCATGATCTAAATTATAGTGTGAGAAGATGCACACATGTATGCATCAACACATTATTATTAGGCATCCTAAGTTGTTACCAGACTCTTGGTACTTATACTAGAATCACATGTAGGTCATTATATACTGTTCAATTACGTCTGCAATAATGAATAAGAATAATGTATTCAGAGAGAAAACTATGAAACATTTAAAATTCCAACATTTAGTATAGTATACAAAAAGAAAATACTGCTAGGATAAAGCTGTTTAGTTTTAGAATTGTGGATACAATTTCTAATTTGTAATTATTCTGAATTTTACTTTCTTTTCCCCATTGAAATCAAAATAAAATGGATACATTCTGAGTCCGTGACTGGTCTTGGTAATGAATTAGATGCGAAAATATTAAGCAGACAAGATAGATATTTTTTAAATAGCTGAAATGTGGATGAAGTAGTATGAATTCCATTATATTGGATAGGTTTCTTTTGTACCTTGACAGAACTTCTCATTTGTTTTATTCATGAATTCAGTTCTGATGATGAGATTTTATGAACAACCCAGATTTTTCCTGCACAGTTTACAATTAGTAACCTACAGAATTAGTATACAAGCCCTATCCATTTATCTAACTGTAACCGTATCTCTATTTCTATCTATTATTGTGATGTATTTCGCAATAATACATAGCAGAATAACAGAGGAAGAGTTGGAATGGACCTCGGGGGTCTTCTAATCCAACTCCCTGATCAAGCAACAGACCCTATACCACGGGTGTCAAACTCGCCACGTCACGTGACCTGTCGCGACACATCGTGACTCTTTTTGCATTGCCAGCAATGGGGTGGGCGTGGCTTCAGTATGATGAAACCAGCCCATGGGCCGGCAGTTTTGACACCCCTACCCTATAACATTTCAGCCAAGTGGTTGTCCAATGTCTACTTTAAAATCTCCTCTGATGGAGCACCCACAAATTCTGAAGGCAAGCTGTTTCACTGATTAATTGTTCTAACTATCAGGAAATTTCTTCTTATTTCTAAGTTGATTCCCTCCCTGATTAGTTTCCATCCACTGCTTCCAGAATAATGTACATACTCTATATGGAACAGGCCCTAACAACAGAAACTTCAACTGGTCCAGAATAAGGCTCATACAACAATGGCATGTGTAACTGAGACCTGGCTGACCCCAGAGGGAGGAGTTCCCCTCTCTGAGATGTGTCCAGCTGGGTTTCAGGTATGGCATCAGCCGCGACTACAGGGAAGGGGGGGAAGAGTGGCGATTATAGCTAAGGAGACACTTGGGCTGCGCAGACTCGCTGCTACCGAGATATCAGGTTGTGAATCCCTCCTTATGAGATTGGACCTAGGTGTACAGGTGGGTCTGTTGCTTACATACCTGCCTCCCAGCTGCGTTTCCACAGCCCTGCCCACGCTACTCGAGGAGGTAGCCGGGTTGGCGGTTGAGTTCCCCAGACTTATTGTCTTGGGGGACTTTAATGTGCCGTCACTCAGTGAGTCCTCTGGGTTGGCGCGGGAGTTCATGGCTTCCATGGCAACCATGGACCTGACACAAGTAATTGAGGGCCCAACCCATGAGAGGGGACACACACCTGACTTGGTTTTTCTCTCGGAACAGCTGAGGAATGATCTGATATTAAGGGAATTAGAAGTGCTGCCCATGTCATGGACAGATCATTTTCTGCTGTGGCTTGAGTTTACGACACCATTCCTCTCTCGCAGGGAGCCGGAACCGACTAAATGGTTCCGCCCCAGACGCCTGATGGAACCTATTGGTTTTCAAAGGGCGCTTGGGGAATTGCTGGATTTGCTCATACACAGTTTGGTGGAGTCCCTAGTGACGGCCTGGAATATGGCCGCTACGGGGGCTCTAGACCGGATTGCGCCGTTGCGACCTCTCTGTGGTAGCAGACCCAGGAGATCTCCATGGTTTACCGAGGAACTCAGGGGGATGAAGCGCCAGAAGAAACGTCTAGAGAAGCAATGGAGGGAAAGCAGATCCGAATCTGATCGAACCAAATTTAGAGCTTATATTAAGACCTATTTGGAAGCGATCACTACGGCAAGATCTCAGTATCGTTCCGCATTGATCGCGTCTGCGGAATCTCGTCCGGCTGCCCTGTTTAGGGTGACTTGCTCTCTCCTGGATACGGGGAGGAGAGAGAAACCTTCGCAGGGCAATGCTGAAGAATTTAATAGCTTTTTCGCAGACAAGGTCTCTCAGATCTGGGCTGACTTGGACTCCAATTGGGATACAGTGTTAGCTGACAATGAGTCAGTCGAGATGACAGAGGCCCATCTTAGTCCTGTTGAATGGGAGGAGTTTGATCTGGTAACTCCTGATGACGTGGACAAGGCCATTGGAGCTGTGAGTTCTGCCACCTGTTTACTGGACCCGTGCCCCTCCTGGCTGGTTTCGGCTAGCAGGGCGGTGACACAGAGCTGGGTCCAGGCTGTTGTTAACGCTTCACTGAGGGAGGGGTCCTTTCCGGCTCACTTAAAGGAGGCACTTGTGCGCCCCCTCTTCAAGAAGCCTTCCCTGGACCCGGCAGTTTTACATAACTATCGTCCAGTCTCCAACCTTCCCTTTTTAGGGAAGGTTGTTGAGAAGGTGGTGGCACTCCAACTCCAACGGTCCTTGAATTAAACTGATTATCTGGGCCCTCAGCAGTCTGGGTTCAGGTCCGGTTACAGCACAGAAACTGCTTTGGTCGCACTGACCGATGATCTCTGGCAGGCCCAGGATAGAGGTTATTCCACTATCCTGGTGCTTCTTGACCTCTCAGCGGCTTTCGATACCATCGACCATGGTATCCTTCTGCGCCGGTTGGAGGGGCTTGGAGTGTGGGGCATCGTCTTGCGGTGGTTCACCTCCTACCTCTCTGGCCGGTTGCAGTCGGTGTTTGCAGGAGGTCAGAGATCGGCTCCGAGGTCTCTTCCGTGTGGAGTCCCTCAGGGGTCTGTTCTCTCACCTCTGCTTTTTAACATATACATGAAGCCGTTGGGTGAGATCATCTGTCGACATGGGGTGAGTTGTCATCAGTATGCTGATGATACTCAGCTTTATATCTCTACCCCGCGTCATTACAGCGGAGCAGTGGAAGTGATGAACCGGTGCCTGGAGGCTGTTGGGGTCTGGATGGGTGCCAACAGGCTCAGACTCAATCCCAACAAGACGGAGTGGCTATGGGTTCTGCCTCCCAAGGACAATTCCATCTGTCCATCCATCACTCTGAGAGGGGAAGTTTTATCCCCGTCAGAGAGGGTTCGCAACTTGGGTGTCCTCCTCGATCCACAGCTAAGTTTAGAATACCATCTTTCGGCTGTGGCGAGGGGGGCATTCGCTCAGGTTTGCCTGGTGCGTCAGTTGCGGCCCTATTTGGATCGGGAGTCACTCCTCACAGTCACCCATGCCCTTGTCACCTCGAGATTCGACTACTGTAATGCTCTCTACATGGGGCAACCTTTGAAGAATGTCCGGAGACTCCAAGTAGTTCAGAATGCGGCCGCGCAAGCCGTCTTGGGTCTTCCAAGACATGCTCATATCACTCCAGCCCTCTGTGAGCTGCACTGGCTACCTATTGGTCTCCGAACACAATTCAAAGTGTTGGTTATGACCTATAAAGCCCTATACGGCAATGGGCCAGGATACTTGCGGGACCGTCTTCTGCCCCATGAATCCCAGCGACCGGTTAGGGCACACAGGGTTGGCCTCCTACGGGTCCCGTCTGTTAGACAATGCCGTTTGGCGGGACCTAGGGTTAAGGCCTTCTCTGTTGCTGCCCCAGCCCTCTGGAATCAACTTCCCTCAGACGTTCGTACTGCTCCCTCCCTCCTAGCTTTCCGAAAACTTTTAAAAACACATCTATGCAGACAGGCTTGGGGCGTGTGAGCTGCGCTCTGCCCCTGGGCCTTTGATTGGGACTGTATGTGGTATGAGTAGGTATAGTTTTATAGGTTTTTATATTGTATACTATTATTTTAACTGATTTATATTTTGTACTTGTATTATTTGCTGTGAGCCGCCCTGAGTCTGAGGAGAAGTGCGGCATATAAGTCAAAATAATAAATAAATAAATAAATAAATAAATTATTATAACTTTATCAGTTATCACCATTTTTCTGGTCATGATGTTAACTTAGATATGATCTATAAAACCCTATGTGATTCAGGAAGACTATGAGTCTACAACAGTGGTTCTCAACCTTGGGGTTGCGACCCCATTTGGGGTCGCACGACGATTTCACGGGGGTCGCTGGACATCATGGGCCGCCATTTTGTTTTTTTTATATTTTTTTATTTTTATTTTTTTGTTTTTTTTATTTTTTTATTTTTTTGGCGCACGTGCCGCGCATGCACAGACCCGCCCGTTGTGCCGGAAAAAAAAAATAAAAAAAAAATAAAAAAATAAAAAAATTTAAAAAAAATTAAAAAAACAAAATGGCGGCCACAATGGGCGGATCCGCGCATGCACGGCGCGTGCGATGGGCCGATCCGCACATGCGCAGATCTGCCCATCACACCGAAAAAATAAAAAAAAAATTTAAAAATTTTTTTTTAAAAAATAAAAAAAATGGCGGCCGCGACGGGCAGATCCATGCATGCGCGGCGCGCGCGACGGACGGATCCGCGCATGCGCAGATCCGCCTGTCGCAGCTGCCATTTTTTGTTTTTTTTTTTAAAACAATTTTTTTGTGCGTGTCGGGGTCGCGGCGCGCATGGGCGGGGCAAGTGGGGTCTCAATCTGAGAAAGGTTGAGAACCACTGGTCTATAAGCCTTCAATTGCTATGGAATATTTCTTCCTTTTGGAATAATGTAATAGGAATTAAGAGGTCTTCTCAGTAATTGTTACCAAGCTTTGAAATGCTTTATCAAGAGAAATAATGCTACTGTACTTTTTCTAGCTTACAAATAATATTTTATTTAAGCAGATTAAATAAAATCTGCTATTAAAATGCTTGTTTACTGGCTAAACTGTTATAAAAATACATTTTTGTTTTATTATATTTTTTATCTCTGTTGTTATTATTAGATGCATTGAATTCCATTTTGGTAGAATGGCAATATAAAATGTAATTTAAAAATAATAACAGTGGCCTACTTTTTAATAAAAGTAAGATGTACTGAGATGCTCCCTTGGAGTAAGGAATTTGTTTAATTTATATTCGGACTATTTCTCCAAGAGCTGCACGTAGACTACATTGGGATCCTCCTTCATTTTACCTTCACAATAACAACACTCTAAAATAGAATGAGCTGATTGTATGACTGGCATGGACATACCGGTACTATCAATTTCATGGTTGAGGATGTATGCGAATCTGGGTCTCCCCAGTCCTAGTTCAATCCCTTAATCACTACATCACACAATATCCTTCTAGTTATTGTGAATTCAATGCTACTGAGAAGGGGATATAAATGTATCTAAATCTTGGTTGCTTTCAGATTAACAACGAATATATAGCCACTACAATGAATGATCAGGAGGTTTGTTACCACTGGAAGGCAATGTTGCTTCTCTAGCTCTTTGTCTGGAATTACTTTAGTTATTGTGGCAGCCTACAAGCTCATAAATAGACTCACTCTGCACTTCACTAAAAAAACAGGGAGGCCTCTGAACGCTCTTCAGGGTCCCTTTGATGTCTCATCATGTAGAGTTTAAGCTGCACATTCCAACCACTTTCAACTGCAAAAAGAAAAAAAATTGGAGGTTATAGTAATATCAAATCATATACTTTGCATTAGGCTTTGTGTGAGAGAAGGTGAATAGTCATGGAGTTGCTAGGGTGTGTAATGTTTTTTGGAGGCATCATTCTTTACTCAATGTTAAATTTAATTGCAACATGCTTTAACTTGATTAACTTCCTCATTAGTTATAGTATGGACAATGAAGTCATTCAGAATGTGCCAGGGAGTTCCACTTTCAAAATGAACCTCAATCATGAGCTAAATTGGTTGCATTAAGCAACCCTCCTAACCTTGTTTGCTCAGCTATAGTCCATGTCAGAAATATGTAGGTATTAAAATTGGCATCCTTAAAAAAGTTATTTATAGAATATATGAAACACCTGGGTTAATTTATTTCTCTGACATTTTTATACATTATCCATCAAGGTGCACAGGTAATGCATTTTCAAATATAATAGTAAGAACAAGATTAAATTACTACGGATTGCATGGTAGAACAAACCCAGGAGCATGTATGTATGTATGTTTGTATGTACATACATAATACATACATACATATGCATACACATATATACACATATAAATATACATACATTCAAACATAGATACACACACATATTATATATACATACATACATACATATACATATACATATATGTCTTTACCTTAGAAGGCAAACTTCATAATTAGAAATGCTATCAAAAATACTTTTAGATCCCCTACATAGTGAGATATATATTAAGAACTACTCTTACAGTCAACACTCCATTATTGGGTGCTCTACTAAAGTTTGTTGTACATATTTTCAGAATTACCTGCTGAGCTTATACACCCAAAATTTTCAATATCCCAAGCAAAGTAAACTATATTTAAAGCATATAATACATCAAGATACAAGAAAACTAATGCCTTCATTATAGCTAATGTGGTATAGTTGTTGAGGTGTTAGCCACAAGAAATGAGAAACAATTTCTTAGTCTAGCAGCAATCATAGAAGCTTTCTAGGTGACTTTGTGCCAATCATTCCCTTTCAGCCCAATTTACATCACAGGATTGTTGTCATTAAAAAAAGATGGCACTATGTATGCAGCCTTAAGCTCCTGACTGAAAAGCTGATTATAAATATAATGAATAAAGTAAGCAAGTAAATACTTGATTCTTCGTCTGAATGAAATTTAAAAAATGAGGCAAGGTGGCCAGGACTAAATGATTTGCCTAAAGATTTATATTGGGAAAATTAATAATAACTACCTGCTGTATTACTTTGCTAGACATTTAAAGATGGTCATAAGGAAAATTGTATCATTGTTGTGAAGGATTTGATACATTTCATGTGTAATAGTGTAGTAGATTTGATATTATTCATCAAATCACATTTGAGGTGTAGTAATAGAATCACCCTGGGTGAAAAAGAGCTCTCAGAAAATGAATGTATCAGAATTGCCAGATCCAGTGACACAACAAAGTTTGAAGCGACTTCCAGAAGGTCAATAAGGGTGGGGCTAATCTCACTATGGGAAGAAATGATGTTCCAATGACTAGTTCCATTTGGCAGGAACCAGGAAGGTTCCTGCCAAATGAAGTTTCTTGGCTAATGGGACCCCTAACATCCTGCTGGAGTGGATGAGACAGGTAGCTATATGGGGAGAGTTAGTCCCTCAGATAACCTGGCCCCATGCCACGTGTTAGGGAAGGTGTAAACACTACATAATGCTTAAATAGTTTTCCTTAACCTTTCATACCTTGGGCTATTTTTATTAGGCATCTTACTGTAAGCAGGCAATTCCAATTGACTGCTTCTGTAATAAGGAACTGCCATTTACTGGATTGTTAATTTGAATGTATATTCATTTCTAATAAATGAAACTGACTTTTGAAACATTTACCTACATGGAATTGCACAATACAGTAATTCCCTAGTAGGTTCTGTAATGTTTTATTGCATATTACTGAAGTTGTGCAAAAAAGCTAAATGCTAAAGGCAAGTGTAGAAAAAATACTTTGTTGAAAAAAATCTTAGTGCTGAAACAGGAATGATTATTTCATAGCTGAATGAGGTAGACAATTGCCATATGGCAAGCATGTGTTTGTGTCTCCACTCAAATCTGTTTTTATTTATTTTTGTCTTAAAGTAGCAAAGCACTGAATCACTGTATAATGAAAAAATGTGGAACTATTCTATGGAACTGTAAATCTGAAAAGGAAAATAATAATGAATAGAAGGTATCAGCTTGGAGAGAGGCAGTTCGTGAGATCAAAAATGCAAAAACACATCAAAACAGAATCGTAGCTTTTCATTAAAATTAAAAAACAAAACAACTCCCAAAGACCAATGTTCTAAAAGTTCACTAAAGAGTTATCCAGAATCCATGAGCTAATGCAGACTAACTGGTGCCTTCTCCTTCTGCTCTGTCATTATCTATCAGTAATAGATGGTTTAATCCTAAAAATATATGATGCGGTTTTCACCCTGGTACTAGGTTCCATATGGAGAGGTAAAATTCAGAATGTCACTTTGTTTGAAAAGGTTCTCCACGCACATTAAATTAATTAACAGTTCCCAGTGAGATAAGAGAGAGAGAGAGAGAGAGAGAGAGAGAGAGAGAGAGAGAGAGAGAGAGAGAGAGAGAGAGAGAGAGAGAGAGAGAGTTAAATAAACTGTGTTTTGCACATTAAAATCATTTTCAAAACTAACATAACTAAGAACACAAAAAACAGTATTTAGAAAGATGAAACATAAATATTTTTTAAAAGGTCTTAAATGTTGCAAGTCGTGAGTGATGATGGGCAGTACCTACATTTGATAGATAGACAGACAGACAGACAGACAGACAGATACATACATACATACATTACATTTTACGTTTTAATAATTAAAATTGAAAACTTCAGTCTGGGAGAATGAATGAATAACAAATAAGAGAGTTGGAAGGGACTTTGGAGGACTTCCAGTCCAATCCCCTGCTCAAGCAGCAAATTCTATACCATTTCAGACAATGATTATCCAATCTCTTCTTTAAAACTTCCAGTGTTGGAGCATTTACAACTTTCGGAGGCAAGTTGTTCCACTGATTACTTTTTCTAACTGTCAGGAAATTTTTCCTTAGTTCTAGGTTGCTTCTCTCCTTGATTAGTTTCCATCCATTGTTTCTTGTCTTGTCTTGACCCCCTCTTCTTAATGGCCACTCCTGAGATATTGGATCACTGCTATCATGTCACTCTTAGTCCTTCTTTTCATTAAACATTCCAACTGTATGTTTTAGCCTCCAGTTCAGTCTTCTTTGTTGCTCTTTTCTGCACTCTTTCTAGAATCTCAACATCTTTTTTATATCATGGCGACCAAAACTGAATGCAATATTCCAAGTGTGGTGAATGAAGATCTCTCCCCCCTCTTTCTTACACACACACACACACACACACACACACACACACACACACACACACACACACAAACCTATCTATGCAGCTACTTACCCACAGGCATATATACGGTATATATATTTCTACTTGGTGTTCTTCATAATTTTCTAAATCAAGTCTAAAGTTAAAGACCATTTTTAAAAACTAGCTCAAACTCATTTTAGAATATCAGAATCACGTTTTTATGCATAACCTTTATACAATTAAACATTTGTTAAAATGTTTGTTGTTAGTGGTGGATGAATTTCAGAAAGCCAATTCAGTAGATTGATTGAATGATTGATCTTATGCGACAAAAAATACATTTCAATTGTTAGCAAAAACTTAGATTTTCTTCAGGAGGGCCTGTTCACAAATAAGAACTCTGAATTTATTTGTTTTATGATCCATTTGCTTTTTTTGCTATTCATGGCATTAACAAGCGTCTTCTCTAACAACCAAGTTCAAAAGCATAACCATTTCTTTGATCCTGCTTATTAAAAGCCCAAATTTCACTTCTATAGAATGTTACATGGAAACTATTCCATACACCAGACATGTCAAACTTGCAACGTCACCTGATGTTACGCAACATATCAGGACAGTTTTGCTATTGCCGGCAATAGGGTGGGTGCGGCTTCCGCGTGACGCGTCCGGCCTGCGGGCCTGCAGTTTGACACCCCTGCCCTACACTATTCAAATCTTGTATGTATAGATATATCATAGCATCCAAGTATCTTTTTTCAAGGTCTTTACTGACATTCTACCAAGTGCTGATCTGCAGTATATTTCTTAAATGCTGTTCCTTTGCCATTGATGGTAAATCCAAAAAGGCAGAAGCTAACTATCACCTCAATATTTTCAGCTTTAAATATTGTCAGTTTTAAAGGTGGTTGCTATATTAATTCATTACTTTTGTTGGTTTTATATTCTTCTCCTGTTGCTCACCATATTTCTAAAATTATTCCATCAATTCCTGTAACCTTCCAACTTGATAATGTTCGGAGTGCTATCTCATTTCATCTTCTTGTACAGAGATCCTTATAAGATGGGAATATCTTCCAAGATATAATGGATATTGTTATCTAGTCAAAAGAATTTTAGTTTACTCCTTCCATCTTTTTTTGAATCAGTTGATTTTTTTTAATCAATTGCTATCTATCCACTGGTACCAATACAGGGTTGGAATCTCCTCTTGAGTTCAGAGGTCTTTTGAAACATGTTTCAGGATTTTATATTTCCATTTCCATCTTCAGTGTATTTACAGATGTCATTATAATACTGCTTCTTATCCTTTCTATCAATTCTCAGAAATTATTTGTTAAGTTCCTTCCTCAGATTGTTATTTTTCTTGGCTTTGGCGTTTCTTCTTGGCAACTTCCATTATTTGTTCTGATACTTCAATTTGATTTCTTCTGTTTCTTGATTTTTGACAGTCTGTCCTTAACAACATCTTTAATTTCATTTCAGGTTTTTTAATTCCCTTCAAATCAGGGTCAGGACCTCAAGACAATTTATGATTTTCTCCTTGAAAATAATGAATCATATCATGAAAACCGATTAATCTTATTTTTCCAATTTATCTTTTCTTGGAATTTGCATATGAGGAATTCATGATCTGATCCACAATAAGGCCAAGGACAATCCTTATGGTTATAATTGAGCTCTTCTACCTTCAATGTATCAATACTATAGTCGGCTTGATTTCGTATATTCCACTTGGTGATATTCGTGTATACAGACATTATTTTGGTTGTTTGTGCTGGCAATGAAGAAATCATTGGATTGGCAGACAGTTGAAAATTGTTTTCTGGTTCATTTCTGTTTCCTAGGTCACATAGTCCAACTATATTTTCCTTCTTCTATTCAATGATATCTCAGTGGGTAATCAATTCAATTTATATCTCACTGGTTGAGCTTTTAGATATTCATGGTTAGTAATAAAGTGTAGCTTCATATGCAGAAAACCTGTTTGTTGCATTTCAGCTAAAATAGATTTTAAATAAAATTTCAAGAGTGGTAACCCAGATAGCTGGAAAGATTGAAGACACACAGTATGTATGACTTTGAATGAGATATAAAATCTGTTTACATGGGCAGTTACAGTATGTATGTATGTGTGGAAAGCAATATTAAATTTGAACAAAGTTGTTTATTTTAATAGTAAGCCTAATATTATTTATTTGGTTTTGGTTTATTTTGTTTTGTGAATCTGGCCATAATGATTTGTGAACCATGATTTCAGGCTTAGAATTAAGTGTGAATAAGGTCCCTATATTACATTTACATTAAACCATGGCTTAAGTATGTGAAACAAGTCATGTTCCAATGTTCTTGGTTTTTTAAAAAATAAAGTTTTTCATTTGAATCATGGTTTGGAGAAGGGGCGTTGTCTTACCTGAACGTCTTTTCTCAGCATGATGATGGATAATCCATGGATTGGGTTTCCTGAAGTCCCTTCTACCCAATAGACTAAGTCTGAAAGTTAGCCACGCCTCCCGCTGGGCTGTGCTGCCCCAGTTCCGACGAGAGCGAAGCACCAGACAAAGTCAGACGCGTTGGTTCCCCTACCCCTGACACAGGACCTGACAGGCACCAAAGGGGTGGGACTGGATTATCCATCATCATGCTGAGAAAAGGCGTTCAGGTAAGACAACGCCCCTTCTCCAGCATGAGGATGGATAATCCACAGATTGGGACATACCAACGCCTACACTGTCCCTATGGGAGGGAAACAGTCAGGGCATGTATCCCTCCGGACAGCACCATACATTGTAGCACCCTCCGGCCGAAGGAGGCATCAGTGGAGGGAAATTTATCAATTTTGTAATGCCTAATAAACGGGAAGGGAGACGACCAAGTCGCCGCCCTACAAATCTGAATATACAATACTTGCAGCGTTGACAGTGGGATCAAATAAACCCACAAAAGGAGAGGGTTCCTGATGCGTTTCCTTATCCTCAGACAATGGCGGATCCCTTGTTTCTTCAAGATCCGAATATGACTCTCTGTCATGAGATGAATACTGAGAGGCAATGGAGCAGGCATATTCCGGAGGCTCAGAATGAGACTGAGTGGAGGATAAAGGCTTAGGCCTCTGCAGGGAGGCAATACTCTGTGCCAAGACCTGAGTGAGCATTGATTGAAGCTGCTCTGGCCAGAGAGTTTGAGGAACTTCGGGACGGAAACCAGCAGCAGTGGGTGTGACTGTCGCAGAGGGTCCTGGTTGAGTACTGGGTGGTGGGGCCACCCAGCTGACACTTGGATCTGGAACCATAGGACTGATGGACCTCTGCTGGGCCTCCATGTCCGGGGAAAATGGTCTGAGGACCTGAACAGTTGTGGTTAGTTGTGGGCCAAACAGCACTCTCAGGCGTGGTAGCGGGAGCTGGGGGAATCTCCCTCAGAGTGTCCCTCTGGGCCTTTGAGAATTACCTCGCTAGGGCCAAATGTCTCCTGGTGGCTTCCTTTTCAGCCAATATTTTAGCCCTTGCTCTCAGCTTCCCTGCTGCTTCCAATTTGGAGGATTTACGTTTCTTTTTACTTGGAGAACTGGTAGGAGACAGGACAGCCTGGGGTTGTTTATCATCTGCCATTATGATGGAGATCTTTCAGTACAGGACTGAGGATGCATCTCAATGAGAATAAGAGCAGAGGCCTGATTGGAGACGGTTGCAAAAAAAAAAATGGTAAAACCAGTATGAGCTCCTGAGAATTCTACTGTGAACCACAGTGTAAGGCCTGATTTGATGACTGCTGAAAACTGGCAAGGCCAGTGTGAGCTCCTGATAAGGCTGCTGTGAACCACAGTGTATGCCCTGATTAGATGACTGTTGAAAAATGGTAAAACCAGTGTGTAGTTCCTGATAATACTACTGTGAATCACAGTGTGTTGTGGAAGGCCAACAATCCTTTGGAGTAGTAATTGCAGAATCACAAGTTCAAATGAGGAAGTGTTAAAACTTCCAAGGCTCCAAAAATATTGCCAGAGGCAATGTCAAGTGTATGTGGCTGGATTGATAATGGGAAGGTCACAGGGGACCCGCAGCATGAACAGATTGCTGCTCAAAATGGCGGCTGTCCATGTGCAAGGCAACTACAATGTAGGCTGAAGGCACGCTAAATTGGCAATTGCAGTCAAGAACAATGATGAATTATACTTCCTCCCATAGATTCTTCCCTTTATTGTTACACAATGTTTGGCCAAAATATCCTGGGAATAGAAAAAACCTCTGAGGAAAAGCCTGATAAGCTATCCAAAATGGCGGCCGTTAGCCACGCGGTGATCCAGAGAGTCTGGGAACCAGCGGGCTAGAACCCAGCTGATCAGCAACCAATTGCAGCTTCCGCGACTCAATTTGGCCAGGAGAAACCAGGAAAAATTCAGCAGGAGGTAAACTGCTTACAAGTATTAAACAGACCCCTGGAGTAAACAGCCGTCTGCCGGTCCCGAAATGGCGGCTGCAAATTGCGCAGCGGGCTGGGGAAGCCGGTGATCTTTGGGCTGAATCCCAGCTGATCAGCTACAATTTGAAGTCTCCGCAGAGGTCTGGCGATCGGGTAAAACGATCAGCGGAGCCACTGCTCGGCTGACTGTATGAGAAGTGCCTCGTGAGCTTAAAAAGCTCAGAAGGCAAAAAGAAAAGGGGGGGAAGAGGATTTGGAAAACAGAATAAAAGAGATAGATAGGACAAACTTCAAACAACCTCAGAAATAGGAAGGATAATACACGGATTGAAAAAAACTGATTTGAGCTGAGAGGGAACCAACGCGTCCTGCTGGGTATAAGACTAAGTCGGAACTGGGGCAGCACGGCCCAGCGGGAGGCATGGCTAACTCTCAGACTTAGTCTATTGGGTAGAAGGGACTTCAGGAAACCCAATCCGTGGATTATCCATCCTCATGCTGGAGAATTAGTTACTTCAAGTTGGCGAAGACACATATACTCATCATGCCATTCATAAACCTCATTTAAACCAATTGCAAGAGTTACACTGATTTTCAAGTAAATATTTCTATATATTCCCTAGACTATTGGTGCAAAAATGATATTGTTGGAAAGCATTTAGTTGGATTTTGAAAAAAGTAGTGTTTTTTCTATAAGCAGGAAGTGACAAATAGTGGCTTATGTAGCAAAGATAAGTATTACTCTTGAATTATGAATGAATGAATGAATGCTAGAAAGTTACTAAATTAACGGAAAACCTATTACTACATTTAGAACATTCCATTATTCAAATAAAAAATACATTAAATTCATGCCACAAGAAAGAAAGAAAGAAAGAAAGAAAGAAAGAAAGAAAGAAAGAAAGAAAGAAAGAAAGAAAGAAAGAAAGAAAGAAAGAAAGAAAGACTTTTAACAGAGATATATGATACTCATTCTAGTAGAGAATACCACTTTGCACAAGTTTAAGTCTGAAATGTGCCCTTTATAACTCTTTCCTTTAATTTGGGAACAAAATATAATTTGGATATCTAGAAGTTTTGTGATTATTTTAAACAGTATTTTCATATTGTTAAAATATTTAATATACACTGTGATAATCACAGTATCATGTGTTGGCTTATGCAGCTGAACAGCTCCTTCTTGGATCCTACTGTGAGTGTCTCCTCCTACTGGAAACTAATAATTTCATAGAGTTTAAACCATGATTTATTTTTATGTTCAAAATAGAAACATCATCTTGTTTCTATCTTAACAATAAGAATGAGAAATCAAGAACAAGAATCAAGAACATGTTAAGACAAGAATAAGCTAGATTTCATGGTCTACATGAAACACTAAACAAACTTTTGACAGAATAAAATGAGGCCTCAGTAAGAAAAAGAAAATATAAAAGAAATTGTTTTATATTTATTATTTATGGAAAAAATACTACAATAAATAGACATTACCTACTCAAAAGACACGACCCACTATCCCTCATGTCTGCCCATGAAGACTCGGAAGGACACAAGTTTGATCTAACTGGGACCACAGTTGTAACTAAAGCGAAATCAAGGAGAGAAAGAAAATTTCTCGAAGCCTGATTCTCCACCAATAAGACAATAAACAGACATATTGACATCGACTCAATCTACTAAGGAGAACAAAATAACTACTACAACCACATACCCAAAGGCAGCATTTAAAACAAACAAACAGGCACCCCACTATACAGCAACAAAAATCACAACTCCCCACTAGAAAATTGACTACATCTCGACAACAGCCAGCCAACCAAACAACCCAGACCATGACTCAAAGGCAACCAACCAAGCAAACACCGTTTGCATCACACAGATGATACTTAAACACCAAAGACTATGGCCCAGCAATAATAACCAACCAATCAAACAGCCCGAAACTAGACTATGACTCAGAAACACCCAGACAAATAACACCCACACCAATTTACATCACACAAAAATGTATTTAAAGGTCAGTGCACTGACAGACGAGCACAATTTAAAATGCACTGAAGATGTCCTCCCCCCCCCCGAATGAAGATGAAACATTTGCAGCCAAATCGCCAAGCTCGGAGATCAAACCAACAGCGCAGATATTACCTAGCTTAATTTGGCAAAAATAAGCCAGCACTACTATTTGACATAATGAAAATAGGCAAACTAAGAAAATAGCTTGCTGAAATAGTTTTATACATGTATTTGGAAAGATCTCATTATAAATATCTCTAGTTGCTTATCTCACACAGAAAAAATGAACCAATCATATCTAGTCCTTTTACAATCTTAACTATCTTCTACGTAACAAAAAAGGCTGTTGTATAAACATATTTTCTATTCTTATGCCAATAAAGAAACTAATTTTGCTGAAGACATAAATCTAATCAAATTATATGTGAATGGTTGATATTTTAGTGTAAAGCATATATCAGAATGTCATGGCATTTGCTATTTTGTATACTAAAATAATGAAGACCAGTCTTTTGGATAGAAATGCTGCTATTTTGTGGCAATATAATTGCAACTGAAGTTCAATTAACTTATTCTTGTAATAAGTGGCCATTTGGGAGAACTTAGTTCTGACATCTTTGCATGCAAGGTATACATTACTAGTCCTATTCCATTTTTGCAACCTCTTTGGATACTATTAAGATTATATGACATAAATGAGGTCATTCAGATTTGTAGAGATAGTTTACACCAGCTGTTAAGAATTTTTAAAGAAATTATTAATTCTGCTATTTCTGACTAAGTAATATATACATATAAGGCTATTTTTCATATATGGCATTTTATAAAACTAACAATAAATGAGGGTAGATTAAGAATTTGGACATCACTTTAAATATCCATTTTAATTTTTACCCAAGTGTTGTAAATAATTTTATCCCACAGGTAGGTTAAATGATAATTAAGTTATCAAATGCAATTTGCTTCACAGCATTTCATCTTTATCTCAAAAGTTGTATGCAAATAATAAAGTGAGTAAAGATAACTTTCTTAAGCAGATTATAATACCAATTTTTCTCAGTTCATGGCCCTCTTAGTGTCTCAGTAAGTTTTTCATGGTGCCTGTAGCGCTGTTTGTGCAGTATCTAACAGTTGTTGAGCTTTGCTTGTTATCCTGCAACACTCTGTGAGTTCACTGTGATGCCCTGGAGAGATGCACCCCACAGTTTGGAGCTTATCTAAAATATTTACCAATACAACAATTGGTCCAAAAGGAACTCTGTTCGGCTAAAGAACGCGGTACATTGCCTTAATAAACTGCACAGTCTTCAAATCTTGTTTTCAGTTAAATATGGGACACTTTAAATTTCCACAATCGCTGAAAATATTATAGAATGTTGGGCATATGGCTACCACACACATCAGTTGTGAAGAATGCAAGAATGCTTCTATCCAAAGTGTTTTATATTACAATAATTAGGATTTACTCTATTTTGGCAGGACACTTACAACATATAATAATAGCTGGCTATGAGACTTTGGGCCAGTCATTCCTTCAGCCCAACTCACCTCACAAGGTTTTTGTTATGGGGAAAATAGAAGAAGGAAGGAATATTAGATATGTTTGTCACTTTGAGGTATTTATGAAAATAATCACAATGGGATTTTTAAAAATCTAAATAAATAAATAAACTACAATGCTTTTCCTATGATTTTTTGAGCCTTTTATGTACAAAAAAAAAGCTACTCCTAACCCCCCCCCTAAAATATTTCTTTGCCTGGTATTCATAGACAAATAGCAATTGAGGTTTTTTGACTTTCAGAATTATTATCTCTTTAATGGAAAACATCCTTTTGGTGGCTTGTGCCTGATAAAATGATAGTGGGATGAACCTGGGGAGCAAAGAAAGAGAACAAATTGTCAGATGGTTGTCAGATATTCGTGGTTTTCACCATGAGACACTTCTTTATATAGTGTCTCATCTGCCAAATCCAGCCCAAGACTTTTGGAAGCAAGCCTCAAGCTGTGCTTGACTTAATGAGCAGAAGACAGCTGCTCTGAGATTGCACATGAACTCTGCCTTCCCCTGTCCTACAAACATCACAGCTAACTCATTCAGCCTGTTCTTTTGCAACTGAAACTCCCTGGCAGAAAAAATCTTCGATTCTCTAACTATTGTTGAACTACAACTCCCAGCAGTCTGAGTTACATTGCCAAAGTACAAACATGTAAAATGCCAACCCCCAACCCTGTGAACGTTAATAGAAACCCTTTAAAAATACAGTGTAGGAAGATAGGTGTGTTAGTTAGTAGTAGCAAAAAACCAGGGGGAGTCTGGTAGTACCTTCCCCAACCAACACATTTTACTAAAATGTATAAACTTTCATGGTAATTAAAAATCTTAGTAGATGAATCTTAATAGGCTAAAAAAACCAAAGAAAAAGAAGAAAAAGATAAAAAAAATAGTCTGATGACAATTGGATAAAACAATAAAAAATAAATGGCTATTTGTTTTCTTTATTTTGACAACGTAAGATTGATTCTCTAGTACAGACATGTCAAACTCAAACGTATTGGGACGGTTTTGCCATTGCTGGCAATGGGGTGGGTGCGGCTTTTGGATGACACATCCAGCCTGCGGGCTGGCAGTTTGACACCCCTGCTCTAGTAGCTTTCAAATGCAAAGCAGCTTCGTTCTAGTTTCATAAAATCAGTTAACATGCACAAAGTGTTTTAACATCTGGATTCAAGTCCCACCTAATTTTATACTACAGCAGTTAATTGTATTTTGGGCAATTGAAATTTATCATTTTTAATGTCCTTCTGCTTTAGGGGACCCTTTAAAGCAGCGGTTCTCAACCTTTTTCAGGCTACGACCCGACCTGTCAAGCGCCACGCATGCGTGGTGCTACCCCCTACACCACGCATGTGTGGTACTACCCCCTGCGCTGCGCATGCGTGGTGCTACCCCCTGCGCTGCGCATGTGTGGTGCTGCCCCCTGCGCTGGCTGAGGTGTAGGCCGCCGCCCATTTGGGGCGGTGGCAAGCCGGCCCAGGTGTTCCTGGGCAGCCGCGGCGGTGACGGCGCAGGGCGACCATGGTCTGGGCCACCAGCTGGCCCAGCCCAAGGGAGGTAAGCCACCCACCGGGCCCCACGCACGCCAAAAACCCTCCCTGTGCCCGCCGCTGCCCCGCTAGCCTTACCTTCGCTGCCACCCATTCAGGGTGGCGACAGGCAGGCCCAGGTGCTCCTGGGCGGCCGCGGCAGCGACAGCGCAGGGCAACCACAGGCTGGGCCACCAGCTGGCCCAGCCCAAGGGAGGTAAAAAACCCGCCGGTCCCCAAACGAGCCAAAAATCTTCCCTGTGTCCGCCGGCCTCCCGCCTCCCACCCCTGGCCTCTTTTACTTACAGTTTTAGTAGTTGCTCAGCAGGGAGGGGTGGAAACTTCCAGAGACCTCGCCTTCGCTGCAGACAACTTGCAGCACCGTTTGCAGACTGGGACTTTTGGCAGGCTCAGCAGGGCGGAGACAGCCTGGACAATTCCTATTGGCTTTTGAAAGCCAATAGAATTAGACTCTATTCAAGAGAGTCCATTCTATTGGCTTTCAGAAGCCAATAGAATAAGAGGGAGTAGCACAGCTAAGGAAAGGGGGAAAAAATGGCGGACTGCGTTGTTTGGCGACCCCCGTGAAATGGTCATTCGACCCACAGGTTGAGAACCGCTGCTTTAAAGCATGTAAATGCAAGTAGATAAATAGGTACCACTTCAATAAAGGAGAATATCTGTAGCTCAGAGTTGATATGATGAATCCTTGGTGCTCTCTGAGCTTGGTTGTTTTCTTGAAGATGTTTCATTACCCAAACTACATGGGTTTGGGTAATGAAATGTATGCAAAAAATACCAAGGTGCCAAGGACTCCTAGGTACAACTTCAGTGGGAAAGAACATTCCATGAGCCTTGGTATATAGTGATGCAGACCACATGACCATGGAAATGTCTTCGAACAACCCTTCAGCTACAAAACGGAGTTGAGCACTGTTAGGATACACGACTAGGCAGGGGAAACCTTTACCTTTACTATTAGTGTAATGTATCTTAAAATGTATTAACTGTGGTTGCTTTCTCAAACAAAGCAATTTTTATATGGAAGATGCTAGCAATATCTTTGAAAAGCATTACTAAGTTTCATCATGGAGCTTACTGTGGATGGTACATCATGGAATGTTACATTATTCAATATTCAAGTACTTCAATCTTCCCAACTCTTTCATTCATTTTTGCACTGACCTGTTTGCAACAGCAGTGAAAACGAGAATCCAAAATGTGTCCCACAGGAAATGAAAATGAAAAAGTATATGGAGCAGGATCATTGTCGCAAAAGCCAGCTTAGAACATCAGACCACAAAAAATAAATTTCCCACAATTTTACTCATCCATTTGCTCTGAAATTCCTTCCAACTGTCTGTCTTATGTTGTGTTGCAGCTAGAGTTCAGTCCTTAATTATATCTTATCTCATTAGTGTAGAAAGCTTTAAAGATATTTTATAGGTTGAAATATGGCAGTATCATCTTCAGTAGCAACTCTTCCTCAAGTACATTTGATATGATTATAATAGAAGCAAATCAATTCAAATACCAGCTGAAATATGTGTGCATATGAAAAAGACAGGCAATCTGCTATGCATATTAATGGATGGCTACTAGAAGTCAATCCAGCATATGAAATAGTATATATTTCTATTGTATTCCACGTTACCTCCTTTAATACAGCTTTATAATTATTAATAAAAAGGGAAATAAGCATTATTTCCCCGCCCATCAGAATATTTAACCTTTGTCTCAAAAGTACAGGTATAAAAAGTTAATTGTCCGATATAAGGAAATTCCTGAAAACTTAAATTTCAAAATTAGTTCTTCCATTCCAAACAAAACATATGTATCCGACCTATTTATTGTTCCCACCATTAGGAACATATTAGAATCACTTCTCACACAGGACTATTTACTAGTTAATACCACATATTAACTCTTGGTAGCTTGCACTGAGCCTGAAAATGAAATAAAATACATAAAGAAACCAATAAAAATATAAAACATATATTTTATATGATACATCACTCTCTTTCCAAAACAAGCGTTAAGCATATCTGAACAACCAGAACTGATTTTCTCACCTAATACTGTATCTGGAAGAGAGATACATATTTTTCCCAGCCAACTCTATTGAACAACATTTGTCAAAAACAGATCTGCACAAAGTGCTTTGGAAACAATCTTATTACTTTAAGTCACCCCAATCTATTGAAAACACATGAGTATTAAACGTCCTTCTATATTGCAATGACATTGCTTAATTTTATATCCACCATAAGGTCTCCTACTTACAGATGGAAATATGAATCACTGTTTGTAATGGAAATAATGAGTTAGAGCAGCTGCAACTTATTAAATAAAGAATTAGACCTACAAAAATTAGTAATGCATCACAATAATTAATAATGGAGAAAAAAGGATTCTAATATTGTTAAACTAATATATTTTAGAGGTATACTCAAAATTACTATTTAATTGCATAATCTATTATTTCTTTCATGATTACATTTTTTAAATTAATTTCCTTTGTAATAACACGATAAATTTTAGAACAGCCAGACTAAAACCCTTATGTTTTGAATAAAGGGTACAGGTTTTAATTTTTAGTTTTATCTGCTATTTGGCTTAATTATGAGTGAGAACAGCGAGAGAAAGAGAGGGAGGTGGTTGTGTGTTTGTTCACTGCCCATAGTAATAAATACTTAATTATTTGTTAAGGCTTCCACCCCCCAATATTCAAGAATTAAAACAGTATTAAAATTACAGTACATCTGGACAGTGCTCTCTCAGTTACAACACCCAACGTCTTCCCTATATTAAATATTATGAGCTCCAGCAACATGTAATTGCAAACATTTCTATTCTTAGTATGATACCTAAATTAAAACCTCAAGAATCTGAATCATAAGCTTAATATTTGTCCCACTAATTGTTTAGTGGATGTTCAAGAAAGCAGTATTAACAAAACCCCTTAAATAATCCAAGCCCAGACAGAGGTAAACAAGCAACAGAACGGCTTGTTTTTCTGCCCACTAAGTGACTTACAATTCCGTGCGAAAGGCTGTTTTTATTCTCCAAACTATAGCCTCATATAAACTTTTAAGAAATAGCAAAATAACTTTGGGAGTCATGGTCTACTTATTTATTTCAACGTATTTTTATCCTATATTTTCATTCAAATTGCTTCATCCAAAATGTTGGTCCAATGTGATTCCAGCGAGTTTAAAGCCTGATGAAATTCCTTTTATTCAGTTCACATCAATCATAATTCTTAATTCCAAGACCCTGTGTTATAAGAAAATGTGTATTGTCATCTACCCTTAGGCAATTGGTAATTCATTATTACTGATATCTGAAATCATAAACCCATACATTTTTCTAATATGTATCCCTTTATTATATTTTATTATGGATATTTATTATTAAAGCTAATTATTTTTCCAAAGACTCTAACAAAAAAGCTGAGTCCACTTATATGATATTTGCAGTTCAACCAGTTTTATATATGATGCCAGTTTTATATATGATTGAGAACAAATATCTCAAGATTTAGATAGTAATAAATACTTTGGATGCAATGCAGTCTTGTTTTTAAAAATGAGCTTGGCTTTTCTCTTAAACCTCAATGCTATCCTTTTCCACTTTTTTCTTTCCCTTAAATTCAGCAATATTATCTCTCTTTTCCTTGAAACAAACTTGATCTCTGCTTAATTTCCACTGTTTCCCAAACCAGGACAAATTACATTTGCAAGTTCAGTGTGTCTCATCTAGTGAAAATGGGGAAAGAATCCTTGCAGAAAAAAGATGAAGGCGTATAAGACCTGGAGGGTTTATAATAAAAAATAATGAAGGGCTTTGCATGCCATTAAGACAATAGCAAAGTAAACTCTAAGAAGGCTTCTCAGAGGAATAGCATTGCACAACTAAAATACCAATCTTAGCATTTGTTTTTGATAGCAATTTGCTTCACTTCGAATAACGAAACCAAAAACACCCTCAAAAAAAGATCTTAACCTATAGGTAACATATACAGAGTGGATAAAATAAATTATTCCTAACTATACTTAAATTTTGTAGATTATGTGATACTATCATCCTATTCTGCTCTATGCAGAGCATAGTTTCCAGTTCTAGGAAAAATGCAAATGCATTTAAGGCAACCTAATATCAGGGAATAATAAAAATGATACTGATCTCCATCACAGTATAAAACATGATGACAATTATCACATGATGAATTTGATTACTTTATGTTTATAGATGAAGCCTCTTCTAAATCAAGAGGTTTTTACTCATTACACCAACCATAAAATACTTATAATGCATAACTACAGAGAAGAGCAACAAAGATGATTAGGGGACTAGAGGCTAAAACGTATAAAGAACGGTTGCTGGAATTGAGTATGTCTAGTTTAATGAAGAGAAGGACTAGGGGTGACATGATGACAGTGTTCCAATATGTAAAGGGTTGCCACAAAGAAGAGCAGATCAACCTATTCTCCAATACTACCAAGGCATTCATTTTTCTTTATTTAGCCCTTCAGATGTTCCAACATCTATGTCACAGATGGGAATACCACAGCTTTGACAATATGTTCCTTTGTTGGCAGTGTGATGTCTCTTTATATAGATGGTCATGGTCTTTCTCCAAAGAAGCAGATTTTTTTAATTTCATGGTCGGTCATAATTCCTACAGATATTTTAGCTATGAAGATAAAGTCTGTTACTACTTCACTTCTCTGCTTATTTGTATGGAGTAAGTACATTTTATATATGACATAACACAATTTGGTTACACTTAGAGTTAACAGAATTATGTTTGTCTGAAAGAAAAATTATAAACAGTGCTGGTCAAAACAACCAGGATATTTATTTAGATTTGGGTTTATCATTTCTGAACATAAATACAAAACTAGCAACATAATCTTCTATGGCTTTTATGTCCACTTCACTCCATAGGCAAAATTCTACCCCAAATGGGATATCCTTGTATCCCTACTAAGAGGGCTGTAGTATAGCTGTTTGAAATTAAAGTCAGCTCAATCTTGCTTCTTAGAATAATTAATTCTCAAAATACCTACACAGCATAATTACCTAGCATAGATTCAAGCATATTTCAGCCACTTTGAACACATTATACATGGCTTTCTTTTAGCTATTTTTTTGTCATATTTGAGGCTTTATTTTATATCTGATGGTGTTTTTCTTTAAAATCCTTTGTGGCCTTGTTCAGTCAGAGTACAAAATTGGGGGGTCTTTTTAAATATAAGAATTTAGATATAACATAGTGGCATTATGAACAGATGCCTATGATAAACTTACAAGACTGTCTTCACGCGCAATAATACAATGAACAATGCTTCCTGAATATGAAAACTTGATAGAAACAGCATTGTGTGGATTTATTATGGACTCCAGTGATAATCTTACCAGTGTTACATTCCAAAAAGTGGGGTACTAATATTAGATAGGGAGAAACAATATTTTAGTGACAGGCTTCATGTTGTGTGTACAAATGATTCTCACTTCAAGGGCTGGGAAAAACTTGTCTAAAACTATGGAAAGCTGCTAGCAGTCTTTAGACATCTACCATTATAGATGGAGTAAGGTTTTGAACAAAACTTCTGATAGGGTAACATTGCCATTGCTGAAGATTCTGTGACATAAATATGAGTTTTCTTAGCTAATTTATTCAGATGTGGATCTATAAAGCCATATGCAGAACTGATTCCTTGAAAAGAATATATACATTTTTCTCTGTGTTTAAATTTTCTTTTTCATCTTCCTCCCTCAGGTTTTTGAAAATGTATTCTGAAAATAACAATAAAGAAAGTACTTCCAAATTAAAACACTATCAACAGAAGGTAAATGATGGCTATATGGAAGATTCAGAGGAAAAGAAGAAGATGAAAAGGAGACAAACAAAAAGAAATTATGTAGCAGAGACAGACACTATCATAACAAGTCCTGAATTAAACAAGGAACAAAAAAACAATTCCAAAAAGGGTGAAGACCTTTCTCGAGATGATCTTTTATTTCTTCTGAGCGTGCTAGAGGGGGAGTTACAGGCCAGTATATAATTCTAAATTCATTACAAATTCTCTTTCTCACTGTTGTCCCTATATTGTTTGATTGTGTGGGAATATCTAACAGACTCTAAGTATATGGAGGAGGAAATGAAATAGATAATTTTTAAAAAATTAATCCAGAGATGCAGGGAACATAGAGAAGCATCTTAAACATTTCAAATCTAAGTTGAAATTTGGCAGAATACCAAGACAAGGCTTTTGAAACTAACAAAATCAGGAAACAAGAACTATTTGGATTTCTAGCATAAACTTTGTTGTTAATAAGAGTATTGTAACAAAATCTTGAAAGTTTAGCAGAGCAGTTTTTCAGATCAACTTATATGTGGTGTGATTCCCCAAACTAAGGAATCTTTTCTCTAATGCAGGCAGTCCTTAACTTACAAACCTAATGGAGCTTACAGTTGTAAGTTGTGATGTTTATAAAGTAGTTTTTACTACCATTTTTGCACTGGTTATTAAGCAAATGCTGCAATTGTAAAGCAACCACTGCTATTGATACGCAAAAACTGCAGTGTTCAAATGAACTCATAATTTGCTATGGAGCATTTTTGCTGAAATCCAGACATAAATGCTAGTTTTCAGCAAAAATTACATAAATTGTGGTCACATGACTGCAGGATGCTGGAAACAGCCATAAATACAGGCTGGTTGCTGACTGCCTGAAAAGTGGTCAGGAGATCACATTGGAGGGGGACGGCTATCAGAATTAGATTGTAAGTATCTTTGGGAGGGGGTCCAATGGCAGCTAAGCAAGCACTCCTCATTTATATGTTTGATTCAGAGGTTCCCAACCTTTTGGGCACCAGGGACCAGTTCCGTGGAGAGAGGTTTTTCTGCGGACCGGAGGGGATATGGTTTTGTGTGCTGTGGATGGGGCTTTCCTTGTTTGTGTGGACCAGTTGCTGGCATGCTGCAGACCAGTACTGGTCCACAGACTGGGGGTTGGGGACCACTGGTTTAATTCACTTATACAGTTCACTTATATTTAGAATAAGCCAGCTTCAAATGATAGCCTAAAAACCATTTGTTTTTATAAACTACACAAAAAATTAAGTGCAGTTTAGGATTTGGAATTAATTATATTTAATTACAAATTATTTTAATTTTCATAATTAAGGACACTAGTAAATTAATATCTCTTTAATTTATAAATTCCTTCCTTGATCTCTTCTTTATAATATTACCATACTAGAAGAAAAAATAGCCTGGGAATCCTACAAGGCTTATCTGTCATTAGAAACCATAAAATATAATGATCAAATTCAACCTTCCATATATGCAGATGAATTTTATATAACAAGTATTTTATATATCAAAGTATTATACAATTCTATCATAAAGTCAGCAATATTACATTATAAAAGTTTTTTAAAAAAATAAATATACTACACAAATGCTGAATATGAAAAACAACCTGCTTTAAGAATAAAAGCACACATCCCTCCTCCTCGCCCCTCTCTTCCTCCCTCTCTCTCCACCCTCATCCCCTCCAACCCTACTTCCCTCCACTCCTTCACTCCTCCCTCTCAACCCCCTCCAGATGTAGTGCAGAGGTACTGTCCGAGCAACCCCTCTTATATCAATAAGTATTTCTTTCTTATATATTACAAATGTTACAGTTCAGTACATTATTATACCCCCCATCCTACCCCCCCAACTTCTCAAAGTGAATACAGGGTAAAACAAAAGAAAACCCACTACATCAAACAAAATTATTATATAATCCTAATAAAAATTTAACTATATGCTAAATACAATTTCTTAGATTGATATTTCCCTTGAATATACTCTATCCATTTTTTCCAATCCAACATATATTTTTCATTTGAATGATCTTTCAAGTATGCAGATCTTTTAGCCATTTCCGCCAAATTTATAACTTTCAAAGTCCATTCTTCAATAGATGGTAATTCTGGCTTCTTCCAATATTGTCCCACCAACAGTCTCGCTGCTGTAATCAAGTTCAAAATCAAGTTCATCTCTATGGTGGTGCAGTCTTTTATAATACCTAATAAAAACAGCTGTGGTAAAAGGGAAGTAGGAGATAGGGAGGAAGGAAGAGGGGGATGTGGTGAGGGGGGTGCTGCCGAGCAACACCCATAGTTGCTTTCTGTGGGAGGAAGTTGAAAAAGAATGTATTAAGTTGAGTTGTATTTAATTTGATTCCTTGTTTAAAATTATAAAACCAATAAAATATTTTTTTTAAAAAAAAGAATAAAAGCACACACTGAATTTAAGTGAAATGTATTTAATTACATTCAGTATCACAGGATTTGAATATTTACAAAAGTGGCATAATTTGAAAAGCTTATACTTCTCTGAATCTGGAATTAGAATTAGATAAGTTTTCCTAAAGAGATGGGAATGTACTTTAATGACACTATGCCATTACACATGTTCATTCAAATCATATTAGTGAAAATCTCTCTGGAAAAAACACTTGATTAAAATTCTTAATATGTTCAGTTTGATAAAACAAAGGAAATACAAATATATGAAATTTATAAAAATCTAATTATGAAACCTCAGAATCAATATCTCAAAAATTCCTACATATACTGCTTCCTTATAGTACACTTAAAAAAATACCAGTGCAGTGTCATTAGATCTTATAAATAATGTTCATATTTCAACAGTTTGTGCTATTCACTTGTTGAAATCTATTTTTCCATTCTAATTTTCTTTTTTTTTAATAGAGGAGAATATTGAAGTCTGCTTACTTATCTCCAACCCTATCAACACTAAGCAGAGTCACATTAGAATGGGATAAACTAAGCTCATTTACAAACAATTTTTTGTTTTATTAATACAACTAGTGAAAACTCCCATATCCAGTTTTAAAGTTTACAGATATGTTTAGATTTATTCTTGACATTTCCAGAAAAATACAATGAGATCATTATATTTGAAACATGTAAAATATGTCAAGTAAATTTTCTTGGTTTTCCAGATTGTATTCTCAACTTAATGGGAACATAAGAAACTGCTTTGATCCAAGCTAGACTTGTTGTCAGTTGCTTGATATTTTCTGCATATCTTTCCAGGGTATCAAGGAGAAAGCGTTTCAAGTCTTTTTAATTGGAACTCTTAGGACTGAATAGTGAGACATTCTGTATTAAATGCAGGTATTCAAAGAATAAGACATTCTGGTTTTATTATTAACTTGAGCTAAACATAGTTAAAAAGAAGCATTTTTAAATCCCATTAGGGTCATGACAATTAATGGAGCTTTCAAAAGCATAATTGCAGGTTCATTGTTCATTAGTTTCTTGAACTGAACTGTCTCATTTCCCATTCGTTCTTATTTGCTTCCATCAATTTGTCAGTAAAAAATTATTTTTATTTTTTCCAACAATAATTAATTTCAAATAACTGATTAAGTTATATCATTTTAAAAACTGAAGAAATATCTAAATATTGACAGCAATAATCAGCACAGTATAAACCATAAAATGGACTTGGAATAATTTCTATTCAAGTGGTTAAAAATCAATCCTCATTTAACATATCATCGAAGGTTAGAATATTAGGACTTTATGTTAAGAGAAAACCAAATTCTGGATGTAACATAAGACCATATAAAGCAGCGGTTCTCAACCTGTGGGTCGCGACCCCATCTGGGGTCGAACGACTATTTCACGGGGGTCGCCAAACAACGCAATCCGCCATTTTTTCCCCCTTTTCCTTAGCTGTGCTACTCCCTCTTATTCGATTGGCTTTTGAAAGCCAATAGAATAGACTCTCTTGAATAGAATCTACTTCTATTGGCTTTCAAAAGCAAATAGGAATTGTCCAGGCTGTCTCTGCCCTGAGCCCGCTGTCAGCCGGCGCAGGGGGCGGCACCATGCATGCGCGGCACTCCCGGGCAGGGAAATAGTCCTCGACTTACTACCGGTTGGGAAGTCCTCGACTTACGACCGGTTGGGTAGTCCTTGACTTACGACCGGTTGGGTAGTCCTCGACGTACGACCGGTTGGGGGTTGCGGCATTAAAAAGGTTGAGAACCATTGATATAAAGGATGATAATCCAAAAATGATTTCAAGTTCTATGCACTTTCCACTTGGAAGCATAGATTATCCTCTAGCACACGGATGTCAAACTTGCCACGTCACGTGACGTGTTGTGACATTTTGCGACTTTTTTTCATATTGCCGGCAATGGGGTGGGTGCGGCTTTGGTTTGATGAAACCGGCCTGTGGGCCGGCAGTTTGACACCCCTGCTCTAGCAGTTAAGAATAAAGCTAGTCTAATGTATTCTCTGGGAATGAAAGATTTATTTAATTTAAAAATAACAGGTTTGAAAGGAAATTCAACATTTGTGATTTGCTCCTGTGGTAATACTGCCTCTGTGGGGTTGTTTGAACTGGAGACCAAGACACAGTTATGTTGAAGGGAGAATGATATGAAAACAGCTGCCAAAACTTCAAAGTAATTTTCTACTTTGCAAAACATATGGCTCATTAAGAAGTATGAGTTTGATTTAAAATAGCAATAGCAATAACATTTAGATTTGTATACCGCCCCATAATGCCTTTACAGCACTCTCTAGATCATTTACAATGTAAGCATTAATTTCATATTGCCCCCAACAATTTGGGTCCTCATTTTACTGGAAGGATGGAAGGCTGAATCAACCTTGAGCCCATCAGAATTGAACTTCAGGCTGTGGGCAAAGTTTGCCTGTAATACTGCACTTTAACCACTGCGCCACTAGAATTTCACATAAAATATAAGAAATGCACAAAAAAGATACTGGAATTACTATTCACTTGCACACTACAATTATCTTTTTTCCATTATTTCTTTAGAACTATTAAGATTTATAATAGGTGAAACCAAGGATAGTGGCAAAAGCAGAAGTAAAAGAGTAAAGGATGAATTAGGGGAGATGGAGGGAAGGAACAAGCTATTACTTTTCGTAACTGCTGCTGTTTTAATCACTTTTCCAAACATAAACGTACCAAATGAAAGTTAAACAATGTTGAATAACCTTCAGGAGAAATGATCAGTTGTATAATGAGGTACCCTTAAAATTATGCAGCAAATGCAAGAAACAATACAGAATTGTTTCAAACAGCTCATATGCAGAGTTAGCCTTATTGGTGCAATCTGTATTTCTGCAGGCTCAGGATGAAGTGATAGGAGTTTTAAAGGCTGAAAAAATTAACTTGGCTTTACTAGAAGCACAATATGGCTTTGTTACTCCAAAAAAAGTCCTTGAGGCACTTCAGCGAGATGCTATACAAGCCAAAACTACATTATGGCAAGAGGATATCTATGAAAAACCCATGGAAGAGGTATGTATGATGCGTGTTTAAACCAGGATGTGAGCATAGAGAGATTTATCCTAGAATTTGGTGAATAATTGATTTAACTAAAGAAGGGCAAGTGTCAACAGAGCAAAATATTATTTTTCTAAACAGCATAAACAGTGAGTTCAGAACTTAAGGCTTTAAATTTCTACTATGAACTGACATCTACTTGAGTTGTGAATTTCAAAGATAATAAATTTAAATGCAGCTGTCAAAAGATAGAAATTCTAAACAATTAATGAATTCAACCCCTACTTTTGAATTCAGCCAGCACCTTAAACACACCAAGCTAAGGGATCATCCATAAGTATTCCACATTGCTAAGACACTTGCCTCGGTTGCAATTTGACTGCCCTTTCCCCTTCTCTTGATATTTGACATACTTTATAAACAATTCAGGTATAGTGTTATGCTTGGACCGGATGCATTTCTAGGCCTTAGGAGCTGGAAAATTTGGTAAGCTGATTCAGCCAACTGGCATGTAGACTTCATCACAGCAGCATCACAATCAAACTCTGTCTCTGTTTATACAAGTTAATTATTTTGGAATGGTAACCTTTGACCTTGTCAGATATTCAGTGTCAGCAGATCTTGCCCTAGCAAAATCAAGGGCTTATCCTAGGACAAATTATGTGTAAATAAGCAGGCTTATGAACCCTGGAATGTAATGTGCTCTGCAAACATATAAACACTTTAAAAATAGAGTTTTTGATAGTTATTTCTACCTCTTTATTCCTGTATATCAGAGTTGCAGAACTTTTAACAGGCCGTTTTTTAAAAAATATATCCATGTGCATTTGTTTGTTTGTGTGTATGTACATGGGTATATACCACAAGATGTGCCACAAGATTTTCATTAGATCAAGAACTACAACAGATTTCGAATGACATGTGAAAGACTGTACTGAAAAGGTAGATAAAGAAAAGATAAAGAAGAAAAATGGAGGTGGGGTAAATAAATGAACAAAATATCAAGATTACTATGTAAGAGTTATTTCAGATGAAAAGAGAATGCGAAGATGCTGCGGGGTTGGCAGTATTGACATTTGGCAGCCAATGTGAAGGGAAAGCAGATATAGCATTGCAAATGAATACCAGCAGATTGTAGATTATGCATTTATGACACTCCCAGTAAGATAAGGCCTCAAGCTTCTAGGTTTGATCTTCTATCCTGAGTACTTTCATAACTGTTTTGTTTGCTTGAAAGTGAAAATGTGCGATGTCTCCTATGCTTGGTAGAGAACAGTATTTTTATTTCCACAGTTAGACAATATGGTATTATATGCATACAATGGCAGTAACAATAAAAGCAAATAAGATAACGAGATAAGATAACCTTTATCATCATTTTTACACATTAAAAATGAAATTCTGTTGGCTGCTCTCAACACCTACATAACACACATATAGATATGCTATATACATACATATGTATATACCTACACCCTTAAAAGAGGAAGCCTGAATGTTCACAAGGTTGATACTGTATGGAACAAAACTGACTGAATCTGGATGTTCTGCTTCGGATACTACGAAGCCTCCTCCCAGAAGGTAACAAGGCAAACAGGTTGTAAAGAGGATGTGTAGTGTCCCAGACAATCCTGTTTACTCTGCTCAAGCAGTGCTTATATGCTATGTCCTGGATAGAAGGGAGTGAACTGCCAATAATCTTTTCTGCCATCCTCACCACTCTCTACACTGCCTTCCTGTCTGAAGCAGTGAAGCTTCCAAACCAGACTGTAATAGCCCTCACTTCTGTTTAACTAACTATTCAAAATTTCAATTTATTTAAATTATATTATGAATAAGATAGACAATTGAAGAATCAGCATGTACAATTAAATAACTGAACAATGATAAAATAATACCTACATAAGTTTCACAGCTTCACAGAAATATATATAACTAGATATGTGGTTCATTATAGCTCAACATAAACAATATTATGAACAAAATATTGTCACTGAGCATTTTCCAAGTTTGAGAAGAAACATTACTAAATGTACAAAACGATTTCACACTCAGATCTAAACCAATGTCAGGCAAAAATTCATGGCCATAATACTGTTTTAATATTGTAAATAAAATTGTATAATTAATAAAATTTCAAATTATAATGAACATTAAGTCATAAAATATGTATGAACTGAAATAATCTAAGGAATAGACATATTCCCTTCATCACAGATTCCAAACATAACTTGGATTTTTATTTTGGATATACTTTCTTCCTAATGTTATATGGCAGCAAAATAGTTTCTAACACTACTAGACTTGGCAATATTAACTGCAAAGAAAAAAAAACAAAATGATATTGTTCTATTATATTTATTAAAAGTCCAGGAAGTAAAAGAGTCTAACAAATACCAGCCAGAACATTTCAGAAATCTATTCCAAAATTACAAAGACAAAATATTATTTATTTTGTTGCTCATGTTAGATGTTTATCAAAAAACAAGGAGCAACAGAAAGAATTACACCTGGAGTGCAGAAAAGAAGCAAGCTGCTAAGTAAATTCCTCACAGTGATCTGATAATTTATCATATGTCTGCATCTCATCATCACTGATATTTTAATAGCTGACATTACCTTAAATGATGCCAAAAGCATGAGAGCTATGGCAGTTGAGAATTACTAAATTACAGTAATTCTGTTTTGTTTCCAATTCTCTGCCTGGGACAGCTATGTGTGACAAATATGTGTGGCATTCTCTTCTCTTCTTCTACTAGCAGAGGCAAACAGATTGTTTTTTAAATAATTAGAAAGTTCACTTGGTGCCAATTACTCGTCAGCCTTGAAGATATAGAAAACCATTTTATAAAGACTGATTCATTCCATATACACCTAATATATAAACCACTTTTTTGGTTATAACATATAGAATCCATGAATTTATATTTATTTATATCGGAAACAACCAACAGCAAATTTGTTTAGTCTAAATGTTTACCACTGCATAAAAGGTGCTACAATAAAAGAAGCTGAACTTAGTATAATAATAAGTCAGTTTTACAAAAGATGGGTATTTCAAAAATATATGCCACTGCAAAGATGATAAGAGTTCCAAGACAGTCCAATGCCAATAAAGCAATAAAATAGAGACCTATTTAAACTAAATATTATGGATTTATTCCACATTAAATGTAAGGAAAAATTGTAAACTGATGAACTTCAAAAGTGTCCCTTGTTTGTAGTTATAGTCAAATATTAGCAAATTAAAAAGTTAAGTTGGTATAGGTATTGTAATCGTAGACCACCACACCACAAGAAAATTTCTGATACTTCACAATTTACAAGTAAAACAAAAATCAAAGCTGTATATAAAATAGATACAGGTAGGAAAGAAATCAAGATACTTACCAAAACAAAATAGCTCACTCTTAGCTGTATTACTAAATAGAAGAAAGAAAGTACAATGAAATCACCAAGGAGAAATTATTCGAGACTGATAGATCTGAACTAATAAACATTGGTTCCTGGACCACCCAAAATTTTGCTTTGGGGTGAAACCTTCAAATCCTTAGAATGTGTAATATAGTCCTTCAGATACACTAACTCATACAGGGTTTCATAGGTTAAAACCAGCACTTTGAATTGCACTTAGAATCCTATTTGTAACCAATAAAGATCCTAGCATACGTGTTTTATGATCATAGTAAGTCTTTCTTGTCATAAGATAAGAGTGCATTTGTACTGAATATTAGCCCCCAGATTTCTTTTCTCAAGAACAGTCCCATGTTCACTGCTATAATCTATTCTAAGGAATACAAGGAAATGTGTTCAAAATGTTTGTGTGTGTGTGTGTGTGTGTGTGTGTGTGTGTGTGTGTGTGTGTGTGTTTGTGGAACTGGCCAAACCCCTCTGTTAGAGATGGGAAAAGTTGCACCTCCATGTACCTCATTTATTTGGAACATGATATACATAAATTGTACTTTAATGATTCCAGACAAAAATAACATCTTAGATCACGATAATAAAAGTTAACAGAATTTAAAGTGAAATATCATTGAAAAGGTGAATGCATTCTCAATTAGTTGAGAGGAGTCAATCAGATTAATTTCCCAAAATTTAAAAGAGTACCATTTGGCTAACGCTGAAAAAACTCCACTTGCCCTTAATTGCTAAATATGACTAAATGACAATACTTGTTCAAAGCATTGATCTGTGTGTGTATGTGTGTGAGTGTGCTTGTGCTTGTGTATGTATGGGCACATACAAAGAATTTCATTTGGGCACTTTTATTTATGACTAATTCCAGACAAATTTATCCCAAGTTTTATGTGTAGAAAAATGCAATATCAAGATTGCTGATCAGAAAATCAAGGCCAGCAGAGACAGGCCCTCTGATAAAATCATGAAGTCTAGACTATCTTGGTCAAAGAACTTTTAGCTCTGCCAAAACAATGAGAAATAAGGCAAATCTGTTTTATGTTATGTTTCCCTTTAATAGACACTAATTCAACTCATCAATGTAACAACAGCAGCAACAAAGCACTTTCATCACCTAATAAGGAAGCTGAAACTAATTACTACATGGAATGACTCCTTTTTCCCCGACTGGAAAAATTAAAGTGCCAACAGTTAAAACAGAGAGCACTTCATTGGTTAAAAAGGAGAGCTTCCAAACAAACAAATAATACTTGAATAAATCAACTTGATCATCCAGAACCATTCTTAACTATGCAGACCAAATGATAAATATAAATTCTTAACATTCCTCACCAAAGCCAATGTATCAGTAAGATATCAAAGAAATATAGCCTAGAAAGGAAATAGGAAGTGCATGCTTTGGCCTTCAGTCCTATAATCCCTAATATGATTAGGCATTCTGGAAAGATTTATTCGTTTGTTTTTTTATAACTGAGCTTATATTCCATTCTAATCACTGACCATCTTAAAGTATAGTTTTACTATGCACAACGAGGATTAGACAACTGAGAAATAAAATCAGATAAAATCAAACGTCACATCCATGATGTAGTTCAAAACCTTCAATGAAAAATTTTTAAAGACTCAATTATGGTGTTTAGATTCAGACTGAATCTGGAGAGCACAACATACAGTCTTCAACTTATAACCACAACTGAGTCCAAAATTTCCATTGCTAAGCGAGGCAGTTGTTTAGTTATGCCCCATATTACAATCTTTTCGCTATGGTTCTTAATATGAAACATGGATAAGTTACTTATACATATTTTGAATAATAAATGTAATAATATATTCTTAGCCAAAAGTAAGACAGATGATAGACAAACTTTAAAACTGAGGACCTTGTTACTTTTTTAGCTTGACAAATTGGTTGAAAAACATAAAGAAACACATAGACGGATGCTTGGGCAGCTCCTGATGGTAGAAAAATCTCATAGGCAAACTTTATACAACCTTGAGGACGAGAAGAGGAAACATTCAGAATACATGGAAAAAAGTGACGAGTTTACCAATTTATTAGAACAAGAACAAGAAAGGTAAGACATTTTTAAAGACAAGTAATAAAAATCATTGTATATTTTTGTATTTCTTTGGATAAAGAATTTGAGTATATCAGGGATCTAATAAGAAGTCAATTTAACCTTATATAATGTGAAGTTAGAGCTGGTGTGGAAACCATGAGACTGAATTCTAATCCTGTGTGGTCTAATCCCTGCTGACCACGGGCCAATCACTTTTTTTCAGCTCCAGGATGGAGGCAATGGCAAACCAATTCTTGCCAAGAAAATTGCAGGGACTTGTCCAGGCAGTCTTTGAGCATCAGATATGATTCAATGGAAGAAAAAAAAATGAAGTTAGGTTAGAAGTAGAAAATATATTTTAGTTTTACATGATAATGTAAAGACAAGTCTTTAAAAACTTTTTGGCAGTATTAATGTTTGCTAAAGTCTTATGTTGTGAGAATTTCCCTGGGTCCCTTTTCTTCTGAGCCAGTAAAAGAGCTCAAGCAATCAAGACACAAGGCAAGCTGCTGGAAAGGAAGTCTCTCTTATTCCAAAAACAATAACAGAGTTACTCTTTGGGGCAGCTGATGATTGAATGGTGCATTAGCAAGATTTTTATAGAATTTTGAGCCCTTTGTGCTATGTTTATGAAGGAAATGTGAGTGTGATGTATGATTTTATGACCAGAGAAACTAGGGGAAATATCATCAATATACCCATGATAGCAAACCTCCTTTCAGAAGATGACTCCATCAGTGGTTTCAATGACCTCAGATAAGCTATTCATCTGATTATTGGGATGAATACAAGGGTCCAGGTCCACTACATATGTAGGGTGGACCAATCTAATAGGTCTACCTCCCTGATGACTTTTAGCAGCACTGGTAAATTTAAAATTGTTAAAGTAATGACAAAGGACTGATGATAACACTGATCACTCTCAAATCACATCCACAACTGTCCCAAAACAACAACAAAAAAGATCTATAGTGCAACTTCTTATGTATATCAGGTCTTTCATAAACTGGGATAGGTACATAGTTGCCATGGGGACTATGAACTCCTGAACTGCTGCTGACTTAATATCACACTAAGACAGAAAGCATCTAATACTATCAATCTTGGGGATTCGGCTACTAATTCAAGTAGAGATGGGGCGTTGTCTTAACTGAACGCCTTTTCTCAGTACGGAGATGGAGAATCCACCAATGGGTTTTCTCTGTCTGCCTGCTCTTGAGACCAAGTAGCCAAACTTAACATGCCCCCTCTTACTAGGAGATCCAGTCTTAACGAGGGCGAAAGTGGCTGAAGGTGGACGAGGTGTTGGCTCTCAAAACCCTTAAAATCGGCCTAACTGACCTAAAGGGTGGGTGTGGATTCTCCATCTCCGTACTGAGAAAAGTGTTCAGGTAAGACAACGCCCCTTCTCCAGTACAGGAGATGGAGAATCCACCAATGGGACATACCAAAGCCTCACTGTCCCGATGGGTGGGAAGCAGATAAGGCCGGAACAATGTCCCCGGAGACCACCTGCTGAAGGACCCTCTGACCAAAGGAGGCGTCCGCAGAAGCAAAGCGATCAATCCTGTAATGGTGTACGAACGGGGAGGGCGAGGACCATGTCGCAGCCCTGCAAATCTCCTTGATGGACGCCTGAGTGGCCCATGCTGCAGAGGTCACAGCGCTGCGAGTGAAATGGGCTGTAAGATGACTTGGAGCTGGCAGAGAAGAGGACTGGTACGCCTTTGTGATACAGGCCCTGATCCACCTGCCAATAGTGTTAGTGGACACTTTCTGTCCCAGAGAAGCTGGACGGAAAGAAATAAATAGGGCCTCAGATCTACGAAAAGGCTCCGTGCGCTTCATGTAATGCCTTAGTGGCCTGCGGATGTCCAGTGTGTGCCACTGCCGCTCCAAGTCATGGGAAGGATTGGGGCAAAAATTTGGTAAAATGACTTCCTGTGCTCTATGGAAGAGCGAGTTGACCTTGGGCACGAAGGTGGGGTCCAACCGAAGGACCACCCAGTCGCTGTGGAAAATACAAAGGTCATTCCTGACCGAGAGAGAAGCCAGTTCGGAAATACGTCTGGCTGACGTGATGGAGATTAAGAACGCAACGACAAATTCCACAATGGAATAATAGCTATAGGTTCAAAGGGTGGTTTTGTTAGAGTGTGAAGGATGTGAGGCAACTCCCTACCACGGGAGGTCTCGTGTTGCACGCACCCTTGATGAAGGCTCGTATCCTAGGATGATGAGCTAAAGGGTCTGAATCCATGCAAGTGAGTAATGTTGACAGGGCCGCCACCTGTCTGAGAATAGTTGCTGGGGCCAGTCCTCTGTCCAGACAGTCCAGAAGATAATCTACGATCTGAGAGATGGTCAATTTGTAGACATCCAGTTGTCGCCTTCTACACCAATGGCAAAAATTTTTCCAAGTAGAATCATAAATGTGATTGGTCGCTGGGCGACGAGAGAACTCAATCATTGTAATTGCGCGAGGGGAAAATAACTCTTGTGTCATGATGCTGTGCTCAGGTGCCAGACGGTCAACCGTAACCATTGAGGGTCCAGGTGTTGGAGGGTCCCCTGGTGTAAGGAGATGCGATGTGGAGGAATCTTCCATGGAGGAGACTGGGAAAGATTCATCAGGTTGGCAAACCAGGGCCTCTGTGGCCAGTATGGGGCCACGAGGGTCACTTCCGCCTGCTCCTGGATCAGTTTGCGGATGGTCACTGGGATGAGTGAGAGGGGAGGGAAGGCACAAAGGAGACCTTGTTGCCACAGGGTCTGCAAGGCGTCCATCCCTTCCGCCCCTGGAAGGAAATAGCGGGAGAAGTACCTGGGCAGTTGGGCATTGGTTGATGACACGAACAGGTCGAGGATCGGATGGCCGAACCTGTGGGAGATCTCGGAAAACAGATCCGGATGCAACCCCCATTCTGAGGGGTCCACCATAAAGCGACTCAAAAAATCTGCCTGCTGGTTCTCGACCCCTGAGATGTGTTCGGCCCTGAGGCCAGGTTGGACTCTGCCCAGGAACCCAGGAGCCGTGGCTGGGACATAAGGGACCTGGACCTGGTGCCCCCGTCGATTGACATGTGCCTTGGATGCCACGTTGTCCGTGATGATCAAAACGTGATGGCCCCTGATCCAGTGCCTGAATTGGCGAAGAGCTAAGTGGATGGCCCTGAGCTCCAGCCAATTGATGTTGTGTCTCAAGTCTGTGCAGGACCAACAGCCCTGCGCAAACTGAGACTGTAGATGGGCTCCCCAACCGAATAGACTGGCATCCGTCGTAATGGTGATGCGGTCCAATTCCTTGAAGGGTGATCCCTTGGTCACCGCCTGTGAGAACCACCAGCGCAGAGACCTGAGGATGTGAACCGGGAGCATTCACCCACTGGAATGGTAGGAGGAACCATTGAAGGTCCCGCAAGTGGAGTCTGGCCCAGGGAACTATGGCTATGCAGGAGACCATCTTTCCTAGGAGCTGGGAGAGTAAGACCAGTGGAACAGTACAGTCCCTGTACACCTGATGAGCCAGATCCCTGATGCTGGACAACCGCTCCTGGGACAGATAGACCATGAAGTTTATGGTGTCTATGACGGCTCCCAGGTGCAGAAGCCTGGATGAGGGAACCGTCTGGCTTTTTTGGAAGTTGACCGAGAAACCATGCTGTTGGAGGACCTGAATGATGAGTTCCAGGTCCGACTGAGCTGCCCGGAAGGAGGAAGCTCGAATCAGGATGTCGTCCAGGTAACACTGGACGCATATTGGTACCTTCCTCAAGTGGGGGGCTAGTACAGCCAGGATCTTGGTGAACATCCTGGGTGCCGAGGAAAGACCAAAGGGAAGGGCCTTGTACTGGAAATGACTGCCCATGTAACAGAACCTGAGGAACTGCCGGTGAGCTGGATGGATAGGGATGTGGAGGTACGCTTCCGTGAGGTCTATTGATGCCAGGAAGTCTCCTTGTCTGATGTCCCCCAGGATGGACTGGAGTGATTGCATTTTGAACTTCTTGTAAGTGATGTAATAGTTTAGACCCTTGAAGTCTAGAATCGCTCTCCATCCCCCCGAGGACTTGGGGACCACGAAAAGAATGGAGTAGAATCCCCCTCCCTTGTGGTCCTGGGTACCAGTTCTATGGCCTGAATCTCCAGAAGATGTTGAATGGCCTCCTGCATGAGTCCTTGTTTGACTGGATCCCGGGAAACGGGACAGGTGATGAATCGGTCCGGGGGGCTGGCTAGAAACTCCAGGGACAGACCAAACTGGATGGTTTGTAAGACCCAGGTGTCTGTGGAAGTGAGTTCCCACTGATGGAAGAAGTGGGCTAGCCTTCCCCCGATGGGAAGTGCAGTGTAAGAGTCACTTGGACCTCCTGTAGGGGCATCCTGCCCCTCGAAATGGCCACTTAGATTGGCTCTTCTGTCTGAACCGAAAGCTCAGCCTGTCATATGGACGGTCATACGGCCTGTCCTGTCTGGGTATGTATGAGCGGGAGGGCTAAGTAACTGTTGGGCCTGCTGCTGGCCGAAAGGACTGCCTACAGAAATAGGGAGTGGGACATTTGTTGGCCTGTTTATTCAAGTGAGCCATGACCTTCCACTTGTCCTTGTTCTCCACAAGGTATGGGGCCAGGGCCTCCCCAAAAAGATTATTGCCCAGATAGGGAGCATTTGCAAGACGCCATTTGGCTTTGGCGTCGGCCTGCCAGTGTTTCACCCAAAGCATCCTCCTGGCTGTAATGTTGGATGCTAGAGACCTAGATGCAAAGTTGTGTTGCGTCTGCAGCATACTCAGTGGCCACCACCATTTTGCTTAGGTCCTGATGTTTCCGAATGTCCTCAGCAGGGACCCTGGCCTGAAGCTGACGCAGCCATAAAAGGGTGGTACACACAACGAAGGACGTACAAGTGGCCGTTTTAATTGCCCATGCTGCTGATTGATGGGTCTTCTGGAAGGTTTGGTCCCATTTTCTGTCGTCCACTTTAAGCGCTCCAACATGTCCCCCATGACCGCAGACTGGGATACCAGAGAGGTCCAGGCTTCGTCAATCTTGGGGACCTCCAGGGCATCGGTGAGGTCTGTGGAGATGCTAAAAAATTTTTTTGTCAGTCCCGCTTACAGAAGGGAAGGAAGAAGGGGAAGCCCATTGTTTTTTTATCTCTTTGAGAAAAATAGAGGGACATGGAATGTGATGTTGGGCTGCCACTGTCTCAAAAAATATTGGTTTTGGACTGGAATACGAAGTTGCCTGCGGCTGACCCTATGTTTGCCATTGATGTGGCCTTGCAAAGTAGGGGAAGAAAAAGGGCTGGATTGAACAGGCCTGCCGATGGGGAGGGCTCAGGTGGAAGTTCCTCCTCCTCTGATAGATTAAATTCCGGCTGCTCCTCACCTTGCGGAGATGCATATCCGCTCATGGAGGAGTGTGCAGGAGATGTGGGTTCCTGAAGAATAGGGAACCCCGTGGAGGTAACATAGGGTGGCATGGTCGATGTGGAAGCCCCCTGTCCAGCTGGATGGAAGGACCTTTCCGCTAGAGCACAGTCCACAACCTTGGATAGTAAGACCTCAAGACAGCCGTCGGAGAAAATGTCTCCAATGTCCAGACCCCTGAGTCCTGCAGACATAGGGGTGAAGGTGGCCTCTGGGGCTGAGCCTGATGCAGTTGTTGCCTGTTGAACCAATACAGAAGGGGAGCTGAGTGTGCAAGTGTCCCTGTGAGAGACCACATACCTTGGGCTGAGGTTGAAGGACTTAAAGGAAGGTCAAATTCAGGAACTGCCATTTGATCCGTTTCTAATCTGGCCTGCCTCTGCACTCTGGAGAACTCTTTCTCCAGAGCCTGGTGCCTATGGCTGGCTTGCTTTTCCGCCAACTTGGAAGGCTTCTTGAGAGTGATCTTAGCCTTAGATTTGGGCTTGCCTGCCGCCTCCTGTTCAGAGGATTTGTGCTGGCCGTAACTAGAGGATGGGGATGCAGTGCTCATGGGTTGAGGCATCACTGAGTCCTCCATCCTAGTTGAGCAGTCTCAGGGAAACTGAGACAATGCTCTGGCAGGCAAGCAGTTGGCGGAAGCGAAATTGGAACAAGTAACAAGACTGCTCCCCTGACCACCTGACCAGAAAAAAAATTCTTTCTGGGCTTTCGTCACGGCAATTGAGTCAGATGCCGAAGGCACGGTTGGGGACCCGCTCTGGGCTCCGCCCGGAGGCCTTAGGTGGCCAGTCAAGGTGTACCAGCAAAAAAAGCCCCACAAAGGGCGCAGAGGGCCTGAAAGGAAAAAAGGTCCTGGCAAGGAAGGATCAGGCTCAATTGGCGGCTAAACAATTTGTATTTTATTGCAGAAAGTGATTTGTGATGAAAGAGACACACACCTCAAATGTGGCCTAGGTCAAGCCAACTACTGTGAGTAGGTCTCGTTGGGCCTGGAAGCTCCCACGTGGCATCCAAGATGGCGGCCATAAGTTGTCCAAGCTAATTGTGCTCAGGCGTGCAGTGTAAACGGAAATCAACTTCCTAACAAGGGCTGGGCAAATTGAGCCACTGATGCCCCAAAATGGCGGCCGCAACTCGTTCTCCGCTGAGAATGGCCTCCGCAGCCTCAAAGGCAAAATTTCTGGTGAATGGGGCGATCGCAATAGCAGCACTAGACGCTGCGCCGAAATTGCGCCCAACGATCTTGTGTTTGAACGACAGGCAAAGAATGAGGCTAATTTGAACTTCGTTGCCTTTGCCAGCAACCAAAATGGCATCCGCGACTGATTCCAGCTGCCGGATATGACTCCAGGGACCCTGAATCGAAGCTCAAATTTCCGACCTGCAGTCTGAAAATGCGCCCGGTAGCTCAGAGGAAAAAGCGGAGGGGGAAAAAGAAAATGAAAGATATTTCAATCAGCCCGTTTGGAAATTTTCCCCAGAGCCCTGGGGAAAGTAAGGAAAGGAAAGCTGCAGAAGCCTCCCTCCACCTCTCCCTCCTCAAATCTGTGATTTGAGTTAGCACTGATCCCAGTGCTATGGGAAATTTAAGGGAGGATTCCAAATTAATAATAGTCAATGTTAGAGGGGAAAGGAGAATTCACCAATGGATTTCTAACCTGCTATCTGTTGAGAGCCAAACCTGATACGTCTTCAAGAACTTGAGACCAAGTTAAGACTGGATCTCCTAGCAAGAGGGGGCGTGTCAAATTTGGCTACTTGGTCTCAAGAGCAGGCAGACAGAGAAAACCCATTGGTGGATTCTCCATCTCCTATACTGGAGAATCTAACTGTTCTCTGAAAAAAGGGATATCACTCATAACAGGAGGACCAGTACAACTATGGGATCTCACAACTGGTTCTCCTTGATAAAGATTGCTTTGTTATAGACAAATCTCTGAGGATCCAGTGTCCTGACTCCCAGACTGAGATTTGGGGCAAGAAGAAGTGGTTAAAAGTACTGAAGATCAAAGTTTTAACTCTGTTGTGCTTTCATGCTATCCTTTCACTTTCTTAAAAAGTACAATACTTTGTGGATGTAAATGCAGCAGCTTTCCAAAAATACTGGACTTCGATTAGGTCTTATCATTCCCTATTACTATTTTGCATGATAACTGAGGATAATGGGAGTTATAGTCCAACATATCTGAAAAGTGCCAGGCAGCCAAAGGCTAAATTCTGCACGGATGAAAAATATTATGAGGTAAGGCTAGAGAAGACCATCCTAAAGGCTTAAATGATTACAGAGATTGCAATATTGGCACATGAGGCATTATACTATAAAAACTGGATTCTGTGACTGATTTAGAAGTCTAGGCTTTCTTAACAATGCTATGTCTATACCTGAAGCAATAATGCTGTGGAGCAATAATAATTATTATGCTTCGCAGTGTGCTCAGTACAAGCACTATGGTATTTTGAGATCCATAGCAACACTCAAATCCTAAATGCTAAAATAAAAATAAAAATGCAAAGATAGGACCCCAGAGGTAGCAAGAGATAAAATTAAACAAAAATATCAAGGGAATATCCTTATGCATATCAGATTTCCTCACCATTCTAATGGAAAAATGTTATTTTAAAAAATACTTCATACTTTGAGAACAAGAATTAAACTTAAAACAAATCTCTTAGAGTAGTCAGGGAAATGCAGTGGTAATATTCCCTATATCCTGGACAGTTACACTTAAATCTCAATGTTGCTAGAATAGTGTCTATATTACTTTGCTCAGAATAGCTTCCAGATAGAAAAAGTTCACTTTGAGAATGTCAGAATGTTATCTAATGAATAGATAACACTTCTCCTTGCCTTCATAATTTCATGTTTATACATCCTAGCACCACTGCCAAATATTCATCTGTCCTACTGCACTTCTTGATTTAACTTTGCTATGGTACATATAAGCCCATAATGTGTCATCTATAGAGATTTTACCAAAACAGATTCTTCATAGATATGCTGGATTATAATTTTGTTAATTGCCATTCAGCAATACAGTAATAATCTAACAAGGGGTGTTAAACTGCCAGCCCGCAGGCCGGTTTCATCATACCGAAGCCGCACCCACCCCATTGTCAGCAATGCAAAAAGAGTCGTGATACGTCGTGATATGTCATGTGACGTGGCGAGTTTGACACCCATGATCTAACACATCCAAAGGATACCAAGGTGGAAAAGAATGCTTACCCCAGCGCTGGGAAAACTAGCAAAAGAAGAATTTTGCATTTATATTCATAGGAAAGAAAGGGATTATAAGAGAGTAAGGAGGCACATAATGGGCAATAGACATTGAAAGGAATATAGGCCAGCTGTTTGCTTAGTGCACTTACAACCTTTACGCCAGAACCTTTCATCCAGATGTCAACTACTAAATAAGCAGCTCCAGAAACAGCAGGGTCATTCATGCATATTAAAGTACATCCATCATTGCCTGGATCATCATTGTCTGTACCTGCTGTAACTTCTAGATCAGACATGTCAAACTCGCGACATCACGTGACATCGTGCAACATATCGGAGCTTTTCCCCCATTGCCAGCAATGAGGTGGGCATGGTTTCCTTGTGACGCATTTGGGCCATGGGCCAGCAGTTAGACATTCTTCAACAGTAATCCCATCAAGAACACATTGCAGTGTGAGGCGATTAAGGCATGAGTGACAACAAGTGGAAAAATTGCAACTTTTGCAAAAGATACAGCTGTGCAAAAACCCTTTTATCCACAGCTGCCAAATTATCTTCAAGTAGGAGCTCTGAATTTAGAAGAACTCCCAAATTTTGGATCACCTCTGAGTAGTGAAGAATGAGTTAGTCTGGTTTTCCATGAAATCAACTATATAGACTGATGAAGGATAGGAAGCAAAGTGAAGAGCATGAAAAAAAAAGAGTTCTGGAGAAAGCATGTTAAAAGGACAAATTTATTTAGTGTAAGTTAGCACAGTGATGCACATTGTGAAAAATCTTATCTCACTTATATACTGAGAGTCTATGAACTTGCAGTGATCAAGCAAGTCACCTGAAACAGAAGTGGTTGCAAGCTTAACATCTATGCAGCCTGTAACTCAGAACAAAACAAGATGAGCATAGCTGAATGCTACTTGCTTTTAGCTACATAATTTTACAGTATAGGTAGTCCTCAGGTTATGAGAGCAATTGAGATCTGGATTGCTGTTGCTAAGTGATTCGGTTGTAAAGTTGGGACTAAACAGTTGCTATTTTAATCCCAGGAGTATACAGGTCATTAAGTGGAAGAAGTGAGAGTCCTAGGCAAGTTTTGCAGGGGTGCCACAAGGTAGTGGGCGCTGGCATAGGGCAGGTGCTATGTAGCATGAGTGGACTGTCAGAGGCATTGGGAACCATGTTAATATAAAGCAGTGGTTCTCAACCTTTTTCAGGTTGAGACCCCACTTGTGCCGCGCATGCGTGGCATGTGCACGACGGAAAAAATGGCGGACCGCGATGGCCCGATCCGCACATACGCGGCGCGCGCGCGATGGCCTGATCCATGTATGCGTGGCGCGTGCGCGACAAAAAAAAAACCAAAAACAAAATGGCGGACCACAGTGTCCGGCGACCCCCACGAAATGGTCGTTCGACCCCAAATGGGGTCGCGACCCATAGGTTGAGAACCGCTGATATAAAGGGTATCCCTTTCTACCTCATTTCCACTCTAAGAGATTTCTACTGTAACAATCTCACTATTTTAGGGCAGTATTTCTTTTATCCCAAAAAGCAAGTGAAATTGCCTACAGAATGACTTCAACTAAGCCAGAAAATCAGACAATTCTAAGAGATCTGTGTACCCAAAGCTTCAGTACATGAAAAGCAGGCATACTGGTAGATAATAAAGTGTTTCCTGTTCTCAAAACTGCCTACCTGTCAGAATAACTGCTGTTTCCACAGCCTCTATTATAGAATGCCGTAGAGAAAGCTAATGACATGTGAATACTGTTGACTTATTTAGTTAGCATATACGTCCAGCAGATTCTAATTTAATGCACATTGAGCTATTGTTGAAGACTGCATTGTACTCAAATGCAATCATTTCCTTTCGGGTTTTGGCAACTTGTATGTATTACTTATGCTGAAGGCAATGTATTCCAAGCTGTGAAATGGATACCAGATCATTGTACATTTGACCTGTTTCATGGGTATCTTGTGATTTGTAGGTGAATGAGCAAGACCCTCCACAAACACAAATTTATTCTATAGAATATTCCAGTGGGAGAGACCAAATATTTTAGCCACTACAGCATAAAGATAGGCTCAAGGAAGTGATGCACACAGACTAATGACTTCATGCTTGCATTTAAATAACAGACTATCACTTCATAGCATAACTTTCAACAGATGGTGGGAAAGCATAATCTTGTCAAAATCCACATGATTCAAAGGTTTCCACAAAGATCCTGGTGAATAATGAAAGGTTAAAATAATGGCACAGAAACAATACATCTTTTAAATGTAAAAATAAATCAAAAAATGAAAAAGTCAAAAGGAGTCAGAGGAACATTAGACATCCCTTAATAATCCAGTTTTCCTGTACCTTAACAAAATTGTATAACTATGCTGTTTCCAATAGTGTAGACTAAGAAAAAGGTAACGGAAATTAACATTAATGTTACTATGTCTGTGCTGAAGTAATCAAATGTTTTCCTAAACACGATGCTATTAAATAGCTTAAACCATAATAAATTCAGATATACATCCAATTTTAAATCACTGTCTTGACTTCAGTCAGGAAATATATCTCTAATTGTAAAGGGCAGCTTCAAACCAGTCTGTGGAATTTAGTATTATTCAGCCCTCAATATATTCTGATAATTTTCCTGAAATAAAATATATAAAGTATAGTAAAAAAAGGTTTGCATCGTACTACAGGAATTAAAATTCTGAAGAATTGTGTCTACAGAAAGGATTATTCTCCAGCATGATTGGATGGAGAATCCACACGTGGGTTGTTTTAATCTGCCTGTTCCAATAAGACTAAGTCTAAAGGTTGCCACGCCTCTGCTGTGCAAGAGCACCCCAGTTTACGACTTAGTCTCCTGCTCAGCAGACGCATAATTGCTCCTTTCAAGACTAAAGAGCAGGTTGTATTATCCCCTTGTGGATTTTCCTCCTCATAGTTAATCATCATAATTGGACCTAATTAGCACAATTGAACTGTTTAAACAACAAATTTGAATTGAGATTTGGACATTTGCCAGCTACCTGGGAAGTCCCTACCCCCCCCCAGAGCTTCCCTGCAGGCAGCGGCCTGCCGACGGCCAGGGACAGCTGGTTTAGCGAGCCGCTCCATCATCAATCAACTCAGCTGATCGGTGCTTGGACAGAGGTCGCTTAAACGACCTCTTACCTTCTCTTGCCGTGCCAGATCTCCTCGCTCGAACGGAGGTCTCCGGAGGTTGGCCTTTGCACTTTGCAGACTTAATTGCCAGCTGCTCGATCGGCTCCTGGCTCAGCGCCAGACAATATTGGCTGGTCAGATTCCTCTGGCCATCAGCTGTTTGGCGCATTGCCTGTTAGTGGTGTTTTCGCTCGGAAACTGTTCCTTGTTCTTGTCTGGCTTGTTGATCAGATCTCTAGTTGCCTCAAATACCTTCCCTGAGGCAATATTTTAAGCACGAAAAATCGTGCAGCTATTTTGGGTGAGGCAAACTGGCTGGATTACTGTCTAGCCTCTTTGCTAGAGTCATTCTTGATGACCATTATCACACTGCCTTTAACAGTGTTGGCCACTATTTCGGGGGAGGGCAATCTTACTGCAATAAACTGCCTTTGCCTTTTCTACTACCCCCACCCCCTCAGCAACCGGATTCCAAGGGACCCTGCTGAGAAGTGATCTGATCAACAGTCACTTATATCTTTGGGAGATCATCAGCCATAAGCTGTAGGGTCAGTGGTTTCTGGCCCACCCCCTCAGCAATCAGATTCCAAGGGACCCTGCTGAGAGGAGGTGACCCGATCAACGGTCACTTATATCTTTGGGGGATCATCAGCCATAAGCTGTAGGGTCAGTGGTTTCTGACCCAACTTCTGCTTCCAGGCTGCCAGCTAGGATGTCAGATAAATCTGTCCCTCTGTCTACACATAGCCTTCCTGACTCCCCTGCCAAAAAGAAGCATAAATCCTCCACAACAAAGGCGGCGGGGAGGATTAAGGCAAAGGCCAAAGCTCAGTCCACCAGGAAGACATCCAAAACAGTTGATAAGCAGGTCAGCAGGACCCACCAGCAGGCTTCAGAATGGGAGCCTTCTGGGGTACAGAAACTGACCCCAAGTGTGGCAGAACATAACGCACCTGCCCCACCCGCCACGTCGCTATTCGAGTCTCAGTCACCACAAGAGGCTTCTTCAGAGTCGGATTCTGAGGACTTTGACCCTTCCAGGTTGCTCCTGTCAGACAATGAAGATATCCCTCCACCAGACCGGCACCTTTCACTGGCTTGTTTGATCAATCTCTTTTTAGTTCCTTGCTTCTCAAGGCGTGCGCTACAGCTAACATAGCTCCGGAACAGGAAGCTCAGCTGGTTCTTTCTACATCCCAGGACCCTAACTCACTGTATGCTGAGTCGGTGGTGCCACAGAAGCATATTCCTTGCTCTCCCTTCTTCTGCAATATAGTGCAGAAGCAGTGGGCGAAACTGGGATCTCTTCCCTCTCCAGGGGTCTCAGAGAAAAAACTATTTAATGTGGCTCCTTCCTTTACATCCTTGCTAGAGGTCCCTCCCATAGATGAACCACTAAACTCTTTGTTTCCCAATTCCACCATTCCAGGGGACATAGTCAAAGCACTCAGAGCAGAGGACAAGAAGTTTGAATCTTCCCTGCGCAAATCCCATCAGGCTTCAGTGTAGTCGGTCAAGGCGTCTACATCTGTGGCCTTCCTCGTTCGGGCCTCTATCCTGTGGCTCCGCGAATTACAGGATCTGATTCCCCCTGACAAGGTTCGTGCCCATCAGAACTGGGTAAGTTACTGGCCACATCCCAGTACATGGCTGACGCTTCCCTCCATGCTGCAAGGTATTCTTCACGTGCCATAGCAGCAGACATCTCAGCCCGTAGACTTCTATGGCTCAAGAATTGGCGTGCGGACCTGAAAGCTAAGTGGTGCCTGGCTACTAAGCCTTATAGTGGGGGGCACCTCTTTGGCGAAGCCCTCAACCCTTACTTAGTAGAAAAGACTCTGATTAATATAAGTAAGAAGGGGGATAAGCGACCAACTATTTTCACAGGCAGTCCTTTCGTGCAGCTTCAAACTAGGACTGGCCTCAAAACACTCGTACCTTTCCCCAAAGATCAGAGCGCCAGCAGGACCGTCCCGCACCCAGACCCAAACCACAGTTCCAGGCTAGGCGACCCTTTCAAGACTCGGGAGGATGCCCTTTCAAAAGAACTAAGTGACTCCAGGGACACTCCCCCCCATAGGCAATTGACTGTCCCCTCTACGCCGATGTATGGGCAGCCACCACCACGGACTCCTGGGTGGTAAACACCATCACTCAGGGTCTTATGCTGGAATTTTGGTCTAGCCCGCCGGAACTTTTCCAGTCTTGCCCCACCCCCACGAACAAGAGCAAAGCAGACCTCATGTCAGAGGCCATTTTCCATTTGTCACAGATACGGGCCATAGAACCAGTGCCAGAGGATAAGAACGGGCGGGGGTTGAACTCCCTTCGATGGTGGGCCTCCCCAGCAATGTCAAGGGGAACACAGTTGAAAGAACCAGTCAGGATTACTCTGACCACGGACACCAGCCTCTTTGGCTGGGGAGCACACCTCCAGTCTCAATTGGCTCAAGGTTGGTGGTCCCAGACAGACTTAGCAAACAACATAAACTGGTTGGAGCTCAGGGCCATACATTTAGCCTTACGCCACTTCAGCAGCAGGGTGGCGGGGCAACATGTCCTGGTGCTCACAGACAACATTGCTGCAAAGGCCCACGTGAACAGGCAAGGGGGGACCAGATCCAGGCCTCTCATGAAGGAGGCCCAATTGTTGGGGACTTGGGCGGAGAACAATCTTGCTTCCATCAGGGAAGAACACATCTCTGGAGTGGCGAATCAGCAGGCAGATTCCTTGAGCAGATCAACTGTGGACCACGCCGAATGGCGCCTGGACCTGGGATTGTTCCGGGAGATCGCGGACAGGTTTGGTCTCCCAACCTTAGACCTCTTTGCTTCCCCAGCCAATTCCCAACTCCCGAGATTTTTTCCTGGTTCCTGTCTCCAACAGCAAGGAGCTGATGTATGCATTTCCTCCCCTACCACTACTTCCAGCGACAATCCGCAAGATCTTGCACGAACGGGCAGAGGTCATTCTGATTGCCCCGCATTGGCCGAGACGTCCGTGGTTTGCCGACCTGGTGGAGCTTTCCATCTCTCCCCTGTGGAGGATTCCCTCAAGTCGTATTGTCCTCACCCAAGGAGCCCTTCAGCATCCAGATCCTCAGTGACTCCAATTAACCGCTTGGCACTTGAGCGGTGGGCCTTGACCCAAGATTCATATTTGTCGAGGGTGATTGCCATGATTCAGCAATCCAGGCACCCCTCCACGAATAGAATCTATTGGAGGAGTTTCTGTACCTGGTGTTCAGGACACAATATGGAACTCTCGAACATCTCTATTCCGATTGTTTTGGAATTTCTGATGCATGGGTTGGACAAAGGGTTATCCCCAAACACCATCCGCACACAGGTCGCAGCTCTATCCACGGTGCTTCTATGTGACAATTCCACACCCTGACTCACCACCCTATGATGCATTCCTTTCTAAAAGGAGCAACTAATACCAGACACCCAGCGGTCCACCGTTACCCTTCTTGGGATCTACCCCGGGTCTTAAAGGCCCTCACCTCGCCACCCTTTGAGCCCATTAACACATGCTCACTGAAACTGTTGTCCATGAAGGTGGCTTTCCTCGTAGTGGTCACGTTGGACAGGCGAATTTCAGAGCTGGCTGCCCTCTCAGTTAGAGAGGACCTGTGCATTTTCCATGCAGACAGGGTGACCCTTCGACTGGATCCTTCCTTTGTTCCCAAGGTCAATTCCTTGTACCATAGGTCCCAGGAGGTGGTGCTTCCTAATTTCTGCCCTAATCCTTCTCATGACCTAGAGAAACAATGGCATACTCTGGATGTTCGCAGGGCCCTGCGACGTTATATCAAATGGACTTCGGCCTTCTGTAAATCTGAAGCACTGTTTGTGTCATTTCAGCCCTCTTCCATGGGTCAGGTGGATTAGGGCTTGCATTGCCCAAGCATATCGGTCACAATCATTGACCGTTCCTGGACACATCACTGCCCATTCCACCTGCGGTGCCGCTACATCAGTGGCTTGGGTGACCCAGGCATCTATTGGGGATATTTGCAGAGCGGCAACATGGTCCTCGCCTTCTTCCTTTGTCAAACATTATAAAATTGACAAATTTGTCTCCTCGGATGCCTCGTTTGGACAGAGGGTGTTACAGCAAGTGGTATCAGCCCGTGGGACTCAGGCCCAAACTACTTCCCCCCCTTAGGGACAACAGGACTTTGGTATGTCCCACTTGTGGATTCTCCATCCAATCATGCTGGAGAAGGGGCGTTGTCTTACCTGAACGTCTTTTCTCAGCATGATGATGGAGAATCCACTCCCTTCCTTTTAGTGTCCGTTTGGTCCTGTGCCCAGTGTAGGAGCAGCATACGCGTTGGACTAATGTCTGTGCCTCGCCTTCGTCACAAACTGGGGTGCTCTTGCACAGCAGAGGCATGGCAACCTTTAGAGTTAGTCTTATTGGAGCAGGCAGATTAAGACAACCCACTTGTGGATTCTCCATCATCATGCTGAGAAAAGGCGTTCAGGTAAGACAATGCCCCATCTCAATCCATTTTTCTTCATTATTTGCAAAGGGGCACTATGATCATGAATAACAGTTTCTGGGGAAAATAAGAGAAGTGGCGTAAACCCTTATTTATTAACCTTTCAGGAGCACCTGAAAACAGGAAATTTTATTAGGTAGAGCTTCTTACATTGTAATAAGAATTTTGTAATGCTAAATAGGCTAACAAGCAATTGATAAATAATAATTGTTGAGACTCAGCTAAACAAAATATACTGTAAACTGATAAAGTAAAATCTGCTTTACTTCATCCTTGACTTTAGTATCCAGGCAGTTATTGCCAATAATCTAGAATGGTGTTGGCACTGTTTTCTTCCAGGATTTCTTTAAAATTTCCATTCTAGTCTGTAAGATTAGAAATTCTTGGTGATTTCCCATCCAAATACTACCTAGTCTAACGCTCCTTAGCTTTTTCATAATAAGTTTCTTTATTAGTGTACAATATGTTACATGAATTTATTGCAACCAAACTTTTAGGCAGGGCTTGGATCCATATATGTAAGTTTACTTATGTAAGAATTGGATCCCAGACTAATAAAAAATCAGAAAACCGTTATATAAACATCTAATGGCAAGTTTCCCCTTTCTCAGTGAAGAGATACTGTGTAGCTCCTTACACTAAGGAAAGCTGCTAAAAGAAAATCAGATGTATATCAGAAAGTTTCAAATGTACATGTGGTATATTAATCCTAAATTGAAAATAGTTGCTGGAATTCCCGTAATTCCATCTCATTCATTTCAATAAATCTTGTTGAAAGGGATTGTTTGATAATCCTTCTTGTAAAGGAATTGATTCTGGTTTCTGATCAAGTGGCAACAAACATAATGTGATTTACTTCTGACTGGCATCCAACAGTACTTTCAACATCTCTAGCAAAGCAAATCTCCTGTTCTGTTCCTTAGATCCTTTAACTGAGAATTCTTCTGAACGTTATCCCATGTGTTCTGCTCAGGTAAAGTACTGAATAGACAGTACAGTTAATACTGTCCTATCTTGCAAGTAACTGTGAAGTACTGTGATCCACCCATGGTAATACATAATAAGCATACTTTCAGCATGCCATTAATAAAAACATCAGGAGTCGTTCTCATGCATTTAATTAAATAAGTCAATGCACACAGCTTCTCACATTATTTGGGTTATCAATGCAAGCTTTGTTTAGATGCTTCCTGTCAAGATACATATAGCCAAGACACTGGTAAACCAAACTGCATATTATCATTGTCTGCATAAATCACAGATCTCACTTTGCTGTAATTCTTTGCAGTGAGAAGCTGGAAAAAGGCCAAGTGAAAACATAATTTAAACACTAAATCAGTTACATTCCAAGGCATTTGCTTAGTGTTTAATAGGTTCTCAAGGGATGAGAAAATTACTGAAGTGCATTGTTTTGACATGAGACAGAGTGAGTCATTGCTTGTCACTATATTTTAGAAGTCTCCATATTTATTGTCTGAAATGAACTTTTAAAAAGTTATCAGTGCACCCATATAGACAGAGAAATGCATATAGACTAAATACATTTAGTTGAATTGTTACACTGAAGAAATGTTTCCCATTTCTCTGATTCACTCTGTCTGTTCCTTTAGGGTTCTCTTCTATATACGTTGGGTGGTTTGAATGACTTTCCCCTTCAAATACTCCCAGATTCATTCCTGTTCCTTCTACTTGGCACACATCAATTTTATCAAACTGCAAATATATGGAGTGTACATTGGTGATAACTTTGGCAAATCCAGAGCATGAATGTATAATTAATGCAAAAGTCACTTAATAAAGTCAGGGAAATGGAGCATATTGTATATATTTACAATATATCTGTATTATACTAAGAGCTATGATTTGGATAATATTTTTATTTTGTTGTATGATTTTTAAACCCATGACATTGTAGGTATGAAATTTTTGACTTAAAAATCCAACAAATATAGCTGGAAATCATTTTTTTAGTTTTTTAAAGGTGTAGTAGCATATGAAAGTAAAACACACTGTACAAAAATAGATTTAGTAAAAGTACAATATTTTGCAATTATATTTTGAATACTGAAATTATGCCACACATTTCATTATGAATGTAGTTCTAGCTTATTTATTTTTCTCCATGATATCATGAACAGCACAAACTAAATTGTTCAACACTGTTATTTTACAGAATGATTTAGATGAGTCTTGTACAAGATAAAGATACAACAACATACAAGTATCAAAGAGTAAATATTTTTGAAAGATATCCTGGCTGGATATTGTGAGATATTTATTTTCTCTTCTTCTGAAGAATGTGGTTTAGTTATTTTGCTTGAGTTAAATAGATTATGTGACATTGTTATTATTCAGCAGTGGGAGGCTCCTATGGCATCAATCTCACAGGTAGAATGTCCTGTTTTGGGACCACCAAATTGAATGATCAAATAACTTATTCTAAAAGAAAACAACACGGGTTTTATGAAACATTTAAAAAATGTTATCAGTTATTCAATTTACTCTAGAAAATAATTAAAATCTTTTGGAGAGAGGCAGACACACTGAATTAGGTGGCCACTATCCTTAAAATCACCCTTCCCTCTCTTAAAGACAAACCGTCCTTTAGGACTCTGTCCAAGCTTTACTAGGGAATTCTTTTTACTATATTTATTCAAAGCTCTATAGTAACATTGCTGTGATAAAAGCATATGCATAAATCCATCCCAAGAATTGCACCTCATCATAATTAAACACTTTCTTTAAAAAATCTGCTAACATTATTCTGCAGGCAAGTGAATCTGCAAGCCACATGGATGCAGGAAGTAGGATGTGTTTATAGACTATTAATGGTAAGACATAGAAACAGTTGCAATGAAAGAAAATCCTCGCAACCCCTCTCAGATATGAAAAATTAGGCCAGCCTGCCACCAAGAGACCTTCCCAAAGTCCAGTCAGATAGTCCTCAGGTTATGACAGCAATTGGCCTAGAATTTCCATCGCTAAACAATGCAGTGATGAAATGTGATTACTCATTGTTAACATATCAAGATTTATTAGTACAAGAAGATGAAAAACTTAAGATATAGAGAACAATCGACTTCAGAAGTTTAGTTTTCAATAGTTTTCATATACACAATTTTTAAAAAAATTACATAGAGCCAAGACACTGAATAAAAAGTAACTGGTATTAAACAAGATAACAATGATCTGCAACTCACATTGGAAGTATACCTAGACCAGGGGTTCTCAACCTTGGCAACTTTAAGACTTGTGGACTTCAATTCTGGGAGTTGAAGTCCACAAGTCTTAAAGTTGCCAAGGTTGAGAACCCCTGACCTAGACAACTGACCCGTATACTTCCGTAACTGGTGGAGATGAGCACAACACTGACAGAGACTACCAACAGGCCCTCTGTTCAAAGTTCCTCCTCCAAGGCTTTATGAAGGGCCAGCAGCTTCTACCACAAGCTGCAGAGTGCACGATGAGCCTTCCTCTTGTTCTGCAAGCACTCCAAACAACATGCAGCTGCCAGCTTTGCCCCGACTTGCAACTGACTCTTTTTCTCTGGCTGGTCTTGTTGCACTCTCAATGGATAGTGGGCTATCACTCCTCATACCAGTAGAGAAAGATGGGGCTTCTCTCCCATACCACCACCCTGCTTCTATGCCAGTTTCATCCTGTTGCTTCCTCCCTGGCCACACTCAGCAAACTTTTCAACAGACAAGGCTCTGCCATCTTTGCCATGATCGCCACACATGTTCTGGGTTGTAGCCTCACCAACAACCTGGATCCCGAGCCAGGAGCAGGAGGAAGATGGTGAAGGTCAGCTGGGGACAGCAGCAGCAGGGATAGGAAGGAGCCCTGGTGGTGCAGTGGTTAAAATGCAGTATTATAGGAAAACTCTGCCCACAGCCTGGAGCTCAATCTTGACGGGGCTCAAGATTCTCAGCCTTCTATCCTCCCAGGGTCAGCAAAATGAGGATCTAGATTGTTGGATGCAATATGTAAATAATGCTTTTTCATTGTAAACCATCAAGAGAATGCTGTATATAAGCCTAAATGCTATTGCTATTGCTATATATGGCAGAATGCAGGATGGCCGAAAGGCAGAAATGTTGGGGAGATAGGCAGGAGGGAAGTGAAGCAGAAGCAGTTTGTGAAGGGCAGAAGTGTGAGATCCTCACCTGATGACTACAACCAGGACTGCTGAAATTGCTGTCGCTAATCGGACCAGGTTACTTACGGGACCGTCTGCTGCCCCATGAATCCCAGCGGCCGGTTAGGGCCCACAGAGTCGGCCTTCTCCAGGTCCCATCAGCCAGACAGTGTCGCCTGGCGGGGCCTAGGGGAAGAGCCTTCTCTGTTGCGGCCCCAGCCCTCTGGAACCAACTCCCCCCAGAGATCCGTATTGCCCCCACCCTCTCCGCCTTTCGTAAACTGCTTAAAACACACCTCTGCCGGCAGGCCTGGGGCAGTTAATATCTTGCCCCTAGCCAGTGTATGTTTGTGTGTATGTTTGTTGAATGACTGGTTTTCTTTTAACTTAGGGGTTTTTATATATGTATTTTAACTGGTGATTTCTATTTATGTTGTGAGCCGCCCTGAGTTCTCCGGAATAGGGCGGGATAGAAGTCAAATCAAATAAAAATAAACAATATAATCACCTGATGTTTTGTTTAACGACTGCTTCACCTAATGACTGTTTTACTTAATTCCAGACCTAATTAGGATTGTAATCCAAGGACAATCTGTACCCTTTCTGAGACTGAAAAGTGTTGCTCAGGTCACTAAAAATTATTATAAGCTTGGGAAATTCATTCCTAAGATTCTGTAGGTGTTTTGATATCATTAGTGTCCACAGAAAAAAGAAAGGCATCATCTCAGTCTCTAAGCTAAAGAAAACTATCACACTATAAGGAGAGTAATTCAAAAGCTAGTAAGTCAATATGGTACGTGCCTATCCTCCATCAGCTAAGCCCTCTTGTAGTTCTCCTTTGCATTGCCTCCTTTGATTCTAATTGTCAAGTGCATTTACTACTGGGGACCAAGCTTTTTTCTGCATCTATTCATTTACACACAAATAACCTACCCTCCCAAGCAAAATACAACATAAAAAGACAAAAGAGTCTTGATGTTTTTAAGGTTTTATTATAGGCAGTTTCCAATCAAGACCTCACAAAATGGAGTCAGCCTTGAAAGTCCAGGTTGGAAGCATTTACCTTGGAAAATGTGGGGATGAGACATGAGGACTGTACATGCAAAGCCAATCCCATCATAACTCACTTCAGGGTTCACATGTGCACAATCCAGATGGTCATGACCAACAGTCATGATATAGCATGATCTAATTATTTTGATTGTTACATCTATCTGGGTAGGTTTACAGTGACAATGCCAATAGATGTTTATGTTATGAATATTCCATTACTATAGTATTCCAGCTGTGACCAAGGTTTTTCCATATTTTCTCTCTTCATTTCAGAAGGAGTTAACCTCCTAAGCATATTAAGTTTTAAGGCCACCAGGATATCATATTTCAGACCCAACTCTTATCAGACATTATAGTAATAAAATTGACTAGCCATTTATATTTCTGTTTTAATGTATTTTGATAATGTGTTAAAGTTGATCTTGCAAGAAATGTCTACAGCTGGGATTTGATCTCTGAGTAAGATCTTTATCACTCATCTCCCCATTGCCCATGAATAACTCAAAGCTTCTCCATTTCCAATTTTCATATATTCCATACTTTGAAGCAATAGGCCATCACTGGTATAATCTTGACACTGAAGATGTCGATTTATGCTTTGACTTTGCCACCTATTTTAGAAATGACTTTTAGACTATATAATTTTTCAGCATGACAATTTTGGGGACAATTTTGTCCCTTTGCCAAAAACTTATTGTATTGCAATATTAACTAAACAGTAAAAGATAGAGACATTAGTTAAGTACCATTCCATTTAATGATTCAATTAATTTGGTAAAATTCTTAAAGTCTTAATTCCTCAAGACATCCATTACCAGGCTCATTCCTATGTTGTTTACAGAATAATTTCTATAAGAATAAAAGTAGATATATGTAGCTTGTAAGAATGGTTCAGTACACCAAAACCTCAAATAAGTGAAAAAAATGAAAGAAGTCAAAAGAAAAATCTTTACAAGTCCTTTAATAAACAATCCTAAAATGGCAATAGACAGGCAATCCTGACTAGAAGAAAATTTCACAGGTGGGATGTCATTGCCTGATAGTTTAGCAGAGCTTTGTAAGAGAGACTCGGTTGTAAGTACTGTATTAAAGAAATATATATTAAACCGAATTTACAAAATTCTGCAAAAAATCTAAGTCATTGGTTAAAAGTAAACAGATAATCAAGCCTTCTCTTTTTGCAACTGCTAACCATTGAATGCAAACTCTTAAAACTGCAAAATATCAAGACTAATCTTCCCCTCTAAAACAGAATTATAATACATAATAGTGTGCATTTATTTTGTAGCATTGTCCATTATTCATACAGTTTTATTCTACAATTTTAAAAACTTTGCTTGTAAATTCTTTCCCCAAACATTTGCCCCCCCAAAAGACTCCAACTGCTTATTCTAAAAAAGTTGGAAACAAGAAACAACTAGAATTCAATGGATTTGATAAACTTGGCTGTGACATATTCCTACTGAAATCCAGCCTTAACCTCAGAATTGATAGAATGTTGTAAATATTTTTAGAACTTTTTGAACTATTCTGTATCTTATATTCATACTTTTTGCACACTATTTTATAAATAGTAAACCGCAATAATTAATTACTAAAACAATAATCAACCAAATGTTTCAACATTTTGAAACTATATTCCTATAAAAATAAAAGGAAAGGTTTAAAAAGGAACGATTCTTACATTCACTTACTGCCAAATCTATAATATTTCCAAGATTTTAAAGAAGGGGCATTGTCTTACCTGAACGCCTTTTCTCAGCACCGAGATGGAGAATCCACCAATGGTTTTGCTTTGTCTTCCTGCCCTTGAGACCAAGTCAGCCAAACTTGCCACACCCCTTGCTGGGCTGGGACCCAGTCCTGACAAGGGTGAAAGCAGCTGAAGAGGTGTTGGCTCTCATAACCCTACTCCTGGCCTAGCGGATCTAAAGGGTGGGAGTGGATTCACCATCTCCGTGCTGAGAAAAGGCGTTCAGGTAAGACAACGCCCCTTCTCCAGCACAGGAGATGGAGAATCCACCAATGGGACATACCAAAGCCTTACTGTCCCAATGGGAGGGAAACAGACAAGGCCGAGTCCGCATCCCCAGACACCACCTGCTGAAGGACCCTCTGACCAAAGGAGGCATCCACGGAAGCAAAGCGGTCAATTCTGTAATGCCGAACAAACAGAGAGGGCAAAGACCATGTCGCAGCTCTGCAAATCTCCTCGATGGACGCCTGAGTGGCCCATGCTGCCGAGGTCACAGCACTGCAAGTGGAATGAGCTGTGACATGACTTGGAGCTGGCAGGGAAAACGACTGGTACACCTCCGCAATGTAAACCCTGATCCACCTGCCTATAGTGGAGGCAGATACCTTATGTCCCAGGGAGGAAGGGTGAAAGGAAACGAAGAGGGCTTCAGACTTGCGAAAGGATGCCGTTCACTTGATGTATCGGCGTAGTGCTCTGCGTATGTCCAGTATGTGCCACTGCTGCTCCAAGTCATGGGAAGGATTAGGACAAAAATCCAGCAAAACAATCTCCTGGGCCCTTATGAAAAAGGGAGTTGACCTTGGGTACGAATGTGGGATCCAATTGAAGGAACACCCGGTCCCGGTGGAAGATACAGAGGTCATCCCTGATCGATAGTGCCGCCAGCTCAGAAATTCATCTGGCTGATGTGATAGTGACCAGGAAGGTGACCTTGTGGGACAAGGACCGTAGAGCACTAGTTGTGAGAAGCTCAAATGGTGGTTTGGTGAGGGCCCGTAGGACCTTGGGTAATTCCCAAAAGGGATACCTGTGTACCATGGGTGGCCTAGTATTCGTAGCGCCCTTGAGAAAGGTACATATCCTGGGATGCTGGGCCAAAGGGACTGAATTGTCACAGGTAAGGTTGATAGGGTTGCCACCTGTCTATGGATGGTATTAGGGGCTAAGCCCTTATCCAGGCCGTTGAGGAGGTATTCTGAAATCTGTGGAATTGTCAAGTCCGAGATATCCAGTTGCCGCCTATCGCACCAATGGCAAAAATTCCTCCATGTGGAGTCGTAGATGCGATTGGTCACCGGTCGGCAAGAAGCCTGAATCATGGAAATCGCTCTAGCCGAGAACAACTTTGAGTCATGATCCAGCGTTCAAGTGCCAGGCGGCTAACTGTAGCACTGGGGGTCCGGGTGACGTAGAACCCCCTGGTGGAGAGACACACGATCTGGCGGGATTTTCCATGGGAGAGAGCGGGAAAGGTTCTTCAGGTCAGCGAACCAGGGTCTCTGAGGCCAGTAGGGGGCCATGAAGATTACCTCCGTTCGTTCTTGAAGCAGTTTGCGAATGATTGCCGGAATCATGGAAGAGGGGTAAATGTGTAGAGTAGACCCTCCAGCCATGGAGCTCGAAGGGCATCCACCCCTGGGGATGGAAACTGGGAAAAAATCTCGGGAGCTGGGCATTTGCCGGCGAAGCAAACAAATCGAGGACCGATTGGCCGAACCTTTGTGAAATCTCTGCGAAGAGATCCGGATGCAGGCACCATTCCGAGTGATCCACGGTCGACCTGCTCAGGAAGTCCGCTTGCCGGTTTGCCTCCCCTGAAATGTGTTTGGCCCTGAGGGAGGAAAGGTTGGTCTCTGCCTAGGAGCCCACTAACTGGGCCTCGGTCATGAGGGATCTGGATCAGGTACCCCCTTGCCAGTTCACGTGGGCCTTCGCCACCACATTGTCCGTAAGGACTAGCATGTGTTGCCTTGCAATCTCGTTGTGGAAGTGGCAGAGAGCCAGGTGAATGGCTCTGAGCTCCAACCAATTGATGTTGTGTCTCAGATCCGTGTGGGACCAACGGCCCTGCGTGAACTGAGACCAAAAGTGAGCTCCCCAGCTGAACATACTGCCGTCCGTTGTAAGCATAAGATGGACGGGTGCCTTGTATAGTGACCCTCTGGCTACCACTGGAGATAACCACCAACAGAGGGATCTCAGGATTTGAACAGGAACTCTTATCCTTCGGTTGGATGAGCTGACGCCCAATCTCTGGAAGGAGAGGAGAAACCACTGAAGACTACTTGTATGGAGTCTGGCCCAAGAAATTATGTTGATGCAAGAAATCATCTTTCCCAGGAGCTATGAAAGTAGAGCCAGCGGCACCATGTGGTCCCTGTACACTTTGAGTGTCAGGTCCCGGATACTGTCTCGACACTCCTGGGAAAGATAGATCAGGCAATTGACTGTGTCTATAACGGCACCCAGGTGTGAGAGATGGATAGAGAGAGTTGTTTGACTCTTTAGGAAGTTCACGAGAACCTGTGCTGTTGAAGGACCTGGATGGACAATTCCAGATCCGACTGAGCTGCTCGAAGGGATGACGACTGGATAAGGATGTCATCCAGGTAGCATTGAATGCCTACCGGCACCTGTCTTAGGCATTCGGCGACCACTGCCAGGATCTTGGTGAACACCCTGGGAGCTGAGGAGAGGCCAAACGGGAGGGCCCTGTATTGAAAGTGATGGCCCATATAACAGAACCGGAGAAACTGCCTGTAGTCAGGAAGAATGGGGATGTGGAGATATGCATCCGTGAGGTCTATTGACGTTAGGAAGTCTCCTTCCTGACGCTCCCTAAGATGGATCGGAGCATTAGCATTTTGAATTTCAGATATGCAATGTGGGAATTCAGACCTTTTGAGGTCTAGAATTGCTCTCCATCCTCCTGAGGTCTCGAGGACCACAAAGAGGATGGAATAGAATCCCCGTCCCTGCTGACCAGTCGGCACTGGTTCTATGGCCCTGATGTCTAGAAGATGACAAATGGCCTCTTGCATGTGACCCCGTTTGGCTAAGTTCCGTGGCTGCAGACAAGGGATAAAGCGTCCTGGAGGGCTGGACACAAATTCCAGGGATAGATCGAATTGGATGGTTTGTAAGACCCAGGAGTTCGTGATGGTGAGCTCCCACTGATGGAAGAAGAGGGATAGCCTGCCATCTATGGGAGGGGTGGCCTGAGAGTCACTTAGAACTCCTAAAGGAGCGCCCTCCCCCTCGAAAGGGCCGCTTCCCTGTTGTTGTTGTCTGGGTCTAAAACCTGATCTATCGTACAATCTGATCGATCTGATCCTGTCTGACCTAGAAGGGGCGGGGAGGCTATGAGGCTCCCGAGCCTGTTTCTGGTCAAAAGGACTCCCTGCGGGTGTACGGGTTAACGCCCGTCTGCCCGCCTATTAAGATGGGCCATGACGTTCTGCTTGTCCTTATTCTCAACCAAATAAGGATCCAGGGCCTGTCCAAATAAGCGTCCTTCTTGATAAGGAGCCGCGGCCGGACACCACTTGACTTTGGCATTGGCTTGTCAATGTTTCAGCCATAGCATCCAACGTGTTGTGACATTGGATGCTAGGGACTTGGAAGAAAATCTGGCCAACTGTAAGGTTGCATCAGATGCATATTCTGTTGCTGCCACCAGCTTACTCAAATCTTGATGAGTACGTATGTCCTCCGGGGGAAGCCTGGCCTGAAGTTGGCGGAGTCATAGAAAAGAGGTCCCGACAAAGAACGAGGCACAAGTGGCCATTTTTATTGTCCAGGCTGCTGCTTGGTGAGTTCTACGGAAGGCCAATTCCCATTTCCTGTCCTCTGCCTTTAGCATCTCAGCCATATCACCCGACACTGCAAACGAGGTCAGGAGGGAGGCCCAGGCTTCATCCACCTTTGGTACCTCCAGTGCATCAGTTAGATCGGGAGTGGTACTGTATAGCTTCTTATTTATTTATTTATTTGTTTGGGCTTGTATGCCGCTCCTCTCCAGAGACTCGGAGCAGCTAACAACATATATATAAACAACAAATTACAATAAAAATCCCAAACAAGAAATATCTAAAAATACAATAAAACACCCACTCAAATTCAACAGTCAACCACAATCATCCCCAGGCCTGCCGGCAAAGATAAGTTTTAAGATTTTTTCGGAAGGCCGGGAGAGTCGGAGAAATGCGGACTTCAGGAGGCAATTGGTTCCAGAGGGGGGGGCGCCACAACAGAGAAAGCCCTCCCCCTAGGGCCCGCCAGATGACATTGTTTCGCTGACGGGACCTGGAGGAGGCCGACCCTGTGTGCTCTCACCAGTCGTAGGGAAGTATGTGGCAGAAGGCGGTCCCGTAAGTATCCTGGTCCCATGCCGGACATTTCTTGTCCGTTCCTCCCAGAGAAAGAAAGGTACCTGGTGAAACCCATTGGTTTCGTACGGCATTGAGGAAAAGAAATGGGCAAGGGACGGGGTGCTGAGCCGCAACTGTTTCGAAGAATACTGGATTTGTACCTGAACCAGGTGGGAGGTCCGGTTGAGATACCCGATTGGACCCTATATTGGCCGTTATGCTAGCCTTGCGTAACAGCGGTAAAAAGAGGGCCAGATTGAAGAGACCCCTAGGTGGAGAAGGATCTGGAGGGGGCTCGTCTTCCTCTGACAATGGGAAGTCCGGCTGTTCGTAATCCGTTGGGGAAGAGACCCCGCTATGTGAAGAACGGGAAGGCGAGTGGGGACCCCAATCTCCGGAAACCTTGACTGGGAAAAATAGGGTGGCAGTACGGGTGGCATGGCTTCTGGCCCGGGCATACAGTGGGACCGAGTAGCGAGTGCCCTGTCCACCGCCTGAGAAATCAGAGCCTCAAGTCAGCTCTCAAAAGGAAGCTCATCAGATTCTGCCTCCCTGAGTCCAGCGTTTGTAGGGGTAAAGGTGGCCTCTGGACCCGAGTGCAATGCCCACGAGGAACATGCAGTTGAATGTCTCCTCCTGGGCCACCGCGGGAGGAGGAGAAAATGAGGTGGAAGACTCTTCCATAGACCACACTCCCTGGGCAGAGAACGAAGGTCCTAGAGGGAAATCAAAGTCCAGGACCCCTGCCTGTTCTGCCTCTGTCCTGGCCTGCCTCTCTGCTCTGGAGAACTCCTTCTCCAGAGTCTAGTGGCTCCTGCTGGCTTGCTTCTCCGCCAATTTAGAAGGCTTTTTGTGAGTGGCCTTCTTCTTATCCTTAATTATGCCTGCCGTGTCTTGTTTGCAGGAGTGGACCCTTTCGTGGCTTGTGGATGGGGAGACGTGGTCATGTGTTGTGGCACCATGGAATCCTCCATCCTGGGTCGAGCTATCTCAGGAGTCCTGAGAGGAAGCTCTGGCAGGTGATTATTTGGTGGGAAGAGAAATTCGAGCAGGGACTATGCGCTGTTCCCCTGGCCACCTGACCGGTAATTCAGTTCGTAGTCCAGTCACGTTCTCCTGTTGTGATGGAGGCCCAAACACAGTTTGGCTCCAGGTACCTGGTGCCACCCTGTGGGCCCTAGGTGGCCAGGCAAATGCACCAGTATGGCCCAAAAGTGGGCGCAGAGGGGCTTAATCCGATTGTCAACTGCGAAATGTGCTTATCTGGTCAACCTAAAATGGCTGCCACACTGAAAATGAGGCCTAGGCACCGTGTGGCTAGAAGGCCTGAAGTAAAGCAGCACGGAACAAACAAGATGGCGGCCGCTCCGAACGTTGCGGCTGAAAAAACATTCCAAAACAGCTCCACATTGTTTTTGGAGCCTTTCCCCTTGCTCAGTAGGGAAATGAAGGCAGCGAGTGGGGAAAACGGCCCAAGAGGAACCCCCCCCCATTCGCACGAGAGTTTCTGATAGCTGCGGCTTGTTTGCAGCGACCAAAATGGCAGCCGTGACTTTCCAATGCTTTAAAATTCATCGGAGACCAAAAAAGGCCTCAGAAGTCTCTCCTGCAGCAGCTGAGGTGGAATTGAGCTGCCGCGCTGAGCACAGCGCTAAGACAACTTGGAGGAAAAATAAAGATAAGGGGAATTCCCCAGAGCCCTGTGGGAATAATAATAAGTAGATAAGGTTTACACCCCTCTCAGCCGTCAGCAGCCGATGCAGAACAGCGCTGATCCCAGCGCTGTTGAAAGGCTGTGGGGGTGAGAGAAGAATGGATTTTCCCCTAATTCCCAGGAAATAAATCACCCCTGGAAGTTGGAAGAGGGAAAATTCACTAATGAGTTCACTCTACCTGCTAGACCTGAGAACCAAACCTGATATGTCTTGAAGGGCTGGAGACCAAGTCAAGACTGGGTCCCAGCCCAGCAAGGGGCGTGGCAAGTTTGGCTGACTTGGTCTCAAGGGCAAGAAGATAGCGCAAACCCATTGGTGGATTCTCCATCTCCTATGCTGGAGAAATGTCCCTTAAAAAACACGGAGATGTGTCCTTATGCAGTCTGAGCATGGGACTGCAGAGGGAAAGAGATCAGACAGCAGGTTTATCCTGAAAGCCTAAGAAGATAAACAAATCAACATCTGAGAAATATTTACACATTTAAATGCCAAACGAACGTAATGAATACTTGTAGATTTACAGAAGCTCTAACATCATAAATTATTTTACAAATTATTAAACATTATTTCACTAGGAATCCAGTGGCTCATGAATTTAAAAAACAATAATTCATAGGATAACTATCAATAGGATATATTTAAAAGCTGTTATCACATACAATATCTATACATTTTGAAAAACAGAATATATTCAGATGTGCCAAAATGATGTTGAGAATTAATAGACAATAGATGCATTTTAACTGTGCAATGTGGAAAAAACTGAAAGAAACCAGAAGGCACTCAAAGTTCTTAATGATGATTTAATCATTGTAAAATGATTTTTGATAACTACTGCTAACCCTCATTTTAATTAAATAAGAATTTCTTGCAGAAAAGGGATACAATAAGTTTTGTGGATTTTTATTCATAATATCATGCCACTAGTTAGATACAATTATTCAACTAATTATATATTATGTGCAACATACAAAAAGTTTTTATCACTTTGTTCATACAAGAACAGAGCTTTTATCTTGATTTTTAGTCTACTCTTTAAAACCAGTATAATCTTGACTAAATCATGTAGATTGCATTCCTGCATGAATATTTCAACTCATATGCTATAAATGTCTCCAGGGTGTGGTAAAAACCAATCTATTATTGAGAACTCAGCATTCAGGGCCTTAAAAATACTGCATAAATCCACCAACATAATCACAAAAACTATGCATTCTTACTGATGGCATCATCTAATGTGCGGTTTTTTGCCTAAAAACTCCTTTTTTTTTTTTACATTTTTGTCCCACTAGAAAATTTTCTGCACTACTCAAAAGGATTCCAAATTCAATGACAATCATTCCAGTATAGACTTCTCCTTGCCCTTTTGCCCTTAGAATAAACTAAGACTATTTTGACTTTTGTATGAATGTAAGTCCTTAAAGAACAAAAGATATACACATTGAGAAAAATTAAATACATGATCTAGATCTTGTTGTTTAAACAAACAGCCACTTCAGCAGCTACATGTACCCATTAATAATAAATAATAATTTTATTGTCACTTTGAATGTACACCAATCGGCATACATCAAAATGAAATTTCGTTGCATACAGCTCTCAAAGGGCCACCACCTCTGATATACACTCCTTGTTCATGGCCAGCTCAAGTTTCAGATCGTCTATTTTAGTCTCTAGAGAGCGAACTGATGGCAAACAGGACAGATGGAAATGGAGCTCCATGTGGATTAACCCTCAAATTAGCTGGTATTCCTGCACGACAACTTCGCCTCCTTTTCTTTTTCTGATCCTGTCTCTTCCACATTTTCCTTAAAGAGGCCTTGCTTCTTTTCGCTCCTGGAGCACGCTGCCGCTGTCACCAATTCCTCCAGAAGTCTCTCTCCATCCTCTGGGCCTGCCGACAGCCTCATCCAGTTCCTTCGCTCCATAAGCCCCGGGTCCTCTCCTCCTCTGCCTCCTTTGGAAACAGCCCTGATTTGCAATAAAATATGTCGCTGGGCCAGCAGTCAGATCTTGCTGCTAATAGTAGGGCAACTTTCTTTTCCTTGCCTTTCTATTATTATATGCTGGTCTATTTTCTTACCATTATTTCCAAGTACCATTTCAAACATGTGTTGCCATTTAAATCTCAAGAAAGGTATCTCTCAGCTATTCCCTTTACATTTGATGAAAAGGCAGACTGAATGGAGCCATGGAGCATGCCATTAGCAGTTATTCACAGTTCTGTTTTAACTTTTTTGGCAAAAGGGACATTTAAGGATAATGATGTCTGTGACTCAAAATGCAGAAAATAAAATTTCTTAAACCAACTGCAATGGCAAATTGTGTTGCTTTTAAAATGTCACATTAAATAAATAAATTCTTCATCACAAACAGTTTCTAGATAGAAAGTTATATACAGTCCACCTTCCTTTAAACCCTTAAGATTTTATTTTATGTCAGATATCCATTTGGGGGTTAACATGATTTCCACCTAACGGGTGGTGGTGGATTTCTTTATTTTTACACACAGCATATCTTATGTAGTGGTTTTTGTTGTTATTACAGTGACCACCAGGAGGCAACACATTACTGGTTTCATCCTTACTGGGATTCTTCAGACACTGGTAGCCAAATGTTATTCTATAGGATTCAAGCCTTATAATTGAACTCACATATGTTTGCACTTTAGATAACTATACACAGTGCCTTAGCTTTAATGGTCCTGGCACTCAGCAACTCCAGGAGAGGATATGTAGAAGTGTTATCAGAATGGTAAATGCAGTCCACCTTCTTTTAAGGTCTCACAGTAGAGTGATACATATTATGTCATGCTCCCATTTATGGACTTTTATATGATTCCCCCCCTTTATCAGGTGTTATAAATGTGTGTTAGAGTATGCTTCAAAGAGAGAGGGAGAGAGCAGTGTTGATTTATTTTAGTTTAAAACTCACATGACTCTCTCGATCCTGATAAAAGACGAGTCTATTTTTTTCTACTATTAGTTGCAGATCAGAGTTTTCATTATTACTATTGTTGGTGTTACAAAGGAAGTGAGAACTTTTCTGTCTGAATGCTACAGTTGTGATAACAGCAGGCTCAGTCAGAGTTAATATCAATTATCATCACTTGGAATTAAAGTCAAAACTGCTTCTATCTGAGCAGCTATTTGGGCATTCCATACTATCTCTTGGTCCTCCATACTGAAGAATTCTTTCTTGTAGACTAGAATATAGAATAGAATAATAACTTTATTGTCACTTTGAATATACACTAACCGGCATACATTAAAATGAAATTTCATTGCATACAGCTCTGAAAGGGTCACCACCTCCAATATACATTACATAAATATGACAAAAATAAACAAATACAGAATTATGCATATACCCATATATATTATATGACACAGAGAAACAACACAGTCTAGTTCGGATTATGAATACATGTGCATGGCAAGAAAAATGAAACTTGCGAGTTTACCAGATGGATGGAATAGGGAACAAAGTTACAGAATCAAGTAGTCCTGCTAGAAATACTTTGAAACCTCCACCCAGAAGGGAGCAACAGAAACAGACCATAAAGTGGGCATGTGGGGTCTCTAACAATGCTTTTGAGCTCTAAGCACGTAATACTTTCTTCTCATCCTTACACACTTACAGAACGTTGGATGTCAACTGAACACTCTGAAGTGCTGATCACATACATATGTACACACATAAGATGCATATGTATGCCTATAAATATATGTACAGTAGGAACCGAAGAGAGAGAAAATAATTCCATAACATTTTAGTTCCTGTGAAACAGATGTTCCCCAATCAGAGTGGGATTTATGATAATAATAACAGCAACAAGAAGCCATATTAGAAGTCAAATTATACCAAGCTATATCCTCAATCTCTTGAGGATAACAGGATCATATCCTCAAGCAAGAGACAGTGCAAACTCAAGGCTAAAAATATTTAAAAGAGCTCATTGAAGATTTTATCCACCAGAGAGCTATCTGGAATAAGGCAAAATTCAGACAATCTAAATGTTTTGTTAGTTTTCATTGAATGATTATTTCTTATGTATGTCTCACTGAGCTTCATTATACCGATCTTTGGTTGCTTATCCCAGGGCTTTTCAACCGGTGGTACGTGTACCACTTGTGGTACATTAATGAGTGGCAGGTGGTACGCAGCCCTGCCTAGCCAATTGTAGTGGGGGAGGGAAAGAGCCAGCACAGGCAAGGACTTGCAGTGAGAGAGTCCTCTGGAGCTGCAAAGGCCCCAAGCTCACTTCTAGCTCACCCTCCCCCATGAGAAAGGAGGAGGGGGCGGAGACAGGAGAGCCTATAAAAGGAGGCAGTTTGGGCAGGAGAGGGAGAGAGAAAAAAAGCAGTAGCCTTGGGAGGAGGCAGAGTCAGCTGCACTGAAGGGGAAGAAGGAGATCAAGCAGGCTGGCCATGAGCTGATATACAACTGCTGTTGCAGCCACCTGTGCTGGCAGCAGCAAACAGGCAAGAAATTCAATGGGGGAGGGGGTCACCCTCCAAGAGGAATGAAAAAAGGCAGCAATGGCTGGAGGTGAAGCACAGAGGAGGGAAGGAGATGGAGAGTGGAAGGATTCTTATGTGCTTTTGTGACTTTGAAGTTCTGGGATTTGTGCAATGAGGGCTTTGTGTTCTTAAGGAGTGTTTGGCAATTTCTATTTGGCTGATGGCTGATGTCTCATGTTAGCTTCTCTTGCTCTGCTGTTGTTAGCTGTAAGTTTTGCTGCAAGGGATTTTGAAGTATTTGTCTCCTGAATGGATTTTGCCTATAGCATTCCTTTACTTATGAATGGAGCCATTTGGGGAGGTTGCCTTAGCTGGCAGCCAGTACTTACATTTTTTTTCTTCCTTAAGTGCCGGCTGCGCTCCTTACTTTCCTTTCTAGCCAGTAGCTAATTCTTAAAGGGGAATGTGCCGTTTTAAGCTAGTTCACTTAGCAGTTTGTCTTTTCTGTCTCTGGAGGCCTTTCCTTGTTTGATCAATATATGGAATAGGGAAAATATGGGGGGGGTTCAAATTCTTCCTTCAGAAGGAGATGGGAATGAGAAAAGGGAGGCAGGGAAGGGAGGGGGGAAAGGAAGTCCCGCCTTAGCACTTGGCTACCAGTAGCTCTGCCATTGACTTTGCTTGTCAAAGGGTTGCAGAAGGGGATCACACGACCCTGGAACACTGTAACCATTATAAATATGAATCAGTTGCCAAGCATCCAAATATAAATCACATGATCCTGGACATGCTGCAATGGTCATAAGTGTGAAAAATGGTTATAAGTCATTTCAGTGCAATTGCAACTTTTGAACAGGGTTTTTTTTGGTCATCAAGTTTTTGACAGGTGGTACTCGAATATTGCCATATCCTAAAAGTGGTACAATCGGTAAAAAGGTTGAAAAGCCCTGGCTTGTCCTACAAGATCATAGATTTTTTTAAGTATAGAGGCTAAATCATACAATGAAGACAAATATCTACAGTAGTGGCCAAAATTGTGGAAACCTTTTGGGAAAAGTGTACATTTGAGATTTGATGGCTAATAACACCACTTTTTTTGAAGTAGTACCATAAAGTTATATATCAATGGAAAGATAATTTAATCAAAAATGTAATGCAACAAAGTTAGTTCAATTATCTGTATTCTATGAAAAATTATAGCCAAATAACCAGAAAAAGGAAGCACAACTTGCTTAGGTTGATATCAGGTAGCTTTCCTTGATCTGATTGCAGCCAATCAGCATGAGTGTTTAGAGAGCCAATCAGGTGTCATCTTATTTTGGCAATAGCCAATCAGATCATAGTAAGATTCAGTTATTGATGTCATGTATTGAAGCTGAGAGGAGGACATCTGTCAGTGTGTTATGTGATCGCTATCAAGTTGGTTGGAGTTTTTTTTGTGTTCTTTCATTTAGTGAGCTTGTAGAACGTAATAAAATTAAAGTAATGGTGCAAAGAGTTGACTGGTCATCCAGAAACTGATGTAAAATAGTATTATTAAGTGAACAAGGCTACAGTTATAAAGAAATTAGAAGAAAAATTGGTGGAAACTTAACAAAAGGTGGCATTTCTATGTTTTTGAAGAGGTATAAGGAGACTCAGTCACTATAAAACCACACTGGTAAAGGCAGGAAAAGGTGCACAACAGCAAGTGATGATAGAAGAATTAAGAGATTGTGCCTACGTGACAGAAGAAAATCATCTGGGTGTATACAAGATGAAATGGCACAATGCAATGTGAAGTTGAGTGCAAGGACTGTTCGGCACAGACTACAGGAATTTGGCCTAAAATCTAGAATTCCACGAAAAAAGCCACTTTTATCTCTCAAACAAAGGTTGAAAAGACTAAACTGGGCTAAAACCCATGTTACCTAGACAGAGGAACAATGGGACAGTGTTATTTGGAGTGATGAGACCAAGATCTCCCTGTTTGGTAGTGATGGCAGAAAATACGTAAGAAGAATCGGAGAAGATTTGCATCCTGATTGCATTAATGTACCATGAAACACCCAGTCAGTGTTATGATCTGGGGTTGTATAACATCAAAAGGTGTGGGCAGAATTTGTGTGATTAATGGAAATATAAATGGCCAAAAATACATTCATGAAATACTTGAGCCCAAACTGAAGCCTTCCGCACAAGAAGCATTTATATTTCAACAGGATTCAACTCCATGTCATGTTGCTGCTGTGTGCAAAAAGTGGTTTCAAGATAATCATATTCCACTGATGGAATGGCCCAGGAATAGCCCAGACTTTAACCCAATTGAAAATCTATGGAGCCGACTAAAGAAACTTGTTAGTCAGAAGCGACCCAGCAATAAAACCCAGTTAACAGAAGCAATCATTCAATCTTGGTTTCACGTTATAACAGCTACAGAACTAAAGGACTTGGTTCACTCCATGGGAAGACGTTGTAAGGCCATAATTCATGCTAAAGGTTACCCAACTAAGTATTAACTGACATGGTGATAATTTTTGTATATCTCTTTTTTTCTATGGTGATAATTTTTGTATATCTCGTTTTTTCTACGTGTTTCACTTTTCTTCTTTATAACTGCTATTCTAATAGCAACAGAAATAATTTTGCTCAAGATATTTAGGATATGAACAGATATTCAGAATTTGGTAGCTGGAAAGATAAAATATTAGAGAATAGGAGATAAAATATTTTTGTTCAATTCTAGATATTAATTTAAGAGCTGTATGTTCAAAAATGTCAGAAATATTGAGGCAGCATAGAAGATGAATGACAGTCTATACAATTCTAAATTTATTATCAGTTCACTATAAATTTACTAGAGTTTACTATATATTTTACATACTGATAAAACCCCCAAATCAATAGCAATTGAACAGTTCATCCAACAATTTTATCTTATTGAATCTTCCTCCTTGAAGACTTTAAGTGGACCAAAGGTCCAGAGTTACCCAAAGAACAATAAAATAGCTGTACACATAAACATGTTTTCCAATTTGTTTTAAATACAATTTTAATGAATGAAAACACTTCATGTAGGAACTACATAGAGTTCAAAGGGAACTTGAGAAAAAACAGCTCTCTTTTTTGGACTTGGATTTTTCTACACATCTAATCGATCCTTTTTAGTAAAGCTTCAGTGCTCTTGTCTCTCTCCTATGGGGAGGAAAATTAATTAAATTGTTCAATTTAAAAAAATGTGTGGAATAAATTATGCAAAATGTATTCATTTCCCAGTTAAATTACCTTTACTTTTGTTACTGTGTCTGCACACAAATTTGAAAACATTTCAAAATGGTGCACATAACCCAGAAGAAAGGTTACATCGCAAGTCAAAATGATCCAGCATAACCCATACATCTGTCAACCAGGTATAAAATGCAGCTTATCCAGTGCAAAATCAGAATGTTTGAGCATCTCCTACATGCATATTTAGGTTCAACAACTAACTCAAGCCTTTCACATTTCAGTAACCAAGTTACTCCATTAATATAACATGACACTAGTTTTTTAACAAATAGAACTATAAAAATTAAAGCAAAACTAGACAATCCACTGGGTCATTGTTTCAGAGATATTTTCCTAAACAGAAAAATGGAATGACAAATCATGGGCAAAAGGCAGTGGAACCAGGGGCAAATTCAATTTCCTACCAGCTTCCCCACTGACTTTCCTTGTTGGAATCTGGAAGGAAGCATCAAAGCATCAATCTCCCTTCCCTTCCTGTTCTATAGGTAAGTAGCTGCTGCTACGGTAGGTAGGGTAGGAGCGAGATATTGCAAGATTGGCTGGGATCTATCACGGAATATGTTACCACAAGAACAGCCTAGTAGCAGCTAGTGGCACAGAAGAAGCCAAAATTTCCCCAAATTTTATCTCCTCTGGAATCATGACTTCTGGATTTTGGACACATTCTGTAAGTTTGCCCATTTGAGCTATTTTGGTTCAAAAATTGTTGCCCTCTGATGCACCTTTTTACTCAATTAGAGGTCATGACAAGAGTTTTAGTAGTAAATAAATACACAAATATTCATCAAATAACATGTATCTTATTTGTAGGATATATGTGTAGTGATGGTTTTCTCATGACACATTCACACATTTTGCTATACTTTTTAAACCATGATTTGTGAACATTATGGCTTGACCACATATCATTAAATCACAGCTGTATACTGCAGGTCTGCATGAGGCTGCTAGTCTCTTTTGCAACCCAAGAGCCCCCCCTTACTGTGACTGTTGAAAGCAGTATCATAGTAACATAGCATTTGAAGAAGAAAACTGCAGTGTAGCTGTAAAGTAAGAATAATACATATAAGACCAAACCTCCCCACACAAATCTAAATACGTGATGTGACACGTTCTCTGAATCATTACCCTGCCCACTGTAGCCCTTGGTTTACCAGTAAAATAATAATTTAAGTCCTAACCACCAAAAATTTGTCCACTAGCCACAAAAAGGCTATCTATTCCTCTCATAATAGAATGAATTCATGCCAAAAACAAAGAAATGACGTACTGTATCACAGAGGCTCTTGGCTCAAATCAGCACATAGTCATCCTTATTTCTGTAAGAAAATGTATATTTCTCTCAATCTTAGAACACAATTAAATTATTACTGAAGTAACAAATCCTCAAATTTAGTTTGGTATTGGGAATTTTGGCACGGGTTTCTACTTTAAAAATGTTTCTTAATTCTACAATGGGGATGACTACATTTAGAAATCAAAACATTAACAAGACCAAGATACATTAAGGTGACAGCAAGGTCACTTTTGGGGTGATTGGTGGTTTCTGAACTGGGTTATTTTCTTGCAGATGTTTCATTATCCAAACCAGGTAATATCAACAGCAAACAACCTCATCAAGAACCCCTCATTTAAACTCTGAGCTACAAATATTTTCCTCTACTAGTACAGTCACTTTACCTCAGTATCTTAAAATGAAATACAAAATTACCATGTATCTAAGTAGCAAGTAAGAAATACTGAGTAATAATCTGAAATTTGCTAGTGGGTATAGATCCACAAATTAAGTGCCTTAATTTCTGAAGAGTGCATTGCAATGGGCATTTTAGCTTGTACATTTAGAAAGAATCCCAAATAACTCAGATGTTTACTACTTCTCTCCTACTCAGATGTTACCCCATCTTCCACTGTAGTTGCTGGTAGGTCATTACTTATTTGTTGTTTTTTAATCTGTTTTTAGAAAACAAAAATTCATTAGAGGGATTACCTCTGAGTCAGAGCATCAGCATTTAGAGTACGGAATTTACCCTTTGTTTTTTAAAGGACTTTAAGGAATCCACAGAGACAGAAACAATGCTGTATGATTAACACTGCTTAAAGACTTTTTGTACTGCCAATTCTATGGAAGGTGGAAGGATTGGACAACATCTGGGCTTAGACTCTAAAGTATGAAAACTTGAGATAAGTCACAGTAGTAGATTCTGACTAAAATTTATCCACAATGTCAGTCATATTCTGGGTTTGGCAACATCATAAGCCTAATTACAGCATAGTTTAGGAAGATGTGTGAATGAGCCCAGCAATTTCTGCTTGGCAAAATATGTTACTCCTCTCTTTCACTTGCAACTTTCCAAAGCACAAATATACTGGCACTGCAAAACTAAATGTAGTTTGTTTAAAAAGGGACAGGGGTGCCAATAAAATCTGTCACTGAACGTACATGAATGGGCTTCTGCAAGTTTCAGAGGTGCATCCTGTACAAGGCAAATTATAATCAAGTTCTTCCTTACCCTATACACAGCACTTTTGGTGAGTCCAACCTTTATGGTTTTTTTCACAAATTCCCAAATTTCCATGCCAAATTAATTTACACTTTCCTAGTATTCTGCAACTACCAAAACATGAAACCCATGCAACTGTTTCCAAAGTTTTAGTCATTTTTGAATATTTGTTTTATTTTATCAGATCTAGTAAACTCTTTCTAGTAAACAAGAGACAGTCTTTCTCTCTTTAGTCAAACCTAATTTAATTAAGATTGAGTGTAGTTTAATAAACTGAGCCATTCATTTGGTTGTCACTTTTTTCCCTATGTTGCCTCAAAATTCGGGGGCTTGCATGTCAATCTACTTATTCCAGCTGATCTAGAAAAATGATACAATGTGAGGGGGCTATCAGCAGCAGTCTCTGCTTCAGCAGCTGGAAGAGAAGTGGTTTATGGTAGCAGTTGTAGATCAAAGGAATGCACGAGCAACCCAGATTGGAAGAACTATGGAGATGTTGTAACAACAAGCAAGGATTCATGACAACAATGTAACATTATCTGACCTTGATCTTCTGGTTTAGTCTAGTCCACAGAAAATGAGCTTCAGCAGTTTCTCCAATAACAAGGATGGATCAAATATCTCAAGCTGGGAATCTGATCTTTCACAGGCAATGACAGACCAATTAACAAGTTGACTCCCCACTCCCAAGAGTAGTAACCTATCCACCTTGTAATGCCTTATTCTATGTTCTATGACTCCTTCCGTGCATTAGGAAACTGCTATCATGTCTTTCTTTAGCCTTCTCTTATTTAGGCTAAATGGGGCGTTGGTCTTACCTGAACGCCTTTTCTCAGCATGACGATGGAGAATCCACCAATGGGTTAACTTCGTCTTCTGCCCGTAGACTAGTCGTCCAATTTTGCTCCGCCTCTCCTGGGACCTCCCTTCCCCAGTCTCGACGAGGCGAAAGCTGTTTGGCTATGTTTTCTTGTGTTGACTCCTTCTTCTCTCCTCACAGGACCTGACTGGCCTCAAGGGTGGGAGTGAATTCTCCATTGTCATGCTGAGAAAAGGCGTTCAGGTAAGACCAATGCCCCTTCTCCAGCATGATGAGTGGAGAATCCACCAATGGGACATACCAAACCCTCACTGTCCTTGTGGGTGGGATGCCATCTGGGCCTGTCCCCCACTCTCTGATACTATGAACTGGAGTACCCTCCTGTCAAAGGAGGCCTCCGCAGATGCGAATCTGTCTAATTTGTAGTGTCTTATAAAAGGGGAAGGCGACGTCCACGTCACCGCTCTACATATTTCTTCAATCGAAGCCTGAGTTGCCCATGCTGCTGAGCTTGCAGCACTGCGCGTGAAACATGCAGTGATTCGTCTGGGGACCGTTATACACCTTCTAATCTATCTACTGATTGTGGATGCAGTGACCCTCCGACCTCTTGTGTGAGAATGGAAGGAGACAAACAGTGCTTCTGATTTATGGAAGAGTGCCGTTTGCTTCATGTACTGCTTTAAAACTCTGTGAACGTCTAAGGTGTGCCACTTGTGCTCCAGTTCATGGGATGGTTTGGGGAAAAAGTTTGGTAGCACCACCTCCTGTGCTCTGTGGAATAGGGAATTGACCTTTGGAATGAAGGAGGGGTCCAAACGTAACACCACCCTGTCCGTGCGGAAGGTACAAAGGTCCTCCCTAACTGACAGGGCTGCTAGTTCTGAGATGCCTCTTGCTGAGGTAACAGCAACTAAGAAGGTGACCTTAAGGATCAGGTACTGTAAGTCAGGTACTGACAGGCTCAAATGGAAGTAAGGTTATGTCCTACAGGACCTTAGGTAGATCCCAGGAAGGGTATCTGTGTACCAAAGGTGGCCTACTGTTAGATGCTCCCTTTACAAAGGATCGCACCACTGAGTGTCTGGCTATAGTTTCAGAGTTGCCGTAGGTAAGAATGGTTGATAGGACAGCCACCTGTCTACGAATTGTATTGGGTGCTAACCCCCTATCCAGACCTTCCGCTAGGTAGTCTAAGATATCTGGGATAGAGATGTTGCATGGGTCTAGTAGTTGCCTGTTGCACCAACTGCAATAATTTTTCCAAGTGGAATCATAGATCCTGTTAGTTGTAAGCCTTCTAGAGGCCTAGAGAGTCCTAATGAATCTTTGTGAGAAGTTGTCTCTCTCTAGGAGACTCTGCTCAAGTGCCAGGTGGTCAATTGGAGCCACTGTGGGTCTGGATGTAGCAGGGACCCCTGGTTGAGGGAAATTTGGTCTTGTGAAATCCTCCACGGTGGACATGTAGATAGGTTTACGAGATCGGCAAACCACGGCCATCTTGGCCAGTGCGGTGCAATGAGTATCACCTCCGCCTGTTCCTGCAATATCTTCCTGATGGTTGCTTGTATCAGAAGAACAGGTGGGAATGTATACAGCAGTCCTTTCGGCCAGGGGCCTTGGAGTGCATCTGCTCTCTCTGCTCCTGGTGTCAGAAAACGAGAGAAGAACCTTGGAAGCTGAGTATTCTTTGGACTGGCAAACAGGTCCAACATTGGATGGCTGAATCTCTCTGCTATCTCTCTGAAGAGAGCAGGGTGCAGGCTCCACTCTGAATGGTCTATCATTGTCCTGCTCAGGAAGTCTGCCTGAAGATTGGCTGCTCCTGAGATGTGCTCGGCCTTGATGGAGACTAGGTTGTTTTCTGCCCAGGTTCCCAGCGCTTGTGCTTCGTTCATGAGGGCCCTGGATCGCGTGCCTCCTTGTCGGTTGACATGCGCTTTGGCCGCCACATTGTCCGTGAATATGAGCATGTGTCGATGTGCCACTGCGCTGTGGAAGTAACGGAGGGCCAGGTGTATGGCTCTGAGTTCTAGCCAGTTTATGTTGTGCTTTAGGTCTTTCTTTGACCATTGACCCTGTGCTAGCTGTGATTGCAGGTGTGCTCCCCAGCCAAATAGGCTGGCATCCATTTTAAGGGTGACTTGGTTGGCTTCCCTGAACTAGTGTCCCTTTCCCATCGCTGGGGAGGACTACCACTGGAGCGACCTCAGGACCTTCACTCTTCGGTTTGAGGAGCCTATCCTCACTCTTTGAAATGGAAGTAGGAACCACTGGAGCTCTCTGGAGTGTAGCCTTGCCCAGGGTACGATTGCGAGGCATGATACCATCTTTCCTAGCAGCTGTGAGAGTGTAGCCAGCATTGAGAATTGCTTCCTTCTGATGAGCCTCACCAGGGTTCAATGCTGCATTGACAATCCTGAGAGAGATGGACCGTGCATTTTTGTGTGTCTATGACCGCTCCCAGATGAAGACGGTTTGAGGGAACGGTCTGACTCTTCTGAAAATTTACTGAGAACCCATGGTCTTGAAGGGTTTTCAAAGTCAGTGCCAGGTCTGACTGTGCTGTCTGAACCGATGAGGATTGGATGAGAATGTCGTCCAGATAGCATTGGATGCGCACCAGAATTATTCTCAAGTGCACGGCAATTGTTGCCAATACCTTTGTGAACACCCTGAGAGCAGAAGAAAGTCCAAAAAGTAGGGCCCTGTATTCCCATGTGGTAGAACCTGAGGAACCTCCGGTGGTCTGGAAGTATGGGAATGTGAAGATAGGCCTCCGTCAAGTCTATGGACGTCAGAAGGTTCCCCTTCCTGATGCTTGCTAATATCTAGTGAAGGGTTTGCATTTTGAATTTTTTGTACTCCAGGTGTCTGTTGAGACTCTTTAGGTCTAGTATTGCTCTCCACCCCCCCCCCCGAATTCTTTGGGACTATGAATAGGATGGAATAGAATCCTTGTCCCCACTGATCTCTTTCTACCGGTTCTATAGCCTGAATGTCCAGGAGGTGTTGGATGGCATCCTTGGTGAGGTTCTTCTTGATCAGATCTTTTGGAGATGGGCAAGGAATAAACCAGTTCGGGGGTGTTGAGAGAAATTCTAGACATAGGCCGAATCTGATGCCATTTCTGAGCAAAAAGAGCTAGCTGGCCACCAATGGGGGAGCCCCCCAGGCCGTCACTTGGATCTGCGGTAGGGACGCCCCCCGGCTCCTCGAATGGGCCCCCTTGCTTGGGCCTGTTGTCTGAACCTGTCCCTGTTATTGTTTCTCTCACCTTGATGGTCCGATCTGGGCTGATAGGGACGAGAAAAGGCCCCCTGATCTGTGCCTGCATCAGGTCGGAAGGAAGGTCTGCGGGAATAGGAGGGAGCTCTCCTCTCTGTCCTCTTTGTCAGGTGGGCCAGGATCTTGTGTTTGCCCTTATTTTCAATTAGATAAGGGTCAAGTGCCTCGCCAAAGAGTCAGCCGCCCTTATAGAGTGCCGCCGCTAAATGCCACTTAGCCTTCATGTCCGCTCTCCAATGTTTGAGCCACAGCAATCTGCGTGCACCAGTGTTATACGCTATTGCTCTGGCAGAGAAATTGGTTGTAAGGAGGAATCTGACATGAGCTCCGCTGCCACCACTAACTTTCTTAAATTCTGGTGAGTTTTCTCCTCCACTGGTCGAATACTCGACTTGAGGTGGCGCAGCCAAAGAAGAGATGTCCTGGCGAAAAAGGATGTAGTGATGGCTGCCTTGATTGCCCACGCCGAGGCCTGGTGTGCCCTATGGAAGATGAGGTCCATCTTCTTATCTTCTGATTTCAGGGCCCCCGCTGCATCCCCGGCTATCGGGGTGGAGAAAAAAGGGTTGCAATGGGTTCATCTACTGTCGGCACTTCTATTATCTCTATGTTGAACATTTTCTTGTCTGCCCCCCCCATTGGGAGGAAGGAACCCGGTGCCCCCATATTGTTCTGAACAGAATCAAAGAAGAGAGGTGGGCAGGGAACAAAATGTTGGGTATAAGTAGGCTGTGAGAACACCTCGTTGTTTGTGACCTTACTGGTTGAGGGACCGGTGGAAGGTCCTTTCTGCGGAATCGGAGGCCTCTCAATCTTTGTGGTGCTGCTGGCCTTGTGCAAGTGTCTTGAATAAGGACGGGTTAAAGAGGCCCACAAACGAAGGAGGATCTGGAGGTATATTCTCTTCATCGGACAGCTTCTGATCCGTCAGCTCGTGGTCCTCCGCAGGAGCCCTCCTGCTTCTGGAGGACCTAGAGGAGGAAATAGAGTCTTGGTATACAGAGGCCTCCTCTTGGGAAAGGGAGCTGCCCTTTGAAGCCACAGACCCTGTTCTGGAACAATGGTGCCTTGAGGAGGCCATGGCCTGTGCGACAGCCTGAGATATCAGGGATTGTAGGTGCTCTGAAGACATTGCTCCATGAATGTCTGAGTGACAGGTGCCTGATTCTGAACCCAGATCTCCAGGCCCCTCACTTAGGGGAGATCCATTCCCCTGTTCCGTATTGGCCTTTGCTTCCAGAGGGTCCTGATTAGGCTTCCTTGGGCCAAATATTTCTCCTCCCTGTAATTGGGTGGCTCTAATTCATCCTCAGTGGAATTTTGTCTCCTTTCAGCTCGAGAAAATTGTTTCTCTAGAGCAGTGGTTCTCAACCTTTTTAATGCCGCAACCCCCAACCGGTCGTAAGTCGAGGACTACCCAACCGGTCATAAGTCGAGGACTACCCAACCGGTCGTAAGTTGAGGACTTTCCCTGCCCGGGAGTGCCGCACATGCGTGGTGCCGCCCCCTGTGCCGGCTGAGGCGTAGCTGGCAAGGGGCAGCGACAGTGCAGGGCAACCACCGGCTAAGCCACCAGCTGGCCCAGCCCAAGGGAGGTAAGGCACCTGCCGGGCCCCACACGCGCCAACAACCCTCCCTGCACCCGCCGGCCTCCCACCTCCCACCCCTGGCCCTCTTTTACTTACATTTTTAGTAATTGCTCAGCAGGGAGGGGTGGAAACTTCTAGGCAACTCGCCTTCGCTGCAGACAACTTGCACCACCGTTTGCAGACTGGGACTTTTGGCGGGCTCAGCAGGGCAGAGACAGCCTGGACAATTCCTATTGGCTTTTGAAAGCCAATAGAATTAGACTCTATTCAAGAGAGTCTATTCTATTGGCTTTCAAAAGCCAATAGAATAAGAGGGAGTAGCACAGCTAAGGAAAAGGGGAAAAAATGGCGGACTGAGTTGTTTGGCAACCCCCGTGAAATGGTCGTTAGACCCCAAATGGGGTCGTGACCCACAGGTTGAGAACCGCTGTTCTAGAGCCTGGTGTCGTCGCTTAGCCTCTCTATCCACAGCTTTGGAAGGCCTTTTTTGCAGAGATTGCCTTGGCCTTGATCTTGCCAGCCACTTCCTGTTTGGAGGATCTCTGTCTCTTACGAGCAGGAGGGCTGCTGATGGAAGGTTCCTGTGCTATTTGGGCTGTGTTTGTATCTGCCATTTATAAGACTGAAGGGGATTCTCAGTTCAGGCTAATTCAGGATTAATTGATAATTGATTTAACTCTTTATCAATTTATTATTATTATTATTATTATTGTTGTTGTTGTTGTTGTTGTTGTTATTATTGGTGTGGCTAGGAAGAAGGAAGTCTGACTCCGATTCCCTGGTCTCAGACCACGTGGAGGTAACTATTCTGCCTGTGCAGCTCAGCCGGGCTCCCTGGAGGCTGGTGAACTTCATTTGTGTTCGCGTCTGAGAACAGAGCCAAATTAGGTAACTTTTGAAGACTAGCTCTTTACCGGACAGAGGAGCCTCAATTAAGCCACGAAGCTGCAACTCTCCACGGACCAGCTGATCTTCGGGAGAGAGTTGCGGAGTTTAAAGGCTCTCCGCAGACCAGCTGATCCTCAGGTGATTCGGCTAGTTTCAGAAGAAAAGCCTGTGAGTGCTCTATTAGCCCTCCGTGGCTCACAGGCTGCCGTAGAAATCGCGGGAGGTTTAAATTTACCCGTGGATCAGCTGGCTAGTGGGAAGCTCTCCTCTTGTTGCTGGAAATCCCTGTGGGAGGGGTGAAATGGAAGGAGAAGGAGGAATGCTTCCCCCTTTTGCCCAGGGTCACACTTGGTGACTGGAAAATGGCGTCCGCTCTTTGTCTGTCCGGCTACCGGCTGGACTCAAACCAACCTCGTGGCTGTGCTGCGATCGGCCGATCAGGCAGCAGAAAAGGAAAAGGAAAGAGACCAGCCATTCGTTTTCTAGCGATTCCTCCCCCCCCCTTCGAATTAGTCAGAATATCAAGAAAATCAAGAGATACAATCTTATCTTCAGGAGTCAATGAAATTCAGTCTAATCGAGCTCAAGACTAGTCGAGACTGGGGAAGGGAGGTCCCAGGAGGAGAAGCGGAGCAAAACTGGACGACTAGTCTACGGGCAGAAGACGAAGTTAACCCATTGGTGGATTCTCCACTTGTCATGCTGGAGAAATACCAAGTTCTTCATTGGGCTTGATCTCCAAGTGCATACATTTTTTGTTGTTGTTCCTTAGCTTTCTTTTTCTACTATAGTGACCAGAACTCGATACAACACTCCAAATGTAGTCTAACTAGTGCAAGATGGAGACTATCAAATCCCATGACTTTGGCATCCTACATTGTTCCAGTTTATCAAGAAGGAGGCTATGATCTATTTTATCAAATACCAGGTAGAAATTCAGATAGCTAAAAATATCACTCTGGTTTAGCTCATCCTGTCTGTCCTTATTGAAAAATTGTTAATTAAAAATACATGATTTAAAATAATGCATTGTACCTACCTATAAACTGAAGAAAAATCCAGGAGACTTTCCTAATATGTTCTTTATTTCCTAACCAATGCACATAACTGCCTTATGGAGCAGAATACTTTTATCTCTCGCTAAGTTAGACAAAAAAATAAAACCTTGACGCCCAAATTATTTGAAATCACTAAGTAGACAAATAAACTGGACTAAATAATAAAAAAGGAGCAACTTTGTGTTGGCACGCAGGGGTCACAATGACCTAATCAGGTTTTAGCTCTAGTTTCTCTGATTCTGTGGTATTCTATCCTGCCATAATATTTACAAGTACAACAATATTTTAAAAACTATGATTAGTTTCTATGGAGACAGGAATTGTTTAGATGGAGTCAGCAGCTAAAATAGTGCCTTTTCTCTTACAGCTTATTTGTAAGATCCCACTTTTTTTTAACTCTTCTGTATTAAACAGCCTTTACCTACCTATCCTTAACTCATGGAAACAAAGTGGTTGAACAGCCAAATTATTGACAGATGGTTCTGAACTCTTATTACTGCAATCTCAGTTGTAGAAATATAGGTAGCCAAAAGTCTTTTGCCAAAAATATTTCAGAACCACTGCCAATGATGAAATTGATGCTACAGAGCTGAAAAATTCAACAGTTCAATGTAGTATTAGGTAATATCATATAAAATATTAAAATCAAATGTATTGCTAAAACAGGAAATAGAAGTAAATGTTTCCAATCAAGTTGCTTTAGAATTTTTTTACAGAAAGAAAATTTTATAATAGTGTCATAAAAAGTGACATCATAACATAAAAATGTTGCCCTCAGCACTCAATAAAACAAGGCGAGCTATTTCTGTAACAATACCTAAACCGGTACTTCGTAAAGCTCTATTTTTTTCACTGTATCAGTATGCTGTAAAAATGTAGCATTTTTAAAGATGAGGTTCACATAAACAGATATAAAGGAAGTCCTGCATATAAAGAAACATTATACAATATTTATTAAAGATAAAAAATAAAATGGAACACATGATATGGTATATTATTTGTCATATAATAGCAAATAGCAACATGTTTTATTTCTCATCTCTTGCTGAGACCTCTGTGTATTATTATTATGGTAGACTCTCCATCTCTTTCCAGTGAGTCTGTGTATGAGAAGTAATGATAAGGGAACAGACACATGAACCTTAATCTCTCCAGTACTATTCTGATTCTAAGCATTGGCTAAAAATAATCATGAACATATCAAAAATATTTATAAAAACAAGTGGTTATAAAGATTAATGTAGTAAGTGTGGGATATATGGGAATGAAAGAAGGGATTGATTCACACTTAAGTAATAAGGAGAAAAAGTCATAACTGCCTTCAGTATTTCTTGTCCTAAAGACCAAGTCCAATAGTAATTCCCACTAAAGCCCTACCAGTTTACAGCCAAACAGGACCTCAAAGAGTTTTGACAAAGTTCAATTCATGGCATTTTGTAAGACTTATTTCTGGTATAGAAAATAAATTTATTTCTATATAAATAAATCACATTATTTGGATCTTTTACTGTATTATAAATCTAATAAAATTCTACCATATTTTTCTATTATTTACAGTTCTGAACTTAATGCTTGGCTATTCTTCTGAACTGGATCATAGCAAATGAAATATTCTCTAATCTACAAGATTTTATTTTTGATTCTTGGATTTTCCTTGTTTTTTAATTATTCTGGAAGTTTTATTGACAGATGGCATGTTTTCACATAAATATATGCAAGAAATAAATTATGTGGATTTTAATAGCAAAATTACCTTCAAATCAAGTTTACATAGATATAAGCAAATACTGTCTATGGCATGATACAACCAAGATATGCTATTGCCTTCTTCTGGACTTTAAACATCCATAATTTTTTGTTTATATTATTATGGATTTTCTGATATTGTTCACTGGGAAGCACTTTTGACAACAAATTCATGAAAATCACCCTTGAGATATCCTGGCTTCGACCAAACCACTAGTTATATATCTATGTGGTTCTTTTTAAAAATAAAATAATAGTAATAATTGCACCCAACCATTTTGTAGTGAATAATAAGCATAAGATATAAAATATAGTCTATCCCACTTCAAAAGAACTTATTGGAAGTTTGTATATCACATTAGAGAAGAGGTCACACAAGTTTTTGGATCAGGATACACATTTCAAACTTAGAGAACCTGACATGAAGGCTATAAAAATAGCTTTCAAGTAGAAAGTGTCTATTCACCAATATCTATCTTGGAAGTCATCAACAGTCAAATGCCCATTTTCCAACTGAAAAGAAGAGTAGAATCATATATATATATATAGGCAAACTGATGATGTTCAGTGAAAGGCGCACTCACACAAAGCATACATAGCACAAATTTAGTCCTAAAACACTCCAAAAGAACAGAAATATACAGATAACTCATACATATGTCACAGGTGTTTCTAGCTCAGGCAAAATGTTCCTCATTTCTTTTCTACTCCTCATATCCATATGGTCTCCTCATATCCATGTGTTCCCCCCTAATTATATTTCATATCTTCCTCCTTCTAAACTGTACTTCATCTTTTTCCCCCGAATATATGCAGAAATTTCCAAATAAAGTAATGGCTAGACCCCCTTTCTTCTTTATTGGGGTTAAAATGAAACTCAGAAATATTATGGGAAATACAGAAGTAACTAACAAATAGTGCTTTGTTTTGCAGCATCTATCTCTCATTCACTCTTTGTAAATTAAAAGGCTCTTAGCTAATTAAAAAGATAGTTGAAGCAGGGATATTCATGTGTTCCAAGTTGAGTGTCTAGGTATCGTGGTACTCAGAACTTAGACTCTTCATGCAAAGCCCTATTATCTCAAATAAATGAAGGTAGTTTGTTATCCTTTCTGATAAATAGATATTCCCAGCAAATAAAGTATGTTCCCTGAAGATTACATTCCTAAAGAAGTAGTAGAGTCTATAAACAAAACTCCTATTAGGAAGAGCTAGCAGGAGACTGAATATTATTTTCTTTTATAGTGCCATAGGGAAATCCCATCTGCCCTTTTCCTAGCTTGCCTTTGTCTTTTTATCTGGGTTTTGTCTTTTCAGGCTGAATAGGAATATGGCCACTTTTAAAAGAGAAAGCGGAAAATTCAATTAAAAAAAAAGAAAAATAAGTAAATAATATAATTGTTCAGTAAATAATACACACTGAATAAAAACAATGCACACTGAATAGCAAATAACAATGAGCACAACATTTTATCATTTTTTCTAATGTGAAAACAAATATCAGGAACATACAATTTATGTTTTTATAGTTAGTCCAGATACACCACATGAACACCCAACTTAAGTTTTTATTTCTAGAAACTTTTACTCAAACCTTTCTCTCAGTATTAATGAGACATGCTCTTCATTTCCTGTCTTAAAGAAGCATTATGTAATATTTGCTCTGTCGGCCAGCTGCAAACAGTAATCTCTGATGATTGTATTTAAACTGAAATGTGAAGTATTCAGTGTATTAATAATGAATGGTAAACATAAGAGTTTCCTGTAGGCCCTATAATCTGTATTAAGATTAGAAATTATGCAAAACATCTCACCTGTATATGAATATTCACTCAATAGCTCAGAAAAACAAATATGATCTTATCAATTCCAATTCCTTTCGTATGTGAAAGATTACCATCAGAATGAACAATCTCTGGAGGATATTTTCAGTGGCCAATTCTTTGCAAATCAGAAGCTTCGCAACTCCTCTCTTTCCCACATTTGTATCACTGTAGCCCATTCTCTCTTCACAAACTTAAATCATTCTTTATATCAATATATACACAACATATTGGGAATGGAGGAGGGCAGATAATATGAAAAAGCTGTATCATTATAATTTATTTTTTAAATTTTTGATCTTGCTTTTCCACTAGGAAATTTTCAAATTTTTCTGCTCACATAAACCAATAATGCATATTTCAATACTTCAATAAATAATTAAATGGAAGAGCATTATGATAAATGGGGAAAACATTAATATAATTCTCTCTACTCCCAGATGTATAAAACCAAGAACAAGTCAAATTAATAGGAGGGGAGGTCACAGTGGGGCAGAATTCTATTGTTGTAGTACCGCAAGTAAAAGTTGAATCCTGTCTAGTAGTTACCAATATATTTTTCAAAGGTAGAGGCAAGAGAATAACAATCTGATTCACAGACAAACTTGCTTGGAAGAAGCTGCCAGTTCCAGACCCTGCTTTCAGAATATTATGGAACATGGCATTTTAAAGTATATTTATCAAACATTGTATTTTTTAAAAATGACTATGCAGAACTTCATAATATGTAGATTAAACTGAATTGCTCATATTTTTATAATATGAAACATCTTTATAAAGTTAAGCTTCAGTCCCTATGACACAGCATTAATTCTTTAATACTTACCATACAATTTACAATGTTTATGCGAGCATAAAAACACATGTAGGTAACCAACCATGACCACAATCCTAAATTCATTTTATTGGGAAGTAAATTCAATTCAATCTTTTACAACATTTCTAATAAATTTTGGGCATTGTAAAAGACTAAACTTAAATGATTCAGGCCAATCCATTTAGCATAGTACAATATACACTATGTAGTATAGTACAGTATGTAGTATAGAATGTACAATTTTAAAATTCTTTTATACTATTTTAAACTTTCATTAATATGCAAAAGATTTAACCAGTTAATTATTTTAATGAATTTTCTGCAATCCTTTTCTTACATACTTCCCCTATTTGTAAAGCAATAGAAAATTAATTCTTCTGTAAATTGAAGCCTATTCTGTTCTTTCCTGATTGTAGATCAAATGAATGTTATCTATAAAACCTTATTAAAACCTTACTAATACAACTAATTAATAATCCTAAATATACTAAATGAAAGAAAATTTAAAATAGGTTTAAAAGGAAAAAGTACATGCACTTTTACACACAACACACCCCTGTTTCTCATCTGGCCTTCCCATCATACTTGAAGAATTGTTTTCTAGTTACATCATCAGGGGGGAAAAAAACACAAGGAAACAAGGCTTGATGTTCATACTTTTCTCAGAGGAGGCCAGCTAAGCTTCAGTGTTTCCCCCCCCCCAACCTCTGTAACTCAGAAAATAAAAGAAAAATTAAACAAATCCAGTTGTGTTATGGGAAAAAAGAAGAAAAAAAATTAAAATATTGCTCTGCAACCACTTCACTATCCTATTATCAATAATGAGAATTAACTCCTCTAAACTTTTCAATGCATTCATTTTGGCCACAAATCAATCTGACACATGAAATGTTTCACAGTCCAAAGTATTTCAAGCCAGAAAAACACACACTCATGTATAAATATGCATGCATGCACACACAAATACATATATTTGTAGTTCTGGTTATCACTAAAGTACATTAAATACAGAATGAGACTGCACAATATAGAGTTCCTTATAAGGTATTGCCATGACGTAATGCTTCATAGGCTTTGGGCAAGCAGAGAGTTTCTCTCTCATTGTTTCGTGTAACTGCTGGAATGCTCACATCCCTAATGCCTAAGAGAAACAAAATCTGAACACTACTGAGCAATAATTAAATCAAGAACTCTTCAGTGCATTTGCTTAAGGTAAGAGGGAGACGGTGGGAAGAAGTTACTTTTAGCAGCCAATAGGCATTTTGCTTCAAAAAATCAGTTGGTTCACTTTATATTATTTTCACAGCATAGCTTGGACTTAATGCTGAGATCAATTATAATACTAAACAACTTTCCGGTTCTCCTCCTAAGCATAAAAAGTTATTTTCAAGACAAAACTGAAGCATTAAATTAAGAAAAGGGGAGAGCTAGAAATTACACATAATTTCCAAGTGTGTGCTGGACAGAGTCATAACTGCATTTTAAACTGGGAGAAGACTCTGTGACTTTGTAATTGTAGGAAGAAAGTTGTAGCAGCTTTTTAAATACATCATGTTATATGTTATAGGCATGTAGAAACACGTATTCACTAAGATGTATTGTGCTTTTGAGCAGCTTTAGTAGTTTTAAATTTGGAAAATGTAAATTATAAATCAAGACAGTAGCACTGACAGTAAGATAATTATTACTGTTACCATTTTAATTCATTTTTAAAATCAATGATATATGCTCTAAGGATTTTTTAACTTTAGAAATGGTTTTCAAGAAAGTTGTTTTATATTAGAAATTGCTTTTTCTCCTCTATATAACGTATGCTGTTGCAAGGTAATGATCAATGTAAACTACCTGGTACTAAGGACAGTCACAATACAGAATTATGTTTCCTATATCAGCAGTTACATATTCATGCTAAGATTAAGACTAAAGCAAACTAAATTAGATATGCAAAACACTTATTATTTGGAGTAAGGATGGAAATCAGTTTGAACATTTTATTTCATTTATTCAGAAAATTCTTCCAATTCTATATTCATTAGCTATATTACAACATATGAAATTTCTCAACTATCTACACATGAAAATAGATCTCTTCAAATTACAATAACAAAAACAATTGCTATGTTCACAAAGGTAATTGGATGTAAGCAATTTTAATTTTAAGACAGTTGAATATTTTAGAAAACAGCAGTTAGCTTGTAGAATTTATCAAGGACATGCTTACAATGTATACATCTTTAAGAATATGTATAGTTTGAAAATATTTCTGTTTTAATTAATAAATTGCATAATCTATTGTTAATAAAATCTTCTAATTACTTGTCAGAGTGAAATTCGCATTCACTGCTATGATGACACCTTTATCTGGTAAATTAACCAAGTATAAAGCAATAGTTTCTAGATTTTAAACTAATTAATGATGAATAATAACCCCATTTCTTTTGGTCCTTTAAGGCTTTAAGTTAGAGCAACTTACTTTATTGATTTTCAAAATAAACTAATTCAAACAAACTGGGATTTTAAAAGACTATTATTTTTAAGGAGCTTTTTTAAAAAATTTATTCACCATATTTTAGTTGGATTTGTAAAACCATGAAATATGTTGCCCCCAAATTTTGCATAATTAATAATTATTTTAAAAAATATATCCAACATTTTACTGTTTATTAATTTACCGAAATATTATTCTATTGAGAAAACAACATTCTCTGAAATAAAGATTATCAGACTAAATAAAACAAAAATTATAACACTTCCAAAAAGTTTGATTTGCTGAGAAAGCAAGTGAAAGAGAATCATTTTTTCCAGTCATCTGGTTTAAACACTTTTGAAAACAGGAAATGGAAATAATTACTGTTGTGTCCTGAGCCTGCAAAAGCAGGCTCGGGATGTTGCATGGGTCCCGGGCATTCCAAAAGCTGCCCGGGACCAGACAGAGCGGTGCCGGCCTTGTGCGCATGCGCAAGGCGCAAAAACGCTCTGTTCCTATTGGTTGACACTGTCCGGGCTTCTGGCCATATAAAAAGGCCTGCGTGCCTTTTGCTTTTGCTTGGTTGTTGTAGAAGGAGAATAAAGTGTTTGTTCAGCATCGCCATGTGTCTTCATCATTCGCACGCAAATGAAGTGTACAACACTGGCGACAAAGGTGAGATCCTTTGCAAGCTGAAACAAAAGTTTTAAGGACTTACCCAAGAAGTCCTGAAGAGGGGAAGACAGCGTCTGGATCAGCGTCCCAGCCTGCCAGTGTAGCATTGCTGGAGGGTGAGCTCGGCTAAAGGACCCTTTCCCCAAACAGCAGTTTGCAGAGGAAGCGAGTGGTGAAGGTCGTAAACTGTATGATGTTGAAGATTGGCCGCTTGTCTGATTTCGATGTCTCCCACCCAGAGAGATGGAATTCCTACATAGCACGGGTGGAGAACTACTTCAGAGTAAATCAGATTAGAGAAGATGGCCTGAAGGCTGCAACTCTTTTGTGTGCCTATGGACAGGAAGCTTTTGACATCGCAGAGAATCTGGTGGCCCTGCACCTCTGGAGTCAGTAACACATGCTGACTTGAAAGAAATATTGAAGGAACACTTCCAGCCAAAGTTATCAGTCATTGCTTGGAGACATGTGTTCGAGCAGAGAGACTAGAGGCCAGGTGAATCTGCTGCGGACTTTATTGCGGCCTTAAGGCAAGCAGCCAGACCTTGTGAGTTCAAGGATCTGGAAGAGACGCTGCGAGATCGCTTCGTATGCGGTTTGAGGAGCAGAAACTTACAACAGAAGATTTTTGCAAAAGAAGATGTCTCTTTCCAAGATGCGCTATGAGAGGTGGCAGCTGAGGAAGCAGCAGGCGGGGCTGTAAAGGCCTTACGGATCACCAGGAACCCTCCAGACACAGCTACCGTTCATCAAGAGGACGCTCAAGAAGGATCGGAAGCGGATCCTGAAGAGGAGGTGGACAGACTTCACCAGCCAGCTGAAAGGAGGCAGAAGAAATGTCTGGACAAGGCCCCAGCATCCCTTCAATGCTTCGGGTGCGGAGGACGCCAGAAGCGAGCTGACTGCAGGTTCCGCTCCACCATTTGCAGAGCATATGGCAGGCAAGGCCACATCGCATCTGTCTCTTTGGGTCGACAGAAGGTCCAACCTCGTGAAGAATTGCGTCTGAAAGGTACCAGGGTCCCCAGCCAACATAGGGTGGGTTTCTGCGCATTGTGTAGGAGTATTCTGAGAACAGGGACACACAAGCCCCTTAAGAAGAAACTTTCCATTAACATAAGGTTGCAAGGGATTCCCCTATCAATGGAGTTGGACACTGTGTCCACTCTCTCAATTATTTCAATTAACACATTCAAAAGGATATGCAGCAGCAGTGGCCTTCGAGTTAAACTCAGGCCATCGAATCTAATACTTACTGATTTTCAGAATTCTATGGTGTGTGTTAAAGGGGAGGCCAGCATAAAGATTTTGAAGGTCCCCTAGATGTGGTAGTTGTTGGGGGTGAACATACAAGTCTTATTGGACTCGATTGGTTCGAGGATCTGGGAATCCAGGTAACTGGGCTGCACCATTTGCAAACGTTGAGCCTTGCAGATGTGTTTAGTTCAGAGCTAGGATCTTACAAGGGGCCTCCAATTTCGCTACGGTTAGACTCAACCATCACGCCCATCAGGGTTAAGCCTAGGAGGGTACCTTTTGCCCTCAAAGGAAAGATTGATGCTGAGCTGGACAAATTGCTCCAGCAGGGCATTTTAGAACCTGTGGATTCTAGTCCATGGGAAACCCCCATAATAACGCCTCTAAAGGCTAATGGGGAAATATGTATATGTGCAGACTATAAGTGCACACTGAATAAGGCGCTGCAACAGCATGTTTATCCAGTGCCTGTGGTAAGTCACATTCTGGCCTCCCTCAAGGGGGGCGCATTTTTGCGAAGCTTGATTTGGCACAGGCCTATCAACAGCTACCTGTTGATGAGGCAGCTGCAGAGGCCCAGACTATTGTAACTCACAGGGGGGCATTCAAGGTCAAGAGACTGCAATTTGGGATAAATGTAGCCCCTGGCATATTCCAAAGTGTCATGGAGAGCACACTTCGAGGTATTCCTGGTGTCTGTCCCTACTTCGATGATGTCCTCATTGCTGGGGAGTCATCTCAAAATTTAGCAGAAAGATTACGGGCTGTCTTGCTTCGTTTTCGAAAAGCAGGCCTTAAACTAAAGAAAGATAAATGTAAGAAAGGAGTCACTTCTACTGACTTCTTAGGATTCAGGATTGATGCCCAAGGCATTCACCCTGCTGAAACTAAATTGCAAGCTATCCAGCAAGCCCCAAGCCCTAAGTCCAAGAGTTAGCTGCAAGCCTTCCTGGGGCTATTAAATTTTTATCATGCATTTCTCCCACATGCATTTCTCCCACACAGGCTCTTAGACAAGCAGGCTCCTTGGCAGTGGACTAAAGTCCATGACAAGAATTTCAATGAGGTTAAAGCCTTGCTCACTTCTAATGCTGTTTTAGCGCATTTCAATGAGCAACTGCCTGTTTGCATCGCATGTGATGCATCTCCTTATGGAGTGGGAGCTGTACTTAGCCATCTGAAGGCTGATGGGACACAAGTCCCTGTGGCCTATTACACAAAGACTCTGTCTTCTGCAGAGCGAAAATATGCTCAAATTGACAGAGAAGCCTTGGCCATAGTGGCTGGCATAAAGAAATTTCATGATTCCCTATATGGCCATCATTTCATGGTCTATACTGACCATAAGCCTCTGCTGGGTTTGTTTACCACTAACAAACAGATCCCACATATCATTTCTCCTCGTATGCTGAGATGGTCCATTTTCCTGTCAGCATATGACTACACTTTAGTTCACAAACCTAGAAAAGAAATGGGGCCATGCAGATGGCCTAAGCAGATTACCTCTAACATAGGTTGAAGCAGACCCTGCTCCTGCCATCAATATTCTCTCTATTCAGGAGTTGCCTGAATCTCCCCTCAATGCTAGGGACGTGGCTGCAGAAACCGCCACTGATCACACGCTTACACGCATGCTGACATGGGTGTTGTCAGGATGGCCTGACAAGTGCCCAGATACTGAGTTCCAAAGCTTCTGGCACAAGAAGCATGAGTTTTCCACGTTCAAGGGTATGCTGGCTTAGACTTAGAGGGTCCAGCCAGCAGCTGAGCGGGTCAACCGGGTATTCGGGGCAGCAAAGTCCTGCCCTGCCTAGTCTGGTAGGCGAGCAGGTAGGCCAGGCACCCTCACCTGGGTCACGTGGGGATTTAAGGCAGCAACGTCCTGGTCTGCCTAGCCTGGTAGGCGAGGAGGTGGGCCATGCAATCTCTCCGAGCCTTAGAAGGTCGCAGCGGGCCAAGTGCCTACCCAAACATCTGAGAGACTTTATGAGGTTGCTGTCAAATCATGAGGGACCTGCTCATCAGGCCCCTGAATAAAGGGAGTAACTCGTGAGTAGATTATTTTGTATTATTTTGATTTCGGATACATTTATTTATATTAATAAATACTGAAGGGGGTTTGCATGAGGGCAGACTCGAGATTCCACACTCTTTGCATTTGAATAATGCAACTGTATGCCACTCTTCCCAATGCACAATGTACATGTGTGTACGCGAAGTATGTTCCATCTAGTGGGGAGGGCTGTTTTGTCTTGAGCCTGCAAAAGCAGGCTCGGGATATTGCATTGGTCCCAGGCATTCCAAAAGCTGCCCAGAACCAGACAGAGCAGCGCCGGCCTTGTGCGCATGCGCAAGACGCGAAAACGCTCTGTTCCTATCGGTTGACACTGTCCGGGCTTCTGGCCATATAAAAAGGCCTGCGTGCCTTTTGCTTTTGCTTGGTTGTTGTAGGAAAATAAAGTGTTTTTTCAGCATCGCCAAGTGTCTTCATCATTTGCACGCGAACGAAGTATACAACAATTACAATATAATTTAAGCACTAATGGATAAACTGCATTTATTGGTTGGAGATTATAAGAAATACAGTCTAAAACAATTGAATAGCAGAAACTTGATAAAGTTTATTTTATTATTTTGATTAACAATAAATTATGTTAGATGATATTAAGAGATTAGGTAAACTTAAGTATCTGAGTTCCATGAGAGATTTGCTTAATTCTCTCACATCAGTGGGCTTAAGTATTGCTTATCGCAGCAGTTCTGTTTCTATACAGTACAGCATAATGCTGTATCTACTTTACACTAATTCTCTTTTTTCCAAGGAACAAATATAATTTTCATGATTTCCCTCAAATGCTACCACAGCAAATTTGTAAAATAAATTAGACTAAGACAGCGGTTCTCAACCTGTGGGTCGCGACCCCATTTGGGGTCGAACGACCATTTCACGGGGGTCGCCAAACAACGCTGTCCGCCATTTTTCCCTTTTCCTTAGTTATGCTACTTTCTATTGGCTTTTGAACGCGAATAGACTCTATTCAAGAGACTATTCTATTGGCGTTCGAAAGCCAATATAAACTAAGGAAGTTTCGGTTTCGGAGCACGTGGCAGAAAGCGAGACAGAGAACAAGCGGCAGAAAGCGAGAGAGAACAAGCAACAGAAAGCAAGAGAGAACAATCAAAAACAGTAAGTTTTGCCTGCTGCTGAGCTTCCTCTGCTTGGCTGCCTGCCGTCCGTCCTGCTCCCCCTCCCTATCTGTTTGGCTGAGGACGTGGAGGGGGGGCAGCTGGGAGCTGCTGCCTCCCATCCTCCTCGCCCTCGTCGAACCCGTCCTCCTCGCCCTCGCCGCCCGTTCAGCTGAAGATGGCGGGGCGGTTGGGAGCCGCTGCCTCCCGTCCTGCTCGCCCTTGCCGAACCCGTCCTCCTCGCCCTAGCCGAACCCGTCCTCCTCACCCTCGCCGAACCCGTCCTCACCCTCGCCACCCGTTCGACTGAAGATGGGGGGCGGTTGGGAGCCGTTGCCTCCCGTCCTGCTCGCCCTTCCTGTCCATTTGGCACCGTCTGCCTTTCTCTCTCACCTGGAGGGAGAGGGAGAGAGAGATAAAGAGGAAAAAGCGAAAGAGGAAAGGAAGAGAAGAGAAAGAGGAAAGAGGAAGAGAGAGAGAGGAAAAAGAAAGTTAGAGGAAAAATAGAAAGAGGAAAGAGAAAAAGGAAAGAGGGAGAGAGAGAAAGATGGAGAGGAAAGAGAAAGAAAGAGAGAGGGGGAGAGGAAAGAGAAAAAGAGAAAAGAGAAAAAAGATTGAGAAAAGAGGAAAGAAAGAGAAAGTTAGAGGAAAGAGAGAAAGAAAGAGAAATAAGAGAAAGAGGAAAGAGAAAGGAAAGAGGAAAAGAGGAAAGAGAAAGAGAAGAGAGAGAGAGGAAAAAGAAAGTTAGAGGAAAAAGAGAAAGAAAAAAGAGAAAAAGGAAAGAGGGAGAGAGAAAGAGGGAGAGGAAAGAGAAAGAAATAGAGAGGGGGAGAGGAAAGAGAAAAAGAGGAAAGAGAAAAAAGATTGAGAAAAGAGAGGAGAGAAAGAGAAAGAGGAAAGAGAAAAAGAAAGAGAAATAAGAGAAAGGAAAGAGAAAGGAAAGAGAAAGAAGAGAAAGAGGAAAGAAAGAAGAGAAAGAGGAAAGAGGATAAAAGAGACAGAAACAGAAAGTTAGAGGAAAGAGGGAAAGAGGAAAAAGAGAGGAAAGAAAAAGAGAGAGAAAGAGAGGAAAGTGACAGAAAAAGACCTTTTTGACATCTAAAATGAAGATAACAATGCATATATCATTTTTTTACCTTTATTTTATATATACACACACAAAGACACACACACACACACACACACACACATTAAAGGTAAAAAGGATATCTGCAGTGTTATCTTCATTTTAGATATCAAAGGGGTTTTGTGGCTCCCAGTGTTTTGTTTTCGGTGGGAAACGGGTCCAAATGGCTCTTTGAGTGTTTTGGGTTGCCTACCCCTGGGGTGGGTGGACTCCCACGTGCTATTAACTTTGTTAGCAAATGGGAGGGGGGGTTGAACAAAGTTGCTTCATTTATTCATTCATTTATTGCACAATAAAATTATTTGAAACCAACATTTTGTGCTACTCTAATGCACAACTGCACAAACATGCATGTAATCTCTGAGGAGGCTATCACATCTGGGCTACAAAAATTTTGTTAAAGCATTCTTGTTTGCTGATATTTATTTCCTTTTATAAACTGCTTTGATTCTTCCATTTATTGTTTAAAGTGGTTTATTACTTCCATTTATTTCTTTTTATTCCCTTAAAACTAGTTTGAATCTTCCATTTGTTGCCATTTATTCTCTTAAAACTGATTTAATTGTTTTGTTTATTTCTTTTTTTATTATAATTTTATTTTTACACTTACAAATATTACAATTGAATAAAAAGCAATCTAACACCCCCCCCGAACCCTCCCCTTCCCCCCCACCTTCCCGGAGTAAAATACAGGGTATTTTATTATATATAATCCTAATAAAAATTTAACTGTAAGCTAAATACAATTTCTTAGATTGATATTTCCCTTGAATATAATCTATCCATTTTTTCCATTCCAACATATATTTTTCATTTGAATGATCTTTCAAGTATGCGGATACTTTAGCCATTTCCGCCAAATTTATAACCTTCAAAGTCCATTCTACAATAGATGGTAGTTCTGCCTTCTTCCAATATTGTCCCACCAACAGTCTCGCTGCTGTAATCAAGTTCAAAATCAAATTCATCTCTATAGTGGTACAATCTTTTATAATACCTAATAAAAACAACTGTGGTGTAAATTCAATACGTTTTTTCAAAATATTTTGAAGTATCCACCAAATTTTTATCCAAAAGCTTTCAAGTCCACCATACATGAAAATAAGTGGCAGCCATACATTCGCATCTCCAACATTTAGGTTGTAAATTAGGGTACATACAAGATAATTTTTTCGGATCCAAATACTATCTGTAAAACATTTTGTAAAAATTTTCTCTTAAATGTTGCGCTTGTGTAAATTTTACATTTTTCACCCATATTCTCTCCCAAGTTTCCATCATTATTGGTTGTCCAAAATTTTGTGCCAATTGTTTTGTTTATTTCTGATCCACGAAACCTATAACCTCCATTCCATTTCTCACTCTTCTTATTCCTTTCTGCTTTGCTTTTTATTCCCTCTCTTTCATATACTTTCTTTTATCTTCACTGAAAGAAAATCCCTCCAGGTCCCCACTATAATTTATGGTTCAAATGAAAGCAGCCTGTTCTTATTTATTATTTACTAACTTTCTGTAAATTTTGGTCCCACATTTAAAGGCAGGGTAAACATGCATTAAAATACATGCAGCGGCGGCACAGCATTAATGGTGGCCAGGGCTGTCTTTCTTGCCACGCCCCCTTGGTGGTCACGCCCACTTGGCCACACCCACTTGGTGGCCACACCCACTTGGCCATGCCCCCGGCACCCAACGATGTAGAAACAAAAATAATTTTATGGTTGGGGGTCACCACAACATGAGGAACTGTATTATGGGGTCGCAGCATTAGAAAGGTTGAGAACCACTGGACTAAGAGAATATGCCTTCACCAGTATGGCCTAGTTTACACATGTATGTCCTCTTTAGTGTTTTCCACACCTCAAACTCTTCATCTCTTAGTCTATTTATTATCTTAATAGGCATGGAGAGTCTATAGACCTCCAGATGTAATTGAGCTACATTTTCTAATCGGCATGGCCAATGGAGTAGGACTTCGGAACATCTGGGGGATTATAGGTTCTCCATACCCAATGAAAATCTGCTACCGACAGAGTTAGCAGTAATTCCAAATACAGATAGGAACGTGAGCACACTTTCAAGGATAGGAGTAAGGACCAATTTAGTAATACTGAAGCAAAAATATTTAAAGTGCTGTTATCTGACCATGGAAATTAAACAGTTACACAGGAAATGAGAATGGAAAAAGAAGGGGAGTTCCTGCTATTATGTGGCCATTTCAATATTTGAAGCTTGATCCTGTGGCCAGGGCTTCTAGAAAAAGTGGCCATAAAGTACAATTCTTGGAAATATTATTGTAAAATAATATTTTATTATCAGTAAACTCTGTGAGCAGCATGAGTTGTTAAGAGTTGTTACTGAAGGAACTATGATGATGCAGTGGTTAGAATGCAGTATTGCAGGCTGACTTCTGAGGTTGCTAAAATGAGGACCCAAATTGTTGGGGGCAATATGCTGACTAACCACTTAGGGAGTGCTGTAAAGCAACAGTCCCCAACCTTTGTGGTTTGGTGGCCTGGTGGGGAAGAGGGGAAACGGGTCTTAGCAGAATCTTCTGGGCTAGTTTAAAACTAAAGAAATGTTTAATACTAAACAATTCAGAAGCATATCAGTCAACCATTTATATAACAGAGTAAGATCAATATAGCCAACATGAAGTCAGTCTGTTCTCTGATTACATGGAAAACGTTAAGTGGTAAGTTTAATTTTAGCACAAAGAAGGCAAAGATAGATGAATTAGAACTCAGGAGATCTTTCCTCAAAGTCCTGTGCTCTCACCACCATCCCACATCTCTAGTGTCTAATCTTTCCATTTCCTCCTGTTACTCCTTGCATCTGCACAACAGTAATTTCCTTGCTGATGTAAAAGTTAAGTGAGTTCCAGTTTTGACAATTCTAAATAAAATTACTTGTTGCTTTTCTGGGCTAGAATCAATCTGCCCATGAGAGAAAAAAAAGACAAGAATCTCATACATATTCCCAAGCAAGCTGAAGAGGAAATAAGACAGCACTTTTGTTCAACAGTTATCATTCACTCATTAAAATATTTTGTAGTGATCTTTAACATATTGTAATAATAATTAGGACTCAAATTATGTCCAAGCCATGATTTACAATAGTAGTAAATTAATTTATTTCTGATGTCTGTATGGGTGGTATCAGACCAAAATTTATAAGCCATTTTGATGTGAGAAGTCTTTAGTTTTGTCTGCAATCATTCTACCACTGTCTCCGTACAGAGCTGGATACCTATAGCAGCATGTGTTGTTACTTGTGCAGTAGTGGTAGACTACTCATTCCAACCATATTGTAAATGTTTAACTATTCTGCCCATCTCAGTCTAGTGCAAGTCTGCAATACCAAGACAACAGAACAGGATAAAGAAAAAGCAGTGAACACGAACTATTTAGCTCTGCTGAACAGATTGAAACAGTGCAAATCTGAGATGACCGACTTCCCTTTTGTCTCAGCTATCTTCAGAACTTCGACTGTTGTAAAAAAAGAAAAACCCTGCTTGATTAAAAAAATAGGCTGTAGAAAGAAGTGTACAGGAGAGTTAATAGACAGAATCCTACAGCCATATTTGCCTCGTTTGTGATAGTTGGTAGTTGCTTTTCCTGTCATCTAAAGATGTGCAGTTCAGGTAAAACAGCACAGCCAGACGAATGAACTCTTCACTTTGTCATATGTTCCGTGTGCATGAACAGCACTTGCCAGTGAAACAGAACAGAGACAATATACATGAGATAGGGATCAGCAATTGGGACATCCAATTTTGCACTAGTATAGGTTTTTGCTAATGCAAACATGGACGAACAGAACCAACTTCGCATTAGAGAAGATTCCTAAAACTAGTCTCAACTATCAATGTATGCACTAAATAAAGAGAAAAGTTTAGAGATACAAGAAAATGTCTGAAAGCTAAAGTTCCCTAAAAATATGCAAAATTAACATGTGGGCAGGCATATAAACTGAACAAATAAATTTGGAGTTCTCTCAACTGATGATATTGGCATTTGAATTAGCCAAAGAGTCCATGACATCCTTGGACTTGACTAATATTATCAAGGGCATGACACTCATGGGACGTTACACACTAGATCTGTTTTATACTGGGGAAGATGTGACATGTTCTGAAAAAGAAACACTGAACTCCGCCCCTTGTCACTTACAGATTACTGCCTGATTGCTATAGAGTTTTAATCCCTATCTACATTGAGGATGGACCTATTAGATCAGTCTGCCCAAAGCAGGTAATAAATCCTGTGAATATTCAGAGACTCTTGAGGAATTACCTGATTAGATGGTGGAAAGTTTGTTTCAGACTCCATTTACCTAAAATGGGGTCTGGAGGAATAGACAGGATTGCATTGCTGTAACTTCCTGATTTATAGAGGAGTTCAATGAGATGAAGAGGCAGACCAGATCTAATTACTAAAGTACTACTAGATTAAACCCTGTCTTGAATATTACCAGAGCACACAAACTCACATTTGAGCATTCACATTGATAACCTGAAAAAAGAAAAAAAAAGATATTTTGTTGCCTTTATGGAATCTGCTAAATGTGATCCAGTGGTCCTTTGTAAGGCAATCTGTTCCCTTTTAGAGAAATATACTTACGGAGATTATCTAAAAGGCAATTATGGAGAATTTTCATAATATTTTGCGGGTAAAACCATTCGAAGTTTGGGTGAACTAGATTCCATCTGACCCGAATGAACAGAGATGACTGGAACCTGATTTTGTGATCTGAATTTTTTTTCTTATTATCAAAATGCCAACAAGACACGTGTACATTTCATATGGTTCTAACTCACAATCTTGAAGGCTATCAGGATCAGGGTGAAAAGGAACAAAGGTTATATTAGTTCATGATTTGGGGGTTCTCCTTGGCTCCTACCTCTTGCTTGAAGACATGTTGGCAATTTTTGCTAGGAGGGCTTTTGTACAGTTCATCTTGTGTACCAACTGGAGCAATTCCAGGCTGAGGGGACACTGTTCGCAACCATTCATGCTCCAAGGACTTCTTGTTACCTGGTTGAATTACCTGACTGAATTACAGCATACGGAACATTGGGCTGCCTTGAAGAACATTTCAAATCTACAGCGTATACAAAATACACCAGCCAGGCAGTGATACGTGTATTCTGATATATTTGGGTGATGTTTGGCACGTGATTTTATCATTTTTAATGTGTACTTGGCATTTTGTATTCTTATGTTGGGTTGACACTGTTAGCTGCCTGTAGACTTTTGGGGAATAGTCAAAATTAAATCAATAAATGTTCAATTTATCTCAAATCAGTAAGGGTTACTAGTAAGATGAAGATTCTAGTGTATCATTATATAATTTTTATATATAAATCTGTAATATAATAAGAATTTTAGGACAACTGTTTGTGAACAAGAGAAGCATGAAGGAATGCTTTAAATAAAGACTTTATACTACAAACTTTAGCTGTAAACAGATACAATGCTTTTTGCAGTAATAACGAAATTCAGGCAATTTTTCAAATATTTCAGAATATTTCTGAATTTCAGACAATGTGGCAAATAGGAATAGTTATTAATCCAAAATCGGTTTTTTTTGGTTCCCCTTACTATTTTGTACCTTTCCAAATCAAATAAAGGTACAGATGGTGAACTAGAATGTCTAATCAGCTGGAACTTGAGTATTTAAAAGAACTTTTTCACTACATCAGCATGTCAGTTTCCTTAGATCTGGGCAGTATACAAAGATATGCTATTGTTCTACCATTGGTGAAAAACATTAAGTGATAATGTAAGATATTCTCTAAAGAGAAGACAGTAATATGGAATATTATTGTCAAGAAAGACTTTTTGACCGGTGTAGAATATGTCTTTTAAAGCCAATTTGTTCCACTAGATATTTGTAAATGAAGTGGCCATTATATAGGAAGTCCTCGACTTATGTCCATAATTGAGCCCAACATTTCTGTTGTTAAGTGAGACATTTGTTAAGTGAGTTTTGACCCATTTTATGACCTTTCTTCCCACAACTGTTAAGTGAATTGCTGCAGTTGTTAAGTTAGTAACAGAGTTGTTAAGGGAATCTGGTTTTCCCATTGATTTTGCTCGTCAGAAGGTCACAAAAGGCAATCACATGACTCTGGGACATTGAAGCCATTATAAATATGAGTCAGTTGCTAAGCGTCTGAAATTTTATGAAGTGACCATGGGGTTGCTGCAACAGCCTTAAGTGTAAAAAAAGGTCACAAATCACTTTTTTCAGTGTCATTGTATCTTCGAACAGTCATTAAATGAACTGTTTAAGTCAAGGACTACCTGTATAACATATAGTATGATGTCTCTATATGCTTATTTTGATTTTTTCCCCATATCTGCAATTAGATTTGTCTTATTGATGGCTATTTTATTTTGTTACCTTGCTGGGATAATTTTTTCTTAATAGGATACTTCAAATATTTCAACTATATAAATGTAATGTGGTACAAAAATGAAATTTGAATGGGGATTCAAATATAGCTGTTTACTTATACTTTATTATAAGTAAAATTACTTATTATTTCCTAGCATTCAACCATTCTAAGCCTTGTCTTTTTCTAATAGTTTTGAACACTTTTGTCAATGATAGAATACCATGTTAAATATTAAATCAAAATCACTAATTCTTCTAAGGAATGGCATTTTATTACATTTGAACATGCATGTTATAAGAACTAAACTGAATGGGTAAAGAATAAGGCTTGACTGACCCTGTTTGATTTAAGTTTTTCAAGTTATGATTTGTGTTTCCTTTTAGCTTTTACAAGGACCAGAAGTATAACTTAGATATACTGAGATACTTATGCAATATAACCTAAATGAGGATGTCAACCAATTTAAACGCTGTTGTATGTTCAGTACACAATTTGTCACAGTCTTTTTCTTGGTTATTCATACGGAGAGAATTAGGAGGCAAGGATATGACATCCAGAAGTTGCCACTAACTGTAGAAAGACGGAAATGATAGATTTCTTCCGAAATGAATGGGTGAAAATGAAGCGTTGTCTTACCTGAACGTTCTTTCTCTGCATGGGGGGATGGAGAATCCACCAATGGGTTAACACTGTCCTCTGCCCAATGGGAGACTAGGTCCGAACTTTAGCTCCGCCTCCGGCTTCCTTCTTCCCCAGTTTTTGCCAGGCGAAGCACTCCATCAGGTCGGACCGTGTAGCTCCTTCTCAATGACCTGTAAGAGAACTCCTACCTAGACCGGTTAGAGGAGGGTGTGGATTCTCCATCCCCCCATGCAGAGAAAGAACGTTCAGGTAAGACAACGCTTCTTCTCCTGCATGGGTGGATTCCGAATCCACCAATGGGACGTACCCAAGCCCTCATAAGTCCCTTCGGGTGGGGGTCTAGGATGTCTCTTACTAGTCCTGAACTATCTGCTGCAAAGACCTCCTTCCAAATGAAGCCCCTGCTGCAGCAAATTGGTCTATCTTGTAATTTCTTATGAACGAGGATGGAGAAGCCCATGTGGCTGCTCTACAAATCTCCTCTAGTGATGCCTGGGTGCGCCAGGCAGCCGATGTGGACGCACTCCTTGTGGAATGCGCCGTGATGTTGTCTGGTACTGGCTGATCCAGCGCCTCATAGGCCTTGGCTATGCATGTCCTAATCCATCTACTAATGGTCGAGGTTGATACCTTCAGGCCCTTAGATGTTGGGTGATATGACACAAAGAGGGCCTCGGACCTTCTGTAGGCCTCTGTTCTGGTGACATAATGGCGCAGAGCCCTGCGCACGTCCAGTGTGTGCCATCGTCTTTCCAGACGATGAGTGGGATTCGGACAGAAATCCGGTAGTACTAGGTCCTGGGACCTGTGAAACCATGTGTTGACCTTCGGCACAAAGGATGGGTCCAGGCGTAGGATTACCCTGCCTTCTGCGAAGGTGATCAGATCCGGTCGGACCGAGAGGGCCCCCAACTCCGATACCCTTCTTGCCGATGTGATGGCCACCAAAAAGGCCACCTTCAGCATCAGGAAACGGAGTGGGCAGGTCCCCAGTGGTTCAAAAGGACCCTCGGTTAATGCCTGTAGAACCCTGTGTAGGTCCCAGGATGGAAAACGGTGAACTACAGGGGGTCGCCTAGTGGCCGCCCCCTTCAGGAATGCGCTCACCGCTGGATGTTGTGACAGAGGTCCCCGGTCCTCGCAGACGAGGACCGTCTGTAATGCCGCCACCTGCCTGCGGATGGTGTTGAACGCTAGTCCCCTGACCATGCCGTCCCAAAGATACTCTAGGATGGTAGGGATGTTGGCGGTCAGGGGGTTTATGTCCTGTCTGCTGCACCAGGAAGAAAAATTCCTCCATGTTGCATCATAGATCCTGTTTGTAGAAGGACGTCGGGCATCCTGTATGACCGAGATGACATGTTGGGAGAATGCCTGCCTACTCAGACCCTCCCGCTCAAGTGCCAGGCGGCTAGTTGTAGCCACTGCGGGTCTGGGTGCAAGAGTTTCCCCTGGCTCAGGGACACCTGGTTCGGCGGTAGTTTCCATACAGGCGAAAGCGATAGGTCTACCAGGTCCGCAAACCACGGACGCCTCGGCCAGTATGGCGCAACCAGTACCACCTCCGCCTGCTCCAGGATGAGCTTGCGGACCGTTGCTTGGATCAGGGGCGGAGGAGGGAAGGCGTACAGTAGCCCCTGGGGCCACCTGCATCTTAGTGCGTCCGTCCCCTCCGCTTCCCTGGTCTGGAACCTGGAGAAGAAGCGGTGGGTTTGAGTGTTCTCTGGTGTTGCGAAGAGGTCTAGGCACGGCCGGCCGAACCTGTTCGAGATCGCCTCGAACAGCTCCGGTGCCAGCCTCCACTCCGCATGGTCTATGGTGACCCTGCTGAGGGAGTCTGCCTGGTGGTTTGCCTCCCCCGAGATGTGTTCTGCCTTTATTGATGCCAGGTGTCGCTCTGCCCACAGGCCCAGCGCCCTGGCCTCCTGCATGAGAGCCACTGACCTGGTCCCGCCCTGCTTGTTTACGTGCGCCTTTGCTGTTACGTTGTCCGTCAGGACTAGCACGTGCTTCCCTGCCAACAGGGGTACAAACTGAAGTAGGGCCAGGTGGATGGCTCTCAGTTCGAGCCAATTGATTCTGTGCTTTAGGTCCCCTGGACTCCACCTTCCCTGGGCCATCTGATCCCCTGAGTGAGCCCCCCAACCGAACAGGCTTGCATCGGTTGTGACGGTTACCCTGTTGGGTTCCCTGAGTGGGGTGCCCCTGTTCAGGGCCCCCGACCTCCACCACCTCAGGGAGGCTAGGACCTGTGGGGGCACTCTGATTTTTCTGGGTGAAGCGCTCTGATTCTGTCTTTGGAAGGGGAGCAGTAGCCACTGCAGACCTCTGGAGTGCAGTCTGGCCCACGGGACAATTCCCAGGCATGATATCATCTTTCCCAGGAGCTGGGAGAGCTGCACCACTGTGGCCACTTTCCTCTGCATTACCAGAAACGCTAGTTTCTGTAAGCTCTCCCGGCGCTCCTGGGAGAGGTACACCATGCCCTGGTCCGAATCTATGATTGCTCCCAGATGCTGGAGCCTCCTTGAGGGTGTGAGCTGACTTTTCTTGTGGTTGATCGAGAAGCCGTGCCTCTGGAGTACGGCTATGGTGGTCTGGATGTCCCTTAGGGCTGCCTGGTGGGACGCTGAGAGTATCAGGATATCGTCCAGGTAGCACTGGACCCGCACCGGTCTCATGCGCAGGTGCGCTCCCAATGCCGCCAGCACCTTTGTGAACACTCTGGGCGCTGAAGACAGCCCGAACGGGAGTGCCCTGTATTGGTAGTGTCGCCCCTTGTGGCAGAACCTCAGGTACTTTCTGTACCCCGGTCTTATTGGGATATGAAGATAGGCCTCTGTGAGGTCTATTGAGGACAGCAGGTCCCCCTTCCGGATGCTGGCCAGTATGGATCTGAGGGACTGCATCTTGAACTTCCTGTATACTACGTAGCGATTTAACCGCTTGAGGTCCAGGATTGCTCTCCAGTCCCCTGATGTCTTTGGTACCAGGAAGAGGATGGAGTAGAAGCCTTGCCCCTCCTGTCCTGGAGGAACCTGCTCTATGGCCCTTATCTCCTCCAGGTGTCCAATGGCCTGAACTATGAGGCCCGCCTTGGTCCTGTTGCGTGATAGTGGGCAACTTATGAAGTGATCTGGTGGTGTGGAGTAGAATTCTATTGCTAGGCCCTGGGTCACTGTTTCCCTGACCCAGGCATCCGTCGTGGTCGCCTGCCATGCTTCGCTGAACCGTGCCAGGCGACCCCCGATGGGGCTGTTCCAAGAGTCACTTGGAACGTCTGTAGGGTCGTCCTCCCCCCCCTTTAAAAGGGCGTTTGGACGGTTGGCCCCTGCCCGCGGCTGGACGGTCCTGACCGCGCTCCTGCCTGTATGAGAAGGTGCGCGGATTTCTGGGCCCTTCCCAGGACCGTCCCCCTTGAAAGGGCTGCCTCCATTCTCCGGCCCCATTCTGACGGGGGGCCTGCCTACGGAACTCCTGGGTTCCCTTGTCCGTTCTTTTGGAAGGGTGAGCTAGCACCTTCCTTTTGTTTTGTCTTCAATCAGGTAAGGATCCAGGATTGCCCCGAAGAGCTTTGATCCTGCATACTTAGCTGTGGCGAGTCGCCATTTTGACTTAAGGTCCGCCTTCCAGTTCTTGAGCCATACTAACCTCCTAGCTGCCACTGTCCCTGCAATGGATCTAGCTGAGTATCTGGACGCGGCCAGTGCGGAATCTGCCATGAATTCCGTTGCCCTCCGCAGTTTGGTTAGTGTTTGTCTTACACGTACCTGCTCAGGTGGGACACTTGCCTGGATCTCCCGCAGCCACCTGATCGCAGCTCTGGCGACTAATGAGTTCGTAGATGCGGCTCTGATGGCCCAGGCAGATGAATGGTGAGCCCTGCGGAGGGAAAGTTCTACCTTCCTATCCTCCGCCTTCATGGATTCTGCTAGGTCTCCTGGGATGGCTGAGGAAGGAAGAAGAGAGCTTAGTGGAGCGTCCACCTGTGGCACCTCTATTAAAGTTGCTAATGGACTGCAAACATTATACATTTTCTTTTCCACGCCATTAGGCGTTGGGATGGTGCCTAGATTAGACCACTGGGTCCTTACCGTTGACCTGAACACCTTAGTGCATGGTACCTGGATCACCTCTGACACTGGTGCGTGAAGCAAGGGATCCTTTGCGTCCTCCTCCTCTGAGGACGGCGGTCTGGCCTCCTTGGTCTTAGCTGGCAGTTCTAGAACAGAGCATGTCTTAATCATGAGGGAATAAAACAGATTATGGTCAAATAAACCTGACACTGGGGCCGCCTGTGGCTCTGCATCCTCATTTTCTGACAACGGGGCATCCTCATCGTCCCAGTCCTCCTGCTCCTCGTCTGCCACCTGTGGAGAGTTCTCAGACTCATCAGAATCCTGAAACAATATCTTTTCCCCACGGGAAGATGGTGTGCGTGCTTTGTGAGCTCTCTTGGGAGGAGAACTCCTCCTAGAGGCCCTGAGGTGCACTAATGTTTCCTCTAAGAGGGAATGAAGTCGTGAAGGCCACTTACCAGATCTCCTTCTTTTCCTACCTCTGTGCTCAGGATCCTCCTGGCTTGTGGAAGGCTCTGAATGCTCTGGTGAAGATGGCACCGAAATGGGGGACACCTCCCTTTCTGTCTCCCCCCTGGGGGACCACTCCTGTTCAACCGCCTCTGCAGGCTCGAAGGAAGTTGGTGTCTCCCCGAGGGACAAGGCCGGACTTTCCATCCCGCTGTCCCTCAGTCTCTGCGCCTTGGCAAACTCCCTCTCCAAGGCTTGGTGTCTCCTTGCGGCCTGGCGCTCGTCCGCCCTTGATGGCTCAGACAGATGCTTTGTTTTGGCCTTCTTCTTGCCCCCCCCCGCTTCCTCCGTTCTGCGTCTAGTCGGCGACGGAGGGGGCGCTGAGCCCTGGGCCGGTGTTCCTTCTGCCATTGCCATGTGCCAAGAAGCACCCTTTCCGGGTATCTAGTAGGCACAGACCGATGTCGGCAGCGCTACAGGGAATGCCCCTAACGTGCCTGGTCAAAGAGCTCCTGCGGTCACGAGGAAAACTAGCCAGGGAGTTTTGTCCCTATGCCCGTCCAGACCGCCCTGACTCCGCTGGGGAATCTGCTAGGAGCCAAAAAACACCGAGAACACACACACACACACGCCTCCAACTGGACCCCTGGGCGCTCGGTCTCCGTTTCCTTGGTCTGGCAGCCGGAGCTAGGCCTCCGCCTCACCGGCAGTCCCTTCCCTTCCCCCAGGCCCCGCAGGCAACTCGACCGGGTGAAGAAAGGAGATTCGCGCCAGAAACAAAAGACTTTCACGCCAGGGGTTAAAGGCTTTCGCGCCAGAAAGTGAGGGCCCAATCAGAGGTCTGAGGCGCTCTGATACGCCCCCTTTCCAAAATGGCGCTTCGCGCCAGTAGGCGAGACCGCCCCTTTTTAAAAATGGCCGCCGCGCCGAATTTTCGTTCGGAGCTCTGTGCTCCCGGCCACGCGGTGCCTTAAGGGAAGCTGGCCTCGGCCTACCCCTCCGGTACCGACGGTCCCGGCCTCTGTCCGCCTCCCGGCTGACTGGCTGGACTCCTCCCCGCGCCCCCTTGCCCCACTTGCGGTTTTTGGGCGACGATCAGCGTCGATCTCCTCGAAGCTTCCCTCGACGCCTGGTCCCTCGGAGCTTCCTGGGGCGCTGCGAAGCGAATAGCGGAGTCCAGGGAAATTTCCCCCTTTCCCTCCGCTGTTCCCAGGCCCTAGGCCCGGGCGGGCTCGCAGCCGCGCTCCCAAGGCGTGGGGGGGAAGGATCGACCGAAGGTCCCGAGGAAAAATGCCAGAAAAAAATCTCTAAGGTCAAAAAAACAATTCAAACTAAAGTTCGAACTAAAACTAACTCCAAAAACAATCAACAAAAAACCTTTCTACCAGTCCTAACCGAAAAGAAATTTCCTCTTTTCGCGGAGCTACGCAAAGAGCTGTTCCTTGGGCTTAGACTAGGTAAAAACTGGGGAAGAAGGAAGCCGGAGGCGGAGCTAAAGTTCGGACCTAGTCTCCCATTGGGCAGAGGACAGTGTTAACCCATTGGTGGATTCGGAATCCACCCATGCAGGAGAACATCATGCTTCTTTTTTCACTGTAATATTTATTTCCCTTACTGGGAGAAAAAGAGAAGTTACTTGGCTCCCAATTTAATTCCAGCAAAAAGACTACAGTTTTAGCAGCAAAAATCCAACAGTTCTACTTTCTATTAGGATATATTCTTCTTTGGATGAAAGAGGTTGAAAATGGTTGTCTACAAGTGTATATAAGGGAGATGTGGATGTAAATAAATGTATCATCAAAAAGCTTTGTGCAAAACGCAGGACTTAAATTTTTCTACCAAGTAACTTTTTTTGATTGGACTGTTACATGCAATTGATTCCTAACAAATTAGTATAATTTATTAGAGTCTATGTTCTAATATGCAAAATTGACACGTGGTTTGTTTGCCAACTAAAAGATGGGAAGGAAAGGAACAGAATGTAAGGGGGGGAGCTGCTATTAGTCAATCAACCACCTCCAGTGTGCTATTCCTCCATTAGGACTCCAAGCCAACTGGCAAAGCCAGGTCTTCAGGCTTTTGTGGAAGATCAGGAGGGTGGGAACCAATTACACCACAGGGAAAGATGTTTCAAAGGGCCATGGCCACAGCAGAAAAGGCTCTTCTCCTGGACCTTGCAAGTCAGAATAACGGGATCTGTAGCATACCTCCTCTGCCGGCACAGGTGAGGCGGGCTTGTCCCATATGGATCTCACACACACACACACACACATACATACACACACACACGTATATGAATGTATGTAAGTATATAGGTATATATACACACACACTGTATTATATATCATATATAAATTATAACCTTTGTCTCTTGAGTAACACTAGCATCATTTCATTCTTTTTCTCTTAGTAGTAAGATCTGCTACTCTGCTGATTTTAAGTATTATTAATTTTCTTGGAATCTGCCCATTTTATAATTTTTTTTGTTTTTTTCTTTTGTGTTTTGACTTTCTTCACAGGTTCCTTATTCAATTGTCTACTGCCTTTAGTTTCCTATCTCATGCTTACTTATGCCAGTTGTCAGGTATTCTATATGTTTAATTTTAGTTCCTACCAAATAAACAACTATTCAGTTTAGTTTTATGAGCAACTGAATATTCTATACCACGGATGTCAAACTCGATCATATCACATGATGTATCGTGACTTTTTTTGCCTTTGTGGAGCTGGGTGGGCATGGCCTGCATGTGATGCATCCGGCTTGCAGGCCACCAGTTTGACGCCCTGTTCTACACCATCAAGAAAACCATAAATAAAAGGTGGAGGATTTATCACTAAAAATGCAATACAATGTGTATAACCAGATAGACCTATGAATAACTTAGTTTATGTTGAGAAATTCAATAATTTTTTAGTCTTATAATTAACTGCTTGATTCTGCTTTAAGTTGCCAACCTATGTTTAAGGAATATTTTGAACCTTTCACTCATCCATTGTAAATTTAGTTTACATTTGAATAAGATAATTAAAAATATAGTGTAAAGGCAGGATAAAAATATTTTAAATTGCAGAGAATTTACGCTGAGCTTGTCAGCTGGAAAACTGACAGCCTGGGTTTGAGACCCGAATGCTATGCAACAGGGTGAACTCCCGTTCCTTGCCCAGCTAGCAGTTAGAAAGCATGCATATGTGAGTAGATAAATAGGTACCACTTCAGTGGAAAATTAAAAGTGTTCTGTGCACCTCAGCATATAGTCATGGCCACAGGACCACAGAAGCATCTTCAGACAATGTTGGCTCCCTCAACTAAGAAACTGAAATGAGCACTGCTCCCTAGAATCAGACACGATTGGACAAGGAAATGTTTACCTTTTTTACAGTATTTATATTATAATGTATTTATATATAAAAAGTAAACACATGCAGTCTATTCAAATAAAAAAATCATACATTCAGAAAACATATTAACATACAATAATTATCTAAATGTCTTTTGTACTTTAACAATGACTTTCACACAGTCGGTATAACAACTATTCTTGCTGTCATCACTTTAACTGTGACCCGATGGGTCATCATTTCAGAAATATTTCTTTACTAGATTCCTTCAGCAATGGCAGAGGTTCTCATGTAGTTGAAAACTTTTTAAAAAGTCAGGGAAATATTCAGAAATGTGTCTGCCTTGGAAGTAGCCCATGCTGAACTGTATAGTACAATCAAGCATCAGGACCTGACCATAGGAATACATATTTGCATTAGGTCAAAAAACCTTTATGGTCATTTTTATGTCATCAAATTTTTATACAATTTGCCAAACTTCAAATACTTGAGTTATGTATCCTGGATTTTGGATGCATTTTGTACATTAGCCCACTTGAGCTGATTTTTAAGCTTCCTTTAAAAAGTTGTTGCTCCATGATGCACTTTTTCATTCAGTTAAAGGTTATAGACATAAGAGTTTTAGTAATATATTAGATGTCAATAATAACATACAGTATTATGTTTACACATTATATTTCATAGCGAAAGAATATTTTTCTTTCTTTTTCATACTACTAACTACTGAATTAAACTGAATCATCTATGCTTCCTTTACAGAAGTGATTTTACATAAGTTCCTTTCTTTCTAAAACAGATGTATTTCAGGGATACAAGAGTAGCTACTTATTCCCACCAGGTTTTAATTCCATCATCTTTTTTCTTAACTAAGAAGGAAAATGTTTCCAACATGTTAAGACCCTCCCTGTTTTTATTCCTGAATGAATTTTCTTTTGAAATATGTAGGATGGCAAAATTATTCCAGGAATACTCCCAATTTTATACCAAAATTAAAACCAGAGATGTTGAACTAGTTTTTAAAAACATAAGCAATGTATAATATGTTAGGACTTCCACTTGAGTACATTTATTTGGGTTACTTATCAATTCAATTCTTTTTATGAAAAGCATGTGGACATTAAGAATTTTCATCAGTTTAACGGAAAAAAATATTGTGTTCACAAACAAGTATGAATGCCTTTTATTGCCCAAACCACCTGTTTCTTGCTTACCTATGACTCACTGATTTCTTGGCTGTAGAGACATTTCTTTATATTTATTTATAACAAGCTCCAACTGATCCATTAAAAAATTCTGTGTGTCTGTCCATGCGCAAACCTGTGCCTGTGCATATGTGTGTGTGTTTAAATCCAGAGAAAGTTAAAAAAAAAGCAACAGTTTAGCAGTATTTTCACATTCATTAACACAAAAATGTAAAACAATATAATATGATTCAGTGGCCCATTTTATTAGGGTTCATGAAGGTCCCAATCAGTTATCTATAACAAAAGGCAGTTGAGTGATATTAATACATTCTTCATCCCAAAGCTCTATCTGAATAATAAAATATAGAAATCAAGATGATCCATGCCATCTGACACTACCTGGACCTCCTATTTAATGCCTTCACTTTAAATATTGTAATTGTAGTTTCAAGGCACAACAGCAAGAAATTAATTATTATATAGGTAAAGGAACAGATGGAAGATGAATGCAGTGGAAGGTGAATGCAGTAAATAATTTTTGTTTGTTTTTGTGTTTAGAAGAAGCTATCTAACTGCTATAAAACTAATATATATGTTTCTGAAATTTTCAAAAAAAAAAATGACAAATATAGATGTAAGGTAAAGTCTCCTTCAAATTGAGGTTCGTTTCTCAAGACATCATGAAAACATCTATATAGCTTTCTTGGTAGTGATATAAAATGGTTTGCAATCCTTCTGCTGGATGTTTTTCTTTCCTGGTACAGCACACAATTCTCTATTAATATTCTAAGTATTTTTACAACTGTTTCATTTTTTTTCAGATTAAAAAAGCTCCTTGAACAAGATGCAGTTTATCAAGCAAACAGAGAAAAGGAAAACTGCAAGAAAATAAACAAACTGAAGGAGGAACTAACAAAACTGAAATCATTCACTTTAATCGTAGTGGATGAACAACAACGATTAACAGAAAAGCTGAGTCAGCAAACTCAACAAATTCAAGATTTAACCACCTCTATAGAACAAGCACATGAAAAACTCTCCATTTCAGAATCAAAAGCCCAAGAACAGGAGCAGAAAGCGCTCAGGTTGGAAGGAGAACTTCAAACACAAATTAGAAAAATTTCCCAAGAACAGGAAGCTACAATGGCCAAATTAACCAATGAAGAGAGCCAAAATCGTCATCTCCGCTTAAAATTAACAGTTCTTAGTCGACAGGTTGATGAACTTGAAGAAACAAACAAATCCTTAAGAAAGGCAGAAGAAGAACTGCAAGATCTAAGAGAGAAAATCAACAGAGGGGAATGTGGAAACTCTATCCTTATGTCTGAAGTGGAGGTGCTCCGGAAAAGAGTCCTAGAGATGGAAGGAAAAGATGAGGAACTCATAAAATTGGAAGAGCAATGCCGAGAGCTTTATAAGAGACTAGAAAAAGAAACCACACAAAGTAAAAATTTTAAAGTAGAAGTTGATAGACTCAACAAGAGAATTATGGAGCTTGAGAAACTGGAGGACACTTTCACCAAGAGCAAGCAGGAATGTTCCTCTTTAAAATGTAGCCTAGAAAAAGAAAAAACATTAACAAAGCAGCTGTCACTGGATCTTGATGGCCTAAAAGCTCACATAGGAGAGCTTGAAATGACTGAGAATAAATTAGAAAAAACAGAGTCCATGCTTAAGGAAGATCTGTCTAAACTGAAATCATTAACTGTAATGCTTGTAGACGAGAGGAAAACAATGAATGAAAAAATAAAACAAATGGAAGAAAAGGTACAGACTGCAAATTTACAGCTGCAGTTGGAACAAAAAAAAGTTATGTCAGTCACAGAAAAATTGATTGAAGAAAGTAAGAAAGCATTAAAATTTAAAAATGATGCTGAAGAAAAAATGTCCAACCTTACAAGGGAGAAAGATGAATTGAAAAACAAACTGAAAACAGAGGAAGAGAAGGGAAATGATCTTTCCTCCAAGATGAATTTGCTAAGAAAAAAGCTTCAGTCCTTAGAAGCTATAGAAAAAGAATTTCTTAAAAATAAACTTAAGGAGACAACAAAACTTAACCCAACTTTCCAGCAAGAAAACAACAAGATTAAAGAACTAGTTCAGGAAATTGAGAAGCTGAAACATAAACTTAAAGAAATGAAGGCCATAGAAGATGATCTCATGAAAACTGAAGATGAATTTGAATCTTTAGAACGCAGATATGTAAATGAACAAGACAAAGCCAGATTTTTATCAGAGGAACTTGAGATAGTGAAGAGAGAACTGGCACGGTATAAGTTAGCAGAAAAAACAGAATGCAACCACGAGCAGAGATTATTCAGAAAACTCAAGGAAGAAACAGCCAAGTCAGGTCATCTTTCAAGAGAAGTAGATGCATTGAAGGAGAAAATTCATGAATATATGGCAACAGAAGATTTAATATGTCATTTAAGAGAAGACCAGAGAGTCTTGCAAAAGAAACTTACTCATCAAGAAAATAAAAACAAAGAATTAGGCAGAGAAATGGAAACTCTTAACAAAGAACTAGAGAGGTATAGACGTTTCAGTAAGAGCCTGCGACCAAGTCTCAATGGAAGGAGAATCTCTGACTTACAAGTTGTCTCCAAAGAAATACAAACAGAACCAGCTGATAATGAACCACCTGATTACAAGAGCCTAGTTCCTTTGGAACGGGCTGTCATAAATGGACATTTATATGAAGACAGCGATAATGAAGATGATGATAATGATGATGAACCAATGATATCTTTCAAATACAATAGTTCCACTGCAAATGTAGCAAATAACAGCAAACTTTGGATCCCGTGGATGAAGTCCAAAGAAAGCCATATTCAAAATGGAGGAATTTATGCCAAGCAGAATGGGAGTTGTATTCAGCCTGGAAATTTAGTTTTAAGCCACACACCAGGCCAGCCTCTTCATATAAAGGTTACTCCAGACCATGAGCAAAATACAGCCATGCTTGAAATAACAAGCCCAACTTCAGGGAATTCTCACTCTTTTACTAGTACAGCTGTGATACCCAATTGTGGCACATCAAAGCAAAGGATAACTATAATTCAAAATGAGTCTTTAACTCCTATAAAATCTAAAGTCCCTGATGTCTACCCAGCTCAAGATCGAACCATGGTACCTCTTACTATGACCACTTTCTCTAGATCTCAAGCCCCTGAATCATGTGGTTCTATAATAGCTGAAAGAACAAGGTCTCCTTTGGTTTTGACAAGTGGAAGTTCCCCAGACCAGTTACTTTCACCAGTGTCCTTGGAAATGGCTGACAAGCATACTGTCTTCAAAGTATCGCCCGAAAGGCAATCATCTGCGCAGTTTCAAAGATCCAACAGTTCTAATTCTAATGTAATAACTACTGAAGATAATAAAATACACATTCATTTAGGAAATCCTTATGCACAAACTATTTCTAATTCTGTGAAAAACAATAATCCTTGCACTCCTGTGCAAGATAACAGAACTCCAAATGGAACACCAAATAAATCTGTCAACAAAATCACCAGCAGCATCACTATTACACCAAGTGCAACAAGTCTCCCCCGACAGTCACAAATTACAGTAAGTAGTGTCTACCGCTGACTTTTCCTAATTCTGCTGACATATACATCACTATTGCGGATGTATGCTTTCCTTCCCAGGAAGACTATTTTTGGGACAACCTTAATGAGAAATTGGGGCAAGTTCTTTGCATGTGTCAATAACAGGATATAAAACTAATTTGCTGGCTTGTCTCTTTAATCACATGAATTGTGCACTTACTATATTATCATCTGTTCAGTTAAGTATCTTCTGTTAGATACCTAGATATGTACCTGTATAAATGCAACTTCATGTATTTATATTGTTACTATTACAATTAGATTATCTTGCAATTATTTCACTGACAAAGTTTAACATAAAAGTCAATATTTTTCTAACCTGCAGAAATCATTTTATTTTTATTCTTGTATGTGTGTATTATTTCAAGTAAACCATGCATATTTATTTTTAGTCTTTAGTCACATCTGTTAATCTTTAACCAGATATTAATATTTAGTCAGTCTGTTGATTTTTTTTTACTTGGCTGGATTTGTTGTGGGTTTACATATAAATACTTTCAGATTGAGCATTATATAAAATTGCATGTATTTTAAATGATGATAATGAACTTAAAGGAGACTCCATAACAGTGTACTAGTTAAGAGAATAACCTGAGAGCCAGATGGTTGCTTAGGTATAATTTGAACAAACTGATTATCTGGTTTAAGCAATCTTTCCTAGCCCAGTGCTCATAGATAGGTAAAAACGATAAGTCCCAGAACTTCCAGACATCATACCCAAAATTGGCCTGAAATGTCAAGAAGGCAACCGGTTTTGGAAGATCAGAGTAGAACAATATAAGTCTCTTAGTGTTTTTTTAAAAAAGCCTTCAGTACAGGTTGTCTTAAATATTTTATATATGAAATGTTTTCTGTAATTGTGAGGAGTTAAAAAAACCCACCAAAACAAAATTAGCAAAATACTTTTGAAAAATCAATGTTTCTCCTGCTTATTTTTCTTTAAACATAAATTAAGATATGGTTGTTTAAAGCCAGTAATTTATTTTACCCCATATTTTTAAGAATATAGGAAACTATCTCAGATGTGATTATTTATTCATCTAGGCCAGTATTCTCTACACCAGACTTTCCCAATCTAATGTTCTCCAGATGTGTTGGAAATCAACTCTCATTTTCCTTGCTATCATGGCTTATCACCCTTGCTTGATGTGAAGTCAAGGATGTGATATCATTCACTTGGGGAGGCTGCTCTCTAAAGTCTCAGGCAAAGAGCCATATAATCATATTGTATTTAATTTTTTTTAACTGGAGATGCTAGGTATTGACCTCTGCCTGTGAAGTATGAACTCTGCTGCAGAGCTCTGGTCCCATATTCACTTTTTTAGCAATCCTAATTCTCAAAGATACAAATACAAGACCTTAGACAAATGAGATGACAATTCTAAAAAGAAAAATAGTGATATTTTGTCATCTTTATAAAAGAATCCACAAGAATTTTTAAAAGCAAGCATTCTCAAGTAAATGAATGATGCACTCTGTCCTATCAAAGTACAGAACATCACAGCCAAGTGAAGTTTCGTGACTTAAAATGGGTAATGATGAAGAGCATATGATTTCCAGGATCACAAGTACTTGCACTTGCATTCATTTCTGGGATTTCCAGAAGCATTCAGCTGACTGCTTTAGAAACAAAATATACACCAAGCAGACCTTGAATGTGATTCGGCACAGCTGGAACTGTAAATTCTATGGCTTCTTTGGTGCTCTGTGAACTTGGCTGTTTTCTTTCAGACGTTTCATTACTAAACTAGGTAGCAGACTGATGATGTTACCTACTTGGGTAATGAAATGTCTGAAACCCTGAGCTACAAATATTCTCTTCTATTGGTTCAACTCTTGGTTTTTAGTTTTTGTTTTGAAAAAAAATACCCCATTCCATATCTTGACTAATTGCTCAAATGAATACAAACAACCCTGAACACATAAACCAACTGAAACTGAAAATTGTAGGGACAAATACAGAAAAGAGGACATAAATATTAAGGCTGTCCTGGGCTTAAGCTCTGGTTTCAAAAAGATACTCTATGAAATGTGAACATAACTTGTCTGCCACTCTTTAAAGTGCCAATATCTTTGCACAGGATCATGTACAGCGAGGGAAAAAATGATTTAATCCCCTGATGATTTTGTACATTTGCCCACTGACAAAGAAATGGTCAGTCTATAATTTTAATAGGTTTATTTTAACAGTGAAAGACAAAATAACAGCAACAAAAAAAAAATCCAGAAACCATAGCCCAGTGTTTCTCAACCTTGACAATTTTAAGGCATGTGGACTTCAACTCCCAGAATTCCACAGCCAGCAATGCTGGCTGTGGAATTCTGGGAGTTGAAGTCCACATGCCTTAAAATTGTCAAGGTTGAGAAACACTGCCATAGCCAGAGAGCATATCAAGAAGCAAAAGATGTAAGCATTTTTTAGAAACTAGAATAGGTAGGTAGTTTTAATAAAACAGGCAAACAACCTAGAAACAAATAACCTAGGAATGACTTGCCTCCAGAATTTGTGAGTGCTCCAACACTGGAAAAATTTTAAGAAGAGATTAGACAACCATTTGTTTGAAATGGTATAGGTTTTCCTGCTTGAACAGTGGGTTGGACTAGAAGACCTCCAAGATCCTTCCAACTCTATTATTCTGTTAACTTAAAAGAAAAGGAGCAAATATTAGGGATTTAAAACAAGCAATATTTCCTTGGTACTATAGTTTGGGAACAGATAACTCTTAAAATGTTGCTAGGAATCTCTCTTCTGAAGCAGCAAAGGGGAAATCAGCTACAGTTGATTCTTGATTAGTATTAGTACTGATTAATATTCACAAGAATACTAAACAAACATCAACAATAGTCAAACAATATAAAACAATTACAGCTATTTATTTCAGCTGACCTGAATCTTCAATTTATCATTTATTTATAAATTGATTTATCAAATTAATTTATATTTCCATCTATTTGTTTTACAATTCCAGGGAGCTGACACATGATTAAAAAAACACTATAAACAGCAAATGAGTAACAGAAAATAGTACAAGTATAAGTAGCACTTGAAGACCCCACAGCCTACTTCCAATCACACAAATAACACATAAAATAGGCTCACCTGTCACCCATACCCAGGGGAACAGATCATATAATGGGCAAAACTCACTTAACTGTCTGGCTTAGCAACAGAACTTTTGGACTGAATTGTGGTCATAAGTCATAAGATTTAATATTAAGCATGTCTCCTTCAGTACTGCTAGTACTCTAGCCTCTGCGTATGTAGTAATTCACAAAGATTTACTCAAGATCAGCTCTTATGTACAATTTATTTAAATGAATAGAGAAAAATGATCATAGTTAGAAAACATTTAAGATCTTTATTTCTGCTCAAAATGCCAATTCTGTACCAAATACCATATGAAAAACTATCATAATATTACTGTAATCGGCTGGCAACAGATGATGCCAATTGCCTCTAAGATTCTTCTACTTTTAACTTAAACACAGGGTTTGTCCCTAAATGCTTCAAATGGTAACCACATCCTATGAAATTAAGCAATTCTATCCTGAACCCACAGTAAATTAAACATCCTATAATATAAGATTTAGAAATCCTTGAATCATCAATTACATCATAAAGGGCAATGGCAAGGTAAAAAAACAAGTATTTACCCATTCTTTAAAGATTCATTTAAAAGTGTATGTGTGTGTGTATAAAAGTGAATATGTGTCTGTGTGTGTGTGAAAACAGCAAAATTGGGGTCATACTATAAGCATCCATACAAGTATTATTTTTCTGGATGAGTTGAAAGTTAGGGGTTTTTTTTCCCAACAGAGGCTAACCAGATCCTATTGACAATTAGGGAAGAGGAAAGAAATTGTCTGCAACTATTCCCTACATTTGACAATCTATAGGTACAGTGTTTGGGTAAAAGAGGTCTGAGAAGTAGCAAGGAACATGTAAGAGCATGCAGCAGTAGCTTTCTGAACTTCCTTCCTCTGGCATAACACTTCCCAGGCTTCAAATTATCTCTTCAAGCTGGGTTCAGTGAATCGAAGGGGTTTAAAGGCCCATTTACACAAGTAGCATATTTTGTAGTTGCCATGCTTATGTAGCCTGAAGGTAAAAGGAAGAGAATGAATTAGCTTTATTATTTTTTCCCATTTAAGATAATCCTTCTAGAACACAAAAAACATCAATTACATTTAAAAACTTTTAAACAGAAATAACTGAATTGGTGTTTAACATTTCTATGCTGTATAAGCAGGTTATACTTTAACAATGCAAGTAATTCTCAACTTACAACCACAGCTGGAACCAGAATTTTCATTGCTAAGCAAGATGTTCGTTAAGTGGGTCATGTCTGATTTTACAACCATTTTGCTATCGTTAAGCAAATCACTGCAGTTAAATGAATAGTACAATTGTTAATTGAATCCAACTTCCTCCCATTGACTTTGCTTGTCAGAAGCCAGCTGGGAAGTTGCAAAGAAGTGATCACTTGACCCTGAGACGCTGAAACTCTCCTAAATGCATGGCCTGAACTTTGATGACATGACCATGGGGAGGTTGCAGGACTTGTAGGGGCAAGGACTGGTTGTTAAGTCACTATTTTCACTGCCAACTTATAACTTAGAAGAGTCTTTAAACTAATGTTTCAAGTTGAGGACAACCTGTATATAAACAACAGTTTTTATAACTATGAAATTTAACCTTTATTTTCTAAGTTTAACTTCTCTTGTGTATCAGTATCTTGAGATAAGCCATTCTCCAAATAATAGGAGAATTATTTAGAGAATACATATGTAATTTTGCAGTGAAATATTCTTAAGGGATTAAGAAATGCTTTTATCATATACAATAAGTTTGATGCATATTTCCCTTACATTTTATAGTTATACAGTTGATGACTCTCTTTGCCACCTTTACAGTTCTTCCTTTTAAATATATTTCTTTTTCCTTTAACACTATTATTTACTAATATAATCAGAGGACTAATCAAATGTATTAATATAAGTTTGTGTTTGGCCCCATTTATGTATAATATTCCACTGACATAAAATAGTTCCCAACTATTTTACTTGTAATACTTGTAATAGCAAGTATTACAAACCCAGAATAGAGACTTTGATGCATGAAAGGAAGATTTATCAAGATTCATCTCTGGAACTGTAGAGAACCAGGAAGATGATCTTGAAAGAAATTCTGCAGGCAAGAACCATTATGTAAACAAAGTGGGCTGAAACATTCCTTAAGGCCTGGCAAACAAGGTAGTATTTGGAAGAGACTCAGGCAGGACCTTTCCTGGTTCAGTGAGATATAAAGAGGAGACATAATGCACAGGCTTGTGTGATTCTGTTATTATAGCCTATTTCAAAGAAATATAGTCTTCCTGTGGAACTAATATCCTGATCTGGTCTACCCCTAAAGCAGTGGTTCTCAACCTTTTTCAGGTTGAGACCCCACTTGCCCTGCCCATGCGCGGTGCGACCCTGGCGCGTGCGCAACGAAAAAAAAAACCAAACCCAAAACAAAATGGCGGACCGTGATGGACCGATCCATGCATGCGCGGCGCGCGCGCGACGGCCCGAACCACGCATGCGTGGCGCGCGTGCGACGAAAAAAACAAAAAACAAAAAAACAAAAACAAAAACAAAATGGCGGACCGCGGTGTCCGGCGACCCCCGCGAAACGGTCGTTCGACCCCAAATGGGGTCGCGACCCATAGGTTGAGAACCGCTGCCCTAAAGGCAGCCAGGAACCATCAATTTGCAATTTCAAAATGTTACACTGTATTCCTTAAGACAGAAGTGGGCAACCTATGACATCTAATCACTTTTATAGCTCCTGGCATTCTTCAGGATTGTCCTACTGATATTCAGAAGTATAATTATAATTTTCTGTGGTACACTGTAGTGCAATGAAATAATAGCCAAACCAGGTCTTCTCGCTTAACAGGATGATTTTGTCTAAAACACTATCCCAAATAGACTCCCAGCAATTAGACAACATCTGTGACAATAAAAAAACAACAACAAAAGGGCAAAATAAAATGCAAATCTATACGCACTTAAGAATAAACTAATGAAAGTTAGCAATAGCACTTAGACTTGTATAACGCTTCACAGTGCTTTACAACCCACTCTAAGGATTTTACAGGGTCAGCATATTGCCCCCAAGAATCTGCCTCCTCATTTTATCAACCTCGAAAGGGTCGAAGGTGAGTCAACCTTGAGCCGGTGAGGATCAAACTCCTGGCAGTGAGCTGAATTGGCCTGCAATACATTCTAACCACTGCGCCACCATGGCTCCTTCACAAAAGTTACTTTTCAGCAAATATGAACAGGATTGCATGGCATACAATATAACCAGTTACAGTAGTTGTGGGGTACAGTATGTGACAGAAATGGCATCAGGATTATTCAGAAATCCTCTATATACAACAGAGCTCTCTTCTCTGTGTTCAGAACTCATGGAGCATCTATAGATGGCTTGCAACCTATCTATCTATGCTACCTGATATTTAAAATATATTAAAAGTCCAAGTCACAAGTTAACAAAAGCAAATCAATGGCTGAATGAACTCTATTTAGTGTTCAATTGCAGCTGCTCTAGAGC